>OX352316.1:5760469-7001540 GCA_947086415.1 Pammene aurita | reverse complement strand
ATATCCGCTGGATTTAGCTCTGACGGTACATATCTGATTTCTAGGTCATGATTCGTTTTAATCTCTTCTATTCGTCTAGCCACGAAAGGTGGCAACAGTTTATTGGATCTGCACCATTCTATAACGATTTGACTGTCTGTCCATAGGACTTGTCTCACTATTTTAAACTGAAGAAATTTACGTACAAACTTTATCAGCCTACTTCCTATCAGTACTCCTAGAAGTTCTAGTCGGGGAATCTTAAGACTCTCCTGGTTTTTAACTGGCACGAGACGAGACTTTCCCATGACGAAGCTTCGTTCTGAGCCATTGACTAGAAAGACTACGGCTGCGAATGCTTGCATCGAGGAATCAGTGAAGCAGTGTAACTCGTATACCCCTTCTGACGGGTTCTTCATGTAGCATCTGTTTACTGACACCTCCCCTACCTCTTCCAGGTGTTTTCTGATAACTTTCCATTCGTCTGTAAATTTTGTTGGCAATGGTGAGTCCCACTGTATTCCTGTTTTCCACAATTACTGTAAAAATAGCTTGGCTGGTAGGATATAAGAGCTCAAAGAGGACCCAGTGTGTTGACGATGAGGGACCTTCTTGTTCCTTTAGTCGTCAACATAGTGAATCCTCCTTTTTGTAAAGGGTCGGCAACGCGCATGTGACTCCTTTGGAGTTGCAGGCGTCCATAGGTTACGGTAGCTGCTTACCATCAGGCGGGCCGTATGCTTGTTTGCCACCGTCGTGGTATAAAATAAATAAATATATAGGGCACAGCGTAACCGCAGGGGTCATATACACATGCGATGGTCTTCAATATTCCTCTTTTTGTCACGGCTTCTACTTCTATGTTACTTTTTAATTGAAGGGTGTCTTTCTTTGTGTTCCAATCTAAACCGAGAACTTTAACTTTTTCGTCTTTACAAGCATCGGGAACGTTCCGCAAGAATTCTTCGGAATTTGAACTCCAATCCCGGAGTGACATCGAAATGTCTTGAAAGATGCCTTTCAGATTTTTATAAAGTTCTATTGCTTCCTCCGTAGTATTGGAACCAGAGACAAAATTATCTACGTATATGTCGCTCGCTTTTTCTCTTACTCGCTGGTCTTCGGCTAGAGATAAATGTTGCTTGATAGTGGCATTGAGTAGGAACGGAGAAGAGATGACGCCAAATGGGACTCTACAGAATCTAAGGTATAATATATTATCTCCTGTTAATGGTTTCCCTATATCTTTTAACCAGAGGAACCTAGTCACATCTCTATCCTTTGTATGTAATGCTAATTGTAAGAAAGCTTTCTCAATATCTGAAGACAAGCCTATCTTATGAACTCTGAATTTGATGAGTAAGCCGGTAAGGTCTTCTAGCAGAAGAGGACCTCGATACAGACATTCGTTCAAGCTCCTGCTGTCTTTGTGATTCTTGGAGCTGGCATCATACACAATTCTCATAGGTTTTCCTCGCTGACGTACCCCATGAAAAGGCAGGTAATGAACTACATTATCGGCTAAGTGGGGTCCTATATCAGGTACAACCTCTATTATACCTCTTTCGAGTTGGTCCTTGAAGGTGTTGTCATAAGTCATTAAGGTTCCTTGATCCATACGTTTGAGTAAACTAGTCAAACGTCCGATAGCCATACCAAAGTTATCAGGTAGGTCTGGCGGGTAAGTTATCCAAGGCCAACTTACTGTGTACCTGTTATTTATCTTTTTTGTTGTGGTATTGAAGTTCTTAATAGCCTCGTCTTCTCTCGTTGTATTCGGCGAGTCGTTAATACCGATACTTTCTAACTCCCAGAGACTCTTCAAATCTCCATTACAAAGTGGCAAGTCTGGTTGGTGAAGTCTCAGTTCTGTACTTGTTTGAGCATAAGTAACTACATAAGACTCTTCAGAAGTTTCAGGTTCTGCTCGGCCACTGATTATCCATCCGAGTGCTGACTCTACTAGAAACAGGTAGCTGCCCAGCTGTATCTTCCTATCATATATGATGTTGAAGTAGTACTCATTTCCGACTAGTATGTGTATCGGGTCGTCTGGGGAGCCATCATCGGCTAACACACATGACTTCGGTATGTGCCCTACTTCAATCTTGGGCAGTCTACCTCTTGATATTAGTTCGACGCAATTTGCTTGAATAATGATTTTTTCATCTGTTTTGGAATGTAATTCTAAAGTGACTACCGGGCTATGAATTTGTTGAGGAAGTTCTGTCCCAAAGGTGAATATCGTGAGATGGCTTTCTTCTTCTATCGGAAGCTGTAGTTCCTCTGCCGCCTCGAAAGTAATGTAAGATCGCTGTGACCCTGGATCTAGAAGAAGACGATATCTCCGTATCATAACTGAGTCTCCTACTGGGCCAGCATGTACTACAGCTGTCTGTAGTATTGTGGGTCCCTTCTCTGGAATCGTCAAGGTGGTGTCTTCTCCTCCTGTCCTGTACGAAAATTCGACCTACAGATCGCATTATGGTGTGATGTACCCGAACAGTGCTTGCATCTTGTCTGCAATCTACAATACCGAGCACGATGTCCAACACAAAGACATTTGAAACATTTATTTCTCATCAGTTCCATCCTTTCCTTTACCGTCTTGGCGTTGGTGCAGTTTTCACTTGGGTGTATTTCAGTACAAAAGGCGCATTTCATAGGATAATTCTTCTGAAAGGGAGCAGGTGTGTCCTTTTCCCTATTTCTATTATCATCTCTATAAAAGGGTCTTCTATAGCTGGACTTGTTATACAAGGATTGTCTCTTATTCTTAATTATCCTTGGTTCCCGGTTGTTATCATCTGAGTCGTTAAATCGTGTTCTTTTTGATTGCACATGTAATGTTTCCACCGTGCTAGACTCTTCTTCACAGATACGCTTCTTCCCTGTTATTCGTTCGGCGTCTTCTTTAGCCGAGATTACTCTCTCTAGCTTTTCTCTGACTTCTCGGATAGAGTCACCGTTGATCTTCATTTTCAGTTCGTACACTACATCAGCCGGGAACTTTTCCATCAGCATGAAACGGAGGTGATTGTGGTTAATATCTTCACCTAATGACTCTAGTATCTTGAGATTCCTTTCGATGTCGTTAAGGGTTTTCCTACATTCTTGAGCGGTACTGGATGCTGGTTTGATTTGATATAATTTAGCATAATGGGTGTCAATGAGAAGGGAGGTTCTGCCAAATCTTTCTTTCAAGATTGTAATCGCTATCTCATAATTCTTTGTTGTAGTTGGCAAACCATCAATGGCCTTCTTGGCGTCTTCAATAACTACGCTCTTCAGGTATGAAAGCTTATCTACTTCTGACAGGTTTCTTGAACCTATGTTGCTTTGGAATGAATCCCAAAACTCACTCCAGGCCAGTATATCTCCGTTGTACACTGGCAGCTGGAGCTTCGGGAGTCGACATGATGAGCTCACCTCTGGAAGTTTTTCTTTTGGTATATTCTCCGACGTGATTTGATTTATTTTGATTTGCAGTTCAGCTAACGCGTCTTCCGCCTCAAGTTGTTTCCCACTCATTAAACATATTTCATCTGAAGCTGGAGTTGCTACCATTCTAAAGTATTCCATAATATCATTGTTGAAACGCTTAACTGATGCTTCTAATTTTCCGTGAATTATCTGAGCTTGTAATAAATTGCCATTGTCAACAGTATAAGGGATCGCCTCTATATCCATTTGAATTTTGTCACATATTAGCCTAAGTCGATCTAATAACGCCTGATCCATTTTTCTTGGGTCTTGTCTAATCCTGTAATGTATATATATATATATTTTAATTAAAACCCTGGCTACTAAGTCATCAAAGTTTTAATGAAACGCCATGACAATTCTCAGATTAAACTTAAAGGAAAATTTTATCATTCAATCCTTTTGTTTACCTGTTATTCTAACATTTAACAAGTAGTACTTTGGCTCATAATTACGTACAGTTTTGTAGTAGACTACGTCTCGGACTGCTTGTACTGGCATTAGTGATCATACATACATACATACATACATAAAGCATCAGTAGGTGACTCTTGCATGTTACTTTTAGCTACTTCGAATCTAATTGAAACGTCAATGTCATTTAGATTTGGCATTTATACACTTCCTCCACTATAAACGCCGCTACTGTCATTGACGGTATCTTGTCACTATTATTTACACAGACTGACGTATTATGGTATTTCAGATTAAATATAATAATTTATTGCAATATTTGAATTAGTACTTTGTTCCCTTTTAATGTTATGTTATGTTGTTAATATTATTCATTCATTAAATTAAAGAATTGCAATTAATATTGCAGACAGTAGTACGTTTTGTAATATTTAAAATACGGTCTGGTATCCCCATCACTGACATATTTCAAATGACGCCGGTCAACATTTTGAAAAAAGCATTTTTAATTAAAAATGGTGAAGACATGTTGCATAAAAGGGTGCAGGAGTGAGGCCATACAAGATTGTAGACTTTCCTTTCACCGGTAATCCACAATCATTCACTTTTACGATTTAACAAGTTAAGATTGTCGAACAATAGGGTGACTATGATGTCGGCAAGATGCGGGTCGGTTTTGTTGTTTTTACAGGAATGTATATGGTCTGTTTCTAGGCATTACTCATGAGTGGCCCGCGAGTCTTTTCAGGCCCTGTCGAAAGGGTCCTAAAATGGCACAAGGCCATACAAGAAATTGTAGTACCTAGTAGTAGTACAATTGTAGTAGTAATACTTTATTGTACAACAAAGAAAATACAACAGGAGGAATACACAATATTTGTACATAGGTTGATTGGAAGATATCTCTTCAGTTTGATGTATTGAGGTTTCCTTTTTTACCTTTTAGTATATCAAAGACAGAGAGCTGACCACATCAGACATGACCATACGTCGTTATCGCGGGAGCAAAAACGATTTGACAGTAGTCAAAGATTATGACAAATAAGAAATAACAGAAGTGACAGTAGTTTCAACGCGTTTTTACCTACAAGTTCAAAATTTCTCGATGTTTTTTCTAATATCTAAACTTCGTAATCGACTTGATTATAGTATATACTAAAAAGATTAGCCACGCAATCCTAACGACAACTTCTTTAGTCACCTGTTATTCAAAACAATTTTCATTCATGATCGATTTGTCTGGACTTGTAAATAAAGGATTATTTTAGTCACACGAAGAGTATTTTTTTCTCAAAAATCAACGTTAGGTACTCGTAATTTTCATAAAAAATTAATCTTCTGTTAAACGAATTTCTACACAAAAAGACGTACTTTAACGAACGTCGAAAAGGAGCAAGTCGAGTTTGATTGATCATTTCTAGCAAAAACATTGTGCTAGATATGCAGAACTTCTTAGAGGCTAAGACGTGTAGGCATAATATTCTGTTTATAATAAACGGACATTCTGTTATACGCTGAGTTGCGACCATTTCGTGGCAATTAATGTTTCGGGTTGTATATGTTATTGTTTATTATGTTTTTTGTAATTGTCATGAATAAATCTTTCATTCGTTCATTCATTCATTAATTCATATTCTTCAACACATATATATTTGCTCCCGCGATAACGATGTATGGACATGACGCAACAATGAGAGCCACGAAACCCCTGTACTTACTTAGTTTTAGTTTGCTACACTACCTATCCCCCATCTCCAGACCCGGACATCCGGCATCCATTCATCGGTGGAGGCAGATGAATGAAAACCAGTTTAAAAAATCTTACAGTTCTAGGTTTGATGCAGTATCAAGTAATTAATTAGATTATATCATTTCTAGAAGTTTTTGTTGGGGGAAAATAGTGCAAAAAACGTTACGTTAATTTATCGTTTGTCGCCTATCTACTGTTTTTTGCCGTAATGATACGCAATGTTTTTACTTTTTTTTTATTATGTAAGCGATAGGGCCTTGTGCTCTATAGACGAGAAAACTTCAAAAGTGTTTACCTATGAACTAAAATATTTTGCTGGTCTGTCACTCGGACCTCCTCCGATAAACAGCTGCCAGATGCCTGGATCCAGCAATAAGATCAGGATAGTGAACTAATAAAAGGGGCGTCTTTGCCCCCACCACTAAGCCAAATCTGACGCGGCCCGCGGCCAGCTCCTAAAGTCTGTCCGGAAAGAGAAGTGTCGTAGAATGTATAAGTTCCCATATGAACTACGAGACCTCTTCCTCTGGACAAACTAGTCGACAAGCATATTTTATAAGTTTTGAAAGTGGCGTATAGTTGTATTAATGCCACAGATTTAAGTATGTAATACCTATCGTTTTTTTTAATCTATTGGCGTTGGCTTCGGCTCCGCATATGCCTCCCAAAAGTCCCAAATACCATTGTTCCGTGGTCGGGAAAGACAACTAATAATAATGTAACCATAAATTTCAGTTTTCCAAAAGATGAACAGTTAAAATCAAAGTGGTTGGAAGCCGTCGGCGATCACATAACGAGCAAAGCAACATTTATTTGCAGCCGTCATTTTAAAAAAGAAGACTTCAAAACGACCACTCTTCTGCCAAGATTAACTGATAATGCAGTACCATATATTGTGGTGAGCAATAAATTAAAATATTTTCAGTAAAATTTTGCCATACATAAGTGCCTTAGTTGCTAGAGTTGTTCGCTTTATATAAGCAAAAATATCAATTGTTGTCGGTATGGAGTTAAGACCGTAAGCCAGGAACAAATTTCGTTGGTCATCGCGTCGCAGGCGATAGCTTGTCAAGTTGTCAAGTGGTTAAGGGCGATGTGTAATGAAGCCTCATGAAGGTCAGCTGCCTCTCCGTTGGTGGGTTGAGGAACGGCAGCGATTTAATCAATAAAAAGAAATGTTTATCGCGTCCCGATTGAAACTTTATCAGATGATAGTTTATATCCTATTATAAATATGAAAAATAATTAGTACAGTATATACCTACAGGTTTATACGGAACCCTTGGTGCGCGAGTCCGACTCGCACTTGGCCGGTTTTTTTAAAGTGATTAAATGGCTGCCGTTCCTCAACCCACCTTTACGAGGCTTCATTATACATCGCGCCTAACTACTTCACAAGTTATCGCCTGGGACGCGATTGGTCATGAAATTTGTTGTTCCTGGCTTACGATCCATTAGTAGTAGTACTTACTAAAGCTACACAATAATTTTTAAATGTTTGTTGTTCACACTTAAGTGAAATGCAATGAACCTACCTGACCATATTGAGTACCTATTTTCATTTTGTTTATGGTTTTTAAGAATGCAAATGGTGATAAGGAGGTTTTACATTTGTCCTAATTTAGGTCCTAAGTTGCACTGAACGCATTATCACTAGTTGGGTTCTTTGCCTGCTGCTCGTTATGATTACTCCGTAATAGGACTACAAATGAATCTTGGATTTATCTCCGCCCAAAATAGCATTTTTTTTATATGGTCTATGGAAGGGAAATAAGTCAGTCAGTAGGAGTGGCTGAAAACAATGGGAGTGGGGTGTGAGACAATGAGACTGGCGTAAAAGTCAATGGGAATGGGGTTAGAGTCGATGGGAATAAAGTAGGAGTTGGTGGGGAAAGGTTAGAAGAGAGTGGGAGTGGGGTGGAAGAGTGGAGGGAGACGGTAGGACCGATGCACTGGTCAGTGGGAGTGGGGTAACAGACGGTAGGACTGGCATAGGAGTACAGTTGAGATCGATGGAAGTCGGTAGTAGTTGGTGGTAAGAAGACTAACGATACAGAATCGTGTTCACGTGTATCGCGGCCGTTATGCTACTGTATCACTACAAAAAGTAGCAATGCGCGACCTCCCTTATATTTTTGTTAAAAGCATGAAAGTTTTAACTTATGATATTTTTCGTCCACAGCCTCCAATGAAGAGAGTAAATGTTTTAAGTAATATTTTAATACACTTTGAACCTCCGTGTACTTCATCTAAAGAAGACATTGCAGTTGAAGAAAACAGTGCATCTGTCGAGCCACCATCCAAAAAGCAACGGCTTGAATATTGCGATACTGGAACACAGACATCCTCGTCTTTTGCTTCTAAAAATGAACCATTACTAAGAAAAGTAAAAACTTTACAGCAAAAACTTAACAGAAGGGACAGCCGGATTCAAAGTTTAACGAACTTGCTACAAATAATTAAAAAAAAATGCTCAAATTTTGATGAAGTGCAAATGGTTATGGAAAACAATTTTAACGACATACATAAACACTTTAATTCAAATAAAAGTAACAGAGGTGCAAGATACTCGGATGAATTAAAGCAATTTGCCCTAACTTTATATTATTATTCCGGACCTGCGTATAATTTGTTACGAAATCACATACCCTTGCCGCATCCGGGTACTTTACGTAGAATATTATCAAAAACAGACTGCCATGTAGTATTCCTTAAAGAAGCGTTTGAGTTTCTGCGTAATGAATCAGCAAAGGACGATCCGGTTAAGGAAGTAGCTTTGATATTTGACGGAATGTCAATAAAATCTGAACCCGTGCTAGATAGATACAGCGGCAAATATGTGGGATATGTAGATTTAGGTGGGATCGTTCAACCAGACTCAGAAGTGTTAGCAAAAGAAGCACTAATGTTTCAAATAGTATCATTAAAGAAAAAGTTTAAGTGTCCTATTGCTTACTTCCTCACAAATAAAATGACAGCAAATGTGCAAGCACAGCTCATAATGACTTCTATTCGAATGTTAAGTGAAGTTGGAATCGATGTTCGTTCAATAACCTGTGATGGCACCAGCACAAATAAAAAAACTTATGAAATTCTAGGCTGCAATTTTACTCCACCGAACATGGTAACAGGTTTTAAGCACCCATTAAAGGATCAAAAAGTACATTGTATATTCGATCCGCCTCACATGATTAAGCTGTTTAGAAACTTATTTGCTGAAACTAATCTAGAATCTAATTCTGGTTTCATAGAATATAAATACGTGAGAGAATTGCATGATTTACAAGAACAGGAAGGTCTCAGATTGGCTAATAAACTCTGCAACGCACACATAAATTTTTATCAAAAGAAAATGAATGTGAAGTTGGCTACCCAATTGTTGAGCTCTTCAGTGGCTGACGCAATAGAATTTTTATGTAAATGTGGTCATTCCAAATTTGTTGGCAGCGAGGCGACTGTTGAATTTATTCGATTTTTAGACAGAGCTTATGACTTAATGAATGCTAAAGATCCACGAGGCACTGGTTTCAAGTCACCTCTAAAAATACAAAACAAAGAAATCTGGTGTAATGTGCTTGAGGACACCCGTGAATATTTGCTCACTCTAAAAGTAAATGGAGAGCCTATACTAAAAACCAAACGAAGAACCCCAGCACTTGGTTTAATTGTAAACACATTCAGTTTTCACAATTTAACCCTAGACATATTAAATCTGGTGGAGTACAAATATTTTCTACCGTACAAAACTTCGCAAGATCACCTGGAAATGTTTTTTTCTTGCATAAGGGCACGCGGTAGGACAAACGATAATCCCAATGCCTTAGAGTTAAGATATACATTAAGGAAACTATTATTCCACACCAGCGTGAAACCCAGCATCAACGCGAACTGCACAGACGATGCGTTTGAGCTTTCGTCTATAGTTGACTTTAGAGGAAAAAAGAGATCCCTATTGAAAGAACAAATAACGAACACAGATTTGGAAGAAAATCAAATGAACACCCTGATTGATACATTAAATATCTCAGAATTTAAAGAAAACGTTTTATACTATATAACGGGCTTTATAGTGAATAAACTATTTAAAAAAAAAATTGTGAATATTGCCAAGGGACTTTATTAACAAAAAAGAAGGAAAACGATCACTGCTACTCACTAGATTTGCAAAACTTTTCTGCATTTACAACATTTGTTGATCGAGGTGGCTTGAAATATGTCTCCCAATTTCCTTATCAAGTTGTAGTAGTGGCTGAAAAGTTGTTTAACTTTTCAGTGAGCACTCAACCTCTGAGGCAAGTCACTCGAAGTAGGCTAATGTTTTTAACTGTGCAACAAGTGGCGTCCAATTTGCAGAAATTTAATATTCCTGAACACCCACCAACATCCATAAGTACGGAAGACCACCATGAAATTCAAATGGTAAAGGCCATTGCCTCCTGTTTTTTTAATTTACGGATGGCTCACCACGGAAAGATGACATTTTTGAAAGGACAGGGAAACAAATTGGGATTGAGGCAAAAGTTGCATAAAACGATACTGTTCAGCAATGTATAATAACAAAATATTATAACTTGTTACGATTCGGGGACCGATTTGGAAATACCAAAGATTTTGCGGGGACAATCACTGCCGAAGTTATCATGACTTAAAACTATATAACGGAAATAATCCTATAGGACGGTATGCTCGACATTTGTCTGGCATGCCGCCTTCCTGGGGAGTCAATCAGGCATATCATCTCCAGTTGTTCTCATCTTGCTAATGGCGAGTAAGTACTGGCACAAACATAATCTCATAGCTAGAATTATACACCAGCAGCTTGCTCTTATTTACGGTCTTATAGGTCGCGAAGTGGTGTACTACAAGTATGTGCGCCAGTTCTTCAAAATGGTCATGCTACGCTCTATTACAATAGATCTATCATCACGGACAGGACTATCATAGTCCTTGACAATAATTGTAACCAATAAACCTGATCGTGTTCTGATAGATTGATCGCAGCGCAGGGTCGCAGCCATGCTCATCGAGGTTGGACTGAAGCAAAGGAGACTCCCATGATATTAAAAGCGTTTGTTTATTTCATACCAACTTTTAGTTATCGGCTTATTTTGGTCAATGCAGCTAAATTGTTACCGATCGGATTGTCGGCACTATTTCCAAGGATACATGTCAAAATTGGGTCCCCCTTTGCGTCAGGCCACTCAGGCCAACCGTCGTCGACATCATCTTCCCATGGGACGAGAACCTCTAGAAGGCCATGAAGAAATTACAAATTCAACGAGCACTTAGATTTGTCCTACGAGTTAACCGCCATGTGGGAGGTTTATTTGGCGATCATTGTACCGATGTTTGTCTCTGTGGACGGTCTCATAGCGAACTCCCGCTCTCGACCTTAAAATATTTCCCCTACGGGATTGTGGTTGGACCAAGGGTCAGATACAGGATATGGAAATCCTGAACACAGCGCGCTTAGTCAAACGACTCTGACGGTTCCTACCTGTGGCCTTGACCACCACCGGCTTGCCCGGTCCCTGCCCCCATCCCGGCGGCACAATAAGTTGGGTTTTCAAACTGTGTTTAAATATACATATTTTGTATATTGTTATTTGTATAAAGTGTAACCTAAGATATGAAATGAATAAAGAGTATGTATATATATTATTGTTGGTGTACTGTGTTTTACATAATACCTAGCTTAGAGAAATAGGAACATATATAAAGCGAAATGATGGTTTGTTTCGATCTCACACGAATTTTAGTGTGTCAAGTATATGTTTAGTTTTAAAAACTAATTCTAACATAGGCTCATCCCGGAATTCAATAAAACATAAACTGTAGACAAAAAACAAAAGCGTAGACAACATGAAATCACTTGCATTACATTAAATAAATAAATAAAAACACCGTTATCCACATAGTCCACATACTATCCCAGATACATCATAGTACATGTGGTCACCCTACTTAGAATGAGACGCAGCCCCCCACATTACCCTCTCTTTCGGCCTCACTTTGTGGTCGAAGTATGATCTCCAGATTGTATTTAACTTCATGGCACTCACCCATGCATATCATGCTGTCATTAAAATTATTGCCAGTGTAAGAAATTAGTTCCAATGAAATTCCGCAACATGGCGCATGACTCAGAGAAATAAACCAATGGAGTGGTAATTGTCAGGCGCCCCCCTCTGCCAAAAGTACAAAACCACTGGTCGGCGGTTATATATATAAAACTAGTTGTCGCGCGTCAAACGCCATTCAATGAATGTCAGTCAGCCCGGAACGATCTGAGGTAAAAATGCCGAATTTATGCGTGTTTTCATGTAAGAAAAGATCTGAATTACCTAGTTTACATAAGGATAACGTTTCTTTTCATCTGTAAGTATAATTACGTCTAAATATCATCAAATAGTGCACGAAATTAGCAAAAAACTAAAAAATATTGTCAATCAAAAAGTGTTGCCACTTAATGGTACTACATCTGCTTTAGGGTAATTTTTAAATTTGACTCTTCATAGTACATTGTACCATCGGGTTCATAATTGCATACCCAATTTATCAATTAATTCATTCATAAATTGGGTATGCAATTATGAACACGATTACATCGAGGGAGGTAAATGAAATATTGCAAACAAGAGTAATCGACTCCAGTGCGGCAGAAATACGTCCGCCATTATGTCATTCATTGTCATTGTTATGACAGGTTATGCAATACACTTAAAAGATACTCCGTGGGTTAGGCAGAGACCCATTCGGCATACAGCCATAATTGTAAAGCATTGCTCTGTTAAAAAAGCAGTGTGTCTCTGTGTGTGTGTTGTTATTAAATTGTTTCTAAACATATTTTAATCGACTTTTAAATTATTCAAATTACATATTATTTTTAATCATTAACAAAAATGAAAAGATTAACGTCAGTACTTCAAAGGTAAAACTCATTCACACGCATAGTTTTTTAAATTATATATGTCGTCGAGGACCGCCGAGGGCAGGGCTGTAAGGTGGTTTGGAACTCAAAAAACTGACACTATCAGGATAAACTAGCCTATAGCACATTACGCACGGTAATGAAATAAAACATAAACACTGGTTTAACAACTGTATTGAAATCAAATTTGTCTATGGTCTCAAAAATACAGCTACCATAAACAAATTTCCGTTTTAATAGACAAATTTCAGCTAGTGTGCTGAATTCCGCACTGAATTCCGCTCTAATGTGTGGCGCCCCTTAAGTGAAATATACTTGTAAATGCTTGAAATGACGATATTCCTGTTTTGAAATTAATTCGTTCCTTTATTTTCACCATACATTTTATGTAGCATTTTAATTTTGTATGGATTACACTTTATTTATTATAAGGTACGGTATACACACTTATCCCCTTAAATAGGCACTTTTAATTTCTGACTCTGGTATCACTGTACCTAACAGGTAAGTTTTAGTGATGGGACAGCACAAAAATAAATGTCGATATTAACATTAGCAGTATGTTATACTTTTTATTTATAATAGAAAATGAAGAAGAGATAATAGAAATAGAAACACAAATTGGAAACAGATGCCCATTACAATCAAAATATCAACTGCGAAGGACTCTGGAACTTCACGATGTCGCTAGTGACTGATTCATCATTGTTCATTACAGTGAAAAATTCACTGAGGTGGATAGAGGAACGTATAGTGTAATTGGAAGCACGTTGGAACGGTAATCTAAACACGTGGGTTCAAATCCCATGATGTTCCAGAGTTCTTTGCAGTTCATTGTTTCATTGTAATAGTTATTTGTTTCCAATTTGTAGTATTTTCCACTAAATATAAAAGCAAATTCACATCAAAATATTAAATTGATAACATAAAAGTTATTCTAAATCAGCTTGCAAGATTTGTCCTGAACAAATAGACAAACTAACTTACGTAGAATACTAACATTGTAAATAATATGCTCGTAGAAAAACTTGATATTTAATCACAACTTAACATTATAATTTTATCAATAGCTAATCCTTATACTTGGTAAAGAAACAAAAATATATAACTAACCTACGATCAATAATTCTCTGCGTCCGTAGGAAACACCTTAGACAACCCTACACGTGATCCCTGGGTGGTGCTAAAAGAGTAACAAACTTGGCAGCTCTACTGTCCCACCTGGACCTCGCAGCACTCACTGGATTTTCTTCATCATCTGCTTTCTCACTACCCTAGAGAAGAAATGCCTATCCAGTGACATGTAGCCATACGATAAATAAATCTACGATAGAATGTGACATTTTCAAGTCAAAGGTACGTCATAAAGGTTGTCAATAAGGCGTTACCATAAAAAAATCATTTAGATATTAACTCTATTAACAACCGACAATGATGTACCGTTGACTTGAAAACGTCACAAATATCGATACTTAAGTATATTATTATCGACGCGTTCCTCGCACTGTGTACGTTTACTTAAAGATGACATTATCTCGTTCACGGACAGGTTGTCTGTGTCTGTGTTTATACTTGTGTGAGTATATTTTATGCTAGTGTTTGATAATTTTATCGTGTGCGTGTGTAGCGACGTCAATGGAAAATGCATTAGTGTTAACAGTATTTGTGTGCGTTTCCTCGTCCCCCGCGCCGAAATTGGCAGACTTTTTCTGATAGAAATTAGTGCGCGTCTCGCATCCGGTTGGTTTAATTATCAAAGGCGCATGCGCATGATCATATACTTCTGGTCAGGCTTTATATTCTTTGGACTTTGCGTTTGCCTCCAGCTTTAAAAGGTATTATTCTGTTCTTATCAAAACTTTTCCTTTGCAATGTCAAAGTAATAGCTCACGTCAACTCTGTTGTCAATTTTATAAGTTGATCATGTTATTTCGTATTTATTTATTAAGTTTTTTACTACATTTTACATCGAGCAGAGTTAATAAGAATTTAAAGATATCGTGTGGTTTCGACCAAGTTTCGAGAGATTCTGTAGCAATGAGGTTTTTTGTGGAAATAGAAAACACAGGTGGAATATAAAGGACCCCGCAGCAAACATAGAGAAAAAGTGGTTTCAGTCAAATCTCACGAAATTTTAGTACAATGTAGATTCGAGTCTCTTGATTTTTTTTTATAAGGGCACAACTCGCTCAGAAGTATATTTTCAGAAATCTAAATATATAAAAGAAGAAACTGACTGACTGACTGACATCTCAACGCACAGCCCAAACCGCTGGTTCTAGAGATTCCAAATTTGGCACGTAGGTTCCTTATAAGGGATAGGCGTGCATTAAGAAAGGATTTTTCAAAATTCACCCCCTAAGGGGGTAAAATGGAGGTCCAAAGTTTGTATGGCGAATCAAGATTTGTTAGATTATTTTATTCGAAACTTCACAGGAGTATTCCTAACAATAAAGGAGTAAACACGTGTTTCAGGTTTTTTGAAAATTGTACCCCTAAAAGTGGCAAATGTGGTCACAAAGTCTGAAAATCAACATATGGGTATCGTATCCTTTTTGAGTACTTATAGTACGCGGGCGAAGCCGCGGGAAATGGCTAGTAATCAATAAGTATCGTTTCATACAGAACATATGTAACATACCAATTTTTCGTAAAATCTTTCTCTTTGCTTTTGCATAATATAAATAACTAACAAAATGCGATTTCAACGTGACAGAAACGTTATTAAGATCATATTTAACGCCAGTAAGTATCAGTGTAGGTCATTTCAAAGTATCGATTTTAAGATCATAGAAAAATAATAATATAAACTTGATTATTTCTGACAGTGTACTTCTGAGGAAGTTGCGCCCTTATAAAAAATAATAAGGAGACCTGAATCTACATCATACTAAAATTTCATGCGATTTGACTGAAACCACTTTTTCCCTATGTTTGCTGCGGGGTCCTTTAACATTAAATCCTTCTCTCTCTAGATTAAGGCTGCGTTTCCACCAGAGATGAGCGAAGATGCGTTGCAAGGAATGTGTTTGTTAAGAACCGATGCTAGAGCTGCGCTTTGCGAGGATAGTTAAATGAAGTGATTATACCTATTGGTTCTTATGAACACATTCCTCGTTCTTAGAAACACAGCCTAAGAGCGTTCACATTATCCGATCCGATATCGGATGTCGGATAGGACCACGAAGACAAATTTAAAATTCGTGCATTTCTATATTTTATTCTTGAAACACCAAATGTCCATTGCGAGCGCTGGTAGCCTGGCGGTAATACGTACGACTTTCAATCCAGAGGTCGCTGGTTCAAACCCCGGCTCGTACCACTGAGTTTTTCCGAACTTATGTACGGAATATTACGATCGCTTTTCTGTGAAGGAAAACATCGCAAGGAAACCGGACCTAATCCCGATAAGGCCTAGTTTCCCCTCTTGGTTGGAAGGTGAGATGGCAGTCGCGTTTGTAATATCTAGTGCCTACGCTAATTCATGGAATAAGGTTGTCAAGCGGACCCCAAGCCGGAAGAAGAAGAAGACCAAATGTCCATGTCCAAAAAAGGCGGACTTAATGTCAGAGCCATCCGACATCCGATATCGGTGCGGCAGTGTAAAGACGCTCTAATACCTAATACTTTCGTAGATTAATTGATGAGAGATTGGTAAGTACCTAAATATTGACTTAGTGGAGATGCGCCCAAAACCGGTAGCCCGTCCAAAACGGGTAGGCTGGCTACTACAGCGTTTACGTCATAGTGATAATGTGTAAATACGAACACAACGTTGCTAACGCCGCTGGTCACTCTCCATCCTTCTGATCTCTACATTCCCCATAACACTCGAAGCTTTTTCGTGGGCGTGGCGTTAGGCGGCGGTTGCACCTTTTTCTGTCCCCCCGAAATATAATATATTATAGTGATTACAGCGATTTTTTTACAATCCACAAGGTTGTTTTAATGAATTTTTTTCTCAAACGTGCAATGAATTAGTGTCCAAAACGGGTAGGCTGGCTACTACAGCGTTTACGACATAGTGATAATGTGTAAATGCGAACACAACGTTGCTAGCGCCGCTCGACACTCTATCCTTCTGATCTCCACATTCCCCATAACACTTGAAGCTTTTTCGTGGGCGTGGCGTTAGGCGGCGGTTGCACCTTTTTCTATCCTAACTTGGGCTTTATGTTACTGGAGCCAGGTACGTATCCAGGGGGGGGGGGACATGAGACTTGTCGTCCCCCGTCCCCCCCCCCGAAATCTATTATACGACACTCCTTACGGCGATTTTTTTACAATCCACAAGGTTGTTTCAATTAATTATTGTCGGTACCTTCCTTATAATAGGATCGGAAGTATCCTGTTTTGGGCGCAATAACTCTGAGGGAATTGTAATGTGATTTCATACAACTTTTCAGGCCTTAAGAAACCTTTCCCGGCATCTTTTATAATGTACTTTACTAGCTCAAGCTAAATCGCTGGAGAGTTGAGCTACGCGCTCGCTCAGTTTTTCAGATTCAAGATTCAATACATTTATTAATGACGTACACAATATTACATAAAAATTTACATACAAACAAAATAAAGACGTATTGGTGTAGTATACCACGAAATGGACCCTGCTCAGCAAAATGGTCTTCCGTAGGATCCACTTGGTGATGCCACGACAGATAACACAAACTGAAGCTGCTTATGTGCTGTTTCAGGCAAAAACTGTACGGTGGAATGCATCCCAGGGAGCTGCTGCTCCGAGCATGGAGATGAGTTGGATTGTGATGTACTGGAATTATTTGGGAGTTGTCTACAAAATATTCCAACAGGTAAGTCCACAAGTGAACTCTTAGGGTGTTTTTCTACTGAGGCGGAGATTTTTTTTTATTCGTATGGCATAAAACAATCACAAAAAATTTACAGATGAGAGATCATAAATCTAAGTCCAGATAATTCATCCACTTAAGAGCTTCGTCGTTTAAATTGGTCAGGTCCTCCTCCTAAGGCGGAGATCCCCCTCCTCAGGCGGAGATGACCAGAGATGAGAGGAGAATACAGGAATCAACCAATATACAACAAGTCTTTGGCGGTCAAACTTAAGTGTTGTATCAATTAAGTTTAACCGCCGAATGGATTTACATACATACCTATTGGAGACTATTAGCTTTTACCCGCGACTTCGTCTGCGTGGGCATTGTCATAAGGAATCATAAAGCTCTATAAATGGAGTACGCTTCGCCGCATCTCTCCAAACAAAAAAGTCTGCCAAAATCTGAGGGGGGCGAGGTAGCACGCATGTGAAGTTTTCTGGTCAAAGGTACATCATTGTCGGTTGTTAATACAGTTATTTCTAAATGAATTTGTATGGCAGCAACGCTTTATTGACAACCGACAAAGATGTACCTTTGACTTGAAAACACCAAACATATTTGACATATTCTTTTTATACTTCATAACACTAAATGGAGCAATAGATAGTCGACTGTACATACGTTAACATATGGTTCATTATTGGATGCAGTCTTTGCAAATGTCAAACAAAAAAGCCAAGGATCATTTTTGATTGTATTTTCAAAAAAAATATAGAAGACAGCAATCCTTAAGCGCGTTAAATATGGAGAAATGTCAAACGTCAAATAGTTACTGCCCATCAGAAAGAAAACGATTGTCTTTGAATCGATTCTGTAAACGAAGCTTGATTTTCGATTTAGGTTAAATATTTTATTACGAAAGTAATAATAAATAAAGTAAAACTTTACTTACATCTGAAATGGTATTTCATCTTTTTGTAAACTAGACGAAATATAACATTTTTTACATCCAAAAACAGCGCATAAGGGCATTTTCACGGAGCTTGTTATCCATCGAGAGCGATGACGAAAGTGCGTGACATCGATTATTGAAATAGTTTTTATAGATGTACTAGATTTTCCTGCCAATACTTTTGACAGAGGGGAAATGATACCTAAGGCCTCTCCTGGTTTAGAACTCTCTGTAAGGAATTGATAAAATGCCTAAGCAAAATCTAATAGCAAATATTAATTTAGCGCATATGCTATTTTAAGTCCACACTTCCACAGTGAGCAGCAATTCCATACAAACTTCCACTCCCTTAACCCTTTGAACGCCAAGAACCCCTAAAGAGGTCTTGTGTTGTCGTGCCCACCGCGCCAACAACCCATAAAGGGGTCGGAGTGAAGGTGTACTTTGATCATGAATAAAATCTATTATGAATTGTTTTGCACAGCACTACGAATATTCATCTTTTTGATAACGCAACAGTGCTTGGCGTGTGAGTGATCACTTCATTCAAGTATGAAAGCGTTCAAAAGGTTAAGGGATGATTTCTGGGATAAAAACTATCCTATGTTCTTCCCCGGGACTCAAACTATCTTCATATACCAAATTTCATCTAAATTCATCAGCATCAGTTCAACGGTTTAAGCGCGATAAGGTAACAGACGAACACTCTTTCCCATTTATAATATTAGTGTGGATTACATGGGAGATTATAGCTATTATTTGTAACGGGGTATTTAAAATGTATATTGGAGTTTTTGAACACCCGACATTTCGACAAGTTGCATGCGCCATCATCACGGAGTAACTACCTAGTGTCGGTTGTTCAAAAGTCCAATATACACGGTAAATACCCCGTTACAAACAATAGTTATAATGTTAATGACCATGTGTCCTTGAAATCGTATACATAGGAGATATTTAGCAACTATGAATTTTCGCTGAACATGACCACATGGGGGTCTAATCTACCGATTAAGATCCATATCATTGGCCTGCGTTTCATCCATACTTTATCCGACACTGTATAATTTTATTGTTATATTTCCAGGCGAGAGCAGGACTATACGGTTCGCCTCGCCTCTTCTAGACCCTTACCAGCGGCGTGGCTATTGTGTCATACATGTGAATTCTAAACTTAAAGGTTAGTAAACGAGTCATTTTATTCGACTAAGGGCCTGTTTCACAATCTCCAGATAAACTTATCTGCCAGTTAAAATTATTGCTATCCTTTTCTCCAGTCATATAAAAGAAAAGGACAGCAAAAATTTTTCTGACAGATATGCTTTAACTGGAGATTGTGATACAGGCCATAAGAAAGCTAAGCTGTTATATTTAATACTAGCTTTTGCCCGCGGCTTCGCTCGCGTTAAATTCGGAGTAACAAACCATACAAACTTCTACCCCCCCTTTTAGGGAAGTGGGGGGTTAGAAAGAGACAAAAAGTAGCCTATGTCACTCTCCATCCCTTCAACGATCTCAACTTAAAAAATCACGTCAATTCGTCGCCCCGTTTTGCCGTGAAAGACGGACAAACAAACAAACACACACATACACTTTCCCATTTATAATATTAGTATGGATGTTTAATATGTTGTTATATGTTAGAGTGTCACGAAAGTCTTGAACATATACATTATTTTCATAATTATTTTTGCCCCTTTCATTACCGTGATGGTCTGATGGTACAACATAAGACCGACCGAATTTTTGAAATCACTTACCTTGGTTCTTGTTCACAGATCTCCCTCTCTATCGGGACACCGTGACTATCCCGTTCGACACCGGCAACCCCTCTGACGTCACACCCTGCGCCAGAGTGGACCATACCTGTCACACCTATTACAACCATAAGCCCCATTTTAGCAAACGGCTAAAAAGATGCTTGCAAGCACCTTTCTGTTCTGAAGACGACGTTTACGATGAAAACTTAAATAGATGTGTTGAAAAAATAACTGAGGATGATATTAAAGATATACAATCTATAAGTGATACGAAAAAGAGAAGAAAGACTAAGTCGCTAAATAATATTACCATTGATGATGTTGATGACAACCTGATTCAAATTGCAGATAAGGATGACTTGGATATGGCTCAGAGAATCATAGAAAATTATAACGTTCAAAATTTTCCAATAAGATGTTTCGATTTTTTACGAACGCCGAAAGTATTAATTTGCGTAATATTCTTACAGTGCGCCTGCGTGCTTATGCTAACTTACTATTTTAGTCAGAAATGTCATTGCGCCCCTAAAAAAAATAAGGTTGTTAATACATTATTCAATTACCGACACGGTGGTTCCATAACAACTCCTTTACTAAGTAGTCGGAACACTGAGACCACATGTCAATTCCAATCGGATTCCTCGTCTAATATTGACAGGAAAATCAAGTTTTACAAAGCTTGCCAAGACAAGAGAGCTAAAGCAAGTATGTCGGACGATATTTTATCCAGATGTCTTAAAAGACGGGATTGGACTGCGAACGCTAAGTCTTCAGACGTCATCCAGGAAAGGAAAGAGGATTTTGCGACACAGGTGTACGAAGCAGAGCATAAATCCGATAGGACAGCTATTAAAAAGGAGAATTTACCAATGGATTCCTCTTCCGAACAACAAGTGCAATGTGTAGAATACGAACCGCAAAACATCTACGCACAATATGTAAATGAGCTTCAAAGAACACATTCGTTAACAGAGAATTGTGTGCAAGCCGATTTCTCAAAGGATTCTATAGACGAGTTTTTGTCAGAGCGGGGTTTAAAACAATCTAAAATAAACATTTTATCCACCGGGACCTCTAAGAATAATCTGGTGACGGTTCTCTCTTTGCTGTCTCAGAAAATTGGGCCGTTTTCTGACCATGGGGAGAGCGAGGATTTGGAACTACTGCATATGACGTCGGCTTTTTCGTCTGATGCATCGGATTATGATACGAAGAGGGTTAGAGAATCGAGGAGTTCTCTGTAGAGCTATACTTGTCTTATATCAGTTAGAATTTTAAACGTGCACCGTGTGCATGCGTAATATGCAGAGAGTACGCAGTACTTTTATGGGTTGTATAAAGCACCTGCCCTACTGCCAACAAGAAAGCTGAAGACTTTCTCGTTAAAGCCGATGAAAACTTTTTCTAATAGGCAAATAAGAAGCCCAATCGTCGGCGGTTGGACAGCTGCCTAAGTTAATGCAAGAACGATTGTGCAATCGAAATATTTTTTTTTTTTTTTTTTTTTATACCACGACGGTGGCAAACAAGCATACGGCCCGCCTGATGGTAAGCAGCTACCGTAACCTATGGACGCCTGCAACTCCAAAGGCGTCACATGCGCGTTGCCGACCCTTTACAAAAAGGAGGATTCACTGTGTTGACGACTAAAGGAACAAGAAGGTCCCTCATCGTCAACACACTGGGTCCTCTTTGAGCTCTTTGGCAACCTTACTCACCAGCAGGAACACAACACTATGAGTAGGGTCTAGTGCTATTTGGCTGTGGTTTTCTGTAAGGTGGAGGTACTTCCCCAGTCGGGCTCTGCTCCAGATTTGAGCGATGACATTCGCTGAACGTGCCCTACCACACTTAGCGAGATGCCATTCGCAGTGCCCATACCTCTCTTTTTGGCGTAGTTTAAGGACATACCCAGGTCCGGACGTAGTTTAAGGACATACCCCGGGTCCAAAAATATATTATAACGAAGAAAAAAACCGCTGTAGTTTTTACTATTAAATATATTTAAACGATAGTTTTTATTGCGTATATTTTTACTTATTTTATAGGTATGTACACAATTTTCTTGATGGCGATTTCACCTTCCAGGCCTTCTACTTACGTAATTTAGGTCGATTTTTGCTTGACATGTTTCGATCAATTTACAATGATCATTATCACATTGTGCATTTCCATTTTTTTAAATATATTATCTACCCGTTAATCTTAACTTGAGTCAGATTCTTCCTTTATATTAACTGTTAAATTCAAGGGCTCTGGTATTTCATGGTTTTTCTTCTCAAGCGGCATACTTTTTCTTGTTTTATAAATTCTAATTTTCCGAGGCCCCAAACTTGGGTCTCTTTCACAAACAAACTTTAAATGTTTAGCCAATACTTGCTCATTTTTAAAAGCCTTTATACACGTCATACATGAAAACGGAACTTCTCCTGCGTGAACTTTATTATGACTAATATAGTTACGCTTATTCGTAAATTGTCTAGGGCATAATTTGCAAGGATACGGCTTTATATCAGAATGTGTGATCATGTGTTTGTTCAAATGACTTTTCCTCGCGAATTTCTTCTGACACGTTTCACATGAGAAAGGTTTCTCACCCGTATGTGTTTTTTTATGATGCATTAGAAGGTCTCTTCTGGTAAACTGTTTTTCGCAGAGGTCACAAGGGAAGGGTTTATCAGCTTGATGACTTAATAAATGTGAGTTTAACTGTCCTTTCTGAATAAATTGCCTTTGACAGATGTTGCAGGAATATGGTTTTTCACCTGTGTGTATTCTAAGATGGCAGGTCAAGTTACGTTTGTCGGCGAAACCTTTGGAGCAGTAATCGCATTTGAATGGTCTCTCTCCGGTATGGATTCTGATATGGTCGATTAGATTACGCTTATTGGTTAGAGTCTTGTGGCAGATTTCACATTCAAATAATTTGACACCTGGAAGAGAACGGGTAAATTATTGTTTATAAAAATACATATTTGGGGACAATGTTGTACAGATCAACCTAGCCCTAAACTAAGCATAGCTTTGCTTGTATACTATGGATCATAGGTGTCGATAGACTTACCACCAGATATTGATAACAGTGGCGGTGTGTCAGGTGAGGCGCTTTAATGGTTATTAAAGCGAGAATCGATTTCTTATGGACGCCCCGCAATTGATACATAGGAAGCATTCATAGCTCAAGAACAAATATCCATACTAATATTATAAATGGGAAAGTGTATGTGTTTGTTTGTTTGTCCGTCTTTCACGGCAAAACGGGGCGACGAATTGACTTGATTTTTTAAGTGGAGATAGTTGAAGGGATGGAGAGTGACATAGGCTACTTTTTGTCTCTTTCTAACCCCCCACTTCCCTAAAATGGGGGGTGGAAGTTTGTATGGAGCACTCCGGGGGGCAAAGGGGAACCGTGTTACCCCGAATTTAACGCGAGCGAAGCCGCGGGCAAAAGCTAGTTCATGATAAACAGACAAAGCAATGCTATTCTCGGGAATCGAACCCAGGACTTTCACCTTCAGGGCTAGTTTTGGCTTCGCTTTAAGATAATGTTACAGGCGTTGGGGTTATTTATTGGGGTTATTAACATCCTCCTAGCCTAGTCGGTAGTAACACTGCCTACGAAGCAGGAGGTCCCGGGTTCGAACCCTGGTAAGGGCATTTATTTGTGTGTTTAGCTAATCACAGATATTTGTACCTGAGTTATGGATGATTTCTGTGTATGGAAATGTTCTTATTAAAATTGTAAGCTCCTTATATTACTGTTTCTGTCATATCCAACGTTTTTCAATTGCTTAAAACTTGCGGAATAAAAGTACACGTAAATCAAATTTAAATATAAAACACTACTAAAAACTACTCAAAGAGCCCCCCCTCGAGCTGTACCAGGCGCGAAGGTGCCCATCACACTGGCGGAGTTGCCACGTTGGATGGCGATGGACAACCTTTGCGCCAGGTAAGAACCCGCGCGTACATCAGACCCCCTTTCGGCAATACGTCGCCCTAGTTCCTTAACAAAGGCTATTGCCTCAGACCCCCAACACCCTGTCGTCTCGAAAGGAAGTGGTACAAATTAATCATTGCCAACAAGGCATGAATATTTGTCGTGTTTTCTGACTGCGGCAATTTCTGCAGCGGCACCAGCCGTCTGTATCGTTCGGGGGAGGTGGGACGCGGCGAAGGTGCTGACGCACGTGGCGTCCCATAAAAGGCATTTTCCCCCTCCCAAGGCACTAAGGTTAACCCATCCGGTCTTTTCCCATCTGTGCGACTGAGGCCGGGGGGTTCTAATACACAGGGAATATTTGCAGATACTAAGGCCCTCCGGACGATGTCATTGAGTGCGTGGTGTCTAGGAAATCTTTCTATGTATTGTAGTATTTATCTATATCTATCTATTATATATATCGTCGTCTAGTACCCACAACACGAGCCTTATGAGCTTACTGTGGGACTAGGTCGGTTTATGTAAGATTGTCCTAAAATATTTATTATTTATTTATTTATTTATCACTGAACATTATTATTATTACGTAACGTTACGGACTAGTTGCGTTACTTGTGGAAGCCTCTCAATTCTAAAAGCCGTAAATAATTGTTTGTCTCTGGCCATCATTTTGGGGATTTTGTGCTTGTTAGAAAGAGACGAAATGATCAGAGGTTTGCTAAGTTTTATTAATAAAGGATTGTCTTCTACATACCTGGATCACCGCATAAACCTGAAAGAAGATTAATAATTAATTTGTATTAAGCAGAACCACCTGCTAATGCTACCACAATGTTTAGATGTAAAGAAATAACTATTTTAAAGCCTGACCAGAAATATATGATCATTGTCAAGAGGGCGCTATTATTCTCATTTATATGGCAACAGTTCAGTATTATACTGGGCGTATTATTCTCTATGGTATGGTGACATCTTGATTTGTTTACCTGTCAGCTCCAATGTTAATTTGAAAATGTTTCACAGCGAAAGTTTTATTTCCCGAGCGTATTGCTTACAGCAGTTTATTATATACACTATTTACAATGTTTCGCTCTTACATTGGGAGAATTCTTTCGGCTTTTACTCCAAAAGAATTCTGCCAATGTCAAGGTGTACATAAGTTTTTATTCATTTTTTATAAAATAAAATAAAAGCAACGTTGTTCGGTTAAGGCCTTGTTGATTGTAAAGTGATAGCCTCCTTACAAACACGTGGGTGGCCAAACCTCGGATAACCGTTTGTTTAAGTAAAGGGTGGTTACGTGCGTTTTGAGACAAATTTTTCATTAGCTGAACACTTGTTCTTTAGGTCACCGCACAATAAGCTATCAATATTACACACTGAACTACGTAAATGAGCAAAAAACAAAAAACTATTCTAAAGGCGGCGTGGCCATCTTGAGCGCAAACGACTATCTCAAATACTTTATTATTATTTAAGTAAACCGCCACAATGACACTGACAAAAATGACAGCCTACGACATGCACTCACACGTGCATGTCATCCTGTCATTAAAATTATTGCCAGTGTAAGAAATTACTTCCAATTAAATTCCGCAACATGGCGCATGATCTTATATTTCTGGTCAGGCTTTACATTAAAGAAATAGGAAAACCTCCGAAACTTTTACACCAAATTTGATAAATGTCTAAGATCTCTCGCTAGAAAACCTGATTTTAAATAAAATAAAACTGTTCTACCATTTTAGCGCTATGGCGTCAAAAACGCACACACCACACACATAACGGTTTTGGGCACAAAAAATGGAAAATCTAAAATGGAAACGCGATTTTGTATACAAGTCCTATTTTTATTCACATGTGCGTTGCTGACCCTTTAATATAAAAGATTCACTGCCATATATTACGCTAAAAAATATACGAACCAGCAGCAGCATGCGTCCTCAAGTGCCGTTTCAAATTGACACGTTTCGCGAAGCTTTTTTCACAGTGCTCACACTTATATGGTTTCTCCCCGGTGTGTACTCTTTTATGAATCGTCAGACACGACGCACTTCTAAACTTCTTATTACAAACAGTACAGTCGTAGGGTTTCACATCCAGGTGTATTCTAATGTGAATGTTTAAGATGGTTTTACTTGCGAAATTGCGATTGCAAGTGTGACACAGAAACTTCTTTTTCGTTTTAGTTTTTTTGTTTTTTCTGGCATATTTTTTTGTTGGTTGGTTGGGTAGTTCGGATAGTTGATCGTCTGGGTTTTGGAATTCAGTGGGTTCCGAGGTGTCTGAAACAATAAAATATAGTTGCAGGAAATTGATTTGGGATCGTTTCATTGACACTTGATTTTTACACACTTTTATTTGGTCTGACCCAATATATTTAAGAGGATGACAACAGCCAAATTCCATCCCTATCTTGTTCAGGGCGATTGAAAGAGAAACACTTTGTTACGATTAGTATTGGAGCTCATTTAAAATTTTGCAAAATGATGAATTTAAAGAAAACTACGCATTCATCCATACTAATATTATAAATGGGAAAGTGTGTGTGTTTGTTTGTTTGTCCGTCTTTCACGGCAAAACGGGGCGACGAATTGACGTGATTTTTTAAGTGGAGATAGTTGAAGGGATGGAGAGTGACATAGGCTACTTTTTGTCTCTTTCTAACCCCCCAAATCCCTAAAAGGGGGGGTGGAAGTTTGTATCGAGCATTCCGGGGGGCAAAGGGGAACCGTGTTACCCCGAATTTAACGCGAGCGAAGCCGCGGGAAAAGCTAGTTGTAAAATATAAACTAATGAAGTTTTTAGTATTAGTGTGGTGGAATTTTGTCCTTAATGAGGGTTTCTGCGATCGAGTTTTTTACTAGATGGCGGCACCTTAGCGAGAGGTCTAGCTGTCATAATCCACCAATCATGTTATATATATTTTTTCTACTCCTGTACTTTTATCTGTCATTTATATATTGTCGTCAACACCTTTATAAGAACATCCATACTAATATTATAAATGGGAAAGTGTATGTGTGTGGATTTTTAAGTGGAGATAGTTGAAGGGATGGAGAGTGACATAGGCTACTTTTTGTCTCTTTCTAACCCCCCACTTCCCTAAAATGGGGGGTGGAAGTTTGTATGGAGAATTTAACGCGAGCGAAGCCGCGGGCAAAAGCTAGTAGATAATATACTCGATGAAAAATCTATCTAGTCTATTCCCCAAAATAACACTTATGCTATAAAAGCGCCAAAATAGTATCGCGTGCAAACACGACTATTAATATAAAATAAATTACTGCCAACCTAAGAAACCAAAATAAACGCAGCGTTTTTAGAAAAAAAAACATTAAAAAAGAAAAACGAAAAGAACCACAGACCTACTTTGTAGTTTTTTACGTTTCCCGTTCGTTTGTAGGGGTAAATTGGAAACTTTAAAAGTAATTTAGGTATTTATACTAATCTTTGTAGCTCTTTAATAATTGATCAAATAACGACGGTGTGTTATTGTATTTGTAATGTAAGTAAGTGTAGTCGTAGAAAAAGTATTGTATGCAACTTCGTATACATAGGCTGCTATTTATATATCCGGAAACCGGGATTACAATCTTCTTAAATAGCATATTTGACCTCCATGGTAAAATTTGAACTTTTTTAAGTACTGGCCGGTATATTTTTTCTTTCTTATTAACGCTCGTGTTTTGTTTTTGACGGGTTTTAAATGTCATCTCGCAGCAAGAATGGAACTCACTCGTGAAAATATTCGTGCTTTGATTTATTATGATTTTCGGCGTGGTTTAACGCAACAACAGTGCATAGATCAACTAACTTCAACTTTTGGTGATGAAGCCCCATCTAAAACTACTGTGTATCACTGGTTTAGTGAGTTCAATCGTGGACCTAGTATGCTTACGGACGAAGTTAAGGCAGGTCGCCCGAAATCGGTCGTTGTACAACAAAATATCGAGGCTGTGCGAAAACTTATAATGGACGACCGACATGTTACGTACCGCGAGATAGAGGCGACTCTGGGTATTTCTATGACCAGCATTAATAGCATATTACATAATTATTTGGCTGTAAAAAAAATTTGTTCGCGTTGGATACCCCACAACTTAACAAAAGAGCAAAAAGATGCTCGCGTCGAATGGTGCAATAAAATGTTAAAAAAATATAACCGTGGTGACTCAAAAGCCGTTTATAACATCTATACAGGTGACGAATCCTGGATCTATGCATACGATCCCGAAACGAAGCAACAATCAACGGTATGGGTGTTTCAAAATGAGCCGAACCCTACGAAAGTTACTCGTGCAAAAAGTACATTGAAACAAATGGTGGCCTGCTTCTTCGGTATTAATGGCCATGTAGCTACAGTGCCACTAGAAAACCGTAGAACGGTTAATTCAGAGTGGTACACGACCATTTGCTTACCGGAAGTATTTGAACAAATTCGTAAAACTAACCAGCGACGAAGAATCATTCTTCATCATGACAATGCCAGCTGTCATACGTCACGCGAAACAACTCTATTTTTGGAGGGTCAAAATGTGGAATTAACGGGTCATCCGCCGTACAGCCCTGACTTGGCACCCAACGATTTTTATTTATTTCCAAATATAAAGAATAAATTACGCGGTCAACGATTTTCGACCGCTGAAGATGCTGTCGACGCATTCAAACAACACGTTATGGAGGTACCTCAGGCGGAGTGGCAGAAGTGCTTTAAAAATTGGTTCACGCGAATGCAAAAGTGCATAGATCATCAAGGGGAATACTTTGAAAAACAATAAAACCATTTTCAGCCGTGTACGTTTGTTTGTTTTTTTGTTTCCGGATATATAAGTAGCAACCCTCGTAAGTAGGTAAAAAAATGTTCGTGGCGTTTTTTTCTTAACAATTTTCGCCTACGGCTCAAATCGTTACTCACGCCACTCACCTTTTTTGACCCCTCTTATACAACTGTTGCATAAAATACTATTTTTTATTGGTGGATTTTGACAGCTGCTGTCAAAAAGACCTCTCGTCACTGTGCTGCCATCTAGTGGAAAATCTAGATCGCGGAAACTCTCATTACAGACGTATAAGTCAAAAACCTAAAGACAATACAACTGTTTAAAGCTAATTTTAAGATGTAACTTTGGAATTATTTTCTATCGAGCCGATTTCGTCCAATCGTGTATCGGAATTAACAAAGTTCTTCCAAATATAATGAACATTAACATATATTTTTTTACTTTTCCAAAACAAGTAGTTATAGCTAAAAAACCGTTATCATATATCTTATTACGGATATAACCGTCGTTGGCGTCGAAAGGGTTAACGAATACAGCGCCATCTGCGCGTTAGTCGAGTGACCGGCGACATCTAACCAGACTGAAAGATAACCATGTACAAAACTTATAGACGGAGAGCTGGCCACGTCATATATGACACAATAATGAGAACAACGAAACCTCTTTCGTTAATTTGCTATACATTGATTTTTTTCCTATATCCGGACATCTGGCAGCTGTAAACTCAAACATTTATTCAGTAAGTAGGCCAAAAGGGCACTTCAACTTCACGTCAAAGTAAAAGAGAGAAAAAAAAAAAACTACACCGGTTCTAACCCTACACCTCTGACCCGAGAAGAATTATGATCGGTAAGAAACTCGGCGGGACTTATTTTTTCAAAACAACAGTACATCAAAAATACATATAAGTGCGTTATTCTATAAGAAAACATATCAAACCAAGGTTATATTAACCAACAATAGGTTATAACAGTTTAAGTAAAATACCAATGAAAAGATGAGTCCAAATCTAACTATTTGAAAATGAATTACATACATTCTTATCTTCTTCTATCTTCTGATATACTTTCTTACCTGAACTGTGTCTTCTACATAAATTTCCAAATTATAATAATCCATCATCAACAGTTAGAATCAAATTTTGAATTTAAATACTAAAAAAATTAAAAAAAAGTAAGTGATTCTAGTATACAAATTATCCTTCGAAATGTATAAGGTCTCCAAGTGTCTTGATCTATATATTCTATATAATAAAAAAATATGGATAATCAAGTACCGAATGTTGTGTCTAAATCCAATTTAACTAAAATTAAATATGATTAATAAAAAGATACGTAATTGTGTAGCCCCAGTTAGCCTAAACAGACCGGTCTCCACAAACAGCACCCGTTCACGAGTATGACGCAATATTATGGGAAATTATGTAATTAATTAGATTATATCATAACCAGAAGTTTCTGTTGGGGGAAAGTAGTGCCAAATGTGAAATCACTACATAGTATAAAACAAAGTCGCTTTCTACTTTTTTGATGACTTTGATCTGGCGTGTGATCGCGAAGTCATAACGAAAATCGTTAGAGAATCCCCGTCACGCGTTTATTTTACAACTTGAATTGTTTCTAATAATTATATATGAGGATGGCCCTCAGACCGCGACAACGCGACCTATTGGCCTTGCCGCCGGTGCGCACCGTATCGCGCAGGAACTCGCCGCTGCCCCGCGCCCTTTCACTGCTCAATGCGCTCCTGGCCTCGACGCGACGCCTGAATGTGACCTATTTGCGTGGCGATGGGCGGCAGTGTGTAGTGAATGCTTGGGATTCTGTGAGACGATGGATGCTAGGTGCTCAACAGTTCCAATTTAATTTGTCAATGTTATATTATTGTTGCTGTAATTGTTAATAAGTACTTAAAATTATTATTGCTTTTAGTCTAAGTTTCGTGACGCATTGGTTTAGCTGTAATGTCATGTAAACATTTTTATCAATAAATAATAATAATAATATATTGATGTGTATTACCTATCAGATTCCGGAGATAGACGTTGGCCTAACTTTCCGGTATATCGTAATAAGTGAACAAACCAACATAACCGACAAATGTTTTTAGCGCAACCCTATCGTGTACCCGACTGTCGGGTTCTTGGCGTGTAGTGTTGATTCGTTCGATAAGTGTGCAACTGTACCCGAGTATCGGGTCATATATATTTTTTGCGGCCTGGCGCGGATGTTTTGTTTGGCTGGGTGGCAATGAAAGGATAACCCACAATAACCATTTTTAATCCCGTACGAAGCCGGGGCGAGTCGCTAGTGATGTATAATGCAATTTTTAGTTAGTCACCTACTGTTTTTGTTTTATGTTAAAATATAGGATCTTTCCTCTATAAATGACACAACTTTGGCAGTTTTTACCCATTTTGGTATTACTTTTTTCCAACTTAAAAACTTTGTTGGTCTGTCACTCTGACCGTGGAACTGGGTGAACCCATTAAAAGCTGCCAGATGCCCGGATCTAGCAATAAGGATGGTAAAGTAGTCTAACTAGACAGTCAGACACTCATTATTGTGTCATATCTGACGTGGTCATTAGACCATTAAGTAAAGCCCCCTCTTTCAAATAATTGGCAAAGGTAATACCTTTATAATATAATATGTAAGAAGTTAAGCTTTATAAATACCAACAACAAAGTCATTTTTTTAAACTACATTATAACATAATCTTGTCCAGATCAGAGTTCGAAATTATCAAGATAATTATGATCTTTGATAGTTATCGCGATAATTATCCCCAGCATGGGTTTTTTTTCTTGTAGTTCTACTACTGACGTTGAAATTGACGACCAAATTTTTTTTGTACATTCTGGCTTTACAAATTTTGGGTTATTATCAAATCGATAATTATCAGACATAAAAATCACGATAATTACGAGTATCAAGATAACTGTCATTGATTTATCCTCTCGAACCCTGGTGGATTTCAGAAACCAGTATTTGCTCCATATATTACCAGTACTTTTCATTCTTTCTCAACCTTTTGTTTTCTAGTTCATGTTTAATCGGATAATGTAATATGGGTTGAAAATAGATGTCATATACTTCAGAAAAAGTGACCAAACCCTCCGGCGTCCGAGGCCAGATTTGAACTGGCGTCTTCAGCTTTCGCGGCTGACGTCCTGACCACTAGACTACCCGGTCACGGCGGAACTTGACAAATTTTCTCATGTATATGCAATCTCTGAATTTGAAACGGCTAGGCGCCGTTGACCATGCTCTAAGGGCATGCGCAGTACGTGCTTGCACCTCCTATCCGAATCACTTACGTGATTCTGGTATACCGAGAGTGATGGTGCTGCCATCTATGAATCTTGAAGCAAATCAAATAATTTTGTTCAATATTTTTTGATTTGAAATTTTTAAGTAGTTACACTACTATATATAAACTGAAAATATATGTCATATACTTCAGAAAAAGTGACCAAACCCTCCGGTGTCCGAGGCCAGATTTGAACTGGCGTCTTCAGCTTTCGCGGCTGACGTTTTTTGAAGTATATGACATCTATTTTCAGTTTATATACAGGGTGGAATTTTGTAATGCCACCTGAAGGGGAAGTACTCTTACTCGTAATATTGTAGATAGAAAATTTTACTCAAAGAAAACATTCCTTTATTTTTTTAAAGAAAGAAAACTGCATTCAAAGATTTTTAAAAATTCGCTTGCCGCACCCGGTAATCGAACTGACTAAAATCTCTAAAAGTTGCATCCTGTAGTTTTATTGCATCGATCGTTAGGGTCAATTATAAAGATGAAATCTATCTTACAAACTTTATAAATTAAATGAAAGGAAAACAATGAAATCTTAAATTATTTTATTAAGAAATGAGTTAAATGGTTTTCCCGAGGAAGAGCGAAACCAAATAATTCTACAGCAAGATGGTGCTCCAGCCCATAACAGCAGAATCACTACTGCCTACATTAATAACCATTTTAATACCTGGATTGGTACAAACGGCACAATCAAATGGCCTGCGAGATCACCAGATCTCACCCCTTTAGATTTTTTTTTGTGGGGATATGTAAAAAATGTAAACGAGTTGAGAGTTGAAGTTCAGAATACGATTTATAACATTCACCACAACACGTTATTAAAGGTTACTAGAAATGAATTCCTTAGAAGAATAAATTTGTGTAACCAAAAAGGAGGAGCCCATTTCGAACAATTAATTAATTAGTTTACCATTTTTTGTAAATAATTAAAATAATTTAAGATTTCATTGTTTTCCTTTCATTTAATTTATGAAGTTTGTTAGAGAGATTTCATCCTTATAATTGACCCTAACGATCGATGCAATAAAAGTACAGGGTGCAACTTTTAAGATTTTAGTCGGTTCGATTACCGGGTGCGACAAGCGAATTTTTAAAAATCTTTGAATGCAGTTTTCTTTCTTTTAAAAAATAAAGGAATGTTTTCTTTGAGTAAAATTTTCTATCTACAGTATTAAGAGTACTTCCCCTTCAGGTGGCATTACAAAATTCCACCCTGTATAACTACTTAAAAATTGCAAATCAAAAATAAAAAGATTGAACAAAATAATTTGATTTGCTTCAAGATTCAATGTAATATGGGGTTAAAATATAACCAGAATTCACAATTGAATTCTACATATAGACCATAAATTAATAATAATATAAATTAATAATAAACCTTAAAAACCCAATATATTAATATATTGGGTTTTTAAGGTTTATTTTTCGCAACAATACACAGTTAAGAACCCTGCATCTTGCATGTAATTGTATATACGGTGAATCTGAGTAACCCGAAAGATTTTAACCATAAATTCCTGAGGTCATAAGGAGTAATAAATGTTATATGAATTTAGGTCAATTTCGCCACAAAAAAATATTTTTCTTTTTTTTCGATTTTTTAAATGCTTTTGAACATAAAAACAAATGTTATTGTTAAAACTGTCGATCAAAATAAATTAGTACATTTTTTTCGTAAAAAATACTTTACGTGAACTAAAGCTTTGATATCTGTCAATAAGAATGTCTAGACTAGACCCCATAAAGGGTGAAATCGCCATCATAAAAGCGTTTTGCACTGAGTCACATTAAAAAATGTTTTTTTATTTAGTCGGTAGTAACTCTGAAACTAGGCCAATTCCAGAAAAGTTTATACATTTTAGTCTCCAATTATGATCAGGATTTTATGGTTAAAATCTGTCGGGTTACTCAGATTCACCCTGTACAAGCTAAATTTTATCTACAACAAAGATTCTTTTTTTCAACCAAGTTCAAGTTTTCCAATGAGGAGGTTCTCAATTCGTCGGGATCTTTGTTTTGCTATTTTTTTTACCAATAACTCGAAGACGGCTGTACCCATTTGGAAAATTCTTTTTTTGTTTGAAAGAGTATATACAGTATGTGGCCTGTAACCCGAGCAAAAAATGAAAATGTAGATTCTACTCCTCAAACTATAATACTTTTGTTCAACAACTTTGAAAAAATATGGAGACTTTAGATTGTCTCTTTTTCATACAAACTAAATAGTATTATCAATGTACTATTGGGTTCAGAATTGCATGGCCAATTTATTAATGAATTCATTGATAAAGACCATGCAATTTTGAACCTGATGGTACGTTAAAATCCGTCCAATTGACATTGCTTGTCAGTCTTGTCACCCTACAGACATAATTTATTTCGCGATTCATTGCGTATTCGAATAAAAGTTACTAAAGTGTACTAAAAATCAAACCACAAGTTAATTTTTAAAGTCACTGAACAAATGTTGTCTAGTTTGAGGAGTAGAATCCAAGATATAATTTTTGCTTGTGTTAGAGGCCACACCCGGTATACTTCACAGTTGAACCTATTGTCATCAGGTCAAGATTTGATCCCGAGATCCTGGAGAAAACGAGGGACGTCTTCAACTATTATAGTATTTGAGTATTTTTTACAGTAGCTCAGGCATAAGGGATGTGAAAATGTCATTAATTTAATACAATAATTGATTGATACTTCTGGTGCCGCATATTCCGATTGAAATCCAAGTTTTCCTGATGGAAATAGATTATGCGCTACATTTGTACCATAGCTCTAGCTTGCAATGAACAAACATAATGAGTGAGATAAAAGTTTTTGACAATAAATTATAACATTTATAACTTGTCCTTGTATTGTATGTAGTACGGGCAGGTTTCCGCAACTCGACGTCTAGCGCCTATTTTGCGTAAAGGAAGGACGGCTTGTCCAACCAGCTCAACTCCTCAAGGAATCCTATCAAACCTTTGATGTTGAGTAGGACCTCGGGGAGATCACCCGGGGATCCGAGGTGTTTTGCCCTGTACGGGGCCACTCCGTTGCACTCCAGCACCACGTGAGAGGCTGTTTCTTCTGTCTCCATGCACCCACAGGACAGGGGACTGTCTGTAACACCTAAGTTAAAGTGATGTTTGCTAAATGGTCCATGATCTGTTATCACACTAGTTACCATCCTTAAGCGGATTTTGCCGAGACGGAGAAGTGTTTTGGTGAGTCTGTCATTAATACTAGGCATGGCTTGTTTAGCCTGTCTGCATCCTTCATGATCATGACTTTGCCAATGGGTTATGTGCGGTCTCCCGGTTCGTTCCAGCAGCGTCGAGCGTACCTTGCTGAAGGGCGTCAAAAGAATAGGCTCCGGGCCAATTGACCCAGCACCCGACCCCTGCCTGGCCAGCTCATCCGCAGCGTCATTCCCTCGGGATCCGCTGTGACCTTTGATCCATTGAAGGACAATATTGTGACCTACCTCCATTAGTCGTTCATGACACTCATGTATAAGTCCAGATGTAATGATGTGACTTCCTAGAGCCATCAGTACTGCCCTACTGTCAGAGAGTATACGGATGGAGGCTCCTGTTACTTTCCTTGCAGTGATGGCGGCAGCCGCATTGATGATGCCCATGCACTCAGCTTGAAATACCGAGTTGTGAGCGCCCAGCGGTGTGACTATAGACATGTTCAGGTCTTCAGAGAATGTTTCGCAACCTGACCCCACGTCTGTTTTAGATCCATCAGTGAAGATTCTCAATTCCCGGAGGTTGAGTCCTTCCTGATTGTCGTCCTCATGTAATTGTATTTTGTACCTTTTGTCGAAGACATCACGTTTTTGAATCCGATCCGTGCCTGCCCTGAGCACTGGAAGTTCTTCGTATACCCTCTCCAGGCATATCGTGTTCAGAGTGTTCAAGTTAGACCATACGTTGAGGGTTCGCAACCTTACCGCTGACAGGGCAGCCTCCTCCTGTATGTGGAGGTGAAGCGGTGGAAGGTTTAGCATGACTTCCAAGGCTGCGGTCGGAGTGCTCCTCCAGCAACCTGTGGTAGCCACACATGCAAGCCTCTGTAGTTTCTGCAACTTGTTTCGTACGGTGGCGAGGTTCGTTCTTGGCCACCAGACCAGCGCCCCGTAGCAGAATAGAGGCCGGATTATCGTCTTGTAGAGCCAGAGAGTGATTTTTGGGTTAAGTCCCCACCTGTTACCAATCATCCTTCTGCACTGCCAGAAGACGACTTCGACCTTGTTTATGCGTTTGTTTATGTGGTTGGTCCAATGGAGTCTACTGTCAAGAGTGAGTCCTAAGTACTTTACCTCTTACAATTGTCCTTATATGAACCAACATGTTTTTAGTTCCAAAAAACCTTAAAATTTTGTTCATCTAACACAATAAAATTAATGCACAAGCTATAATATTTAGATTAAATGTAGCCTAATTTATACCCTATGATATTAAGTGAGCTTAGCCGAAAAAGAAATGCTTGTCTACGGTAAATTTATACCTGAAGATTAGGTTTGCCTAAAACAAATTGTAATTATATTAAGTATTTTAACAGTTTTGCTGCCAGGAACCCGCCCCACTAGGTGTGTTCATGTTGTATAGGATTAAGGAAGCTTGGCACTTAAAGTGTTAATGATTACAATATATAAAGAAAAACAATTGTTTATTTGTTATTCCCCAATTCAACACAGTCACGTGTTAATACCGGACAGATAAAATGAGAGAATATGTTACAAATTACTTAAAACTTACGTACTAAACAATTTGCAACAGTGCAACTTACCGTGTGCCGGGGTAACCTCATCGGGTGATAGGGCCTCCGTTTTGATCTCTATCTCGTATTTCATTACTGGCTTCACTTCGAAAGCCTCACTATCGTCCCAATCGGGCTCCACTTTTACTACCACTTCTTCTTTTACACGTACGTGCTCTGACATTCTGCTTTTTTGCTTATTTTGATGAAAATATAACGATAAACATCGGTCTAAAAAGTCGCCAGCTTTCAAGCTAAGTATAACGTGTTTTTTTAAGACAAATCAACAACTTTGGATAGCTAAATTTGAAGTTAACAATAATTTGGTTTGCTTTTCATATTAATACATATTTTATTAAACGATGTTAGCAATTATATCATGAAAATCGATATATAATATTTCGTTCAATTGCGTCAGTCCTGTCATCCCATATCCGATCCGCCATAATTGCATAAATGTCAATGTTAACGTTAAGTGGTTTTTTTTTTAGTTGGACGGGGCAGACTTTAATACCAGAATATACAGCCAAGCTGATTATTAATTAAAACGGGTATTAGACATTGCAATTTGTAGGGCCCAATCTGTTGTGTACCCTTCCTCTCCCTTTCTTCCTTTCTGACTTTCCTCGTCATTGGTAAAGCCAGATACTATATATATATAGACAAAACTTTTTGAGGCTTGAAGTCTGAAGCGCCATCTGAACGAGAGCAACCTAAAGATACCCAAATGGGGTTGGCCGGGCGAAAGTGTTTACAGTTGGCGCCAGCATAGCTAGTACCTGTCAAACCTACCAACAGTGTCAAATTCTTGTTTTTTTTTAATTTTTTTTTTACTGGATGCTAGTCTTTTAAGCCAAATCCCATAGAACGAACTAGTGACAGGTACGAGTATGCTGGCGCCATCTAACCAAACAGTTGACAGTTGCCAACCCCATTGTAAGAGGAAAATGTAATGACCTTTGCACTGCAGTGCCAACTAGTAACGAGTAGCGTTAATACGGTAGGCTACTCGTTACTAGATGGCGCTGCAGCGCAAATGTCATTTCCTCTTACATTTTGGGTATCTTGTTCTCGTTCAGATGGCGCTTCAGAGTTGGATGTTCAGAAAAGTTCTTAGACTGAGCATTGCGAGAGACTTTAACAGTGTATTCATGATCATATTTAGAGTACAAAATGTCCTATAGTTTCCGAAATTCATGGCGAATTTCGGAGTAAATACTTCTTACAAAAAATTCCATTTTGAATTGTTTCTCAGTGTAAAATGCATTTTTGATGGCGATCTCACCAGTATGGGGCATAGTCTAGACATCTCTTATTGACTGATATCAAAGACCTAAGAAACACTTTGCATGGACTAGTTTTTACGAAAAAGAATGTACTAATTTATTTTAATCGACAGTGTTACCAATAAAATTTATGTATTTATGTTCAAAAGCATTTAAAAAAATCGAAAAAAGAAAAAATTTTTTTTTTTGGCGAAATTGACCTAAATTCATATAACATTTATTACTCCTTATGACCAGGGCCCGGAATTAGGTGAGCTAAAATACCTAAAGTTCGCGAGAGGACATAATATAGAGTGGTTACAACCGGATGAAAATAATATTTTATTTGGATTAATACTAAGTACTTGTTTCCTTATCTTTCTATATATTCTATAGTAGTACTAGTAGCTTTCACTATTTTGACGCTAATACGCCACTCTGACAAGCATTGATAATGAATAGGAAAATACAGATTACTAATTTAAAATATATGTCACATTTTCAGATTTATTATTATAATGTTAACTTTATGGCTGCAATGTAACCATTTTTCATGTATTGTATAAGTAGTCTCTGGTAATGATACCTGCACTGCAGCGCCATCTATTAACGAGTAGAGCATTATTACATTTTGCCCCACCCCCATTTATAAGTTAACCTCAAATCATTGTTTATTTGTTAGATTTTTCTCGTTGTGTTTTATTAATTTAAACAAATTATATTTTTAAGTGAATAAGAAGACAACTTTAGCGTTAATTTAACCTCTGGATATATTTCAAAATTGTGATACATACTAGTAAAATGTTATCATAAAAATCTAGTGAGCAATACGTAAGAAAAAAATACTATAATTTATTGCACAATAAATGTGAAGTCTTTAATTTTATGAAATGATTTGAAAAAGAGTTCCAGATAGTCAATAACATCACAAACTAACCTTAGTTAAATTTAATTATCTTAGGTTCGTAAGTAGGACCTCTATCCTGTAAACATTCTGACAATTAATGTATATAGTCTGGCAAACCATTTCTGTCAGTAGAAACGCGCGGCAAATTCAAAATACGTACATGTGGCAACACTTTGTGATGAGACAACGTAATTCATGACGAACATTTCAATTCACATTGAATTTGTTTCTAGTGCATTTCTCTCTCTCATCTTAAGCGCGAGTGAGATAGATCTCCTGCAACGTTCCCGATTAAATTTAAATTCATTTTTAAGCCATATGTCAATTGCCTCAACCAGATTATCTGTTGCAGTTGATGACAGATCAGACGAAATATATCCGTCTCCTTTTTACAAACCGTAAATGTCACTTAATGAAAGGGGCGGAAATACCACCTAAAATTAAAAACATAAAATTTGATGATCATTGCTGCTTTTTTCACTGATTCTTAGTGTTGTCATACTTTTGTTCGCTGTACATTGCTACTGCGTTCGTTGGCTGACCAGACTATATATCAAAAGTTATTAATTACACTATTCTGTTATTTCCTCGCAAGTTTGTTGAAAAACGTCGTATGAAACGCGTGTGCTTGCTCATTACATAGCTCAGCTTCCTTAGCGCACTTACGTGCCTTCGTGCGCACAATATCGCTTCGTATGTAATGATCAACTTAGCACACTTGTATCATAAAGTACATTACTTACCAAGGACTGTAAAATATGCGATAGAGGGCTTTCTTTTTTACTGCCCGTGGCGAGTACATAATTTTTTACGTCTCCACCTGGCCATAATGCGAGTTTTACCGTACGCGTAGCGTGCGATAAAACTCACATTATGGCCAGGTGTGACGTAAATATCATAATGTACTATTGTTAAATATGGTCGGTGTATTCAAGTAAAAGAAATCTCTTAAGTGTATAGAAAAATAACAACAAATGTAGTTATAATCTAATTTATTAAGTAAAATATAATAATAATGCATTAAATATATTTAATATATGTACAATTATGCTATTTTCATGGATGGAAGGTACAGTCGCCATCAGATAGATATATCGGAGCAGCCAAGGTGGTCTCAAATATCTGAACAACGCGTCTATTGTCAAGGTAATAAAGTGCATGTTTAGATATTTTTGAGCACCCTGACCGCTCCGATATTTTGGTGGCGACTGTACACTTGTACAAGTATTGATATTGTGTTGGTGCGGTTCAATTTTCATACAAACAAAATTATATTTTCAATTAGCATATGTTCGAAACGCATAAATAAATGTTTTTCATAAAAGCAAAACTCATAATTTTATATCATAACGATTAATTAGCGTAATACTCATTTATCATAACAACATTTGCTGTAATGTTTATGTTGACTAATGCCATTTAATATAAATTCATATATCATAAATATCATAATATTTAATTAGTATATTATTCATTTGTCATAATCAAATTAACTACAACGTATATTTTGACTAATAAAATTTGGCATGTTGTTTTAGCTGCTGTTAAGAACGGTTAGGTTAGAACTACAACCCCCTTTAGAAACGAACTACTGCTCAAAAAGTAGGTTAAAGACGGAAAGCTCACGTCAGATATGACACAATAATGTGAGCAACGAAATCCCTCTAGTCAGTTTGCTATACTATGATTATTTCTAGATCTAGACATCTGGCAGCTGTAAAGTGGTGGAGGTCAAAGAATGCCAACCACTTTAAGAAAACAAATCCTAGAGTTCTGGTTTTGATGCAGTATTGTGAGACATTATATAAATAATTAGATTACATCATTGCCAAAACTTTCTGATGGGGAAAGGAAGTCGAAAACGACGTATAATGTATAGTCTGGCAAACCATTTCTGTCAGTAGAAAAGCGCGGCAAATTCAAAATACGTACATGTGGCAACCCTTTGTGATGACTGATGAGACACCGTATTGCATGACGAACATTTCAATTCACATTTCTTTTACATTGAATTTGTTTCTAGTGCATTTCACTCTCTCATCTTAAGTGCGAGTGAGATAGAACTCCTGCAACGTTCTAAATTGAATTTAAATTCATTTTTAGGGCATATGTCAATTGCCTCAAACAGATTATCTGTTGCAGTTGATGACAGATCAGACGAAATATATCCGTCTCCTTTTTACACACCGTAAATGTCACCTAATGAAAGGGGCGGAAATTTTAGGTGAACTGTGAACAAAGAGTGCGCGAAGTCGAGCGAGCAAAGTAAGCGTGCCGCGGTAGCAGCCGGCGAGCGTCAGACCGACTTATTTCATTTTACGATATATGTAATGTTAGGCACATCATGTAATGCCGCTATATCATACGATATGCCCGATATCTAACTTCGGGATATCGAAGAATACTTAAATTTCTCTTACTGATCAGCTGTATTTATTATCAGATTAGGCACATCTATTGTATACAGTTTGCAAGTATGCAAATTAATAACTAGTAGTCCGCCTCGAACTGAGAACTCGCAATTCCCTTGCAATTTAAAATTATGCTTTTCGTTTTTATGACAACTGAACTATGTGTCATTGGTTTATTATGCAAAATGAGTATTATAATTTATGAAAATATGAAAAAAGTTATTATGCATTTTGTTTTTATGCAATGTAATCCATTATACAAATTGAAATTATGCAATTCGTTATAATGCAAAATGAAATTTGGTTTGATACAAAACATTACACACCCGTTTGTATATGACCGCTTTTTTCAAAGTCAAATGCCATTGGTCTGCTAAAGACGCAACACAAATTTGAGCGGAATTCGGCTATCAAAGTCAAAATTCAGCCGGAAAGCGAAAATTAGTCTATGGTAGCTGAATATTTGTATGGTCATAGACAAAATTCAGCCGGAAGTTAGATTTTTCCGCTTTTTTGTCGATGATATCAGAATTCAGCTTAAGTGTTTTGCGCGCCATACTGTGCTCCTTGCTTTTTCTACCCAGTCAAATTAATTAGGACACTTTTGGGTGCTCCAGAATTACCCAAAGCCTCCATAACTTCCATAAGTCTTCCATCTTCTATGGGAATGGGTTCCAGTATTTTGCGGTAGATTTTTCGCTCAGCCATCAGCAGTACCTGCTCTTCTTTTTATGTTAGTAGCCTGGAGGCTCCATAAGAACCAGTAAACCGAGCCGAACATCATTGGGGAAACAAAAGCCGCTAGACGCCGATGGCTCGGACACGTAGTTCGTATGGGTGACGATCATGCTGTCTGGAGAGCATACTCTGGCAAGCCAACTGGCCGAAGACCATCTGGGCGTCCTAGGTACCGCTGGAAAGGCGAGGGGCTGAAGGACCTCATCGCACTGGGCGCCGTTGACTGGACAGAGACGGCTGTGAACAGAGAACCCTGGCGTCTGGAACTTTGGGTCGCTGCGCCACTCCTTCTTCTATCGGTTTCCTCATCACTGAGGGTCGTGGTCATTCAACAGCTTCTCACTGATGATCTGACGCCATCTTCCTCTATCTGTCGCCGAGTGAAGAGCATTGTGGACGGTAGTGTTGAGAGCTGAGCGAATTTGGGCAGACCAGCGCATTGGGCTCCTGTATCTTGGCCGTTCACCTTCGATTTTGTCAGTGATGACCAGTTTTTCGAGGTTATCGCTGCGCCACTGCAGTAAGTATCCATAAGCCTTCGTATAAGTTTGCATTACGGCTTCCTAATCATTTATCGCAACGTAACTTCTGATGTACAACCAAACTCCGCTTCTGCGTGAACGTCTTCTGACAAACCTCACAAGGATACGTTATCTGCGCGTGCACATCCTTATGTCTCATCAACAACCATTTTAGAGAGAAACTCTTTTCACACATATCACAGGCATATGGTTTTTCACCTGTATGAATCTTTTTATGCGTGATTAAGCAACTTAGTTGCGCAAATTTCTTATTACAAATTTCACAGTAGAACGGCCTGTCTCCGGTATGTATATTTTTATGATTATTCAAATTAACCTTCAATGTAAATTGTTTATCACAAACGTCGCAGGCGAAAGGTTTCTCACCCGTGTGCGTTCTTTTATGAACGTTTAAATACTTTTTCACTGTAAAAACTTTGCCACACTCGTCACACGGGTAGTTTTCCTGCTTATGCGTTAATTTATGTCTAGTTAAATATTGTTTTACTGCAAAGGACTTATCACATTCATCGCATTTGAACGGCTTCAATCCTGAATGTAACTGTCTGTGTAAAGATAGCTCCTCTTTGCGAATGAATTTAGAGTCGCATAAATCGCACTCAAAACGTCTTATTCTCGTATGAACGCGTATATGTTTATTTAACTCGCAATTTCTTCTGAATTTCTTGTTGCACCATTCACATGAGACAGATTTATTTTCATGTTCAGCTTGTTTATGTAGTAACAAGCTAGCGAGGAACTCGAAGGTTTGCTTGCAGATATTACACGTGTATAGTTTGGCTGCGGATATCTCTATGTTCCAGTTTCTTTCCGGTTCTGGATTGTTTGGGGGCGCTGGGGATTCTTGGTTGTTTGTGTCTGAATCCGAGCCTAGTGGATCTGAAAGGTACAAACAGTTGTTACTTGGACAGTTAAATAAAAGAATTGGTGGAAGTCCACCTCTTGTACACTTTGGAAATATACCTTGAAGTAATTGTATACTTTGGTAATTGAAGTAATTCTGGAATAAAGTTTGGTATTGTATAAAAAACAGCAAGAGACATACAACACCACATTATAGTTTGGAAGTTTTCAGGTTATAATTCGGAAAAATATAGCCTCATTACTAAGTCGTGTGCGAAGTAGTCCCAACAGATATTGACCATAGATATATATGCTTTAAGTACAAGATTATAATCCCAGTAGAAACTGTACGTAGGCGGAACCCCAGAAACACAGACTGGTCAGCTTTTAGGAGCGAGCTGAAGGCGGATCTAGGGGATCCAAAAGGCAAGCTAAACTCTATTATTGACATAGAATTCGAAGCGGACAAAATCGTCCAAGCTGTGTTAACGGCATGGACCTGAAACTGCCCGGAAAAGAAAAACCTGGCTAAGAAGATAACGTGGTGGAATCCAGAGATCGTAAAACTCAGGAAAGAAACACGGGCCATCTTTAACGATGCTAAAAGAACTAACAACTTTGAGCATTATGCACGCAAACTCACGGAATTTAACAAAGCCGTGAGAAAAGCAAAAAGGAAAGCGTGGAGGAACCACTGCGATCAGATAGAGTCTTTACCGGAAGGCATGAGATTAACAAAAGCGCTAGCCTCGACAAAGTCAGTACCGCTCACCTCAATCAGAAGGAGTGACGGATTGATGACAGAAACGGGGTTAGAAACTCTCAAAGTAATGTGTGAGACACACTTCCCAGGCTCGGTAATACACCAGGGCGAACCAGACGAAAGTACAATTAGTGTTGTAGAACAGTCAACGAGAACTACTAGACACAATTGGGACACGTCAAAGAAGGTAGTAGATCACAACAAGCTAAAATGGGCGCTCTCGACATTTCAGCCCTATAAAACCCCGGGCCCAGATGGAATCTACCCCATCCTACTACAAGAAGGCGCCAATGTACTTATACCACACTTGAGTAGACTGTACAGGGCGTGCATAGCCTTCGGACATGTTCCGCGTGTTTGGGGGATGGTAAAAGTAACGTACCTACCTAAACCGGGCAAGGCAGATTACACAGAGGCCAAATCATATCGGCCAATAAGTCTTTCATCATTCTTCCTCAAGGCGTTGGAAAAACTGGTGGATAGACACATAAGAGATGGTCCGCTCAAAAGACATCCTCTGCACCAGATGCAATGTGCTTATCAGGCCGGCAAATCAACGGAGACAGCACTGCACCTGGTGACGACCAGAGCAGAACAGGCAATAGAAAACAAAGAACTATGCCTTGCTGCTTTTCTAGATGTAGAGGGAGCGTTTGACCGCACCACCTATCAAGCATAATTGCTAACAGGTGCATCATAGGTGCAACACTAATGTGTTGCAGCATTAAACCACGGCATAGAACCGACCATATGTAAATGGATAGGCAACATGCTAAATAGCCGACTTATTAAGTCCTCTCTTATGGGTGACGAAATTATTGCAACGGCCACAAAAGGTTGCCCACAGGGAGGGGTTCTCTCACCAACTCTTTGGAGTTTGGTAGTCAACTCACTCTTGGAGGAACTGAATAAAGGCCCAACTTATACCCTACCGTATAATGCAGATGATTTAGTGATACTTGTCAACGGGAGATTCCCCAGCACGGTATCAGAAATCATGAACGGAGCACTGAGGCTTGTGGAGCAGTGGTGCAATAACCACCAACTCTCGATCAATCCAGGCAAAACAGTGGTAATACCATTTACCAGGAAAAAGACCCTGAATGGTATGAAGCAACTAAGGCTCTACGGAAGGGTACTAGAAATATCCAATGACGTAAAGTATCTAGGTCTGACACTGGACAAAGAACTAAATTGGAAAAAGCATGCCGACCTCACCATAACTAAGGCTATGAGAGTGTTTGGCATGTGCAGGTCAGCATATGGCAAAACCTGGGGCTTAACCCCGAAGGTACTGAGGTGGATCTATACCATGATGGTAAGACCTATCATACTGTACGGGAGCCTGGTCTGGTGGCCAAGGACACTAAAGAGCACATGCAGAGAAGCCCTAACGAAAATACAAAGAATGGCATGCATGGCTATCACCGGCGCATTCAAAACGACGCCAACGGCGGCGCTAGATGTATTACTTGATCTACCGCCGTTACACTTAGTGCTACAGTCTGAAGCGCGCAAATCGTTACACAGATTGGCTGTTGTAGGCCTCTGGGACGACAGCAAGCCGAAGACCAAACACACAAGAATGGAATCTGACAATTTCATGGATAGGCTAACAAGCATGGGCTGTGACAAGATGCAACCCAAGTTTGTTTTCCAAAAGAATTTTAAAGTAATAATTCCCACAAGGGCCGATTGAGCTGAGGGTCTTGAACCACCAATCTCTGATGGTGAAGACAGCATATGGTACACAGACGGTTCCAAAATAGGATCGAGTACGGGAGCTGGCATTTATGCAAATGACTACAGTAGTAGTATAAGCATGGGCAATTATGCAACAGTGTTCCAAGCGGAGACGTATGCTATTATTGCCTGTGCACAAGAGAATATAGATAGACAGACCCGGGGAAAGAATATCTATATACTCAGCGACAGTCAGGCAGCGCTTAGAGCACTTATAGCGCCCAGACTGATATTCAATGGTATCCAAGTCCTCAACAGGCTTGGAAGGCAAAACAAAGTGCAACTGATGTGGATCCCAGGGCACGAGGGCTTTATCGGCAACGAAAATGCTGATGAGCTTGCTAGAAGGGGCTCTATGAATAACTTCTTAGGCCCGGAACCATTTGTGGGGCGCTCAAAGGGAACCATAACAACGGCCATAAAGGACCACACCAAACATAAACACCAACAAGAGTGGGGTAGTTTGACAGGTCTAAGGCATTCAAAGCTCTTCATGCATAGAGTCGACTCAAGCTGGAGCAAAAAGCTTTGGAAACTTAGTAGAAAAAGGCTCCAAATCATAACAGGAGTTTTTACAGGCCATTACGCCGTGAAAGGAGTACTGGCTAAAATGGGACTGTCAGACAATACTGATTGTAGAATGTGTGGCGAAGAGGAAGAAATAATGAAACACTTAATGTGTGAATGTCACGCTCTTGCCAGACTAAGAATGAGGGACTTTGGAATCTGCTATCCAGATCCAGAGGACCTCAAAGCACTGCCCTTGAGCTCCATCACCCAACACATGGAGATGGTTGAAAAAGCTCTTGAGTAAGTGTACTAGGGGACAATTACACAAAAGATCCCTTTGGGTCGAAGTGTATCCATATGGGCCCCCGAGCCAAATAAGATAAGATAAGATAAGTCTCAACAGCATTCTAAGGGAAAGTGCCGACAGGTTTGAGTGTCCAATCCTAAAATATTGGACTGGGCAGATAAAAAGTGTAGCGCAATTTGAAGTCTAAATTTTTTATGTAAATTTTACAATTGTAATTAAGTTAAATTATTAAGACTAACACTAGATTAAGATTTTTGTTTGTTTGTTACTAACACTCTATGGATACATTGATGTCCGAAATAAAGAAATTTTATTTATTTTTATTTTTTATTTATAGGTATATTAACACTTTCGCAACCGGGCAAAATTTTGAACAATAGCCCAGAAACCGACAGAACCCGCTAGGCGGGCTACGACGTGCAACGCAATGCCGCACGCCGCGTGCCCGGCATCTGAGCAAACATTACAGGCACTCGTAATGTACCAGGCGGGTTCTCGGTAGTCAAAGTGTTAAAAGGCGTACTTAAATTGTGTTTGCTAAGACCCCTTCTGGTCTCTTTCAGATTTGGTGTGAATTGGGGTTGTTCATTTATATTGAAAAGGTATAGTTCCAAAACCATTTCGAGGTGAAAGTTTATCAATCAATTTTATTTATACTAATATTTCACCAAATTAATTAGTGGTTTCGGATATTTTCGCAAAAATATGAATGACCTTTGTTTGACCTTGCTCCATGTAAAAACTCCTTATAAACTTTAGTAAGCATTCATAAATAAATAAAGTCAATGTCATACGCTATGTACAGTCACCGGCAATAGTATCTTACTACACGAAGGCCGCAAATATATGTGACACGCTCTTATGGCCGTACAAATAAGAGCGTGTCACATATTTTTGCGGCCGTCGTGTACGGACCTCCAAAACTAAAAATATTCATCGGGGGCAAAAATTCACAACTTTTTCTCCATACAGACATTTTTTTTCAATTTCAAGCTCTGCTACAAAGTCGTGAGGCAAAAAAGCGTTCTGTATTTGCTGTGTGCATGATCGTGGTGCTATCTCTTGGGCAGGGGTTAATTCTTTTTTTTTCTTTTTTAAGAATGGTTTGGACTCCTTGCTTATATGAAATGTATCTCGCTGATTCACTATTTGGACAGTCGACCGAGTTGAGGTCACATAAGTGATATCAATCATTTTGCAGTTTAATTTCTGGTTACATTGTGCACTTCGATGGTTCACGTTACCCCCACCATGCATTTCACACATAGCCTTTTTAAATGAAAGTTTATTTAAACCTATTTAAATGAAAGTTTTTGAATGAGGCATATTTATGACCAAAGAAAAAAATTAAAAAACATGTCAGAGGAAATTATGAATTGACAGCACTTGTAGTATGCATTGCTGCTGTAAATTATTATGTGTGATCTAAGGGGTCATCCAAAAAACATAATTTTTCGTAAACAGTAAGAAATGTAAATACCTAAAGAGAAAATATTTAGCGTAAACAATTCAAATTAATGTTTTTGTACAATTGAAAATTAAAAAAAATATCTTTATGCATAATATACATATGTTTACATCTATTAATTCGTAAAACTTGTCGTACAATCTGCACGCCTAGCTTAACTTGACGTTTGACGCGACAGTTCATACTTCAAGCGCGACTCGAACTATGGAGTGACAGGCGACAACGTAAGATATTGCTAGCCGGCCTGACATATACAGCCTTGGCCTGAAGGGTTGAGCATCCTTGCGATTTTCATACAAAACTCGAAAGTTTAGACCAGCGTTTCTATCTTTTTTGAAGTTATATTATCAATTAATTCAAACTGAACAGGCTTGTTTTGTAGAAGTTAGTAGTAACTGCATAGAATATTTGCAATTTGTCGCACCAACTTAAATTCGCTAATTTTGGGACCTCCACTTTTCATATTTTATAGGTACCTTGAAAGTGTTATTTAGTGAAGTTTTCTAGATATATCAATAAAATATAACATTTTACGTCATCGTACATTGTCATGAAGAGAATTAATACTTAAGATTAAAATTGTAAACAAAGAACAGCTATGCTCAACACTTCTGGCCAAGGCTGTAGTTGCTTATACAACATGTGTCAAAATTATGTTTCCATTCAATGTGCCAAATAATATACACGCCAAGAACAATATTTCGAAACTTATGTTTTATGATGCATTAAAAGTTTTACGCGTTCGGCTACGTAAATATCTTTACTTCCTTACTTAGCCTGTATATAAATTATTATTTATAGCCTACTTTTTATTTAAGTAACCTCCTTGCTATAATCTTCTTTTAGCTGGCCACGTCAGATATGACACAATAATGAGAGCGACGAAACCCCTCTCGTTAGTTTGCTATACTATGCTTATTTCTAGATCCGGACATCTGGCAGCTGTAAAGTGGTGGAGGTCAAAGAATGCAAACCACTTAAATACAAATCCTAGAGTTCTAGTTTTCTATGCAGTATTATGAGAAATTATATAAATAATAAGATTATATCATTGCCAAAACTTTCTGATAGGGGTAAGTAGTCCAAAACGACGTAAAATGTAATTCATAGTTTATCGCCTACTGTGTCTGTTTCTGAAATAATGTGCAATGTTTTTCGTTCTAATGTTAAAATATAGGCCCCATCCGCTACAAATAAGACAACTTTGGCAGTTTTCACCTATTTTGGTATAACTTTTTTCCAACTGAAAAAGTTTGCTAGTATGTCACTCTGAGGCGGTCGTCACACTGCTCCGCATCTCGCAGCGACGTTCGTTGATGCGTTTTTAACTTTGTATGTAGAATCTTGATTTTGTATAGAAAAATCGCATGGTACGACACACTGGCTCCGCCTCGACGCGCGGAGGAGCGAGACGCACGACGACTCGCGCGCTCGGACGGAGACGCGGTGCGTGTCGCAGGGTATGTCACGTCACACCGAGCTCCGCAGTGCCGTACGGATTTTAGTGCAAGAAAGGACATAGGCGCAATGGATATCGGCGTCTATAAGTTTATTTTTGAAATTGAAAGTCGTTCGTTTAATCATAATCTAGGAATTCTTATAAAAGTATAATTGAAGATTGAAGTAGTAGATTATTACTTACTTGAATGTAAGCCAAAGCTTTTCTTCCGCTGTAATAGAACGTCGAAAATTTGTGTCCGCGCCAGTAATAATCACTCCAATTTTGCTTAGCAAATAATCAAATGACGCGGTTGACATACGGGTGCAATTTAAAAAAAAATCTTCGTGTTGCCTTAAATCTTGGTAATCTCTAGCAAAAGACCGATTTATAAGTCAGGTTTGTAAATAGGGATGTACTCAGTGTCTTCTGCGTTTTATGACTCGATTGTATAAAAACTAAACTGAAAGTATCGTTCTGAATAAGTTCCGTGTCCATTTTATCGACAAATAGGAACTATTTTCACCTTAACGTTCGAATGTGAAATGAACGCGAGACGGAAGTAACGCGGGACGTCGCGCATCGCAGCTCCGCACGGAGATGCGGAGAAAACCCGGACGTTGGTGCGTTGTCTCCGCATGCGAGTCCGTTGCTCCGCGTCTCGCAACGAGACGCGGCGGCAGTGTAACAACCGCCTGACCTCCACCCATTAAAAGCTTCCAGATGCCCGGATCTAGCAACAAGGATAGTATTGCAATCTTACTAGACGGGTTTCGTTACTCTCATTATTGTGTCATATTTGACATGGCCAGCTCTTAGTCAAATAGCTTCACCACTTTTGCGAAAAATTACTACTATCAGATTTCTGTAAGAAAAGGACTTACTTTTGATACTTATGAATTGACCTTTATATATATGGAACTAAGATCTATCGCTCTACTGATAGCCTTGATTTTTTTTTTTTATTATTGGACTGACCAGTGATTGGCCCTAGTCTCACCTGATGGAAAGTGAAGACGGGGCCTAAGATTGAGCTCACCGGTTCAGTAATAGCCTATTCACTCTTGTTTTAAAAATACCGAGATCGTATTTGTCAGTGAATACAGATGGCGGGAGCGCATTCCATTCCTTCATATATATAACACAGAAATTTGACCATAAAGGTTATATGTTTAATGATAGTGCATTACTCTTCTTTATGCAACTGTTATAAAGTAAAAAATCAAAAATACTGAAAATTGTTAAAATGTAAACCATGAAAGAATTGACATGGCTTTGACGTCACATCTAAACGAATGAGACAGACAGATCATTTGACAGTATGGTACTCTTTTCGATGATTGTCATTATTTGAAATAAGAATGCTGCTTTTGATTGTTTGTAATAGTATTTATGTAACTGTTACGTAATAAGGCCTAATTACGTACAGTTGCATACACTGCTTTATCTACACACATATTATAAATCCTAAATTAAGTGTTCGGAAACCATTAGAATGACCGACATTACACCGCCATGACCAACTCGATTGTGAGGGCGGTCGCGCGGGCGCGTGCCTGCAGGCTGAGAGGAGGGCATATTACCGTAGGTAATGAATTTCATACGTTTTAACTACACTGTCACTGATATTACGTTACTGGTCGCAGTAATGATGGTAATTACATGCGGTTTCCGAATGTGGAATAGAGGATTTATGATATTGGTGTAGATAAAGATATTTATCTAGCAGGAGATGAATAACTGTTAATGTACAGTTGAACGCAAACATTAAAATGGAGCTTCACATCCAATTTTAATTGGCACATTGAGCATAAATATTATTCTGTAACTTGTCATGTAAATGAATATTATTCAGAAAATGTGGTAACTTCCACGGATGAAGTAGTGTAAATATATTTTGGGTACATTGAGTGAAAATATAAAACTGTAACATATCACAAAAACAAGTATTTGTCACCTTATATAGCAACTTATTTAAATGTAAAGATATTTTTGTAATTTTTTAATTGTAAATATATCTTTGACATCAACTGTACGGTGGGTTCCCCAACTTAAGTACCCACATTGCCATACAAAGTTGTATGGAAGAGTGGATACAAAGCTATATTGCCATACAAAGTTATGTTGGGGAACCGACTGTACCAAAGAACCAAAAAAAAGCACTATATAAAAAAGGGACGTCTACAGTAGCCGAGCAGCCTCGCGTGGTATTTTCCTCGCGAGGCGGTGCGTCAGGTGCGGACCCGCCTAATATTAAATGTGTACAATACGTAAGTGTAAGTACGTAAGCGCCTTTCGCGAAATGGTACTTTTACCAAAAAAGTGTCACATATTGGGATTGCATTTTCCTTATTCCGGAAACTTTTCCAACTTTAAGGAAACTTCCCTGATCTTTCCCATCTGTAGTTATAATTTAATGCTCTGAATGCCTTACACCTTAAAGGCCTTCAACATAAACACTTACCATCGACATCGGGCGGCACGTCAGGTGTAATCTCAATCTCTAACGACACGGATTTAACCGTATTATTAAAATCTGTTGAATCTGCTGCGTTCTCATCGCTGTCCGATTGAGGCTCTGCCTTTATTCGGACCTCGGTGTCGGACATAGTACAGCTGCAATTTCACCTTATTGTCGAGGTACTTGTTTACTTGAAATATCTATTTCTAAGGAATAGTATTGTGGCTCATCATTGCGAGGAAGTTCCCAACAACGATTGATTCCCATTGATTTTTCTTACAATTCGAAGGAAATTATCAAAGAATTCAGTCTAAAATTAGTTTAAAATAAACAAGTCTAACTAAACGTCGCGGACACGGATTGTCTTTTTGACATTTAGTTGCGTTTAGTTGCAATTTCAGAAATATTAGGTTTCCAATAGTAAATACGTAAATAAATATGATGATATTTTCATAACGACATAAACAGAAGCATTTTACAATATAGTATTATATTATATAGTATTCACTATATTAAAAAAGAACAATATTTGAGTATTTATGAAGACAAACAAATAAATGAGACATGGGGAAGCTAAACGTAAGGAATCAAGGACAAGGCATTTTTTTTCTGAGTAAATTCATATTTTTTGAAATTAAATATTTAATTTTTCATTATTTTGTAGTTAATTAAAATACATATCTACATTACATCAGTTTTATAAAATGTATTAGTAATTTAATTATTCATTCGTTCCATACACCTGCAACAACGGGTTAACGAATGGAATTTGCATCAATCATTCAAGTTCATTCAATTCAATCAATCAAATGGAATTGTCGCTGATTGCCAATGCCAACCGATCAAACGATATAAGATATAATTTTAAAACACTGTGATATTTAGTTGAATTCGCTCAAATCTTGTCGCGTACGTGTTTTGCCAGTTTTGCGTGCGTCGTCGTTAATTACTACGACGCTGTGACAACGTTTTGTGAGCAGTGTACTGTGTTGTGTTATGGACAGTGGTGTCTTGTTTCACACGTATTTACCATACATTCTTATCGTTTTAGCGTAGTGTAAATGGATTACAACTCTTCATTTACTTTCGTAAATACGTAACGTCATCAGGTGAGTGATAATTTGAGTCATATTTTTGTATTTTGTTGGTTATTTGTATTATTGTTCTTGGCGTTTTTCGCATGAATATTTCGGCCACGAGCGATTTGCTCGATTATATCGGATGTCGTCTCACAGCCAGTGAAAGTATTTAATCGTTATTAGGTGTATTAATCGCTTTTAGCCCTATGATTTACTAGTTTTTCATTCAGGTACCATTTCTTTGTAACACCTTGACATTTGCAAAAATAAATCAAATAAAATAGTCTTAATATTTTTGTTTCCATAAATTTGTGTTTTGTTTTTAATTTAACGGCCTCCTAGCCTAGTCGGTTTGGTAGTGACCCTGCTTATGAAGCAGCAGGTCCTGGGTTCGAATCCTGGTCAGGGCCTTTGTTTGTCTGTTTATCACGGATATTTGTTTCTGATTTATGGACGTTTGTATGTATTTTATCTATCTATACCTATCTATTATATATTATATCCAGAGCTCGGATTTTTCACGGCAAAACAAAACACTAGCGTAATTTAGCCAGTGCTTGAAATATTATTTTATCGACACCTATCGAGTCTTACTAGAGTATATGACAGGTATTGCCTCAGTACATTTTTTCTTTTTTTATTCGATGGTACACCTATCAGTGTGAATGTCAAAATTTAAAAACTAACAAACGTGCGAAAATTTCGAAAAACAGGAGACTTACTAGAGCTCAAAATCAATATTTTTGACCAGTCTAAGGTGACCTACTGGGGGTTAGAAGGTTGTGCATTAATTACCGGACATCCTGTATAAGTAATAAAATAACTTTTCATTTTAGCTTTGCCATAGTCGAGCAACAAAGAGGTAGGTCTGCATGTACAACTTAGAACGAAGTAACTATACCACCTCATTTAAAATGATAGAAACGACTGCAAATTTCATCTCACATGACATATGACATTCACACTTTAACTGTCATTTCATTACGTATAAAACGTAAATTGCATCTAGGTATTATTTATTTCGCAACGCATTGAATCCGACGTGTTGGATATACGTATAATAACTTAATATTGCAAGGTATCAATTAATACAAAAATGAGTAATGTACAAGATCGGATCAAAACGTGGATTGAAAATCACCCTGAGTTAGTCTATAATGAAGTGACCTCCACTATATACTGCTCTATGTGCGATATGCATCTAAAACTGAAGAAATGCAATATTGAGAATCATGTGAAAAGCAACCGCCACAATTACCGTTCGGGGCAACCAAATAGGAAACATCAATTTTATTTCGATTTAATTATTTTTCTTATTTCATGCAACATACCATGGGCAACAGTCAACAACAATAATTTTCGTCATTTTTTTAACAAGTATTTATGTTGCGACTGCTCTATGACTTCTTTACCGGACGAATCGACCCTGCGAAAAATTTATTTAAATCTCGTGTACAAAAAAACTATACAGGGTATAAGAGAGGTAAACAAAACCAATTATTTGTGGATTTTTTTTTTTTTTTTTTTTTTTATACCACGACGGTGGCAAACAAGCATACGGCCCGCCTGGTGGTAAGCAGTTACCGTAGCCTATGGACGCCTGCAACCCCAGAGGATTTACATGCGCGTTGCCTACCCTTTAGGAACCTATACACTCCTTTTTTGAAGAACCTCATACTGTAGCCCACTGGGAAAACCTCGGCAGGGAGTTCATTCCACAGCCGCAGCGTTCGTGGGAGGAAATTCCTCTTAAATCGTACTGTGCGCGACCCATTGGGCTCCAGGGTGTGGGGATGAACACCCTGCCGGCGGCGAGCGGTGCGGTGATAAAAAGCTGCCGTGGGCATCATATCAAACAGTTCTTCAGTGGATATCTATAGACGAAACACCAGATTTCATGGGAAAATGTGTGACAAACGTGGTGATTCGGTCTTTGCAAAAAAATTGTTCTAAGCAATTTTATCTTTTGGGGTCGAAGGTTTTAGAGAAGGTAAATGGGGAAACAATAGCAAACCTAATAATAAACCAATTAAAATTTTTGTTTCAAAATTCTTTCAATGACAACGTAAACAATTTGCTTTTACTTTGCACAGATAGTGCCGCATATATGCTTAAAGCCGGTCGTATTTTAAAAGCAACGTTTCCTCGTATGAAACACATTACGTGTTTAGCTCATGGTCTGCACCGGGTTGCCGAAGAAGTGCGAGATAATTTCAAAGGTGTGGATGGGTTGATATCGAATGTCAAAAAGATATTCCTAAAATCTCCAGAGCGTGTACGCCTTTTTAAGGCAAAATATCCGTCCATTCCCCTACCTCCCGAGCCAATTATCACCAGATGGGGAACTTGGATATCTGCTGCGGTATATTACGCTCAATACTATGAGCAAATTCGTGATGTCGTCTCCATACTTGCTAATGACTCGGCAGCTATAAGAGCTGCAAAAAAATGTTTTTAAACACGCAAACTACGACCGGAGTTAAATTTCATTCGCGACAACTACGAAGTAATAGCCTCTTCAATAGAACAATTGCAATGTTCGACTTTATCCATTGCGGAATCCTTCCTCATTCTGGATACTGTTCGTTGCTACGTAAACTGGAGTAAACTTTTACCAGTGATACGTAAATTTGAAGCCGTGCTCGAACGAAATCCTGATTACGAAATTTTAAGAGACATATCTGAAAATATTACCCGAACTGATAATGAATTCTATAAATTTGCTCCCTTGACGTCAACTGAAGTTGAACGTACATTTAGTGTACATAAATGGATTTATAGTGATAAACGCAACTGTTTACTCCCAGAGAATGTTGAAAAGATAATGATCATCTACTCCTATCACTATTACCCAAATAAAATGTCTTGTGCTGCTGTGTGTACTGACGTAGATTTTGAAGAAGAAATTGCGTCTGTTTCTAATATATAGTAACTTTATACAAATGTTTTTATTAGTTTTATTACATATTAATTTTATTTGGTGACTTTTATTTCTTCTAGTTCTGAATTATCGATATCGATAAAATAATATTTCAAGCACTGGCTAAATTACGCTAGTGTTTTGTTTTGCCGTGAAAAATCCGAGCTCTGATTATATCATTGCATAGTATCCAAAATACAAACCTTATTGAGCGTACAGTGGGGGTAGGTTGATTTGTGTAATGTTTTCCTATAATATTATTTATTTATTTAATTATAAAGGAAGGTGAAGGTCGCGGGGGTCCGCTGGATGCGGGTGGCGCAGGACCGGTCATTGTGGCACTCTTTGGGAGAGGCCTATGTCCAGCAGTGGACGTCTTTCGGCTGATATGATGATGATGATGATGATTTAATTATATAAACAGAACCGTTGTCAAGCGGACCCCAAGCCGAGACAAACGCTAGGAAAAATATTTTTTTTTTATAAAAACAAACCTTAATGCCTATGATCATAAATTATCCTTAAATGCACATAAAAAAACCTGGGATTCCTAACTTTAAAATTAAACTTCCTACATGAAGGCCGCAAAAATATTTGATACACTCTTATGGTAAGACAAGTCACTGCTAAGATGGATTAAAGTACAGCCACTGGAAGATAATATTGCTGGTGACTGTACTTAAACCCTTATTTCTGATTTTAAATCTCAATTTAACTCCAATTTTATTTGTAAAATAGAGACTTTGAAGTTCAATGGCACATAACAACGGCCTCCTAGCCCAGTTGGTAGTGGCCCTGCCTACGAAGCAGGAGATCCCGGGTTCGAATCCTGGTCAGGGCATTTATTTTTGTGTTGATCACAGATATTTGTCCCTAAGTTATGGATGTTTTCTATGTATTTAAGTATTTATCCATATTTATCTATTATATATATCATAATCTAGTACCCATAACACAAGCCTTATTGAGCTTACTGTGGGCCTAGGTTGATTTGTGTAAGATTGCCCTATAATATTTATTATTTATTATATGGAACTCCTAAGTAAAACAATTTTTAAAATCTTATTCTAGCCTAACCTTTTATATGTTTACTAATTTATTTGTTGTTGTTGTAACAGAGCATTCTTGAATATTGAAATGTAGCTACAACCTAGAATTTCAATGGCCTTATCAAGTTTATCATATTTATTTATTAGATGTGCATTCAATTGTTTGATTGAAATCAGACAATCACAATCACATCTCAAGTGCGAGGAATGTGATTGTTAAGAAAAAATTTTCCATTCAAATCAATTCAGCCAATATTACGTGAAGGATTATTTGATTGTCCAAACAAAAACATTACAAACTTTCACATTTATAAAATAATTTTGAACAAAAAAGGAACGACTTCACTTAGCCTCCAACTTTTCAAAAGCAAATGCCCAAGCTACTGTAAAAAATACCCACATCACTATACATGTGTCTATAATAGTGGAAGAGTTCCCTCGATTTCTCCAGGATCCCATCATCAGATCCTGACCTGATGACAATGGGACAAACTGTGAAGTATACTCTTTCAAACAAAACAAGAATTTTCCAAATCGTTCCAGCTGTCTTCAAAGGCATTCTCTGCTAGTCAACCATTGGGACAAACAGAAGAATTATTAAAAATATTTTATTATATAACTAAAAATGTATGGTTTTCGCAATTTTTCCTGTATCTGTGCTATAAGACGTTGCTTCTTACCAAATTTCAAGATCCTGATTTCACGGGAAGTACCCTGTAGGTTTTGATTCCCATGCGAGTTTCAAAAATTTGCGGAATTTTGCGGCATAAACGGCTAAGATACAGCTGTATCTTTTGATTGCGTTGGCATAGAAGTTTGATTTTTTCACAGCACCAAGGGACAGTAGACCTGAGTATTTGATATAAATTTCAGCTTGATACCTCCACGCGTTCCTGAGAAAAATGGTCTTGACAGACAGACAGACGGATGGACAACAAAGTGATCCTATAAGGGTTCCGTTTTTTCCTTTCGAGGTACGGAACCCTAAAAATATAATAAAATATTATAAAAGCAGAGATGACATAAAAAACAAATCACATTAACATGCCTAATTATTATTAAAACATGTACCTACATAAATATACAATACCATAAACATACATACGTAAGTAATTACATTCAGTTTTAATTCTATAGAACAGGGTTTTCCGCGTTGTGAGTGCGTCTCCCTAAAGTGCCTACACAAAAACAAACAAATTATCGAACGAGCGGAGCGTAAGCGGAGCTTAAGCGAAGTGAAGTTCTTACAGACAACTTCGGACACGAAGGAGCTGTCAGCTGGCTACAGTGGCTACCTAGACGTCTGTGCATTTCAAGGGCTTTTTGATTTTGAGTAGTTTGATCCGCGATAACTTTAGTACCGTTTTTCTGATCTATATGAAATTTGGGGAGGTTGTAGCAGAGATAAGTACAATTTGAGAGTTCGTTTATGAACAGGATGGAACAAGAGGTTATGGAGCTACAAGGCGTGGAAAAATCATCATAAGGATCTTGTTATATTGGTCAATTCGTTTATCGTGGGTTCTCAGTTCGAGCCGGACTATTAGTATTTAACAAATAGCAGAATATATGTTATAGAAATAGACTAAAGGACTATAGGCTACAGAATCACCTCTGAGTTTAACGGAACTTTGTACCTACGAAATATCATTTGATATTTACCAGGCGCGGTGAAGGAAAACATCGTGGGGAAGCCAGACCTAACCCCATTTACGCTAAGTTTTCCCTCTAGTTCGAAGGTCAGATATAAGGCAGTCGCTTTCATGAAAGTGCCTACGCCATAGGATTAAGTCGCCGAGCGGACCCGAGGCACAGAATTGGGCTGTATCAAAAAGCGGGGACAATCGCTAGAAGGTAGGTCGTTCACGAGTGAGTGATATATATGAACTATATATTTTGATTCAATTCACTCACTCTTCAACTCACTAAAGATTTAACTCGCTCAGTAACTCTTCTATCTCAGTGATTACAGTGTTACCTGCTCGCTCTGTCTCTCTCATGATTCGAATGAGCCGGCCGAGTCAAGCGAGTCACACAGCTGTGTGAACTTGGCACCCGACCTTGACGATTTTTTTTTAAATATTTTTTTTCTAATAGTGTTTTGTTTGTAGTTGATTGTAGTAAAACGGATTTTGTTTGTAGTTGTCCCAAAAAAAAATTAGGGAGGGGGTGAAAAAGGTCAGCACCCGACATGCGAAATCCTAATATTTTATGATTGATTCTTGTTCAGAATCTTTTGTAGTTGATTGTAGTTCCTTTATTTTCGTTTGTAGTCGCCAAATAAGGCCGAAAAAATTTTTTTTGCAAAAATCGGTTCGCGAGCGCGTTGATGTCTTTTTCCGAAAATCGTCTAAATTGCCTAAATACACGTTAATACACTATTTACTCTACGCTCATAGACAGGATCTCGCACATACACAATTTTGCGTAATTGTAGCACCTTATAAGTTGCTTTTTAGTTACAAAGTAGCAAAATAAACTGAATATCGCGATCGCACAAAAATGGTAAAGGTAATTGATTATGTCAACGTATTACTTTTCCATGAGTATTTCGTTTGCCAATGATTGTAGCTTCTTTATATTCCTTTGTAGTAGCCAAATAAAGCCAAGGAAAATAAAATAATAAATAATAATCTGACATGTGACCGCGTTTTCCTAAAGTCGTCTAAATTGCGCAGTTTCGTTTTTGGTAGATCAAAACCTACGCCAGGCACCAAGGTAGCCTTATTTTCGTTTGTAGTTACTTCATTTCGTTTGTAGTAGCTCAATATCGATTGTAGTAGTTCAAAATCCTACGCCAGATAACAGGGTAGCCTTATTTTCGTTTGTAGTGCTTTCATTTCGTTTGTAGTAGCTCGATATCGATTGTAGTAGTTCAAAAACCTACGCCAGACATCAGGGTAGCCTTATTTTCGTTTGTAGTGACTTCATTTCGTTTGTAGTAACGCGATTTCGTTTGTAGTTGTTCAAAAACCTACGCCAGGCATCAAGGTTGCCTTATTTTCGTTTGTAGTGATTTCATTTCGTTTTTAGTAGCTCAATATCGATTGTAGTAGTTCAAAAACCTATATCAGACATCAGGGATGCCTTATTTGCGTTTGTAGTGATTTCATATCGTTTGTAGTAGCTGAATATCGATTGTAGTAGTTCATAAACCTACGCCAGACATCAGGGTAGTATTTTCGTTTGTAGTAGCCCAATATCGATTGTAGTAGTTAAAAAACCTACGCCAGACATCAAGGTAGCCTTATTTTTGTTTGTAGTGACTTCATTTCGTTTGTAGTAACGCGATTTCGTTTGTAGTGATTCAAAAACCTACGCCAGACATCAGGGTAGCCTTATTTTCGTTTGTAGTGACTTCATTTCGTTTTTGGTAGCTCAATATCGATTGTAGTAGTTCAAAATCCGACGCCAGAGATCAAGGTAGCCTGATTTTCATTTGTAGTGCTTTCATTTCGTTTGTAGTAGCTCAATATCGATTGTAGTAGTTCAAAAACATACGCCAGACATTAGGGTAGCCTTATTTTCGTTTGTAGTGCTTTTTATTTCGTTTGTAGTAACGCGATTTCGTTTGTAGTAGTTCAAAAACCTACGCCAGACATCAGGGTAGCCATATATTCGTTTGTAGTTACTTCATTTCGTTTGTAGTAGCTCAATATCGATTGTAGTAGTTCAAAATCCTACGCCAGACGTCAGGGCGGCCTTATTTTCGTTTGTAGTGCTTTCATTTCGTTTGTAGTAACGCGATTTCGTTTGTAGTAAATCAAAAACCTACGCAAGCCATCAAGGTAGCCTTATTTTCATTTGTAGTGACTTAATTTCGTTTGTAGTAGCTCAATATCGATTGTAGTAGTTCAAAAACCTACGCCAGAGATCAGGGTAGCCTTATTTTCGTTTGTAGTGCTTTCATTTCGTTTGTAGTAGCTCAATATCGATTGTAGTAGTTGAAAATCCTACGCCAGACATCAGGGTAGCCTTATTTTCGTTTGTAGTGCTTTCATTACGTTTGTAGTAACGCCATTTCGTTTGTAGTAGTTCAAAAGTACGCCAGAGATCAGGGTAGCCTTATATTCGTTTGTAGTGCTTTAGTTTCGTTTGTAGTATCTCAATATCGATTGTAGTAGTTCAAAAACCTACGCCAGACATCAGGGTAGCCTTATTTTCGTTTGTAGTGACTTCATTTCGTTTGTAGTAGCTCAATATCGATTTTAGTAGTTCAAAAACCTACGCCAGGCATCAAGGTTGCCTTATTTTCGTTTGTAGTGATTTCATATCGTTTGTAGTAGCTCAATATCGATTGTAGTAGTTCAAAATCCTACGGCAGATATCAGGGTAGCCTTATTTTCGTTTGTAGTGATTTCATTTCGTTTGTAGTAGCTCAATATCGATTTTAGTAGTTCAAAAACCTACGCCAGGCATCAAGGTTGCCTTATTTTCGTTTGTAGTGCTTTCATTTCGTTTGTAGTAACGCGATTTCGTTTGTAGTAGTTCAAAATCCTACGCCAGACATCAGGGTAGCCTTATTTTCGTTTGTAGTGATTTCATTTCGTTTGTAGTAGCTCAATATCGATTGTAGTAGTTCAATATCCTACGCCAGACATCGGGGCGGCCTTATTTTCGTTTGTAGTGCTTTCATTTCGTTTGTAGTAACGCGATTTCATTTGTAGTAGTTCAAAATCCTACGCCAGACATCAGGGTAGCCTTATTTTCGTTTGTAGTGCTTTCATTTCGTTTGTAGTAGCTCAATATCGATTAAAGTAGTTCAAAATCCTACGCCAGATATCAGGGTAGTCTTATTTTCGTTTGTAGTGACTTCATTTCGTTTGTAGTAGCTCAATATCGATTGTAGTAGTTCAAAAACCTACGCCAGAGATCAGGGTAGCCTTATTTTCGTTTGTAGTGCTTTCATTTCGTTTGTAGTATCTCAATATCGATTGTAGTAGTTCAGAAACCTACGCCAGACATCAGGGTAGCCATATTTTCGTTTGTAGTGACTTCATTTCGTTTGTAGTAGCTCAATATCGATTTTAGTAGTTCAAAAACCTACGCCAGGCATCAAGGTTGTCTTATTTTCGTTTGTAGTGATTTCATATCGTTTGTAGTAGCTCAATATCGATTGTAGTAGTTCAAAATCCTACGCCAGATATCAGGGTAGCCTTATTTTTGTTTGTAGTGATTTCATTTCGTTTGTAGTAGCTCAATATCGATTGTAGTAGATCAAAAACCTACGTCAGACATCAGGAATACCTTATTTTCGTTTGTAGTGTTTTCATTTCGTTTGTAGTAACGCGATTTCGTTTGTAGTAGTTCAAAATCCTACGCCAGATATCAGGGTAGCCTTATTTTTGTTTGTAGTGCTTTCATTTCGTTTGCAGTAGCTCAATATCGTTTGTAGTAGTTCAAAAACCTACGCCAGACATCAGGGTAGCCATATATTCGTTTGTAGTTACTTCATTTCGTTTGTAGTAGCTCAATATCGATTGTAGTAGTTCAAAATCCTACGCCAGACGTCAGGGCGGCCTTATTTTCGTTTGTAGTGCTTTCATTTCGTTTGTAGTAACGCGATTTCGTTTGTAGTAAATCAAAAACCTACGCAAGCCATCAAGGTAGCCTTATTTTCATTTGTAGTGACTTAATTTCGTTTGTAGTAGCTCAATATCGATTGTAGTAGTTCAAAAACCTACGCCAGAGATCAGGGTAGCCTTATTTTCGTTTGTAGTGCTTTCATTTCGTTTGTAGTAGCTCAATATCGATTGTAGTAGTTGAAAATCCTACGCCAGACATCAGGGTAGCCTTATTTTCGTTTGTAGTGCTTTCATTACGTTTGTAGTAACGCCATTTCGTTTGTAGTAGTTCAAAAGTACGCCAGAGATCAGGGTAGCCTTATTTTCGTTTGTAGTGCTTTCATTTCGTTTGTAGTATCTCAATATCGATTGTAGTAGTTCAAAAACCTACGCCAGACATCAGGGTAGCCTTATTTTCGTTTGTAGTGACTTCATTTCGTTTGTAGTAGCTCAATATCGATTTTAGTAGTTCAAAAACCTACGCCAGGCATCAAGGTTGCCTTATTTTCGTTTGTAGTGATTTCATATCGTTTGTAGTAGCTCAATATCGATTGTAGTAGTTCAAAATCCTACGGCAGATATCAGGGTAGCCTTATTTTCGTTTGTAGTGATTTCATTTCGTTTGTAGTAGCTCAATATCGATTTTAGTAGTTCAAAAACCTACGCCAGGCATCAAGGTTGCCTTATTTTCGTTTGTAGTGCTTTCATTTCGTTTGTAGTAACGCGATTTCGTTTGTAGTAGTTCAAAATCCTACGCCAGACATCAGGGTAGCCTTATTTTCGTTTGTAGTGATTTCATTTCGTTTGTAGTTGCTCAATATCGATTGTAGTAGTTCAATATCCTACGCCAGACATCGGGGCGGCCTTATTTTCGTTTGTAGTGCTTTCATTTCGTTTGTTGTAACGCGATTTCATTTGTAGTAGTTCAAAATCCTACGCCAGACATCAGGGTAGCCTTATTTTCGTTTGTAGTGCTTTCATTTCGTTTGTAGTAGCTCAATATCGATTAAAGTAGTTCAAAATCCTACGCCAGATATCAGGGTAGTCTTATTTTCGTTTGTAGTGACTTCATTTCGTTTGTAGTAGCTCAATATCGATTGTAGTAGTTCAAAAACCTACGCCAGAGATCAGGGTAGCCTTATTTTCGTTTGTAGTGCTTTCATTTCGTTTATAGTATCTCAATATCGATTGTAGTAGTTCAGAAACCTACGCCAGACATCAGGGTAGCCATATTTTCGTTTGTAGTGACTTCATTTCGTTTGTAGTAGCTCAATATCGATTTTAGTAGTTCAAAAACCTACGCCAGGCATCAAGGTTGTCTTATTTTCGTTTGTAGTGATTTCATATCGTTTGTAGTAGCTCAATATCGATTGTAGTAGTTCAAAATCCTACGCCAGATATCAGGGTAGCCTTATTTTCGTTTGTAGTGATTTCATTTCGTTTGTAGTAGCTCAATATCGATTGTAGTAGATCAAAAACCTACGTCAGACATCAGGAATACCTTATTTTCGTTTGTAGTGTTTTCATTTCGTTTGTAGTAACGCGATTTCGTTTGTAGTAGTTCAAAATCCTACGCCAGATATCAGGGTAGCCTTATTTTCGTTTGTAGTGACTTCATTTCGTTTGTAGTAGCTCAATATCGATTGTAGTAGTTCAAAAACCTACGCCAGAGATCAGGGTAGCCTTATTTTTGTTTGTAGTGCTTTCATTTCGTTTGCAGTAGCTCAATATCGATTGTAGTAGTTCAAAATCCTACGCCAGACATTAGGGTAGCCATATTTTCGTTTGTAGTGACTTCATTTCGTTTGTAGTAGCTCAATATCGATTTTAGTGTTTCAAGAACCTACGCCAGGCATCAAGGTTGCCTTATTTTCGTTTGTAGTGATTTCATTTCGTTTGTAGTGTCTTCATTTCGTTTGTAGTAGCTCAATATCGATTTTAGTAGTTCAAAAACCTACGCCAGGCATCAAGGTTGCCTTATTTTCGTTTGCAGTGATTTCATATCGTTTGTAGTAGATCAATATCGATTGTAGTAGTTCAAAATCCTACGGCAGATATCAGGGTAGCCTTATTTTCGTTTGTAGTGATTTCATTTCGTTAGTAGTAGCTCAATATCGATTGTAGTAGATCACAAACCTACGTCAGACATCTGGGATACCTTATTTTCGTTTGTAGTGATTTCATTTCGTTAGTAGTAGCTCAATATCGATTGTAGTAGATCACAAACCTACGTCAGACATCTGGGATACCTTATTTTCGTTTGTAGTGCTTTCGTTTCGTTTGTAGTATCTCAATATCGATTGTAGTAGTTCAAAAACCTACGCCAGACATCAGGGTAGCCATATTTTCGTTTGTAGTGACTTCATTTCGTTTGTAGTAGCTCAATATCGATTATAGTAGTTCAAAATCCTACGCCAGATATCAGGGTAGCCTTATTTTCGTTTGTAGTGATTTCATTTCGTTTGTAGTAGCTCAATATCGATTGTAGTAGGTCAAAAACCTACGTAAGACATCAAGGATACCTTATTTTCGTTTGTAGTACTTTCATTTCATTTGTAGTAGCCTAATATCGATTGTAGTAGTTCAAAAACCTACGCCAGACATAAAGGTAGCCTTGTTTTTGTTTGTAGTGACTTCATTTCGTTTGTAGTAACGCGATTTCGTTTGTAGTGATTAAAAAACCTACGCCAGACATCAGGGTAGCCTAATTTTCGTTTGTAGTGACTTCATTTCGTTTGTAGTAGCTCAATATCGATTGTAGTAGTTCAAAACCCGACGCCAGAGATCAAGGTAGCCTGATTTTCATTTCTAGTGCTTTCATTTCGTTTGTAGTAGCCCAATATCAATTGTAGTTGTTTAAAAACCTACGCCAGAGATCAGGGTAGCCTTATTTTTGTTTGTAGTGCTTTCATTTCGTTTGTAGTAGCTCAATATCGATTATAGTAGTTCAAAATCCTACGCCAGATATCAGGGTAGTCTTATTTTCGTTTGTAGTGACTTCATTTTGTTTGTAGTAGCTCAATATCGATTGTAGTAGTTCAAAAACCTACGCCAGAGATCAGGGTAGCCTTATTTTCGTTTGTAGTGCTTTCATTTCGTTTGTAGTAGCTCAATATCGATTGTAGTAGTTCAAAAACCTACGCCAGAGATCAGGGTAGCCTTATTTTCGTTTGTAGTGCTTTCATTTCGTTTGTAGTATCTCAATATCGATTGTAGAAGTTCAAAAACCTACGCCAGGCATCAAGGTTGCCTTATTTTCGTTTGTAGTGATGTCATTTCGTTTGTAGTAGCTCAATATCGATTGTAGTAGATCAAAAACCTACGTCAGACATCAGGGATACCTTATTTTCGTTTGTAGTGCTTTCATTTCGTTTGTAGTATCTCAATATCGATTGTAGTAGTTCAGAAACCTACGCCAGACATCAGGGTAGCCATATTTTCGTTTGTAGTGAATTCATTTCGTTTGTAGTAGCTCAATATCGATTTTAGTAGTTCAAAAACCTACGCCAGGCATCAAGGTTGTCTTATTTTCGTTTGTAGTGATTTCATATCGTTTGTAGTAGCTCAATATCGATTGTAGTAGTTCAAAATCCTACGCCAGATATCAGGGTAGCCTTATTTTCGTTTGTAGTGATTTCATTTCGTTTGTAGTAGCTCAATATCGATTGTAGTAGATCAAAAACCTACGTCAGACATCAGGAATACCTTATTTTCGTTTCTAGTGTTTTCATTTCGTTTGTAGTAACGCGATTTCGTTTGTAGTAGTTCAAAATCCTACGCCAGATATCAGGGTAGCCTTATTTTCGTTTGTAGTGACTTCATTTCGTTTGTAGTAGCTCAATATCGATTGTAGTAGTTCAAAAACCTACGCCAGAGATCAGGGTAGCCTTATTTTGGTTTGTAGTGCTTTCATTTCGTTTGCAGTAGCTCAATATCGATTGTAGTAGTTCAAAATCCTACGCCAGACATTAGGGTAGCCATATTTTCGTTTGTAGTGACTTCATTTCGTTTGTAGTAGCTCAATATCGATTTTAGTGTTTCAAGAACCTACGCCAGGCATCAAGGTTGCCTTATTTTCGTTTGTAGTGATTTCATTTCGTTTGTAGTGACTTCATTTCGTTTGTAGTAGCTCAATATCGATTTTAGTAGTTCAAAAACCTACGCCAGGCATCAAGGTTGCCTTATTTTCGTTTGCAGTGATTTCATATCGTTTGTAGTAGATCAATATCGATTGTAGTAGTTCAAAATCCTACGGCAGATATCAGGGTAGCCTTATTTTCGTTTGTAGTGATTTCATTTCGTTAGTAGTAGCTCAATATCGATTGTAGTAGATCAAAAACCTACGCCAGACATCAGGGTAGCCATATTTTCGTTTGTAGTGACTTCATTTCGTTTGTAGTAGCTCAATATCGATTATAGTAGTTCAAAATCCTACGCCAGATATCAGGGTAGCCTTATTTTCGTTTGTAGTGATTTCATTTCGTTTGTAGTAGCTCAATATCGATTGTAGTAGGTCAAAAACCTACGTAAGACATCAAGGATACCTTATTTTCGTTTGTAGTACTTTCATTTCATTTGTAGTAGCCCAATATCGATTGTAGTAGTTCAAAAACCTACGCCAGACATAAAGGTAGCCTTGTTTTTGTTTGTAATGACTTCATTTCGTTTGTAGTAACGCGATTTCGTTTGTAGTGATTAAAAAACCTACGCCAGACATCAGGGTAGCCTAATTTTCGTTTGTAGTGACTTCATTTCGTTTGTAGTAGCTCAATATCGATTGTAGTAGTTCAAAACCCGACGCCAGAGATCAAGGTAGCCTGATTTTCATTTCTAGTGCTTTCATTTCGTTTGTAGTAGCCCAATATCAATTGTAGTTGTTTAAAAACCTACGCCAGAGATCAGGGTAGCCTTATTTTTGTTTGTAGTGCTTTCATTTCGTTTGTAGTAGCTCAATATCGATTATAGTAGTTCAAAATCCTACGCCAGATATCAGGGTAGTCTTATTTTCGTTTGTAGTGACTTCATTTCGTTTGTAGTAGCTCAATATCGATTGTAGTAGTTCAAAAACCTACGCCAGAGATCAGGGTAGCCTTATTTTCGTTTGTAGTGCTTTCATTTCGTTTGTAGTAGCTCAATATCGATTGTAGTAGTTCAAAAACCTACGCCAGAGATCAGGGTAGCCTTATTTTCGTTTGTAGTGCTTTCATTTCGTTTGTAGTATCTCAATATCGATTGTAGAAGTTCAAAAACCTACGCCAGACATCAGGGTAGCCATGTTTTCGTTTGTAGTGACTTCATTTCGTTTGTAGTAGCTCAATATCGATTTTAGTAGTTCAAAAACCTACGCCAGGCATCAAGGTTGCCTTATTTTCGTTTGTAGTGATGTCATTTCATTTGTAGTAGCTCAATATCGATTGTAGTAGATCAAAAACCTACGTCAGACATCAGGGATACCTTATTTTCGTTTGTAGTACTTTCATTTCATTTGTAGTAGCCCAATATCGATTGTAGTAGTTCAAAAACCTACGCCAGACATAAAGGTAGCCTTGTTTTTGTTTGTAGTGACTTCATTTCGTTTGTAGTAACGCGATTTCGTTTGTAGTGATTAAAAAACCTACGCCAGACATCAGGGTAGCCTAATTTTCGTTTGTAGTGACTTCATTTCGTTTGTAGTAGCTCAATATCGATTGTAGTAGTTCAAAACCCGACGCCAGAGATCAAGGTAGCCTGATTTTCGTTTGCAGTGATTTCATATCGTTTGTAGTAGATCAATATCGATTGTAGTAGTTCAAAATCCTACGGCAGATATCAGGGTAGCCTTATTTTCGTTTGTAGTGATTTCATTTCGTTAGTAGTAGCTCAATATCGATTGTAGTAGATCACAAACCTACGTCAGACATCTGGGATACCTTATTTTCGTTTGTAGTGATTTCATTTCGTTAGTAGTAGCTCAATATCGATTGTAGTAGATCACAAACCTACGTCAGACATCTGGGATACCTTATTTTCGTTTGTAGTGCTTTCGTTTCGTTTGTAGTATCTCAATATCGATTGTAGTAGTTCAAAAACCTACGCCAGACATCAGGGTAGCCATATTTTCGTTTGTAGTGACTTCATTTCGTTTGTAGTAGCTCAATATCGATTATAGTAGTTCAAAATCCTACGCCAGATATCAGGGTAGCCTTATTTTCGTTTGTAGTGATTTCATTTCGTTTGTAGTAGCTCAATATCGATTGAAGTAGGTCAAAAACCTACGTAAGACATCAAGGATACCTTATTTTCGTTTGTAGTACTTTCATTTCATTTGTAGTAGCCCAATATCGATTGTAGTAGTTCAAAAACCTACGCCAGACATAAAGGTAGCCTTGTTTTTGTTTGTAGTGACTTCATTTCGTTTGTAGTAACGCGATTTCGTTTGTAGTGATTAAAAAACCTACGCCAGACATCAGGGTAGCCTAATTTTCGTTTGTAGTGACTTCATTTCGTTTGTAGTAGCTCAATATCGATTGTAGTAGTTCAAAACCCGACGCCAGAGATCAAGGTAGCCTGATTTTCATTTCTAGTGCTTTCATTTCGTTTGTAGTAGCCCAATATCAATTGTAGTTGTTTAAAAACCTACGCCAGAGATCAGGGTAGCCTTATTTTTGTTTGTAGTGCTTTCATTTCGTTTGTAGTAGCTCAATATCGATTGTAGTAGTTCAAAATCCTACGCCAGATATTAGGGTAGCCTTATTTTCGTTTGTAGTGCTTTCATTTCGTTTGTAGTAGCTCAATATCGATTGTAGTAGATCAAAAACCTGGCATATAATCAGGAGGTATTTTGTCTATTATCCAAGATGAATCTTCGATATTTATTTCCATGGCCGTCTCAGACATGATATACTCAATTGAATTTTATTCAAGTTGAATAAGAATTGTTACCTTTTTTTGCGTAATTTGGAAATAAACGGTAGGTACATCTAACTGGAAAATCCGGAAAGGCCTTCCAAGACGACCAATTTTTTTCATGTTTTACTCGTTAAAATGTAATATTTGCTCCGATGGCCGTCTAGATAAAGAAATGAACTATTATATGCATCTATAGTTGATTAAAAAAAAACTAAGTACTTTAGCCATAGCCTTCGAAGAAAATGAAGCATTTTAAGAAATTCGCGCGTTTTGGGAATAAGGCCTCTTAATGTATCACAATTATGAAAAACATCAACATAAAAGCGATTTCCAAAAAATAGGCAGGACTGAAGTGTACTAGAAAAAAAAACATCCTTAAATAAGTAAGCGGCCTTATACACATATCGTTTTATTTTCCTTGTTCCTAAAAAGTTTTTGATATTTAACATATTTTTAATGCGAAACGTGAGCCTTGCGAGCGTAGCCAAGTGACCTTGACGCCGGCGTGGCGCAGCCACGCCGCCAAAAATTCCCGGCGCGCCGCCGCCGCGGATTTTTATGGCGGCGCACACGTCTAGTTGGGGGTAAGTAGTGCCAAACGACGTATAATGTAATTCATAGTTTGTCACGTACTGGTTTTGTTTCCGTAATAATACGGAATGTTTTTTGTTCTACTGTTAAAATATAGGCCTTGTTCTTTACAGCTGAGACAACTTCGGCAGTTTTTACCTATTTTGGTATTACTACGAGTATTTCCCAATTCAAACATTTTTCTAGTCTGTCACTCTGACCTGACCTATTTAAAGCTTCCAGATGCCCGAATCGAGTAATAAGGCTATCCTTATTACTACATAGATTCGGGCTATCTAATAATATAGCAATCTAACCAGACGGGTTTTGTTGCTCTCATTATTGTATCACATATGATAAGAGAGGTATGGGCACTGCGAATGGCATCTCGCTAAGTGTGGTAGGGCACGTTCAGCGAATGTCATCGCTCAAATCTGGAGCAGAGCCCGACTGGGGAAGTACCTCCACCTTACAGAAAACCACAGCCAAATAGCACTAGACCCTACTCATAGTGTTGTGTTCCTGCTGGTGAGTAAGGTTGCCAAAGAGCTCAAAGAGGACCCAGTGTGTTGACGATGAGGGACCTTCTTGTTCCTTTAGTCGTCAACACAGTGAATCCTCCTTTTTGTAAAGGGTCGGCAACGCGCATGTGACGCCTTTGGAGTTGCAGGCGTCCATAGGTTACGGTAGCTGCTTACCATCAGGCGGGCCGTATGCTTGTTTGCCACCGTCGTGGTATATAAAAAAAAAAAAAAAAAAAAAAATATGACGTGGCCAGCTCTTAGTCCAATAGCAAATTTCTCCAAAGGGCCTCTTTGTGTTGGATTTGTATCGCAAGCCTACCAAAAGACCGGGATGCATAGGCTCGTGATTCTCGCACAGGAGATACAAATAATAATAATAACAATTTCCCATAGACCTAGAATTATGTTTGTTTTTTTTATATGAAAAATGCTTTATATAGTCTTAAGCGTTTTATTTTCGACGATCATCTTCTATATCTTTATTAACCTTCTTCTATACAGGGTGACATCGGGGTCTTGTATCAAGCGATCAAGGCTAAGGCTTGCAATTATTCGAATATTATCCGGATAATACGGATATTTCGAATAATTTCGATACAAATTACTATTCGAAATATTCGGATTGCAAGCCCTAATCAAGGCATGATACAGAATGGAAAGATGAACCTAATGAAGTTAATAATTTTTTTTTTCATCAATGTTGATAAAAAAAAATCAGATGATAAGTGGAAAAATAAATTTTGGCGTACAACTTGGTCACAATGGTCACCCTACTCAATGTGACGTCGTTTTCCATTCAGTGTATGTCAAAACTAATAGGGTGACCATGATTTCCTTGGTTAATAAAAATCTTTAATTCGGTTTTGATCAAATACTAGCCGATAATAATGGTGATCAGTTACTGAGTCAGAAAAACGATCTCGACCCAGATTTCACCCTGTATAACGACTGAGATGTCGCATCAGAGAGCTACGTTGCCTGGGTAATGGGTAGTGTGTAACTAACTTAAAAAAGTACCGTTTTCTGGGTACAGACATTAGTTTGAATTCTTTTATATTACGTTCTACAAGATAAAACAGGTTGTCTGTCAGTGAACTGGGGATGAAAGCCATTTATTTACTTCATATCATATAAATATCGACCGTTTAGAAATTTTGTTTTGGAAGTTTAAAACTAGTTGTCCTCTTTTAAATTTGGGAGCGGCTATACTTATAGATATAGATAAGGTTTACTACAACATAATGTATATTGCTTGTGTCAGCGACAATCTAACATATTGTATATATTATCCATACTAATATTATAAATGCGAAAGTGTCTGTCTGTAACCTCTTCATGCTTATGGAGAAGGACATAGGATAGTTTTTATCCCAAACATCCCTTAAGAGGGTAAAAAGGGGGGTGGAGGTTTGCATGGAATGGTTGCTCACTGTAGACTTAAAAAAGCGTAGCGTATGCTAAATTAATATTTACTATTAGATTTTACTAAGGCGTTTTATTAATTCCTTATGGCGAATTTTAATCCCACGCAGACGAAGTCGCAGGTAAAGCTATAGATTAAGAGTAGGCCGTTGGCAACCCTACCTCATCTGCCAGTAGAATTCGGCCTATCTAGGGCAATGCACGGTAATAAGTTATGTATTTTTTCCTGGTAGCCTAAAACGTTTTGTACAGTGAGCAAAACCATTACCCTATTTTTTGACTAAATCTTTCTCATTGAACAGCAAGGGGGAACGTAGCACATTCGATAGAGCTCATCGAGAAGCGCCAAAAAATGGTGGTAGCCTAACGCAAACTTGGCACTTTATTGGGAATTTTAGGGTGCCTAAAAATATTGTGATATATCTCATCGAGTAGCAATTATTATGCCATTCGTAAGCACTGTTCAACCTGTTAATTTAAAAAATTGGTAGCCGGCATTAAACCTGGAGCTTTCGTAATTCAGCCAAGTTTTTTGTTCGAAAGTGAAAGTTTACTGCTGCAAGTTTTACGTAGTATTAGAAAACTGAAATTTGGTATGAGTACCTATGTGTAGTAATCACGCTGATAAAATGGTACAACAAAATAAAAAAAATAGGCTCCTCCCATACACGTGAATTGGGGATGAATTTTTCTTTTCGCTCCATCCCTATTGTGTACAGTGTTGATGGTTAGGTTTTTCAAAATGAATAGGGGTCTTTAAGAACTATTTTTGACAAAGTCAATTATTTCGAAAATAATCGCTTCCTACGTTAAAAAAAAATCTCCCCCTCTAAGTTTTGAACCTTAAGCTCAAAAAATATATGATAATTCATGAAAGTGAGGCTTACTATGTACTGTTAATAAAAATTATGCAGCTTGTAAATTTTATACGGGCGTATACTTTATCCACCTGTAGTATCCAGCAATAGGACTCATATAGTATAATCATTTTGTAAAATAGTGATATTAATTATGTGCAAAGCCCGGATGACGGGAGCAAAAATGCACTTTTCCTAGTGCTTATTTAAATATCGACTATTCTATCGACATCCATACGAACAATTTTTGAATCAGAAATGTATTGATCAAACTCATTATTTTACATGTCAGTTTGTTACACAATATTACATCAGGTAGGTAGGTAAGCTTACATTATTATATTATTTCAGTTAACTAATTACATACTATAATTATTATCAATATTATCATACTCATGGGAATGGTCGTAATAATAAAATAAAAGTGACAGTTCTTTTAAATATATACTTTTCTTCTAACTTATTATCAATAAATTTCCGATTCAAAAATTGTTCGTAGGTATGGATGTCGATAGAATAGTCGATATTTAATTAAGCATTACAAAAAAAGTGCATATTTGCTCCCGTCATCCGGGCTTTGATTATGTGTAATGATTTTTTAAAGTCCTACCGGGCACCAATGTACGCTATCCAACTGATTTAAAACTGACATAACTGACATGACGCACCGGTAAGTTAATTGTCATGGATGCAATTAATTGCGGGCTGAATTATTATGTATGAAAAAAAAAACTTATTTTCATAAAGAAATAAATGTGAATAGGTTCCCTAGGTCCAATACTAATCGCCATTACAATATACGCCCGTATAAAATTTACACACGGTACATAATGAAATCGGCGAGGCCGTTTTACAGTTATCGCAAAAAAATATCCTTTCTTAATAAAAGAGCGTGAGTAACGCAAAATATCGTATAAGAAACTTCCTTTTAAAAGTGTGGATTAATTGTGACGAACCGGCAACTGGGGCCGTATTCTAACTTTAAAACACGTATAAACACGATCCAACTTCAATACAACTCCAATGCAGTAACAACGCAATACAGCTACGGCATAAACATGTGAATCAGAAATATCAGAATTTGCTTGATAAATATTCCAACGCAACTCGAATACAACTTCAATATTGGTTGATTGTTTGTTGTGTGTTGGAGTTATGTTTGAGATAGGTTGTGTTGTAATTGTATTGTTAATGTAGTTTAAAATTAGAAATCGGTACCTACATAACCCTACATGCTCTTGAGCTTGACCGGTTTTGTATTAACAGTTTGATTAGTGCTTTCAAACTTATGATATCCTTATTATAGGGTGCCTGAAATGAACGAATTACTTCACCGGGTAGAAAATGAATTTTATGTCGTGCCGTTCAAACTAATCAAAGTGGTAATTCAAAAATTGGTAGACGGCCTTGAAAGTCGGGTAAAGTTATTTAGATTTCTTTCAACTTTTCGATACAATTTTTCAGTCACTCGCTAATAAGACTACTATTAGTTTGTATAGTACATTTAATGAAAAATGGTTTCTTTTTCAACTGCACAAGTGGAACAGTTTTTTGTTATGTTTCATTTATAAATAATTCACCTTAATCTAACAACTTGGCTTTATGCTTTCATCAGATAATATAAAATATATTGTAAGGCATAACAAATAATTATAAAAACCGGCCAAGAGCGTGTCGGGCCACGCAAGGTGTAGGGTTCCGTAGTTTTCCGTCCGTCACAGTAAGTGTCCCCACTTAAGAGTTAATAACACCGCCATGTGGGATATGATATGAGAGTTCCACGTACAGCGACATCTATCGGCAAATTAAGTAAACTATTGCGCGCGAGCTTAAAGTATGGAAGATGATTTTTATGGAATAATTCTTTATTGCGTGAACCGATTTTCACCGTTTTTACTTTATTTGAAAGCACGTCATTTCACTGTAATTTTGTAGAAATTACAGGTACAATAAACACCTGCTTATACGGTTAAATTACAAACTTAGTTCGGAAATTATTTTGTAATTTTTTTCAAAAACTATTCATCCTATCAAGTTCAAAATAATTTTCCTAGAAAGTTTTTATAAAGTTCTACTTTTGAGATTTTTTTCATATTTTTAAAACTTATGGTTCAAAAGTTAGAGGGGGGGGGGACGCATATTTTTTGACTTCTGGAGCGATTATTTCCGAAAATATTTACATTATCGAAAAATGATTTTAGTAAACCCCTATTCATTTTTAAATACCTATCCAACAATATATCACACGTTAGGGTTGAAATGAAAAAAAAAAAATCACTCCCCACTTTACGTATAGGGGAGGTACCCTAATAAAAAAACTTTTTCCACTTTTTATTTTACCACTTTGTCGGCGTGATTGATATACATATTAGTACCAAATTTCAGTTTTCTAGTGCTAACGGTCACTGAGATTATCCGCGGACGGACGGACGGACGGACGGGCAGACATGGCGAAACTATAAGGGTTCCTAGTTGACTACGGAACCCTAAAAATGAAAGCGACCACTTTGCACGAATCAACATCCTCACTAAACAAGCTCTGCAAGAATTGAGTTATCGAGAATTAAATAATAATAAATGTGTACCATTATAGTATTGTTTTTGCAATAACAAGACTTCAAACTGTCTTGTCAAATGTAATTCATGTTCGTTATTTCATTACTAGCGTGTTTCGTTTTCAAATGGAAGCTTTCGGTATTCAACCTTTTATGTAGAAAGTGGGCACGTGGCATATTCAATAGAGCTCATCGAATATGCCAAGCAACGCAGTGCAACCCAGACCCGGCAGTCCTGGCACTATAGGAATTAAGCCTAATTTTAGGGTGCCTAAAATATTAAAATATACTCTCATCGAGTAGCAAATTGAGACTTACGCCATTCAAAAGCACTACAAAAACCTGTCATTACAAAAAATTGGCAACCGACCTTACGGTGACAGGATATGCAAATACGTAAAATCGAGGTGTTTTTGTGCAAGTTTTGTGAAGAAATCAAGGCACTTGGGAGCGTGAATGTGGCATGATCTGAAGGGGCCTAAGGGATTATAGCGTTTAATAAAAAAAAACAATATTATACATCAAAACGCTCATCTTAGTTACATAGGCTTACATACACCCAGAATAATGTCTGAATCAAATGTATTTTTTTTTGTATGTAATTATATGGACATCTGGTCAGAAATAAACGATTTGAATTTAAATAATTATATCATTAATTCTCTATTATAACAATTTTCTAATAACTTTTCTTTCTAATGTCAGTTTTTTCATTTCTGATATTGCAACTTAGATAGTTAAAGTAAAGTTGTCCACTGATTCTAGGCCCAACGTGCCACTAAAACGTAATAAACGTAGGTTTTTTTCTGGACATACAAAAAATATGGAGCTAGTAAAAACAAAATGAAATTACTACAAACGGAAATAAGTTTAACTTATTGCCTGACGTAGGTTTTTGAAGTACTACAAGCGATATCGCGGTACTACAAACGAAATGGAAGAACTATAAATAAAAATAAGGCGACCCTGATGTCTGACGTCGGTTTTTAAACTAGTATAATCGATATTGAGCTACTACAAACGAAATGAAAGCACTACGAATGAAATTAAGGCTACCTTTATGCCTGGCACAGGTTTCTAAAGTACTACAATCGATATTAAGCTACTACAAACGAAATAAAAGACCTAGAAACGAAAATAAGGTTACCCTGATGTCTGAAGTAGGTTTTTAAATTACAACAAACGATATTGAGCTACTACAAATGAACAGAAATCACTACAAACGAAAGTTAGGCTTTCCTGATCTCTGACGTGTGTTTTTGAACTACTACAATCGATATTAAGCTACTACATACGAAATGAAATCACTACAAACGAAAATAAGGCTACCCTGATATCTGCCGTAGGATTTTGAACTACTACAATCGATATTGAGCTACTACAAACGATATGAAATCACTACAAACGAAAATAAGGCATCCTTGATGCCTGGCGTAGGTTTTTGAACTACTAAAATCGATATTGAGCTACTACAAACGAAATGAAGTCACTACAAACGAAAATAAGGCTACCCTGATGTCTGGCGTAGGTTTTTGAACTACTACAATCGATATTGAGATACTACAAACGAAATGAAAGCACTACAAACGAAAATAAGGCTACCCTGATCTCTGGCGTAGGTTTTTGAACTACTACAATCGATATTGAGCTACTACAAACGAAATGAAGTCACTACAAACGAAAATAAGACTACCCTGATATCTGGCGTAGGATTTTGAACTACTATAATCGATATTGAGCTACTACAAACGAAATGAAAGCACTACAAACGAAAACAAGGCTACCCTGATCTCTGGCGTAGGTTTTTAAACAACTACAATTGATATTGGGCTACTACAAACGAAATGAAAGCACTACAAATGAAAATCAGGCTACCTTGATCTCTGGCGTCGGGTTTTGAACTACTACAATCGATATTGAGCTACTACAAACGAAATGAAGTCACTACAAACGAAAATTAGGCTACCCTGATGTCTGGCGTAGGTTTTTTAATCACTACAAACGAAATCGCGTTACTACAAACGAAATGAAGTCACTACAAACAAAAACAAGGCTACCTTTATGTCTGGCGTAGGTTTTTGAACTACTACAATCGATATTGGGCTACTACAAATGAAATGAAGTCACTACAAACGAAAATAAGACTACCCTGATCTCTGGCGTAGGTTTTTAAAAAACTACAATTGATATTGGGCTACTACAAACGAAATGAAAGCACTACAAATGAAAATAAGACTACCCTGATATCTGGCGTAGGATTTTGAATTACTACAATCGATATTGAGATACTACAAACGAAACGAAAGCACTACAAACGAAAATAAGGTATCCCAGATGTCCGACGTAGGTTTGTGATCTACTACAATCGATATTGAGCTACTAAAAACGAAATGAAATCACTACAAACGAAAATAAGGCAACCTTGATGCCTGGCGTAGGTTTTTGAACAACTACAAACGAAATCGCGTTACTACAAACGAAATGAAGTCACTACAAACGAAAATAAGGCTACCTTTATGTCTGGTGTAGGTTTTTGAACTACTACAATCGATATTGGGCTACTACAAATGAAATGAAGTCACTACAAACGAAAATAAGACTACCCTGATCTCTGGCGTAGGTTTTTAAAAAACTACAATTGATATTGGGCTACTACAAACGAAATGAAAGCACTACAAATGAAAATAAGACTACCCTGATATCTGGCGTAGGATTTTGAATTACTACAATCGATATTGAGATACTACAAACGAAACGAAAGCACTACAAACGAAAATAAGGTATCCCAGATGTCCGACGTAGGTTTGTGATCTACTACAATCGATATTGTGCTACTAAAAACGAAATGAAATCACTACAAACGAAAATAAGGCAACCTTGATGCCTGGCGTAGGTTTTTGAACAACTACAAACGAAATCGCGTTACTACAAACGAAATGAAGTCACTACAAACGAAAATAAGGCTACCCTGATGTCTGGCGTAGGATTTTGAACTACTACAATCGATATCGAGCTACTACAAACGAAATGAAAGCACTACAAACGAAAATAAGGCTACCCTGTTATCTGGCGTAGGATTTTGAACTACTACAATCGATATTGAGCTACTACAAACGAAATGAAGTAACTACAAACGAAAATAAGGCTACCTTGGTGCCTGGCGTAGGTTTTGATCTACCAAAAACGAAACTGCGCAATTTAGACGACTTTAGGAAAACGCGGTCACATGTCAGATTATTATTTATTATTTTATTTTCCTTGGCTTTATTTGGCTACTACAAAGGAATATAAAGAAGCTACAATCATTGGCAAACGAAATACTCATGGAAAAGTAATACGTTGACATAATCAATTACCTTTACCATTTTTGTGCGATCGCGATATTCAGTTTATTTTGCTACTTTGTAACTAAAAAGCAACTTATAAGGTGCTACAATTACGCAAAATTGTGTATGTGCGAGATCCTGTCTATGAGCGTAGAGTAAATAGTGTATTAACGTGTATTTAGGCAATTTAGACGATTTTCGGAAAAAGACATCAACGCGCTCGCGAACCGATTTTTGCAAAAAAAATTTTTTCGGCCTTATTTGGCGACTACAAACGAAAATAAAGGAACTACAATCAACTACAAAAGATTCTGAACAAGAATCAATCATAAAATATTAGGATTTCGCATGTCGGGTGCTGACCTTTTTCACCCCCTCCCTAATTTTTTTTTTGGGACAACTACAAACAAAATCCGTTTTACTACAATCAACTACAAACAAAACACTATTAGAAAAAAAATATTTAAAAAAAAATCGTCAAGGTCGGGTGCCAAGTTCACACAGCTGAGTCACACGACGCGATTGAGGCTAATATGCGAACAGATCCACTGAGCGAAATCAGCGAAAAGAGTGATACATATTTCCGCGAGCGAAAGATATGATCAATCTTTTTAATTCAGTGAAGCGTTTTGCGAATCTCTACTAGGAGGATGATGTTGAGGACGAATGGGTAGACCTTATAGACTGAGCTATCATAATATAAATGAGAGGCTAATAATCGAATAATGCCTATTAATCGATTATCAATGATTCGATTGTGTGCGCTCGGCCGTGCGCGACCGACCCGGTATGATTGCAGAGACTATGAATAGTATAGACTGTAAAGATAAAAAATTATAGGTAAAAGACTATGTTCGTCTTGGTATGTAACACACACAGCAGACTGCAAAATGTAGCCTACATTTACTATTATAGCTGTCACGTAATAACTAGAACCACGAATTCACATTTCGAAGAAATTATCATACCTATGTCAATGACGGTTTTAGTTAAAAGTGTGCTACAACTGTCGATTGTCGATAAGAATTTCTAATTGCACTTTTATGGCAGTACCGATTTTTTTTAAATAAGTGTGGAGGTCATTTTGAACACCTCAGCCGCTTAGTTACTACAGATCCTGACATTATGCGTCGCAAAGAAAAAGCACTGGTAAGGAAAATTATTAAATTCAAAAGAATAATTATCAACGATAGTATTGTTGATAATTATCGTGTTTTTATAGTTTGATAATTATTATCGATTTGATACTAACCTGAAATTTGTAAAGGCATAATGCACAAAAAAACATGCGTCTGATTTCAAACGTTAATAGATGAACTATAAAAGAAAACAAATAAAGCACCATAGGCATACTTGGCATAGGTATATATCCGATATCAGATAATTATCAGATATGGAATAATGATTGTTGTAATTATCAAAGACTATAATTATCTTGATAATTTGGAACCCTTTTTTTGCGGTAATTTCGAAGAAACTCAACTTCGTTACAGTCTACAGTCTTACTTACTAACTCGTCTTGAATCATGGTATATAAAATGCAGAGACATAAAAGCACTTCGATTATGCTCCACTCGTGAAACGGGCTGCGCCTGCGCTGCGCTCATTTCTAGTACAGTCAACGCCAAAAATATGTATACAATTTTGCACCTTACTTCATAGTAATAAGGTTCAAAATTGTATAATTATTTTGGGCGTTGACCGGTACAAGTAGATAAGCGGATGGCCCGCGTGAAGTTGACCACCCCAAACCGTTTGCCCGCAAATGGCATATCGGTATCGTTAGTTCATCGTTAGTTCATGTTTGTTCAGCAGGTTAAATCGTTAGGACCCGATCGTAACGTCGATTTTTTTAAAAAACAAAATGGGGTGGCTAACTTCACGTTAACCACCCCAAACCACTTTTTTTGCTATTTCTATTTTTATATCGAAAGATATTCGTTAGTTCATGATAGTTCACCAAATCAAATCGTTAGGACCCGACGCAATCATTTATTTTTATTTTTTGAAAGTGGGGTGGCTAACTTCACGCCAACCACCCCACCCTGGAATCGACAAATCTAACTATGTGGGGGCATCGGGCGACGTTAGTTCACGATTGTTCAGGCATTAAAAACGTTAGGATCCCATCAGTATTGCCAGAAAAAAATAAAATCGAAAATTTGCTATTGGCGGCTGAAGGCAGGTATGTTAGGTGTCGTAAAAAGTTATACAATCGGGTCCTTACGATTCTTCAGCCTAAACAAGCGTCTGCAGGCCTTACTTAATCGATACAGTACGGTATCTTGCGGGCAATCAAAAGAGAAAAAGAGATTTCCGAGGTTTTAGATTTTTTTCATACTATGGGGTGGCTAACTTCACGCCAACCACCCCACCCTGGAATTGACAAATCTAACTATGTGGGGGCATCGGGCGACGTTAGTTCACGTTTGTTCAGGCATTAAAAACGTTAGGATCCCATCAGTATTGCCACAAAAAAATAAAATCGAAAATTTGCTATTGGCGGCTGAAGGCAGGTATGTTAGGTGTCGTAAAAAGTTATACAATCGGGTCCTTACGATTCTTCAGCCTAAACAAGCGTCTGCAGGCCTTACTTAATCGATACAGTACGGTATCTTGCGGGCAATCAAAAGAGAAAAAGAGATTTCCGAGGTTTTAGATTTTTTTTCATACTATGGGGTGGCTAACTTCACGCCAACCACCCCACCCTGGAATTGACAAATCTAACTATGTGGGTGCATCGGGCGACGTTAGTTCACGTTTGTTCAGGCATTAAAAACGTTAGGATCCCATCAGTATTGCCACAAAAAAATAAAATCGAAAATTTGCTATTGGCGGCTGAAGGCAGGTATGTTAGGTGTCGTAAAAAGTTATACAATCGGGTCCTAACGATTCTTCAGCCTAAACAAGCGTCTGTAGGCCTTACTTAATCGATACAGTACGGTATCTTGCGGGCAATCAAAAGAGAAAAAGGCATTTCCGAGGTTTTAGATTTTTTTTCATACTATGGGGTGGCTAACTTCACGCCAACCACCCCACCCTGGAATCGACAAATCTAACTACGTGGGGGCATCGGGCGACGTTAGTTCACGTTTGTTCAGGCATTAAAAACGTTAGGATCCCATCAGTATTGCCAGAAAAAAATAAAATCGAAAATTTGCTATTGGCGGCTGAAGGCAGGTATGTTAGGTGTCGTAAAAAGTTATACAATCAGGTCCTTACGATTCTTCAGCCTTAACAAGCGTCTGCAGGCTTTACTTAATCGATACAGTACGTTATCTTGCGGGCAATCAAAAGAGAAAAAGAGATTTCCGAGGTTTTAGATTTTTTTTCATACTATGGGGTGGCTAACTTCACGCCAACCACCCCACCCTGGAAACGACAAATCTAACTACGTGGGGGCATCGGGCGACGTTAGTTCACGTTTGTTCAGGCATTAAAAACGTTAGGATCCCATCAGTATTGCCAGAAAAAGATAAAATCGAAAATTTGCTATTGGCGGCTGTAGGCAGGTATGTTAGGTGTCGTAAAAAGTTATACAATCGGGTCCTTACGATTCTTCAGCCTAAACAAGCGTCTGCAGGCCTTACTTAATCGATACAGTACGGTAACTTGCGGGCAATCAAAAGAGAAAAAGAGATTCTGAGGTTTTAGATTTTTTTTCATACTATGGGGTGGCTAACTTCACGCCAACCACCCCACCCTGGAATCGACAAATCTAACTATGTGGGGGCATCGGGCGACGTTAGTTCACGTTTGGCTCGGGCGGCATTAAAAACGTTAGGATCCCATCAGTATTGCCAGAAAAAAATAAAATCGAAAATTTGCTATTGGCAGCTGAAGGCAGGTATGTTACGTGTCGTAAAAAGTTATACAATCGGGTCCTTACGATTCTTCAGCCTAAACAAGCGTCTGCAGGCCTTACTTAATCGATACAGTACGGTATCTTGCGGGCAATCAAAAGAGAAAAAGAGATTTCCGAGGTTTTAGATTTTTTTTCATACTATGGGGTGGCTAACTTCACGCCAACCACCCCACCCTGGAATCGACAAATCTAACTATGTGGGGGCATCGGGCGACGTTAGTTCACGTTTGTTCAGGCATTAAAAACGTTAGGATCCCATCAGTATTGCCAGAAAAAAATAAAATCGAAAATTTGCTATTGGCGGCTGAAGGCAGGTATGTTAGGTGTCGTAAAAAGATATAAAATCGGGTCCTTACGATTCTTCAGCCTAACCAAGCGTCTGCAGGCCTTACTTAATCGATACAGTACGGTATCTTGCGGGCAATCAAAGGAGAAAAAGAGATTTCCGAGGTTTTAGATTTTTTTTCATACTATGGGGTGGCTAACTTCACGCCAACCACCCCACCCTGGAATCGACAAATCTAACTATGTGGGGGCATCGGGCGACGTTAGTTCACGTTTGTTCAGGCATTAAAAACGTTAGGATCCCATCAGTATTGCCAGAAAAAAATAAAATCGAAAGTTTGCTATTGGCGGCTGAAGGCAGGTATGTTAGGTGTCGTAAAAAGTTATACAATCGGGTCCTTACGATTCTTCAGCCTAAACAAGCGTCTGCAGGCCTTACTTAATCGATACAGTACGGTATCTTGCGGGCAATCAAAAGAGAAAAAGAGATTTCCGAGGTTTTAGATTTTTTTTCATACTATGGGGTGGCTAACTTCACGCCAACCACCCCACCCTGGAATCGACAAATCTAACTATGTGGGGGCATCGGGCGACGTTAGTTCACGTTTGTTCAGGCATTAAAAACGTTAGGATCCCATCAGTATTGCCAGAAAAAAATAAAATCGAAAATTTGCTATTGGCAGCTGAAGGCAGGTATGTTACGTGTCGTAAAAAGTTATACAATCGGGTCCTTACGATTCTTCAGCCTAAACAAGCGTCTGCAGGCCTTACTTAATCGATACAGTACGGTATCTTGCGGGCAATCAAAAGAGAAAAAGAGATTTCCGAGGTTTTAGATTTTTTTTCATACTATGGGGTGGCTAACTTCACGCCAACCACCCCACCCTGGAATCGACAAATCTAACTATGTGGGGGCATCGGGCGACGTTAGTTCACGTTTGTTCAGGCATTAAAAACGTTAGGATCCCATCAGTATTGCCAGAAAAAAATAAAATCGAAAATTTGCTATTGGCGGCTGAAGGCAGGTATGTTAGGTGTCGTAAAAAGTTATACAATCGGGTCCTTACGATTCTTCAGCCTAAACAAGCGTCTGCAGGCCTTACTTAATCGATACAGTACGGTATCTTGCGGGCAATCAAAAGAGAAAAAGAGATTTCCGAGGTTTTAGATTTTTTTTCATACTATGGGGTGGCTAACTTCACGCCAACCACCCCACCCTGGAATCGACAAATCTAACTATGTGGGGGCATCGGGCGACGTTAGTTCACGTTTGTTCAGGCATTAAAAACGTTAGGATCCCATCAGTATTGCCAGAAAAAAATAAAATCGAAAATTTGCTATTGGCAGCTGAAGGCAGGTATGTTACGTGTCGTAAAAAGTTATACAATCGGGTCCTTACGATTCTTCAGCCTAAACAAGCGTCTGCAGGCCTTACTTAATCGATACAGTACGGTATCTTGCGGGCAATCAAAAGAGAAAAAGAGATTTCCGAGGTTTTAGATTTTTTTTCATACTATGGGGTGGCTAACTTCACGCCAACCACCCCACCCTGGAATCGACAAATCTAACTATGTGGGGGCATCGGGCGACGTTAGTTCACGTTTGTTCAGGCATTAAAAACGTTAGGATCCCATCAGTATTGCCAGAAAAAAATAAAATCGAAAATTTGCTATTGGCGGCTGAAGGCAGGTATGTTAGGTGTCGTAAAAAGTTATACAATCGGGTCCTTACGATTCTTCAGCCTAAACAAGCGTCTGCAGGCCTTACTTAATCGATACAGTACGGTATCTTGCGGGCAATCAAAAGAGAAAAAGAGATTTCCGAGGTTTTAGATTTTTTTTCATAATATGGGGTGGCTAACTTCACGCCAACCACCCCACCCTGGAATCGACAAATCTAACTATGTGGGGGCATTGGGCGACGTTAGTTCACGTTTGTTCAGGCATTAAAAACGTTAGGATCCCATCAGTATTGCCAGAAAAAAATAAAATCGAAAATTTGCTATTGGCGGCTGAAGGCTGGTATGTTAGGTGTCGTAAAAAGTTATAAAATCGGGTCCTTACGATTCTTCAGCCTAAACAAGCGTCTGCAGGCCTTACTTAATCGATACAGTACGGTATCTTGCGGGCAATCAAAGGAGAAAAAGAGATTTCCGAGGTTTTAGATTTTTTTTCATACTATGGGGTGGCTAACTTCACGCCAACCACCCCACCCTGGAATCGACAAATATAACTATGTGGGGGCATCGGGCGACGTTAGTTCACGTTTGTTCAGGCATTAAAAACGTTAAGATCCCATCAGTATTGCCACAAAAAAATAAAATCGAAAATTTGCTATTGGCGGCTGAAGGCAGGTATGTTAGGTGTCGTGAAAAGTTATACAATCGGGTCCTTACGATCCTTCAGCCTAAACAAGCGTCTGCAGGCCTTACTTAATCGATACAGTACGGTATCTTGCGGGCAATCAAAAGAGAAAAAGAGATTTCCGAGGTTTTAGATTTTTTTTCATACTATGGGGTGGCTAACTTCACGCCAACCACCCCACCCTGGAATCGACAAATCTAACTATGTGGGGGCATCGGGCGACGTTAGTTCACGTTTGTTCAGGCATTAAAAACGTTAGGATCCCATCAGTATTGTCAGAAAAAGATAAAATCGAAAATTTGCTATTGGCGGCTGAAGGCAGGTATGTTAGGTGTCGTAAAAAGTTATACAATCGGGTCCTTACGATTCTTCAGCCTAAACAAGCGTCTGCAGGCCTTACTTAATCGATACAGTACGGTATCTTGCGGGCAATCAAAAGAGAAAAAGAGATTTCCGAGGTTTTAGATTTTTTTTCATAATATGGGGTGGCTAACTTCACGCCAACCACCCCACCCTGGAATCGACAAATCTAACTATGTGGGGGCATTGGGCGACGTTAGTTCACGTTTGTTCAGGCATTAAAAACGTTAGGATCCCATCAGTATTGCCAGAAAAAAATAAAATCGAAAATTTGCTATTGGCGGCTGAAGGCAGGTATGTTAGGTGTCGTAAAAAGTTATAAAATCGGGTCCTTACGATTCTTCAGCCTAAACAAGCGTCTGCAGGCCTTACTTAATCGATACAGTACGGTATCTTGCGGGCAATCAAAGGAGAAAAAGAGATTTCCGAGGTTTTAGATTTTTTTTCATACTATGGGGTGGCTAACTTCACGCCAACCACCCCACCCTGGAATCGACAAATATAACTATGTGGGGGCATCGGGCGACGTTAGTTCACGTTTGTTCAGGCATTAAAAACGTTAAGATCCCATCAGTATTGCCACAAAAAAATAAAATCGAAAATTTGCTATTGGCGGCTGAAGGCAGGTATGTTAGGTGTCGTGAAAAGTTATACAATCGGGTCCTTACGATCCTTCAGCCTAAACAAGCGTCTGCAGGCCTTACTTAATCGATACAGTACGGTATCTTGCGGGCAATCAAAAGAGAAAAAGAGATTTCCGAGGTTTTAGATTTTTTTTCATACTATGGGGTGGCTAACTTCACGCCAACCACCCCACCCTGGAATCGACAAATCTAACTATGTGGGGGCATCGGGCGACGTTAGTTCACGTTTGTTCAGGCATTAAAAACGTTAGGATCCCATCAGTATTGTCAGAAAAAGATAAAATCGAAAATTTGCTATTGGCGGCTGAAGGCAGGTATGTTAGGTGTCGTAAAAAGTTATAAAATCGGGTCCTTACGATTCTTCAGCCTAAACAAGCGTCTGCAGGCCTTACTTAATCGATACAGTACGGTATCTTGCGGGCAATCAAAAGAGAAAAAGAGATTTCCGAGGTTTTAGATTTTTTTTCATACTATGGGGTGGCTAACTTCACGCCAACCACCCCACCCTGGAATCGACAAATATAACTATGTGGGGGCATCAGGCGACGTTAGTTCACGTTTGTTCAGGCATTAAAAACGTTAAGATCCCATCAGTATTGCCACAAAAAAATAAAATCGAAAATTTGCTATTGGCGGCTGAAGGCAGGTATGTTAGGTGTCGTGAAAAGTTATACAATCGGGTCCTTACGATCCTTCAGCCTAAACAAGCGTCTGCAGGCCTTACTTAATCGATACAGTACGGTATCTTGCGGGCAATCAAAAGAGAAAAAGAGATTTCCGAGGTTTTAGATTTTTTTTCATACTATGGGGTGGCTAACTTCACGCCAACCACCCCACCCTGGAATCGACAAATCTAACTATGTGGGGGTATCGGGCGACGTTAGTTCACGTTTGTTCAGGCATTAAAAACGTTAGGATCCCATCAGTATTGCCAGAAAAAAATAAAATCGAAAATTTGCTATTGGCAGCTGAAGGCAGGTATGTTACGTGTCGTAAAAAGTTATACAATCGGGTCCTTACGATTCTTCAGCCTAAACAAGCGTCTGCAGGCCTTACTTAATCGATACAGTACGGTATCTTGCGGGCAATCAAAAGAGAAAAAGAGATTTCCGAGGTTTTAGATTTTTTTTCATACTATGGGGTGGCTAACTTCACGCCAACCACCCCACCCTGGAATCGACAAATCTAACTATGTGGCGGCATCGGGCGACGTTAGTTCACGTTTGTTCAGGCATTAAAAACGTTAGGATCCCATCAGTATTGCCAGAAAAAAATAAAATCGAAAATTTGCTATTGGCGGCTGAAGGCAGGTATGTTAGGTGTCGTAAAAAGTTATACAATCGGGTCCTTACGATTCTTCAGCCTAAACAAGCGTCTGCAGGCCTTACTTAATCGATACAGTACGGTATCTTGCGGGCAATCAAAAGAGAAAGGCATTTCCGAGGTTTTAGATTTTTTTTCATACTATGGGGTGGCTAACTTCACGCCAACCACCCCACCCTGGAATCGACAAATCTAACTACGTGGGGTCATCGGGCGACGTTAGTTCACGTTTGTTCAGGCATTTAAAACGTTAGGATCCCATCAGTATTGCCAGAAAAAAATAAAATCGAAAATTTGCTATTGGCGGCTGAAGGCAGGTATGTTAGGTGTCGTAAAAAGTTATACAATCGGGTCCTTACGATTCTTCAGCCTTAACAAGCGTCTGCTGGCTTTACTTAATCGATACAGTACGTTATCTTGCGGGCAATCAAAAGAGAAAAAGAGATTTCCGAGGTTTTAGATTTTTTTTCATACTATGGGGTGGCTAACTTCACGCCAACCACCCCACCCTGGAAACGACAAATCTAACTACGTGGGGGCATCGGGCGACGTTAGTTCACGTTTGTTCAGGCATTAAAAACGTTAGGATCCCATCAGTATCGCCAGAAAAAAATAAAATCGAAAATTTGCTATTGGCGGCTGTAGGCAGGTATGTTAGGTGTCGTAAAAAGTTATACAATCGGGTCCTTACGATTCTCCAGCCTAAACAAGCGTCTGCAGGCCTTACTTAATCGATACAGTACGGTATCTTGCGCGCAATCAAAAGAGAAAAAGCGATTTCCGAGGTTTTAGATTTTTTTCATACTATGGGGTGGCTAACTTCACGCCAACCACCCCACACTGGAATTGACAAATCTAACTATGTGGGTGCATCGGGCGACGTTAGTTCACGTTTGTTCAGGCATTAAAACCGTTAGGATCCCATCAGTATTGCCACAAAAAAACTTAAATCGAAAATTTGCTATTGGCGGCTGAAGGCAGGTATGTTACGTCGAATTTCTGTCAAATGAGTTGTTCCCAAGGAACAATTGTTCTACGGCGCGTAAATACGCATTAGGTGAACTACCGAAACAACTGTCTCTTGGGGACGAGACATATACTTTAACAGGTGTCGTAGCTTACACACACCATCACTACGTCGCGTATTGTTTATCGGTATGCGCTTGGCGTTAATACGACGACCTCTCTAAGAGAGATATAACATCTGAGGAGACGACGATAGTATGGCCTTCGATATTGATGTATGTAAAATAATTTTGTAGTGTAAAATTACCCAATTACCTATCTCGATGCCAAATTTGAACTTTCTAGGTCATCTGGAACAGGGTTAGAGTTTTGGTCTATAGGTCAATGACGATTTTTGAACGTTAATATCTAAATAATAGTTTGAGGTGTGTTTATGAAACTTGGAGAACATATATTTCGCAAGTTTCAATACCAAAGTTATCGACATAGCTCAAAGAATTAGCAAGCTGAAGTGGCAGTGGGCCGGCCATATCTCGCGAAGAACCGACAACCGCTGGGGTAAACGTGTTCTTGAGTGGAGACCGCGTCTCGGCAAACGTAGTGTAGGACGCCCTCTAACCAGGTGGGATGACGATCTGCGAAAGACTGCAGGCAGATTCTGGATGCGGCAAGCTGAAGACAGGGTGCTATGGCGCTCATTAGGGGAGGTCTATGTCCAGCAGTGGACTAATATAGGCTGATGATGATGATGATGATGATGAAGTTTCAATATATGAACCAAATTTGACATGTTTATGTGAAATCGTTTTTGAGTTATGAAGGGGTCAAAGGTGGCTCCAAATGGGTCATGTAATATTAACACAAAATACTTCTCCAAGTAGTATATTCAGAGATGGGCATTAATCGATAAATTTTTTAGTTAACTAATCAATCGATTAAAAATATCAATCTTATTTTTTTAATTGTAACTAATTTAGTTGCAATTAAATTAGTTGTGAGAATGTTCGACTAACAATTAAATTAGTTTTAGTTTCAATCGACTAAATTTCACGTTTAAATCTATATCAAAACTCGTTAGTCACTCGTTTTTGCATTTTTTATGCATTTAAGTTGCAATATACTCGTACATAACTTGCAATATGTGACTAGGAGTAGGTATGTACATTGTATAGGTACTTGTATGTTGTAAGGTTGTAACTATGTTAGTTTGAAGCAGATATCTTCAACCGATTGAGCTAAAATTATATTTACACGTTTAATTTGAAATGGTTGAATGACAGTTTAATGTTATGGCACCATCGAGCTGATCTGGTGCTAGCCCCAGCAGGTGACTATAATAATACCATACACTAGAGTTCGGACTCGTTGATGTCCTCTGAACGCGTAAATGACGATTGTCAAAGGAATTCGGTTGGTTATAAAAATATTTAATAAGTTACTGATTAGGGTTTATGTCTAAAATATTGAACATGTTGTCATGAATAATTATAGATTTTAGGTGCTTAAGTTATTGCTTACGATGCTCAGACGATTAATACTGCAAAGTGCAAATGTAGGTAAAGGTTTAAGGACACGGACGCCAGGTATAAAGTAAGAAAGAGAACGATGTATGAAGAAAGGAAATCGTTACATGCACTGCATCGCTGTGACAACAGAGACGTTGTTCCGATATTTCCCCACAACTCCGATATACACGGTGAATCTGAGTAACCCGACAGATTTTAACCATAAATTCCTGATCATAATTGGAGACAAAAATGTCGTATAAACTTTTCTGGAATTGGCCTTGTTTCAGAGTTACTACCAATTAAATAATAAAACATTTTTTATTGTGACTCAGTACAAAACGCTTTTTTGATGGCGATTTCACCCTTTATGGGGTCTTGTCTAGACATTCTTATTGAACGATATCAAAGTGCCAAGGAATACTTTACATAAACTATTTTTTTTACGAAAAAAAATGTATTTATTTATTTTAATCGACAGTTTTACCAATAACATTTATGTTTTTATGTTCAAAAGCATTAAAAAAATCGAAAAAAAGCAAAAAACAATTTTTTTTTGGCGAAATTGACCTAAATTCATAGAACATTTATTAATCCTTATGCCCTCAGGAATTTATGGTTAAAATCTGTCGGGTTACTTAGATTCACCGTGTATAACATAACATAAATACTCTTTATTGCACACCTCAAATAATAGACACAAAGACATCTGATGGTGACTGTACACAGTTCTTATTTACCCTTTAAGATTAGGGAAATTCAATCCAATTTCAGAGAGATGCACTACTTAATTACTTACTTACATGATGGATAACAAAAAGTTTTTGACTTAAGTTTCATTTTTGTTATAAGCTTTATGACTATCGAAATTTGCGGGTTAAGGAGCTCTGACGAGCTCTAACATGACGGTTTGTAGCATTGCCATCCAAACTAAATGTTTGATATACAATTTTAGCTCATTTGGTTGGTATTATAGTTAGCAAAGAGATCTCACTCCATAAATAATCAAAATATCGTAGGGAATAAGTACATGACCATTTTATTTGTATACATCCGTTAATATGTCCTGTTCAGTCTGTCAACATAGTAATACCGAGGTTTCCTGTTCAATTTGCTTCTACCATTACTCGCGAAAAAGCAGTCTAACTAATTAGTCGATTACAAAATTTAGTTGTCCGAAATCAATCTGCAACTAATTTAATTGCAACTAAACTAGTTGCATTCTATACAACTAAGATTGATCAGTCGTCGTTTTCAACCGTCAGTCGCAATTAATTTTGTTAATCTCAATCGTTAATCGTTAGTCGATTACATTTTGCCCATCTCTGAGTATATTATATACAATACTGACTCTTTAAGTTACCGTTTAATTTCCCGAGGTATTTTTCGGCGTATCTAGCAAAATCATTGGGTACTTTTGAGGGTTCCATAACCAAAATTGAGTCTTATACCTATAGCAACGTCATGGGCGATGCTCACCACTCAGCTATTTTATTTGTAGACTGTAAACCATATACTTGTAATTGATGATATTTTTTACCTGAAGGTGTCTTTTACTTTTAGAGGGGCACTCCATAGATTTCATTGAATAATGAAAAAAATTGCTGCAAATATTTATAACCTTATTACCACAAAGATACGCCCGGTGTATGTTTTTTTTTGTTTTGTATGAAGACTATGAAGACATGGCCAATTTTTGTGCGCCTGGGTACCTAAAATTAGTGGCTCCTAACAATGAAGTGTGTTTTGAAAGTTTTGTATATATTTCAAGTACAGCCTTGGACAAAAGCATTGAGCACGTATGTTTTTCTTTCTTAACTCAATAAATATTGTTTTCTTCATGCAAACGTTACATAATTTCAAAAGTTATTACGTATTAGTGTACTTACAACTAGAGAACATAAGTAAATAATACTTCAAAGTACTAATTTAAATAAAAAAATTAAAGGCATAATCAGGCGAATTAACAACGGAGTACCTAATCGATATTTTTAAGCAATTACTATTTACTAACTGCAAATACTACTAATAGGTACCTATTCAGTTTTAATTAATAAAAAAATATTAAATGTAGATACAAACTTAGAAGAGCTTTTTAGTCCCCTTAGCGGATAGGTACTAGGTAGGTAGACAGTAATCACAAGGTTTTTCTGTTTGTTCATATTTCAGGCAATAACATCACAGGTCTAAACTCTAATGTTACGTTCTTTATTCTTAGCATACCTACTTATATATATGTGCGAAAGTAACAGTTGATCTGTCAAATTTATTATTTCAAGCTGAATCTGCTGAACCGACTCAGAAAATTTGCAGGGAAGAACGATGGAAGATACCTATAATCCTGAAAACTAACCCATTGAGGGGTTGTAATGGCCTGAATTCGTTACGGTAACAGTAACATATATGTATTTTATTTATAGTATAAGTAGTTTATTTAGTAGAGTCAAATCAAAATTATAAGTAACCTAGAACCAGTTTGCTTCCAGAGGAATGCCCTATAATGGACGTCCATGAAACTGGTAATATTTCTCGGGAAACTGGAATGTCCTTTTTTTAATTATGTCATTAAGGCGGTTATCACACTGCCGCAGCTTCCGCATGCGGCGACGGTGTGCGAGACAGGATAATTAACGCTCTGCATGTGCCTCGTTCACTGGAGCGGGACGCGGCGCCAGTGTGAGATCCGCCTAACTAAATAATAATAATATTATTCAGTTTGGCGGATCTCACACTGGCGCCGCATCCCGCCCCAGTCAACGAGACACGTATATTATATATACACATATATAATATTACTATCACTAAACGTTTTAAATCATATTATATTAAAGACGAACCATGACATGACAGGTATAAGTTAATATACATCTAAAATCAAGGTATAAATTATATAAGCCGACTTTTTTAAGTTTATTTTAATACTGTTTATTCTTTATAATGGTTTTTCAAATATGTCAAACCAACAAGCTAAACATATTACCCTCTCGTTGCACAGTAGTAAGCTGATCATTACCATTTATTTCTCTAGGAGGGGTATGGAAACCAAAACTGACAATTTATTACAGTAATCTTTAGAATTGTTTTTGTTAAGTCTTAATTGTTTATTGACAAAATAAATCAATTTATATAATGTGTCAATATTTTATTCTGTTGTATATTCCTTTTAAAAAGCTTATGTAGGTAAGTAGGTATAAGTTGGCGTGTTATTCCTGCGTTGGCATAGTGTCTTCTTATTCGAGCGCTTGGTAGTACTAAGCGAACGTGCTGCATGTAAACACGCACTGTTACTCGCGCTGCTCGTCCTTTGACTTCCACACAAAAACCGCTCTTTTGGGCAAAGGGCAGCGCGAGAAGCAGCGGCAGCGTCAGAAGTGTCGTGTATACAGACAGCTCCTGCTCCCCACTTTCCTGCTCACTGCCGTGGAAGCAGAGTTGGGCAAAAATTTACGTGATTGAAACTAAACTTAAAAATGTGAATGTTAATCTTTATAATATAAAAATGATTACGAATTCAACCATGAGCTTTCCAAACGGATTGAGCACCGACATGAGTAGATCATGTCGATTTTTAGTTTCAATCATGATTAGCTGAAGTGATTACATTAGTAAGACGGATGCTAAACTAACGATTTAGTCGATTTAATCATGTTTAGAACATGATTATATTTTGCGTAGCTACTAACTCCATCACTTTTTTCCATGGCGGTTAAGAGGCGGTACCTAAGTATGAGTATAATTTACATTTAGGATAAATGGCTACTTGTGACAGTGTACAAAACATTGCTCTAGCTTGTTACACGTTTATGAATAAAAAAAGTGGCTAATACTCGTACACTTATCCTGCATGGACTTAGCAAGGGACAGTATGGCAAAGTTTGACGTGATAGCAGTGAGTTAGTATTCATTAAGATATCGATAATCTGCTTTTTTTTAAATATACCACAACTATGGCAAACAAGCATACAGACCGCCTGATGGTAAGCAGCTACCGTAGCCTATGGACGCCTGCAACTCCAGAAGTGTCACATGCGCGTTGAAGACCATTTACAAAAAGGAGGACTCACTATGTTGACGGCTAAAGGAACAAGAGGGTCCCTCTTCGTCAACACACTAGGTCCTCTTTGAGCTCTTTGGCAACCTTTCTCACGAGCAGGAACACAACACTATGAGTAGGGTGTAGTGCTATTTGGCTGTGGTTTTCTGTAAGGTGGATGTACTTCCCCAGTCGGGCTCTGCTCCAGATTTCAGCGAGATGATATTCGCTGAGCTGTACCCTACCACACCTAGCGATATGACATTCGCAGTACCCATACCTCTCTTTTGGGCGTAGTTTAAGGACATGCCCGTGTCCAGACGTAGTTTAAGGTCATACCCGGGTCCATATGGTCGGCGTGATGTTAGCAACAATAGCCACCCCAACGGAGCAAAACGAAAACAAAAACTGTATGAATTAAGTATAATCTATAACCACCCCATAGTATGAAAAAAAATCTAAAACATCGGAAATCTCTTTTCGCTTTTGATTGCCCGCAAGATACCGTACTGTATCGATTAAGTAAGGCCTACAGACGCTTGTTTAGGGTGAAGAATCGTTAGGACCCGATTGTATAACTTTTTACGACATCTAACTTTGTCGATTCCAGGGTGGGGTGGTTGGCGTGAAGTTAGCCACCCCATAGTATGAAAAAAAATCTAAAACCTCGGAAATCTCTTTTTCTCTTTTGATTGCCCGCAAGATACCGTACTGTATTGATTAAGTAAGGCCTGCAGACGCTTGTTTAGGCTGAAGAATCGTAAGGACCCGATTGTGTAACTTTTTACGACACCTAACATACCTGCCTTCAGCCGCCAATAGCAAATTTTCGATTTTATTTTTTTCTGGCAATACTGATGGGATCCTAACGTTTTTAATGCCTGAACAAACGTGAACTAACGTCGCCCGATGCCCCCACATAGTTAGATTTGTCAATTCCAGGGTGGGGTGGTTGGCGTGAAGTTAGCCACCCCATAGTATGAAAAAAAATCTAAAACCTCGGAAATCTCTTTTTCTCTTTTGATTGCCCGCAAGATACCGTACTGTATCGATTAAGTAAGGCCTGCAGATGCTTGTTTAGGCTGAAGAATCGTAAGGACTCGATTGTATAACTTTTTACGACACCTAACATACCTGCCTTCAGCCGCCAATAGCAAATTTTCGATTTTATTTTTTTCTGGCAATACTGATGGGATCCTAACGTTTTTAATGCCTGAACAAACGTGAACTAACGTCGCCCGATGCCCCCACATAGTTAGATTTGTCGATTCCAGGGTGGGGTGGTTGGCGTGAAGTTAGCCACCCCATAGTATGAAAAAAAATCTAAAACCTCGGAAATCTCTTTTTCTCTTTTGATTGCCCGCAAGATACCGTACTGTATCGATTAAGTAAGGCCTGCAGACGCTTGTTTAGGCTGAAGAATTGTAAGGACCCGATTGTATAATTTTTTACGACACCTAACATACCTGCCTTCAGCCGCCAATAGCAAATTTTCGATTTTATTTTTTTGTGGCAATACTGATGGGATCCTAACGTTTTTAATGCCTGAACAAACGTGAACTAACGTCGCCCGATGCACCCACATAGTTAGATTTGTCAATTCCAGGGTGGGGTGGTTGGCGTGAAGTTAGCCACCCCATAGTATGAAAAAAAATCGAAAACCTCGGAAATCTCTTTTTCCCTTTTGATTGCCCGCAAGATACCGTACTGTATCGATTAAGTAAGGCCTGCAGACGCTTGTTTAGGCTGAAGAATTGTAAGGACCCGATTGTATAATTTTTTACGACACCTAACATACCTGCCTTCAGCCGCCAATAGCAAATTTTCGATTTTATTTTTTTGTGGCAATACTGATGGGATCCTAACGTTTTTAATGCCTGAACAAACGTGAACTAACGTCGCCCGATGCACCCACATAGTTAGATTTGTCAATTCCAGGGTGGGGTGGTTGGCGTGAAGTTAGCCACCCCATAGTATGAAAAAAAATCTAAAACCTCGGAAATCTCTTTTTCCCTTTTGATTGCCCGCAAGATACCGTACTGTATCGATTAAGTAAGGCCTGCAGACGCTTGTTAAGGCTGAAGAATCGTAAGGACCCGATTGTATAACTTTTTACGACACCTAACATACCTGCCTTCAGCCGCCAATAGCAAATTTTCGATTTTATTTTTTTCTGACAATACTGATGGGATCCTAACGTTTTTAATGCCTGAACAAACGTGAACTAACGTCGCCCGATGCCCCCACATAGTTAGATTTGTCGATTCCAGGGTGGGGTGGTTGGCGTGAAGTTAGCCACCCCATAGTATGAAAAAAAATCTAAAACCTCGGAAATCTCTTTTTCTCTTTTGATTGCCCGCAAGATACCGTACTGTATCGATTAAGTAAGGCCTGCAGACGCTTGTTTAGGCTGAAGAATCGTAAGGACCCGATTTTATAACTTTTTACGACACCTAACATACCTGCCTTCAGCCGCCAATAGCAAATTTTCGATTTTATTTTTTTCTGGCAATACTGATGGGATCCTAACGTTTTTAATGCCTGAACAAACGTGAACTAACGTCGCCCAATGCCCCCACATAGTTAGATTTGTCGATTCCAGGGTGGGGTGGTTGGCGTGAAGTTAGCCACCCCATAGTATAAAAAAAATCTAAAACCTCGGAAATCTCTTTTTCTCTTTTGATTGCCCGCAAGATACCGTACTGTATCGATTAAGTAAGACCTACAGACGCTTGTTTAGGCTGTAGAATCGTTAGGACCCGATTGTATAACTTTTTACGACACCTAACATACCTGCCTTCAGCCGCCAATAGCATATTTTCGATTTTATTTTTTTCTGACAATACTGATGGGATCCTAACGTTTTTAATGCCTGAACAAACGTAAACTAACGTCACCCGATGCCCCCACATAGTTGGATTTGTCGATTCCAGGGTGGGGTGGTTGGCGTGAAGTTAGCCACCCCATAGTATGAAAAAAAATCTGAAACCTCGGAAATCTCTTTTTCTCTTTTGATTGCCCGCAAGATACCGTACTGTATCGATTAAGTAAGACCTACAGACGCTTGTTTAGGCTGAAGAATCGTAAGGACCCGATTTCATAACTTTTTACGACACCTGACATACCTGCCTTCAGCCGCCAATAGCAAATTTTCGATTTTATTTTTTTCTGGCAATACTGATGGGATCCTAACGTTTTTAATGCCTGAACAAACGTGAACTAACGTCTCCCGATGCCCCCACATAGTTAGATTTGTCGATTCCAGGGTGGGGTGGTTGGCGTGAAGTTAGCCACCCCATAGTATGAAAAAAAATCTGAAACCTAGGAAATCTCTTTTTCTCTTTTGATTGCCCGCAAGATACCGTACTGTATCGATTAAGTAAGGCCTACAGACGCTTGTTTAGGCTGTAGAATCGTTAGGACCCGATTGTATAACTTTTTACGACACCTAACATACCTGCCTTCAGCCGCCAATAGCAAATTTTCGATTTTATTTTTTTGTGGCAATACTGATGGGATCCTAACGTTTTTAATGCCTGAACAAACGTGAACTAACGTCGCCCGATGCACCCACATAGTTAGATTTGTCAATTCCAGGGTGGGGTGGTTGGCGTGAAGTTGGCCACCCCATAGTATGGAAAAAAATCGAAAACCTCGGAAATTTCTTTTTCTCTTTTGATTGCCCGCAAGATACCGTACTGTATCGATTAAGTAAGGCCTGCAGACGCTTGTTTAGGCTGAAGAATCGTAAGGACCCGATTTTACGACACCTAACATACCTGCCTTCAGCCGCCAATAGCAAATTTTCGATTTTATTTTTTTCTGGCAATACTGATGGGATCCTAACGTTTTTAATGCCTGAACAAACGTAAACTAACGTCACCCGATGCCCCCACATAGTTGGATTTGTCGATTCCAGGGTGGGGTGGTTGGCGTGAAGTTAGCCACCCCATAGTATGAAAAAAAATCTGAAACCTCGGAAATCTCTTTTTCTCTTTTGATTGCCCGCAAGATACCGTACTGTATCGATTAAGTAAGGCCTGCAGACGCTTGTTTAGGCTGAAGAATTGTAAGGACCCGATTGTATAATTTTTTACGACACCTAACATACCTGCCTTCAGCCGCCAATAGCAAATTTTCGATTTTATTTTTTTGTGGCAATACTGATGGGATCCTAACGTTTTTAATGCCTGAACAAACGTGAACTAACGTCGCCCGATGCACCCACATAGTTAGATTTGTCAATTCCAGGGTGGGGTGGTTGGCGTGAAGTTAGCCACCCCATAGTATGAAAAAAAATCTAAAACCTCGGAAATCTCTTTTTCCCTTTTGATTGCCCGCAAGATACCGTACTGTATCGATTAAGTAAGGCCTGCAGACGCTTGTTAAGGCTGAAGAATCGTAAGGACCCGATTGTATAACTTTTTACGACACCTAACATACCTGCCTTCAGCCGCCAATAGCAAATTTTCGATTTTATTTTTTTCTGACAATACTGATGGGATCCTAACGTTTTTAATGCCTGAACAAACGTGAACTAACGTCGCCCGATGCCCCCACATAGTTAGATTTGTCGATTCCAGGGTGGGGTGGTTGGCGTGAAGTTAGCCACCCCATAGTATGAAAAAAAATCTAAAACCTCGGAAATCTCTTTTTCTCTTTTGATTGCCCGCAAGATACCGTACTGTATCGATTAAGTAAGGCCTGCAGACGCTTGTTTAGGCTGAAGAATCGTAAGGACCCGATTTTATAACTTTTTACGACACCTAACATACCTGCCTTCAGCCGCCAATAGCAAATTTTCGATTTTATTTTTTTCTGGCAATACTGATGGGATCCTAACGTTTTTAATGCCTGAACAAACGTGAACTAACGTCTCCCGATGCCCCCACATAGTTAGATTTGTCGATTCCAGGGTGGGGTGGTTGGCGTGAAGTTAGCCACCCCATAGTATGAAAAAAAATCTGAAACCTCGGAAATCTCTTTTTCTCTTTTGATTGCCCGCAAGATACCGTACTGTATCGATTAAGTAAGGCCTACAGACGCTTGTTTAGGCTGTAGAATCGTTAGGACCCGATTGTATAACTTTTTACGACACCTAACATACCTGCCTTCAGCCGCCAATAGCAAATTTTCGATTTTATTTTTTTGTGGCAATACTGATGGGATCCTAACGTTTTTAATGCCTGAACAAACGTGAACTAACGTCGCCCGATGCACCCACATAGTTAAATTTGTCAATTCCAGGGTGGGGTGGTTGGCGTGAAGTTGGCCACCCCATAGTATGGAAAAAAATCGAAAACCTCGGAAATTTCTTTTTCTCTTTTGATTGCCCGCAAGATACCGTACTGTATCGATTAAGTAAGGCCTACAGACGCTTGTTTAGGCTGTAGAATCGTTAGGACCCGATTGTATAACTTTTTACGACACCTAACATACCTGCCTTCAGCCGCCAATAGCAAATTTTCGATTTTATTTTTTTGTGGCAATACTGATGGGATCCTAACGTTTTTAATGCCTGAACAAACGTGAACTAACGTCGCCCGATGCCCCCACATAGTTAGATTTGTCGATTCCAGGGTGGGGTGGTTGGCGTGAAGTTAGCCACCCCATAGTATGAAAAAAAATCTAAAACCTCGGAAATCTCTTTTTCTCTTTTGATTGCCCGCAAGATACCATACTGTATCGATTAAGTAAGGCCTGCAGACGCTTGTTTAGGCTGAAGAATCGTAAGGACCCGATTGTATAACTTTTTACGACACCTAACATACCTGCCTTCAGCCGCCAATAGCAAATTTTCGATTTTATTTTTTTGTGTCAATACTGATGGGATCCTAACGTTTTTAATGCCTGAACAAACGTGAACTAACGTCGCCCGATGCACCCACATAGTTAGATTTGTCAATTCCAGGGTGGGGTGGTTGGCGTGAAGTTAGCCACCCCATAGTATGAAAAAAAATCTAAAACCTCGGAAATCTCTTTTTCTCTTTTGATTGCCCGCAAGATACCGTACTGTATCGATCAAGTAAGGCCTGCAGACGCTTGTTTAGGCTGAAGAATCGTAAGGACCCGATTTTATAACTTTTTACGACACCTGACATACCTGCCTTCAGCCGCCAATAGCAAATTTTCGATTTTATTTTTTTGTGGCAATACTGATGGGATCCTAACGTTTTTAATGCCTGAACAAACGTGAACTAACGTCGCCCGATGCACCCACATAGTTAGATTTGTCAATTCCAGGGTGGGGTGGTTGGCGTGAAGTTAGCCACCCCATAGTATGAAAAAAAATCTAAAACCTCGAAAATCTCTTTTTCCCTTTTGATTGCCCGCAAGATACCGTACTGTATCGATTAAGTAAGGCCTGCAGACGCTTGTTTAGGCTGAAGAATTGTAAGGACCCGATTGTATAATTTTTTACGACACCTAACATACCTGCCTTCAGCCGCCAATAGCAAATTTTCGATTTTATTTTTTTGTGGCAATACTGATGGGATCCTAACGTTTTTAATGCCTGAACAAACGTGAACTAACGTCGCCCGATGCACCCACATAGTTAGATTTGTCAATTCCAGGGTGGGGTGGTTGGCGTGAAGTTAGCCACCCCATAGTATGAAAAAAAAATCTAAAACCTCGGAAATCTCTTTTTCCCTTTTGATTGCCCGCAAGATACCGTACTGTATCGATTAAGTAAGGCCTGCAGACGCTTGTTAAGGCTGAAGAATCGTAAGGACCCGATTGTATAACTTTTTACGACACCTAACATACCTGCCTTCAGCCGCCAATAGCAAATTTTCGATTTTATTTTTTTCTGACAATACTGATGGGATCCTAACGTTTTTAATGCCTGAACAAACGTGAACTAACGTCGCCCGATGCCCCCACATAGTTAGATTTGTCGATTCCAGGGTGGGGTGGTTGGCGTGAAGTTAGCCACCCCATAGTATGAAAAAAAATCTAAAACCTCGGAAATCTCTTTTTCTCTTTTGATTGCCCGCAAGATACCGTACTGTATCGATTAAGTAAGGCCTGCAGACGCTTGTTTAGGCTGAAGAATCGTAAGGACCCGATTTTATAACTTTTTACGACACCTGACATACCTGCCTTCAGCCGCCAATAGCAAATTTTCGATTTTATTTTTTTCTGGCAATACTGATGGGATCCTAACGTTTTTAATGCCTGAACAAACGTGAACTAACGTCTCCCGATGCCCTTACATAGTTAGATTTGTCGATTCCAGGGTGGGGTGGTTGGCGTGAAGTTAGCCACCCCATAGTATGAAAAAAAATCTGAAACCTCGGAAATCTCTTTTTCTCTTTTGATTGCCCGCAAGATACCGTACTGTATCGATTAAGTAAGGCCTACAGACGCTTGTTTAGGCTGTAGAATCGTTAGGACCCGATTGTATAACTTTTTACGACACCTAACATACCTGCCTTCAGCCGCCAATAGCAAATTTTCGATTTTATTTTTTTCTGGCAATACTGATGGGATCCTAACGTTTTTAATGCCTGAACAAACGTGAACTAACGTCGCCCGATGCCCCCACATAGTTAGATTTGTCGATTCCAGGGTGGGGTGGTTGGCGTGAAGTTAGCCACCCCATAGTATGAAAAAAAATCTGAAACCTCGGAAATCTCTTTTTCTCTTTTGATTGCCCGCAAGATACCGCACTGTATCGATTGAGTAAGGCCTGCAAACGCTTGTTTAGGCTGAAGAATCGTAAGGACCCGATTGTATAACTTTTTACGACACCTAACATACCTGCCTTCAGCCGCCAGTAGCAAATTTTCGATTTTATTTTTTTGTGGCAATACTGATGGGATCCTAACGTTTTTAATGCCTGAACAAACGTGAACTAACGTCGCCCGATGCACCCACATAGTTAGATTTGTCAATTCCAGTGTGGGGTGGTTGGCGTGAAGTTGGCCACCCCATAGTATGGAAAAAAATCGAAAACCTCGGAAATTTCTTTTTCTCTTTTGATCGCCCGCAAGATACCGTACTGTATCGATTAAGTAAGGCCTACAGACGCTTGTTTAGGCTGTAGAATCGTTAGGACCCGATTGTATAACTTTTTACGACACCTAACATACCTGCCTTCAGCCGCCAATAGCAAATTTTTTGATTTTATTTTTTTGTGGCAATACTGATGGGATCCTAACGTTTTTAATGCCTGAACAAACGTGAACTAACGTCGCCCGATGCACCCACATAGTTAGATTTGTCAATTCCAGGGTGGGGTGGTTGGCGTGAAGTTAGCCACCCCATAGTATGAAAAAAAATCTAAAACCTCGGAAATGTCTTTTTCTCTTTTGATTGCCCGCAAGATACCGTACTGTATCGATTAAGTAAGGCCTGCAGACGCTTGTTTAGGCTGAAGAATCGTAAGGACCCGATTGTATAACTTTTTACGACACCTAACATACCTGCCTTCAGCCGCCAATAGCAAATTTTCGATTTTATTTTTTTCTGGCAATACTGATGGGATCCTAACGTTTTTAATGCCTGAACAAACGTGAACTAACGTCGCCCGATGCCCCCACATAGTTAGATTTGTCGATTCCAGGGTGGGGTGGTTGGCGTGAAGTTAGCCACCCCACTTTCAAAAAATAAAAAAAAATGATTGCGTCGGGTCCTAACGATTTGATTTGGTGAACTATCATGAACTAACGAATATCTTTCGATATAAAAATAGAAATAGCAAAAAAAGTGGTTTGGGGTGGTTAACGTGAAGTTAGCCACCCCATTTTGTTTTTTAAAAAAATCGACGTTACGATCGGGTCCTAACGATTTAACCTGCTGAACAAACATGAACTAACGATGAACTAACGATACCGATATGCCATTTGCGGGCAAACGGTTTGGGGTGGTCAACTTCACAGCACCAAGCGGATGAGGTTGTCAAAATATCTCAACACGGTCCTGTTACAATTGTTTAGCTTTACAGTATAACCTCGATTATCCGAACGCTAACTCAGTTTATCCGAACGTTGGGGTGATTCGATGCTCGCTGCACCTCAAATTTAATTATTATAGTACTGTTTTCATGTAGAGATGTCATGTTTTTGTTTGAGCTTGTTTAAAAAAACAACATTTTGATTATCCGAACTCTTTGTCCCAATTATTTCGGATACAGAAGATATGTTAACGGCGTCCTAGCCTAGTCGGTAGTGATCCTGCCTACGAAGCAGGAGGTCCCGGGTTCGAATCCTGGTCAGGGCATTTATTTGTGTGTTTATCACGGATATTAAATTTATTATTATATATTAAAACCAAGATTTCGATTATCCGAACTCTTGGTCCCAATTAGTTCGGATAATCGAGGTTCCTCTGTACTCTGTTTATTTGTCGTTAGTGCCTGACAGCAGTAACAGCCATATTCGCGGAGGCGCAAATGGACGACTTTTATGCCATCAGGCGAAAGAGAATAGCGTCATTGCTAAGACGTGTTCGCGGCGGCAGTTACAGCATACTAAAGGTGTTAGACGAGCGCTCATCAAGTACTGGGTGGATGTACATAGTTATAGGTAGGTCTAAGTAGGTATAAGTATTACTAACATAGTCTTTATTAGATTTTTCAAATGTTCAAATGTTAACTAACGAAATATGGATCGCAACCATGATCTGAAATACTCATAGTGTTGTGTTCCTGCCTGTGAGTAAGGTCGCTAGAGAGCTCAAAGAGGATGTGTGTCGACGACAAGACTCTTGTCCCTTTAACCGTGTCCTTATGGAAATCCTCGAGGATGGAATGCAGCCACATCGAGTTAGGGCTGATAAGAATGGTCTTGAGGCAACGTAGCCTTATTATTAGAGGATCGGTTTTTTAGGGTTCCGTACCTCAAAAGGAAAAAACGGAACCCTTATAGGATCACTTTGTTGTCCGTCTGTCTGTCTGTCTGTCTGTCTGTCTGTCTGTCTGTCTGTCTGTCTGTCTGTCTGTCTGTCTGTCTGTCAAGACCATTTTTCTCAGGAACGCGTGGAGGTATCAAGCTGAAATTTATATCAAATACTCAGGTCTATTGTCCCTTGGAGCTGTGAAAAAATCAAACTCAAAAGCCAACGCAATCAAAAGATACAGTCGTTTATGCTGCAAATTTTAGTTTTTCGGCACTCGCAAAACCTACGGGGTACTTCCCGTGAACTCAGAAACTTGAAATTCGGCACGAAGCAACGTCATATAGCATAGACAATGGAAAAATTACAAAAAGTAGACTTTTTTAATAAAATCATACAAAAAAACATTTTTTTAAATTTTAAACTTACTACCTTTTTTCTCGTAAACGCGTGGAGATATTAAATTGAAATTCATGTCAAATACTCAGGGCTATAGGATCTTTCAGACGTAGCAAAACCAAACTTTTATGTCAACGCAATCAAAAGAAATAGCAATTTAAGTCGCATATTTTGAAACTGAGTACTCGCAAGAAACTCAAAACCTACAGGGTACTTCCCGTAAACTCAGAAACTTGAAACTTGGCACGAAGAAACTTCATATAGTACAGACAAAGGAAAAATTACAAAAAGTAGACATTTTTAGTAAAATCATACAATAAATATTTTTTTAAATTTTAAACTTACTACCTTTTTCCTCGTAAACGCGTAGAGGTATTAAATTGAAATTCATATCAAATACTCAGGTCTATAATACCTTTAAGTTGTAAAGGTTTGTACGGAACCCTCGGTGCGCGAGTACGACTCGCACTTGGCCGGTTTTTTTTAAATCGCATGGCTACATGTCACTGGATATAGATAGGCATTTCTTCCCTGGGGTAGTGGTAGTGGGAAAGCAGATGATAAAGAAAATCCAGTGAATGCTGCGAGATCCAGATGGGACAGTGGAGCTGCCAAGTTTGTTACTCTTAATTTTAGCACCACCCAGGGATCACGTGTACGGTGTTTCCTACGGACGCAGAGTAACATTGATCCCTCAGAGGATTGATAGCAGAATGGTACATTCTTAGCCGATATTGTTTCTAAGGCGGCTTGACACTGCTGCGGTTTCCGCATGCAGCGCCGGTGCGCGAGCGAGATAGCGCTCTGCATGTGTATAGTACTGTCACGCTTGCACACCGTCGCTGCATCCCGTTGCGGCGTCAGTTTGATAATCGCCAACTTTACCTTTTGTTAGAATACGTCACTAATGATGATTATTTCATATATTGTCCTTCAGGCGTTTCAGGACTCCGTTACATATGCCATAGACAAACTAGAGCGTGACAAAAACAATGATGCGCTGCGATCGATTTGAGAGCAATAATCGATTCGGAATCGGTACAGTTTTAATTGCTGGCTCGATTTAGATGAGGATTTATGGGTTTGTCTTTTTGAGGTCATTTAATTATTTATGAAATTATAATTTATAGTTTCGATTTGGATGCGGATATTTGTAATAAATAAGATAAATAAATAAATATTATCGGACAATCTTACACAAATCAACCTAGTCCCACAGTAAGCTAAATCCCATCAAAAACATAAATGTGAAAGGCTGCCAAGTTCGATACTATGGGAATGCTTCGCCTATAAAAGAAGTGAGATCTGAATAAGTACCAAGTTCCATAAAAATACCTCAAATCATAAATAGTTATAGGAATGCACACTTGATTTCCAGCAGTTTTTAAGGTACATTTTGAATAAGTATCACGTTACATAGAAATACCTAAAATTATAATAGTCAGAGAAACGCACACCGGTTTTTTTAGCAGTTTCCTGATAACATTTATTATTTTCAGTAATTTTTAATGATGTTACTTGGCAAGTTTTCACACACCACACACCTTTTCAATGCAATGAATCAGAGAGTTCTAAACCAGGAGAGGCCTTAGGTATCATTTCCCCTCTGTCAAAAGTATTGGCAGGAAAATCTAGTACATCTATAAAAACTATTTCAATAATCGATGTCACGCATTTTCGTCATCGCTGTCAATGGATAACAAGCTCCGTGAAAATGCCCTTTGGCGCTGTTTTTGGATGTAAAAAATGTTATATTTCGTCTAGTTTACAAAAAGATGAAATACCATTTCAAATGTAAGTACAGTTTTACTTTATTTATCATTACTTTCGTAATAAAAGCTTTAACCTAAATCGAAAACCAAGCTTCGTTTACAGAATCGATTCAAAGACAATCGTTTTCTTTCTGACGGGCAGTAACTATTTGACGTTTGACACTTCTCCATATTTAACGCGCTTAAGGATTGCTGTCTTCTATATTTTGTTTGAAAATACAATCAAAAATGATCCTTGGCTTTTTTGTTTGACATTTGCAAAGACTGCATCCAATAATGAACCATATGCTAACATTTGTACAGTCGACTATCTATTGCTCCATTTAGTGTTATGAAGTATAAAAAGAATATGTCAAATATGTTTGGTGTTTTCAAGTCAAAGGTACATCTCTGTCGGTTGTCAATAAAGCGTTGCTGCCATAAAAAATCATTTAGAAATAAACTGTATTAACAACCGACAAAGATGTACCTTTGATTGAAAATATCACATGCTTGCTACCTCGCCCCCCTCAGATTTTGGCAGACTTTTTTGTTTGGAAAGATGAGGTGAAGCGTACTCCATTTATAGAGCTTTATGCAATGAATCGACACCTTTGGACTGCAATGTGTCAAGTATATAATTTTCTATTAAAACTTGCCAAGTTACATCATTAAAAAGTGTTGTAATGAATAGTAACCTCTGTTGTGCAGATATGTCATTATTAGTTTTTCTATTCCTTTTAAAATTTTTGTAGACTTCACTTCGATTATACACTCATGACAGTCATGACAGTAAACATCTTTTTTCTATTTATTTTACAAATCCCTTTTAAAACTAATTTAAACCCGTCCTTCCAACACGTTATCAGCACGAAAAGTTCGTAAAAGTAATAAGGAGTTTAGTTAAAAGTGTGATAAGTAAAATAATTTCATAGTAAAATGTTAAACGAATCAGGAGATGTTTCGAGTGTGAGAAATTCCCCTACGTCAAGCTCATCTATTCCATCCTTCTGTTTAAGAAGTAAGGATGGATATCCTACGTGGAAATTTAAGATGCGCAATTACCTTTTGCACGAGGATCTATGGGAAACAGTAAGTGGATACCCAGATGGAGATCCGACCCCCACCTCTACCAAGGTACGTAAAGACGCTAAAGCTCTGGCAAAGATATGCTTAACAGTAGATGGTGCAGCTATCACGCATGTGCGATGTGCGAAAACTGCAGCCGAAGCGTGGAGTTCTTTGCAGAAAGCTTTCGAGGATAAGGGAATGGGACGAAGACTATCTTTAGAGCGAAAGCTGTACAGGTTGAGTCTGTCAGACTATGACAACATAGAACTGTACATAAATGCAGTTATGTCAACCGCACAGGACTTGGCGGATATAGATGTAGTCATTGAGGATAAGTCTATTGCTGCGATACTATTAGGAGGTCTCACACCAAAATACGAACCTCTCATCATGGCTCTAGAAAATAGTAACATCGAGGTGACTACTGACTTAGTAAAGACAAAACTGCTGAACGAAATGTCTAAAGATGCAGCTACTTCATCAGATTCCGTATTTAATGTCAAGAAGAAGTCGACGGCCAAGAACAAGGAGATAGTTTGTTACGAGTGCAAGATGCCCGGACATAAGAGACCAGACTGTCCAATGAGACGCAAGAAAGAGAAAGTCAATGCGGTAACTATCAGCGATACTACATTTACAGCTCTCAAAACTTCTAAAAGCTCAAGCAGGGACATCATTTATGTAGATTCAGGTTGTACTAGGCACATGACTTCCAGAAGAGATTGGTTTCAGAACATTAAGATACAAAACGAAGGTACCGTTACTGTCGCAAACGGAGAACAGATAAAGTGCTGCGGAATTGGAGATATTTCAATAAATACACCCGAGAATGTTGTAAATAAGATTAGTGACATTGCTTTTGTACCAGATTTAAAAGCTAACTTGCTATCTGTACATAAAACTGTAGAGAAGGGTTTTGTATGTCTTTTTGATACTAATGGTTGTAATTTTTATAAATCTGATAATTTTCGTTTTACAGGTGAATCTGTTGCTCATGCCTCGCCCTGTGGTGGACTGTACATTTTAGATGGTACTGTTAATATTCCCGAGAATGTGGCTGATAATTATTTGACACAGGATGTGCGCTCTGACTGTCAGGAAAGTTATAAACTTTGGCATGCTAGGCTAGGCCATTTGTGTCGTATTGGCATGAACCAACTGAAGAATCACAAGGTAGGCGTAAAATTTTCAGTAGTCGATAAAAATAGTTGCATAGCTTGCGTGGAAGGTAAACAAGCAAGAAAACCGTTCAAAAAGGTAGCATTTAATAGGGCTACCTCCCCGTTGGAATTGATCCATATGGATCTCATGGGACCTTTGTCTACAACCTCTTTTCAAGGAAATAGGTATATGTTAACTATAGTAGACGATTATACGCGTAAGATTTTTTCTTATTTTATTCCTTCCAAAACCGAGGTTAAAAATAAATTTTGTCTGTTTCAAACTTATGTTGAAAATCAATTAGACAAGAAAATAAAGTCTGTTAGGACTGACGGAGGCAAAGAATTTGTTAATAAAGAGTTTGTTGATTATCTTGCTTCTAAAGGTATCCAGCATCAAACAACTGCGCCGTACAGTCATCAGCAATGTGGTGTTGCAGAACGCACGCACCGTTCTATTACAGAGAAGGCGAGAACTTTGCTAGCTGACAGCTCACTGCCTAATGCATTCTGGGAAGATGCATTCCAAGTTGCCGTGTACCTGAAAAATAGGTCTCCTCATAGAGCCTTAGGTGGACAAATTCCTTTTGACAGATGGTATGGTCGCAGAGGTGATCTTAGTCATCTGCGGGTGTTCGGATGTCGAGCACTTATTCATATACCATCGTGTCACAGGAAGAAATTAGATGTCAAGGCACAGGAAGCAATATTCGTCGGTTATTCAGAAAATCCAGGTACTTATATTTTTAGGGATCCTGCTAACCCACGAAAAGTAATGATTTCCAGGGATGTAACCTTTTTTGAAAACTGTTTTACAGCGTTAAAGCACAGGCAAGCTGAGCCTGTCATACAATCAGAGCCTATCTTACTATTCGAGAATAAAAAAGAGGCTGAGCCTGGCCAAGACCAGCTGACAACACAGACGGACTCAATACTGATATTTGAAGAGGAGCCCGAGGTTGGTCATGATTCTCAATATTTTGATTGCGATGAGAGTACCGATCCTGCTGCTGAGACATCTTCACCAACAAATCTTCAAAGGTTGGAAGATCCAGTGACTTGCGAAGAAGTAGAGTCTTCAAGTGACGCGGGATTACCTATAGTAGATGAAGAGCCAGCAAGTTTGGAAGAGGAAACTGTCTCTGAGCAGCGGTACCCCTCAAGAAATAGGAAACCACCAGATTTCCTGACATATAATGTGTCAACGGTTGACTCTGAAGAACCTACGACATACTATGAAGCTACTCATGCCGATAGTTGTGATAAATGGCACCATGCTATGAAGGATGAGTACAGTTCGCTCAAAAAACTCCATACATGGGATTTAGTAGACAGGCCTAACAAAAAGGTCATACCATGTAAATGGGTATACAAGATTAAAAAAGATGCATATGGAAACATCACAAAGTATAAAGCGAGGCTGGTGGTCAAAGGTTTTCATCAAGTCGAGGGAGTAGACTACGATGAGACGTTTGCGCCCGTGATTCGTCACTCTTCACTCCGCACGTTGTTTGCATTAGCTGCAGAGATGGGGTTAAGAATGAAGCATTTGGATGTTGATACTGCGTTTCTTAACGGAGATTTAGAAGAAGAGGTCTTCATGGAGCAACCTCTCGGATTTGTCGAAAAGGGCAAAGAGAACAAGGTTTGTTTACTGAAGAAATCCCTTTACGGCCTTAAACAGGCACCGCGAGCGTGGAACAAAAAGTTAAATGAAACGCTTTTAAAAATAGGTTTTACAGGAACTCCTTCCGAGCCTTGCGTATATTTAAAACTTTTTGGTAAAGAACTCGTAATATTGGGTATATTTGTCGATGACATAATAATCTTCTATAAATCAGATTCGACATTTGACATTGTCAAAAGCGATTTGTCGAAATATTTTTCACTAAAAGATCTCGGAATACTAAAATGCTATTTAGGATTGCAAATTGAGTATGATTCCGAGAAAATAAAAGTTAACCAACGAAATTACATACTCTCCATATTGGAAAAGTTTAACATGCAGGAATGTAAAGTTGTGGACACTCCGTTAGTTAAGAAGAATATGGAAAGGAGACCTGATGGTCAAGTTGGTGAGTCTTATCCTTATCAGAATCTAATAGGATGCCTCATGTATCTGACGGTTAACTCACGGCCCGACATCGCTTACGCTACGAGTTTTTTGAGTCAGTTTAATACGTGTTATACAAAGGAGCATTGGATTGCTGCAAAAAGGGTTCTGCAGTACCTGAAGGGTACTATAGACTATTCATTGGTTTACAGGAAGAACGGAGAGCCCTTGAAAGGCTTTTGCGACGCGGACTGGGCTAATTGTACGATTGACAGAAGGTCATATACCGGTTATACCTTCAAATTAAGTGGAGGTCCAGTGTCCTGGGAGTCCAAGAAGCAACCTACCGTAGCTTTAAGCTCAGCGGAGAGCGAATACATGGCGCTAGCTTCTGCGACGAAGGAAGCATGTTATTTACGTCGGTTTATCTACGAAATAACAGGTAAACTTAATTCAGTAAACCTAGCTTCTGACAGTCAGAGTGCCATCAATCTCGTTCGAAATCCGGTACACCACAGCAGGACGAAACATATAGATACCAGATATCACTTTATTAGGGAGAAGGTGTCTAACAACGTCGTTAGGTTAGATTATATTAAAAGTAGCGATAATCCTGCAGATGTACTTACTAAGCCACTCGGGCCCATAGTACATAAACGGTGTACAATTAATTTAGGTTTAGAAATATAACTTAATTTTCTGTTTGTCTCGCACAACTTCGATTAAGGGCGGCTGTTGTAATGAATAGTAACCTCTGTTGTGCAGATATGTCATTATTAGTTTTTCTATTCCTTTTAAAATTTTTGTAGACTTCACTTCGATTATACACTCATGACAGTAAACATCTTTTTTCTATTTATTTTACAAATCCCTTTTAAAACTAATTTAAACCCGTCCTTCCAACAAAAAGTACTGAAAATAATAATAGGTTCTTTATTATTTTTTTATCACTTTTGCTTTAGGAAATGTCTCATTCCACTTAGGTATGTACTTTATACTATACCCTTTATACTAAGAGTCTAATTCTATTTTACTATTTATTTATAGGTGATTTTTACAAATAAACTGGCTCCCTACACCTATAAAATGTACCTACTTACATATAATTACATACATCAATAACGTACTTTATTCTGTTTGTAAGTACGCTACCTACAAAGAGCTCAAAGAGGACCCAGTGTGTTGACGATGAGGGACCTTCTTGTTCCTTTAGTCGTCAACACAGTGAATCCTCCTTTTTGTAAAGGGTCGGCAACGCGCATGTGACTCCTTTGGAGTTGCAGGCGTCCATAGGTTACGGTAGCTGCTTACCATCAGGCGGGCCGTATGCTTATTTGCCACCGTCGTAGTATTAAAAAAAAAAAAAAAAAGATAATTAATAACTTGGTAATACCTACCTACCAGTAGGTATTATAATTGGTGGCCTATTATGTAGCCCTAGAAGTGCACCATCCCATCTCATCCCGTGGCGTATCGGAGGGTGAGATGGGCAGTAGTATATATAATTCCATCTTAGAGTATTTATATATGATTTACATGTTCTTGAATCTGCGATTTTATTAGTTGTAAAATTAGAAATTATTTAGACTATGCGAGAAAAAATAGTATTTTCATTTTTGTTTGACTGATTTAGCGCACCTAGTGTACCTAGTGACCTGCTTTGTACTTCGTAAATCGTGGGTTCGGTTCCCGCAACAGACACACACAGAGTGGTGAACAATTTTACTGTTCTTGTCTTTAAGACAAACATGTATTGTCTTAAATTGGTATGTATCTAAATTTAAATAAGTCTTATCTCATTTCCACTCCATACCTACTTATAGTAGAACAAAATTACACATTCGTTGTTTTCGAAACTGACTCACACTTGGCCGTTTTCAGATTTTTACTTTATTTCGACCTAAAGACAAACCTTCGAGCCAAATTTCAGGTCGGTACGACCATTGGAAGATAGACCCACTTAGTTCATTATGACTTCATAGTAGAACAAAGTTACACCTTCGCTATTTTTAAAACTGACTCACACTTGGCCGTTTTCAGATTTTTCCCTTTACTTTGACCTTAAGACCTATCTCCATGCCAAATTTCAAGTCAGTACGATCATTGGAAGTGGTCTAGGTTTTTGATGAGTCAGTGAGTCAGTGAGTGTATAGTAAAAATAGCGATTTTCTGACGTCAATATCTCAAGAACTGCTATAGGTAGAATAATGAAATTTTGTATTCTAGACAATTAAGGGGATGTCAACAGACACTCGAAATTTCATATGCGTAGATAAAATATGTTTTGAGTTATAGGGTGGTCGAAATTGGCCCGAAATGGTTCGTGTAATATAACCCACGGCCGGTGTGTCGCTTTTTTTGCTCGAACTTGGCGGACACACTGCCGTGTGTCTAGATAAGGCTTGTGTTGTGGGTACTAGACGACGATATATATAATAGATAGATATAGATAAATACTTAAATACATAGAAAACATCCATAACTCAGGAACAAATATCCGTGATGAACACACAAATAAATGCCCTGACCAGGATTCGAACCCGGGACCTCCTGTTTCATAGGCAGGGTCACTACCGACTCGGCTAGGAGGCCGATAAATAATCATTTTTACGAAGACCTTGCGAGAGCAGATTTTTACAAAGGTTGCCCGGGTTCTCGCGAAAGAGCCCAGGTATTATCTACGGAAAACTAAAAATGTATGCATACAACTCCATAAGCGGGCCAGACACTGTCAGTAATAATATCAATATTGCTGTACCCGTCCTTTTCTATGTATATGAAGAATGAGAAGGAAGAGTAGAGAAATAATGTCATTATTACTGACAATGTCTGGTCAGCTATACAATTTTAGTGTCTTGTTTATCGTGACGGTAATACGGATATCGTCGGCGGTTGAGTATAAAAGGGACTAATCTATACTGAGAGCCACGTCAGATTTGAATATGAGAGCAACGATACCCCCCTAGTCAGTTAGCATACTATGCTAATTTCTAGATCTGGATATCTGGCAGCTGTAAAGTGGTGGAGGTCGAAGAATGCAAACCACTTCAAGAAAACAAATCCTAGAGTTCTGGGGTTGATGCAATATTATGAGAAATTATACAAAAAAGTTTATGTTGGGGGAAAGTAGTGCCAAACGACGTATAATGTAATTCATAGTTTGTCGCCTACTGTTTTTGTTTCCGTAATAATACGCAATGTTTTTGACGTGATTACGTCTTATAAATCGATGAACACCGATAGCATGCACGAAAAAGTGTCACGTTGTGGGTAGATCTCCATAGTAGCGTTACGGTTCATCAATGTTTTCTTATGACGTTATTCCGCAAAAATTTCGTCCGTAAACCGACTTTCTAGAAAACCATATTTATTATTTTAATGTTGAAGTATAGGCCCTGTCATTTTTAACTGAGACAACTTCGGCAGTTTTTACCTATTTTGGTACTTATTAGGTACTATTTTCCAATTCAAAAGGTATGCTAGTCGGTCACTCTGACCTCCACCCATTAAAAGCTGCCAGATGCCCGGATCTAGCAATTAGGATAGTATAGCAATCTAACCATAAAGGTTTTGTTCAGACCATTTATTTCGAACAATTCCCTTTAAAATGGTTATTTTGTAAGTCTTAAAATAAACTGCGATGATTCAGCGAGGGGTTGCACTGGCGGGTTGCCAACGAATTACAAACAATGCTACTTTTACGAGGGTTTTTTTATATAACACGGTGGTGGCAAACAAGCATAGGGCGTGATGGTTGGTTTTTGTTATAGGCTCGCGGTTTTGTATTTGAAACTTAAACGATGGAATGTTTTTTACTTAAAATTTCTAAAGTGGGGTTGCCAGTAGTAACATGGATGTCAACTGGAAATATTGTTGTCACTAGTTAGGTTAAGTATAGTTTTTAAGTTCTGGTTGCCCTGAAAATCAGCGGGTGTTAACCGTGGTACCACGGCTTTTGTACCACAGGGGACCACGGGTAATTTTTTTTCCCCATAGACCCACTGCACCAAAATGGGTTTATCTTTACGTCAGCAATGTCGACGGAGCCCCGCTACCGCGGGGCTCCTGTTTCTGTGCGGTTTGGCCTTCGGCCATTAGTAGATAACTAACGAACCTAACCTACCTATAACCGTTCTAGACCTTACTGGGAAAATAGGGGTGGGTCCACGGGGAAAATAATTACCTGTGGTCCCCCTGTGGTACAAAAGCTGTGGTACCACGGTTAATAACCTAAAATCAGCGTTGTGGCTACCCTGTCATGACTCATGCAATCATTTTGGTGTAAATATATTTTTTGTATATTCTGTATTTTTCATTTCATTACAACGTTTTTTGTTATCTACGTTTGGCTGATATTGAAAATTAATCGTTGGTAAACAACATTAGGAAGGCTTATTTGTCTTTGTCTTCTAATTTGTTTTTTCTGTACTCATCATCATCCTGCTAGCATTTGTCCCGGCTTTTTGCCACGGTTTAATTGAGCCTGGGGTTAGCTTGGCAACTTAATCCCATGAATTGGCGAAGGCACTAGTTTTTACGAAAGAGACTGCCATCGGACCTACCAACTAGGCCTTATTGAGATTAGGTCCGATTCCTTCACCGAAAAGAGAAAGAAGAAAGCAGGTAAATAAATATCAAATCATATTTAGTACAGGCGCCATCAGATATATCGGAGCGGCCAAGGTTGTCATAAATATCTGAACAACGCCTCTATTGTCAAGACGATAAAGTGCATGTTCAGATATTTTTGAGAACCCTGGCCGCTTCGATATATTTGACGGCGACTGTACATAAGTTCCGAAAAACTCAGTGGTACCTACGAGCCGGGGTTTGAACCCGAGACCTCCGGATTGAAAGTCGGTCGTTTTACCACCAGGCTATTTGATTTGTTTTGTCTGTACCATCGCCCACACAGTTAACTGCCCATCGGTGGGCCTTATGCCTTTTGTAAATAAGGTCCACCGATGTACAGTTAAGCGTGTTGCTGTTTGTACTGTCCAAGTAAATATGTCAAATTACACTAGTAGTTTTGGTATTAAATACTGACAGTTATTTATTGTAAATTCTTAGATATATATCCAAGGCCAAATATACTACTACTACGCAAATGTCAGGCTTCCAAAGCTGTTAATATCACAATAATCCACTTTCGATTGACAAACTTACATCTACAGTTTGTGAACTTTTTTTAACACGAAACTTGGTACAGCTTAACCTTTTACCAACCGCAATATAATTAGGGTTCCGTAGTCAACTAGGAACCCTTATAGTTTCGCCATGTCTGCCCGTCCGTCCGTCCGTCCGTCCGTCCGCGGATAATCTCAGTGACCGTTAGCACTAGAAAGCTGAAATTTGGTACTAATATGTATATCAATCACGCCGACAAAGTGGTAAAATAAAAAGTGTTTTTTTTTTTTTAATTAGGGTACCTCCCCTATACGTAAAGTGGGGAGTGATTTTTTTTTTCATTTCAACCCTAACGTGTGATATATTATTGGATAGGTATTTGAAAATGAATAGGGGTTTCCTAAAATAATTTTTCGATAATGTAAATATTTTCGGAAATAATCGCTCCAGAAGTAAAAAAATATGCGTCCCCCCCCCTCTACATTTTGAACCATAAGTTTTAAAAATATGAAAAAAATCTCAAAAGTAGAACTTTATAAAAACTTTCTAGGAAAATTATTTTGAACTTGATAGGATGAATAGTTTTTGAAAAAAAAATACAAAATAATTTCTGAACTAAGTTTGTAATTTAACCGTATAAGCAGGTGTTTATTGTACCTGTAATTTCTACAAAATTACAATGAAATGACGTGCATTCAAATAAAGTAAAAACGGTGAAAATCGGTTCACGCAATAAAGAATTATCCCATAAAAATCATCTTCCATACTTTATGCTCGCGCGCAATAGTTTACTTAATTTGCCGATAGATGTCGCTGTACGTGGAACTCTCATATCATATCCTACATAGCGGTGTTATTAACTCTTAAGTGGGGACACTTACTGTGACGGACGGAAAACTACGGAACCCTACAGTGAGCGTGGCCCGACACGCTCTTGGCCGGTTTTTTTTGGTACTTATTTTCGATTAAAACGATGTAGGTGCTATTGTAAATAAATATGAGGGAACCATTTTGTGGGTATTTGCGTCTTATACAACGTGGTACAGTCGCCATCAAATATATCGAAGCGGCCAAGGTGGTCACAAATATCTAAACAACGCCTCTATTGTCAAGGCGATAAAGTGCATCAGATATTTTTGCGTACCCTGGCCGCCCTGATATATTAGATGGCGACTGTACGATTACTAACCAAAAACTAATAAACATTGTAATACGAGAATAGAGTTGATTTATTAGTAATGGCGGATATTAATAGTTTCCCCGAAACTCTAAGCTTTCTTTTACTTTTAACATATTTCGAGTTACATCCTTTTTAGGGTTCCGTAGTCAACTAGGAACCCTTATAGTTTCGCCATGTCTGCCCGTCCGTCCGTCCGTCCGCGGATAATCTCAGTGACCGTTAGCACTAGAAAGCTGAAATTTGGTACTAATATGTATATCAATCACGCCGACAAAGTGGTAAAATAAAAAGTGGAAAAAAATATTTTATTAGGGTACCTCCCCTATACGTAAAGTAGGGAGTGATTTTTTTTTTCGTTTCAACCCTAACGTGTGATATATTGTTGGATAGGTATTTAAAAATGAATAGGGGTTTACTAAAATCATTTTTTGATAATGTAAATATTTTCGGAAATAATCGCTCCAGAAGTAAAAAAAAATGTGTCCCCCTCTAACTTTTGAACGATAAGTTTTAAAAATATGAAAAAAATCTCAAGAGTAGAACATTATAAAAACTTTCTAGGAAAATTATTTTGAACTTGATAGGTTGAATAGTTTTTGAAAAAAAATTAAAAATAATTTCTGAACTAAGTTTGTAATTTAACCGTATAAGCAGGTGTTTATTGTACCTGTAATTTCTACAAAATCACAATGAAATGACGTGCTTTCAAATAAAGTAAAAACGGTGAAAATCGGTTCACGCAATAAAGAATTATCCCATAAAAATCATCTTCCATACTTTAAGCTCGCGCGCAATAGTTTACTTAATTTGCCGATAGATGTCGCTGTACGTGGAACGCTCATAACATATCCTACATGGCGGTGTTATTTTAACTCTTAAGTGGGGACACTTACTGTGACGGACGGAAAACTACGGAACCCTACACTGAGCGTGGCCCGACACGCTCTTGGCCGGTTTTTTCTTCTATACAATCGGAACCGTAATCTACTTACCTTTAACTTAAATGACGCCGTGTATAAGTACTATTTGTTGACTAGTTTTAAAGTTCCAAAGTTATCTATATATATAAAACAAAGTCGTGTCAATTACACGATTTATAACTCAAGAACGGCTGAACCGATGTTAATGAAGTTTAATTTTTTAGATTTATCTTCTCCCAGAATAGCAGAATAACTATCAAAATATTGGAAAATTTAAAATTAAATGTACGGCTTGGCGGTACGAACTTCACCGGGACAGGTCGTTTAAAATAAACACTAGATCGGATTTTAGTTTTATTTCTAGGTGATTTCTTCAACTCGTTCAAAACGATCATGGCACGACTTTATTGCTAATAAAATAAAATTGTGTCAAGATATTTTTGAATAGGTCCCCCGCCTAGCTACTTCTGCTAAGATTAAATCGTAATCTCCTTACCCTTGGCATGACGCCTCCTTGTATTAGTTGCATCACAGTTTTTCGCAACAACGACCTCGGATGTTATTCTATACCGCAGAGTTGTAAGCTTGAGGAAACCAGCGATGGAGTTCTCAGTACAAAATGGATTAAAAACGGTCCTGAAATCCCCCTTCACCCCGTTCTCCAATTTTGAATTTTATCCAATATTTGCGTAATTTCCCGCCATTTAAATAAAGTTGTGATTTTGGGATAATCGTTTGAGCTCAAGATGGCTGCGGCGTCTTTAGAATAGTTTTTGTTTTTTTTTGCTCATTTACGTAGTTCAGTGTGTAATATTGATAGCTTATTTTGCGGTGTCCTAACAAACAAGTGTGCAGCTAATGAAAAATTAGTCTATAAACGCGAGTAACCACCCTTTATTTGAACAAACGGTTATCCGGGGTCTCGGCAACCCACGTGTCACCTTACAATCAGCAAGGCCTTTACCGAACAACGTTGCATATATTTAGTTAAATATAAATAAGTGTGATTAACCTTCAACGTGCAGAGGGAGAAAGCCATTAAATAAAAATAAAAAAAATTGGTTGTTTGTAAAGTAGGTTTACGATCGAGATGTTTACGTGATAACGTCTAACCGCTCGTGAGGATTCCGCGTGACAAGTTTCACGGAATGACTGGCAGCGCTCGAGATGAGACGGGAGATCGGTCCGTCTCTCTCTCGTTATACCTGCGATCGCGCTCGTGAGGTTTTGGTGTGACACAAGTTTCTGAACATGTCACCCGACTAAAACGATTTTAAAGACGTTATCACGTCAAAAAGTTTTGATTCATCACACAAAGTTTAGATTGGCTAAAATAAAATTCTGGTAGCTACGTTAATGCGCGGCGGTATCATATTGTCGTCATATTAAGCAGTCCAGAACTCCAGACACTATCAGTAATAATGTAATTATTTCTATGTATACCCGTCCTTTTCTATGGATATGAAGGATGAGTAGAGAAATAATGTCACTATTACTGACAGTGCCTGGTCAGCTTTAGATCGAACCGCGGCAATAGCGTTAGGGTCATTTAGCAATATAAAAAATCATTGCGAGCTTTACGTTTTGAAATGAAAATCTCACTTTCACTCGCTTTCTGTTCTTCTCGTGTAATTACACTTTCGATTCCTGAGGTCACGTTACCCTGGTTTGATTGGGAGCTCGATTCGCCTGAGCTCTGCGTACACGCATGAATGACAGCATCAGCTGTGGGCAGATAATGGATTCAATTCAAGTTTGGAGACATTTTGGTAAAAGTACTTTTATGTTCGTGTGTTATAGCGTTGTTTTGCCTTGTGAACTTTAATATGTAACATAACGATTGATTATATATGTAATGTAAATACACATGGGTTATATTTTGAGAAAACTTGATATTGAAGTACTTACGCAGTTGCGTTAAGCTTTACGTGGTCTATCCATTTTTTTTAAATACCACGGCGGTGGCAAACAAGCATACGGCCCGCCTGATGGTAAGCAGCTACCGTAGCCTATGGACGCCTGCAACTCCAAAGGTGTCACATGCGCGTTACCGACCCTTTACGAAAAGGAGGATTAACTGTGTTGACGGTTAAAGGAAGAAGAGGGTCCCTCATCAATCTCATCATCATCAACACACTGGGTCCTCTTAGAGCTCTCCATCCATTATCAAAGATACATATATTTTAGAACTTTTTGTCCAGCATATTTAGGTATATGTCGAATTTCAGGTTACCTTGAATTTAATAAACTACTTGTAGTGAATGAATTTTAATGATTTAAAAACCGATAGACACTTCTTATGGATTTTTCTGAATTTGTAGATCTAAGTTATATCTGCCCTCAGGGACTTCAAACACTTGAGCTGAATTCAGCATACAGAAATTCAGCAGGGATCTGAAAATTGTCTGGGTTCTGGTTTCTTGTATGGAGCCCATATAACTTGTTCAGCACCGTGCTGAAATTGTATCTGTCTGCCGATATTTTTCACTGAATTTCGAATTCAGTTAAAGTTTTGTAATGGCCCTTAGATTGGCCTACGTTGGTCCAAAGACTGGATCGGGCCTTAATCCCGCTCTATACATTGGGCCAACGTTTGCCAATCTAAGGGACGCAGCTATACAGCAGAACGAGATCGCGATATCTCTTGCTCCCTCTAACGCATAACTGCGTCCTTTAGATTGGCCAACGTTGGCCCAATGTGTAGAGCCCGCTTTAGAAGCAGTAACACAAATCACCCACAATTTACCCAATTGATATGTTCGAAATTGAACTTAGAAAGTGTAGAAGGTTAGGTTATATAAAGTTCGCCTCCAATAGGCTTCGTGACTAAATTATGTAAGGGAGTCACGATTTGTAAAACAAGGCCCCGGTTCTGCTTAAGGCGGATATGCTGAAGTACTTTCATACAATAGGCCTTTGTAAAACTATGGACAGTATATGGTGTTAAGTTCAAATGGGGCAGCGAAAGATATATTTTTTAATCGTATGGCTACATGTCACTGGATATAGATAGGCATTTCTTCTCTTAGACGGAGAGCTGGCCACGGCAGGAATGACACAATAATGAGAGCAACGAAATTGATATAGTTAGACTGCTATACTATTGTTATTACCTAATCTGGCAATCTGGCAGCTTTAAGCCGGGGGGTTCAAGAGTAGCAGACCAGTAAAGTTGTTTATAAATCTAGGGAACGACGCAATACTGAGAGTTCTTGCTTTAGTACGATATCGTGGCATTTGATGTATGTAATTGGAATATAACGTGGAAGCTGTCGCAGTGGGGGGGAAAAGAGGCAGGTTGAAGTTAAATGCATTTATACCGGACGCCTGCAGTTTATTTTAATCTGATCTGTGAAAACTGTTTGTAATTAATCAGGCGCTCGAATAAAACTTATTAGTTGACAGTTTTCGATGCCAAGACGATATTACCGATAGTTATTTCTAAATAGGAAATCGACTTTAACAGCCAGGATTCTCGGTTTAAATTGTTATGAAAAAATATGTGACATATTAGGTTTTGTTCTGATAATGAACTTAGCTTACAAAGCCACATCATAATACAGCTACTCGTTACTAGATTGCGCTTATATCTACTAAACATAGACAGAATATTACATTTGAATTCCAACTGCTGACCCAGCACGGGTGAGCAGTAGATAATAAACCAATATAAGTGTGCCGCATTGCTACGAATCTCGCGGTCATGTTACACTGGCAGTTAGAGAAATTCGCTCGCCAAGGGGCGCACAACCATTAGGAAATTACAGATATATGGCTGCCTAATTTGTCGATAAAAATATTAACCCTTAGCCATACCTGGCAATATTTTGATCATTAATAACTTAGAGAATTCAACCAACCGGAGTCGCCATTGACAGGCGTTCTCTTCTGCCGAAAACATATGACCAGTGGTCATACACATGTATGGACTGACGTTTATCTGACGTATCATCCCATCTGGGTTGAAATCTCTAAGTTGAATACCGATTCTGATAGCCATCAGCATTAAAATAAAAGTTCTTATTTTATTATTATATTCTCTTTATTTATTACAATATCAATATAAAAGTAATGTTGGAAATGTCATTGTGATAGTTGCCTTCCCCATTCATTTTAATAACATTAAGTAAGATTTAAACAAGGGTGTACATCTGAACGAAGTGACAGCTACGGACTTGGAACGTATCGGATACCGTTTCGGGGTTGTTAAAATCTCCTTTGTTTATTTGCTGCATGACCACAGGTAAGATAAAATATTTATGTAGTTTATGGTAGTAGTTTCGTTCTAAAATAACGGTTAGATTGGGAAAATTAACTAATAAATCTTACATTAATGTATTTTTGTATTAAAATTACTGATGTATCAGGTAGATTAGGGCAGGTCCAGCAATCAAACTAATCGCGTACTTGTCAACCCTAGATAATCGACAGGAAAAATTGTATGTAGACGTCATGTGCCACCGTTCATATGTCAAAGTTCTGTCAAACACTGATTTTGTAGGGAAGATTGAAGAGGAATGGCATGAAACCTTTTCGGAATGAAGATTAACACGATAAATGTCAAAGTCAAAGTCAAATAGTTTATCTGGCCTCGGACACCGGAGGGTTTGGTCACTTTTTCTGAAGTATATGACATCTATTTTCAAGACATGAGACATTTTATTTTTGTAAACCTAAAAATGGGTTAAGTTTTCACATGAGCATTGTTTAACTTTACTCGTTTTAATATTTTATGTCGATGCTATATGCTGCCTATTAATCATGAACTTGTATCGATATAAATATCGACTTTGCGCAGCATTTGAGTAGCGAGTATTTGAAGTGACAGAATGATAGAAAGTTCTAGATAAATAATAATTTACTTGGTGGTACTACCAATGAGCAACATAGATTACCTCACTAAGATCCCGCACTTTAGCGTTTATGAAGGCTTGCAGTCGTTATCTACAATTTGTAAATGCAGTTATGTCCCTTTAAAGAAATTAAAGAATGTTTCCTTTCAGGGAATTGAGCTATCTCAACGTTTTAAGGTAGTTTTCCTCCAGGGCCCGACTTATCTTTCCACCCTGTATATGCTGTTTTGTTTATTAAATATTGAGCCGCCTGTCGCACCAGTGGATTGTAGGTTATGACAATATTTGAAACTACAAAACCTAACGCGTACTCAATGAACTCGATTCATTTCTCATTTTATAAGAAAGATTGGCGCCATTCGTATGCGGGAACATTCATACTTTGGCCATATCTCGATTATAAAAACACGCTGACACTTATTTTTGTACTTATAGAAGATTCCATCTCATACGTTTAAAATACTCTCGAATAATGGTAACATTAACACTGTTGGTTTCCTTGAAAAGAGAGTTTTTGTGTTTTTGATAACTGCGGACTCTGCATAGGTTTAAAAACTTCCTGCCTGTGAGTACCAAGAAGCTGCTTGTGCAGGCTTTAATTTTTCCTATTATAAACTAAGCTGATGTGTGCACTACCAACATTTCCCAGGCTTCCCTAAACAGACTCGATCGTATATTAAATAATGCCAAACGCTTTATTTTCGGCTTGCGTAAATTCGATCACGTCTCAGGTTATCGTTACCAACAACAATGGCTAGGCAGCCATGCCAGCCACGTGCAGGCGCACGTCAACGCAGGACTCTTAGAATTCTCTGTAAGTACTCTCTTCTCTATTTTGTTTGATCTCTCTGTTCCAGACTACCTTAAGTCCAAATTCAGTTTTGTCAACCCCCGTCCCGGGTGTGAACTTCGCTCCTCCCAGTCTCTTAAGCTTCTAGTACATCCTCCCCATAGCGGTTATCTCTCTTCTTCTTTTACAATCCAGACTATTTGTCTCTGGCATGCACTTCCCCTGACAATAAGACAAGCCCCAAGCAAGTTCGTTTTCAAACGCTTGCTTCACAAGCACCTGCTGGATCATGACCAGCGTGAATGAGTTTTTTCCCCTTTGCGCGTATGCATTATAATATATACGTATGTTTATTAATATGTATATATATTGGTATTTGTGAAGTTTATGTAGCATATATCGAAGTATATTTAAGTAGGTACAAATAAGTTATAGGATAAATCAGCAAGTTTTCTCTTACAGCACCCACTTTAGCGAATTTCTGTTTGGCCCTATGGTTGACTGGTAGAGAATGCCTTGAGGCATTAAGTCCGCCATTTGTACTTATTTTACTTTGCAATGGAGTTTAAATAAATAACTAAAATTCTTGGGTGCATATTTAGATGCACCTATCTGTAGTAATGTTTGTTACAATTGCAGAGTTATTTTGCATTGTTTATGACCAATTAAAACAATATAAAATGTACATTATTTTTGGGATACTTATCCCAAACCTAATGTACCATCGGGTTCATAATTGCATACCCAATTTATACGTAAACGTACAGTACGTACAGTAAACGTGATGCTACAAAAAAAACGTATAACATCCTAGTCACTATTTTTATGAGTATTTTTTTAGTATTAACTCAATTCCGGAAAATATTATAGGGCAGATGCCCCGGTTGTGGCCACTGTGCCGGTTTTGGCCATTTTCAAAATTACTAAGGCATAGACAAATTTACAAGTCTATGGTTTATAGAGTTGATATAAGAGTAAATTATGGCAGCACAGATGGCCCTGTCATCTGTCATGTATCAGTTGTCAGCGTAGCACTATCTATGTGGCTGCTAAAGTATTTAATAAGTTACCCGTAGAAATTAAATCACTCAATTACTTAAAATTTCTGACAGCACTTAAAAAACATGTTATGGACTTATGCCCCTACAGCTTAAGTGAATATTATAATACTGGTCACTGTTAGTTAATAAGTATGTATATATTATAAAATGTTAGTTCATAAGTACATAAATATGTAGCTACACCCACTGGATAAAATTGTATTGATACTATCTGTATTGCTTAACATCATTATGTACACATACAATTTATGGCTAAATAAAAAAATAAAATAAAAATAAAATACCATGGAAAAAAATGGCCAAAAGTGACTCTTGGGCTTTTTTTTAATATTTCTCAAAAGAAAAAAAGATCAGAATCTTAACAGCGGAAGTTCAAATAAATATAGTCATACATATTTTATTGAATTTAAACTTTCGTGAGACATAGTAACACTGTATAAGTTTCAAACGGCTGTACTTACTTGTGTTTAGTCACTACACAATATTATCAAAGACTCATTAAATAAATATTTTCATCATTCCTTATTGATACAAAATTACAGACGTCTGAATAAACAAACTCTCCTTAAAGTGGCCCAAACCGGGGCATATGCCCTAATATTTTTAGATGATCGTTTTCAGAAAAAATATTAGCCATTTTAAAAATTGTTTTCCTAGTACCTGCACTCAATTTTCTACTCTTTAAAACAATATATTATTTTTAATTAGTAGGTACAGTCGCCATCAAATATATCGGAGAGGCCAAGGTACTCAAAAATATCTGAACATACACTTTATCGCCTTGACACTATTGTCACACGCCTCTATAGGCGTTGTTCAGATATTTGTGACCGCCTTGCCCGCTACGATATATCTGATGGCGACTGTACTTAAATTTTTAACGCTAATATATGTAGTGATCACACGAGTCGTTTTGTATGCTCAATCTAATATGTACATACGTTGTGCCGTTTATTCCCACCAATAGTTGTGCGCACCTTGGCGAGCCAACTGCTCAAACTACCAGTGTAACATGACCGCGAGATTCGTAGCAATGCAGCACACTTATACTGGTTTATTTTCTACTGCTCACCCGTGCTAGGTCAGCAGTTGGAGTTCAAATGTCATTCCCTGTCTATGTTTTGTAGATATTAGCGCAATCTAGTAACGAGTAGTTGTATTATGATGTGGCTTTGTAAGCTAAGTTCATTATCAGAACAAAACCTAATATGTCACATATTTTTTCATAACAATTTAAACCGAGAATCCTGGCTGTTAAAGTCGATTTCCTATTTAGAAATAACTATCGGTAATATCGTCTTGGCATCGAAAACTGTCAACTAATAAGTTTTATTCGAGCGCCTGATTAATTACAAACAGTTTTCACAGATCAGATTAAAATAAACTGCAGGCGTCCGGTATAAATGCATTTCACTTCAACCTGCCTCTTTTCCCCCCCACTGCGACAGCTTCCACGTTATATTCCAATTACATACATCAAATGCCACGATATCGTACTAAAGCAAGAACTCTCAGTATTGCGTCGTTCCCTAGATTTATAAACAACTTTACTGGTCTGCTACTCTTGAACCCCCCGGCTTAAAGCTGCCAGATTGCCAGATTAGGTAATAACAATAGTATAGCAGTCTAACTATATCAATTTCGTTGCTCTCATTATTGTGTCATTCCTGCCGTGGCCAGCTCTTAGTCCATCTGGTGGGTGGTAGTGTCGTCCGCTGCTTCTCTTATATAGTACAGTACGCGAACAGTTTTGAGCTTCGATAACTCACAAGTGCGATTTTCTTTTTTAGTTGGAGAATATGATATGATTACAAATATTTTCTAACAGTTTTTGACGTGGCGCTAGGTATTATATGGATATTTGTTAATAACAACAAGAAAAAATTATACAAGATATATTTTCCTTTACCATACTATTGCATTCAACTATTTCAACATCATCAGCCATTTTATAACAGATTGGTCAATAGATTATGTGAGCATAATCGAAAACAATTTGTCAAAATATAAGTGACTTTGAATTCTAAACGAATTACAAATGGCTAAGACGACATATGCTCTTGACAAAACCGTTATAAAATGTGAAGATATGTTGCAATAGTAAAAAACGATAGCCTGGTGGAGAAAAATAAAACTTACATTATCTTTTCTATGTGTAGCAAACAAATACATGTATCATATCTAGCGCAATGCTAGAATTGCAATTACTTATAAATTGTTAGAAAATATTTTTTATTATTAGTGCTTAACGTATTCTAACAGGTCACAAAATAAAATCGGACTTGTGATTTATGTCATTTTTAGGGTTCCGTAGTCAACTAGGAACCCTTATAGTTTCGCCATGTCTGCCCGTCCGTCCGTCCGCGGATAATCTCAGTGACCGTTAGCACTAGAAAGCTGAAATTTGGTTCTAATATGTATATCAATCACGCCGACAAAGTGGTAAAATAAAAAGTGGATTTTTTATTATTATTAGGGTACCTCCCCTATACGTAAAGTGGGGAGTGATTTTTTTTCATTTCAACCCTAACGTGTGATATATTGTTGGATAGGTATTTAAAAATGAATAGGGGTTTACTAAAATCATTTTTTGATAATGTAAATATTTTCGGAAATAATCGCTCCAGAAGTAAAAAAATGTGTCCCCCCCCCTCTAACTTTTGAACCATAAGTTTTAAAAATATGAAAAAAATCTCAAAAGTAGAACTTTATAAAAACTTTCTAGGAAAATTATTTTGAACTTGATAGGTTGAATAGTTTTTGAAAAAAAAATACAAAATCATTTCTGAACTAAGTTTGTAATTTAACCATATAAGCAGGTGTTTATTGTACCTGTAATTTCTACAAAATCACAATGAAATGACGTGCTTTCAAATAAAGTAAAAACGGTGAAAATCGGTTCACGCAATAAAGAATTATCCCATAAAAATCATCTTCCATACTTTAAGCTCGCGCACAATAGTTTACTTAATTTGCCGGTAGATGTCGCTGTACGTGGAACGCTCATATCATATCCTACATGGCGGTGTTATTTTAACTCTTAAGTGGGGACACTTACTGTGACGGACGGAAAACTACGGAACCCTACACTGAGCGTGGTCCGACACGGTCTTGGCCGGTTTTTATAGGTTAAAAAGGCGTTCCCGTACTCCACTATATAATGGGGGCAGGGGTTGGAGCGCCTGCATTGCTACTTTTGCTCATATGTCGGGTCGCTATCCCACTGCGGTGGGATGGTCACTCGCCGTCTATTTGTGGACGACTTGGCGTCTGGTGTGGCCGCGGCGGGCCCGATGCCCTGCTTTCTTCTCTGGGGTAGTAGTAGTGGGAAAGCAGATGATTAAGAAAATCCAGTGAGTGCTGCGAGGTCCAGATGGGACAGTGCAGCTGCCAAGTTTGTTACTCTTTTAGCACTACCCAGGGATTACGAGTAGGGTTGTCTAAGGTGTTTCCTACGGACGCAGAGTAACATTGATCCCCAAAGCGAAAGGTAATAAAAATCTGTATACCTTCTATAGCGTGGGGAGGCCTCAAACTAGGTGGACCGACGATCTGGTTATGGTCGCGGGAAACCGTTGGTTGAGGGCGGCGAATGATCGGTCGCTGTGGAGATCCTTGATACCTACTATGGAAACGGGTTTCTTCGTGTGTAATTTTTTAATGACCAATTATTATTGTCCTTAAGTATAAAAACCAGGATGGATTTTCGTGGTGTGAAAAAGGTACAGTCGGTGTTAATAGTGGTTTATGTAAGTGTTACGTAATAAGGGTCCTTAAAATACGAGGGTTTTAAGGCCTAATTACGTACAGTTACATACACTGCGGAGAGGAGGGCAGATTAATACGTTTTTACCACACTGTCACAGATAATACACTGATGTTACGTTACTGGTTGCAATAATGGTGGTAATTACATACGGTTTCTGAACACGGAATAGAGGATTTATGATATTGGTGTAGATAAAAGATTGTATCGAAAATTTTCTTTTTACAAAAACTATACTTTTTGTAATATTCATTAGCGTATAGCACAGTACAAACTTAATGAAAATAAACCCTACTCTAACGCATGTAGGTTGGTTTGACATTGCCACTGACGTTTATAGACGCAAGCTCCTGACCTCTTTAGACGTCGTTGGCGTCAGATGACTAGATAATCGTTTCAAATATTATCATATAATTATCAGTTACGTCATTTGTTTATAAGTAATTGCATATTGATAATAATGTAATTTACGTCACACCTGGCCATAATGTGAGTTTTACCGCACGCTACGCTTACGGTAAAACTCGCATTATGGCCAGGTGGAGACGTAAAATCGTGTACTCACCACGGGCAGTAAAAAAGAAAGCCCTCTATCGCATATTTACAACCCTTGCCTGCGGCTCGGGTCACAAATACCTGCGATTTCGGGCTTTCTTTCTTTTACAGTCCTTGGTAAGTAATGTACTATTGTCAATATGCTTTTTGCCATAGGCTGCATTTAGTAACCACCAGCGGCATCGCACATGCGAGGATACGGAGCTGAGCGAGCAATGTGTTTATTAAGTAAATAACCAATTGAATCGCTTCATTAGTTCTTAATAAAAGTTACGCATCCTCTCTCATCTCTGGTGGAAACGCAGCCTTAACTTTCGCTGCCCCTCGCTAGGTGTGTTCATTTTGTAAAGGATTTAGGGAACTTAACACTGAGTATAGTTCACGTGGGTCTATCCGATAAAATACTAGACCATACATCTATTCTGCTTGTTACATAGGAGTCTAAATCAATGTCTTTTGTGCAAAACTTAAAAATAGGCAATGTTTCAACTGGGAATATCTATGGGATAAAATCGCAAGAAAATTAAATGGTGGTCACGCAATTACACAAAGGTACAATATTTATTTGATGTAATTTTCTTAAATTTACCGCGTGTTTGCATCTTCAGGCAATCTTGTGCTTTACAAGGATTTTCAATAAATTTCCCATCTGATTTGTAAATTATTATACCATATTATGTTCTTTAGAAATAAGACTATTAAATAATTACTACAAATTTTTATTTAAAACTTTATTTTATATTTTATCACTTTTGTCAGTCAGAAATCTGGTAACAGAACTTGGTAACCAAGTAGGTAGTTAAAATTATATAAAGCTCTTATTTATACGGGTTCACAACCTCGTCTATTGTTTATTGCTTTTATTCTCCAATGAAAAATGGTTTCCTAAAACGTTTACGATCAAATTCTCGAACAAAGACCTCTATCAAACTGTTTCGCCTTAACATTGTCAATAAAGCGAAATTGCAAACAAAATGGACTCTTTGTATATTGTCGAATATGCTGTGTAATCTTAGTCGTTGGTCGAGTGAATCGTGTATATTGACTAGTAAATAGTGTAATCTAAATGTGAATTAGACTGGGAAGTAGGGATTTAGGGATAGTAAAGTAAACAAAGATACTATCATCTGAATTTGAGCAGATTAGCGTGGATGAATGGAGAAGGGGCATATGTCTAAGGACGGCTGTAAAGGATCTTATAGATAGATTTACGTAACTGTACGTCATATACAAGATATCTCTATACTCTTAGCGCGTTATTTCTTTGAAACCTAAGCTGCCAAAAAGAAGGGGTGCGGGAGGGGAACTCGCAATGCTAGACAGGGAACGCGCGATTCTTCCGTGAAGCGTAAGAGAGAGTCAGACATTAATGGTTGCCATGGATACGTACTATGTTTACTGTCAATATTAGTATCTCACTATAGAGTGAAATTACTTCGAGCGTGGCAGCGGGGGGTCGCCCGGCTATGCGGGGTCTTGGGTTAATTAGTCTATGCTGTACGTACTGTACGTAACAGTTACATGAACTACTATTAGCTTAATGTCTTTTTTTATGGACGAGGCAATTGTATAGGGTAGGATAGAGGCAGGAGTGCCAGGCTGAAGCGTGCCGAGGTCTGCCAAAACAGCCAAAAGGCTAATCAGGCAATCATGTGTACGGGTGAGAAATAGTGCCAACAATATGTGACGATATGTTCTCGTGTGTCACTATGTGTGTAAACCAGTAGTTTGTTGCATAAGTAGCGTAGCGTAGGCTACAATTTACATACAGACAAACATCTGACGAAACCACACCCACTTGGGAAAGTTACGGCGAGATAGGGAGTTTTCTAGGAGCTTAAACCTAGACCTATTTATTTAAAATACTAGTGGCTCTTAGCTGTAGACCTTGCGAATCCCAATTTAATACAATACAATAAATACGAGTGCGTTATATATAGTATTATATGTATGTGCAAATTATCTAAAAAATATTTTTCTTATTCCCTTTGCTTGTTTCGACTAAAGTATTAAATAAATGAAAAATAAAAAGATATTTATTCACTTACACAACCGACATAAATTACAGTAACTAATAGTAGTCGGTGGTGTACACTTATTTATACGGAAAATGATGATGATGGAATTTCCATTTGCAGAGCTAATCCTTTAGGCTCCAAGATTAATTTAAGAAGGGGAGCCAATCAAATTTTTGACGAAGCGGGGGTGCCCCCCATAATTATTTAAAAATAAAATAGAGCTATATACTATATAATCAAGTTTGATATCATTTTCGTGTAAAGCAAGGATGCTGAATTCATTTTTGGTATTTTTTTAATACCTTTCTATATAAGAAAACTGAGATAACATAAAAAATATGAAATCAATGTTTGATATTTTTTTAAATAAATGACTATATTTTTTTTATTAGTGGTCGTAACATAAAAAAAATATTTTCATGATAAAGCCCTGTTATTCACCTTTATAAAAAGTATATAAATCCTATATTGGTTATAATATCTTTAACGAAAAAAAATTATATTAATAGGCCTGTTATCAACCACAATCTAATTATGTAGGAAAAACGATGTGGTTTGAGGTATAATGCTTGCCTAATTATATCTTTCACAACTAAATGGACGTCAACCATTTTAAACGCTATTATATACCTTGCCTTAGTATGCTTGTTATAATCCGTAAGTGAAATAAAGAGATCGTTTAGAAGATACCGAAACCGGTTGCCAATAAAGGGGTATTAGATCGAGTGAGTATTTGTTAGGGTTGTTTTTAAAAACTATCAATTTAGTAAGCACATCATTGCATTACCCAAAGGTAAGCGCTTGTCGGGTACGGATTGGAGGAGTAGAGCAGAAGATCGAGCACAGTTGCGTGCCATGGGAGAGGCCTATGTCCAGCAGTGGACTGATACTGGCTGCTACTGCTGCTGCTAATAATGATAATGTAGCGCTTACCGAAATAAAAATCCATAATGACGTTTACCTATTAAGCTAATTTCATCTCTATTGCTAAGACATTAGACAGGGACATAACATTGAATATAGGGTAACCATATAATTTTGTAAACAAATAATAGGGTTACCCTATCGAAAAGAGTTATCAAATAGAGGAGTTCTCCGGTCCCTATTATCTAGTGACGTTTTCAAGTGAAAGGTACATCATTTGGGATTATCAATAAGGGCCCGTTCATTTTTTTTGAGAGAAAACTTAAGTGGTAGGTATACATCTTCAACTGAGGACAGTCTGTTGGCGAATAATGCGCTCTAAAATAAAAATAGGAATTTTGTGATACACCTACTTAGACATTACACAAACTTATTTGAAAATTTGTTAATTTATTATAACTAATATTTACATAACTAAATGCAAGTCTGCATATTTATCTACATGCTTCATCCCACATCTCCATAATTTTGTGGTTGAAATTTTACCCTCGTCCTGTTGACAAATTGATCCGATATAATGTGCACACCTTAAGTTCAGATGACAATTACATTTTAATAGATTCAATATCATTGTAAATCCAAGATGGCTGCCGCATGACATAACAGCATGCCGCGTATTACATATTTCTTAACAACCCCCTCAATCAAGTATAAAATGAAAAGGATTTACTAGTAGAACACAGTGCATTGCGGATCATAAAGTAAGCGGAGTTTAGACAGTTTTAGTAACATAACAACTTGAAAAGAAAATAAGTATTGTTTAGGAAAATTCAAAAGCTTTTATTGAAAATAAACAATGCTATAGATAATGTACAAAAAGCTATAAAAATAATTCGGTAGATTCTAGGTACCAGTCATCACACCACTCTTCTCATCAATGTAGCTAGAGCATTGAAAAGACAAAAAACTAAAATCGTGGGGCGCTTGAATCTTTTATCAACGGACAACGCCTAATATCATTATATTATGTATAAACTTAGGTTAGGTACGCTACGCTAGTGGTGTGATGAATGGTACCTAGGACCTATCGATTATTTTACATTACCTGCATCATTATTTTCAATTAAACCGTTTAATATACGACGCATAACATACTAATTTAACTACTTTTAGAAACGGGGTGTTTACCTAACTCAAATATACATGGTATACCATAAATACCATACCAATAATAATATTTTAATAGTATCTAGTCAAACAGAAAATAATTATTTTACTTATTTTATTAATGGCCTGGATACGAGACTTTCAAGCCAAATCTAAACTCTGCACTATAATGTGTTACAAATATAACAATCATTTTTCCCACTTCCCACAAAAGTTGGAACATTCATATTTTTTTTACAAAAACGGTTGAAGTTACCACAAAACCTTCAATGAAGGAAATATTCTTCATGAAATTCTCTACAATTCTATCCTTTAAAGTATGTTGCTAAGACTTATAGTTTTCAATCTATGTGTCGCGAAAACTTTAACCCCCCTTTTTACCCCCACCGCACCATAAATTTAGGTGGCTCTGCTTCCTAAAATGGTCTATGGGTCCTAAAGTGTCACTATGCAAAAGGAGATCCCATCATCACTAAAATCCGTATAATGCTCTTTGTTGTCGTGTGCACCACCGACTATAGGGAATGCTGCCGAAAGTACTGGGAATTTGCTAGTCGGTCAGAACCGGTACCGACAAATGAAAAGAATAATCTACTTTAATAAAATTAACCAATTTGTTTTTAATAAAATTAAAAAGTGTAGTTTCTAATTATACATTATTGTATTTTTTAAATTTCACATATTGTAAATACACTGTTTAATTTTTAATACTGTAATGTCCTAAGATACTTTAATTAGCTGTGGTTACCTATAATTAGATAAACATCTACCTACCTGTTTTACAACTTAAACTATGAATTATTTAACCATGATGGATTATCTGTTGGTCATCCTAAATAAAATAATAAAAAAATAATTTTAGCTCAGTCAGACCCCGGAAAGTGGGTGGTTGAAAGGATTTTTCTTGTAAGGAACTTAGGCACTGGTCCCACCGCGGGCGAGTAACTATGAGCTATCGGCTATTTTATAGCCCAAGAAACGAACAAAAGATAATCGTTCCCGTGTAAATAAAAGAGAGAGATGTATATTTATAGTTCATCGCAGTGTGAACAGCCAGCGATGAACTATAAATATATATCTCTCTCTCTTATTTACACGGAAGCGATTATCTTTTGTTCGTTTCTTGGGCTAGAAAATAGCGGATAGCTCATAGCTTACTCGCTCGCGGTGGGACCAGTGCCTTAGGAATATCCTTCCTACCAGAGACTGGAAGACATTTTAAGCAAGGCATCTCTCTAAAAATGTCGTTCAACCTACTACCATCCCATATCAGAAATTTAACATATTTAGAATTTAAAATTAAACTAAAAATATTGTTCCAATGTAACCAATTTTACTCAATTCATGAATTTACAGGAAAAATTTAACGAATTGATTTTCTAATATGAATGAAATAGTATACTATATGACTTATTGACGTTCTTACCGTTGCTAAGGTATTTTTATGTTATTACGTATATAATCATACTCAATAGATATTGCATGTATTATGACTTGCTAAATGTAACGTACATTGTTACGTGGCCAAATAAATGAACTTGAACTTTATACTTGTACTGGCACCGCATAGGCGCATACTTTATTAAAGCTTTAGGCAACAAAAGGGTTAAAGACTAAAGCGATTTCGATAAAACGTAGAGTCCCGTATTATAGCGAACAAGTCGGAGAGTCAATACCAGTAGTCACAATTAACCGACTCAAATTAATCCTTATTGCTAAACGGAATACGGTCTACTATTGTTTAATTAATGCTCTTAATACTTGGAATTGCGGAGCGTAAACTGTCTCAGCTCGTCAGACTGCGACATTAACCAGTTGGAATGGCACAGTGAAAATATCGGACAGTATATTAACTGGCCCATAACCGCGAACCACTTCGTTCGATCTTTTATTTGCATCACTCTCTTCCAAATATGCGAGTGCGATAGAGACGGAGAAAACGAAATTTCGAAGTTCGCGGCAGGCCAGCGGATACGGATTGTTTTCTGTTTGATGTTTTATTATACGAAGTCGGTAGCCAAAAGCCCGCCTGTTGGTAAGCGGTCACCGTATTTTGTGGACGCCTGCAACTGCAACTCCATGGCTGCTACAAGCGCGTTGCTGACTCTTTAAAAAAGCTAGGAAATTCATGGAAGTGAGGCCTGATGATAAGTACTTTCAATGAAAACTAATATTGTAGAAAATCGGTTGAGTCGTTTTTGAGTCATATCTCAAAAACCCATAGTAAGAGGACATAAGTGCCGCAGAGTAAAATGACGTAAGCGATGCACATATCCTTTAATAAAATACCTTTATTGACCTCTTCGCTGGTTTTTTTTAAGAACCCCATACTTCTATCATACAGTATCTAGGAGGTAGGTAGATGGTAGTCATTTTTAATAAATTCGTTTTTAAGAACAATCAAAATAAAAATGAGCGAATTTGGATTTTTTGTATAGATACATATATTATATAATTTATATTATGTAGTTACATACTTAAGAGACTTAAGAGTAAAGTTTTGACATTGTACGAGTATGAGGTACTCTCTTTACTATTCTATTAAGTCATAAATCTCATAATAAATTTCAATCGTCATTAATTAAAACGTTGAGGAAGGTTTCCTACCACCATTCAAATCCACCCTGTATTTCTGTGCCACCAATTTTGCTGAATGAAGTTGAAGTACTGCTTATTGTACATTACTTGCGATAATATTTTAACTCCATAACCCGTTCCATTCAACTCTCCTTGTTCTTCATTAAAATATTTAAAATTAATTGATCATCTCTCTCTTTCGCAGGTATGACGTCTAAGTGAAACAACACATCGCGTTCAAACAATGTGAACAAGCAGTGTAAAAGTGTATTTTATTCCGTTCAAAAATGCTCAATAATACATCAAGTTCCTTAAAGTGATTAAAATACGTCCGTTTTAAACTAGTTTGCAAATTTGATAACAGCGCCCTCTGTGTTCGAGTAGCGGGACTATGTGTTAACAAAACTAGCGGTTTTCGTTATTGGGTGTAAAGTGTTGATATGAGTGGCATTTGTGTGTAAGTGTTGGAACTATGCGGTGATGGAGGCGGGGTTTATAAGGGCGAGCGCGGGCGGGGGGCCGCCCCCCGCTTCAGCGAGTGTGGTGCGGGCGCCGGGCCTTAAGAGGGGCAAGAATGAGGAGGCAATTTCGGACCGGGTAAGTTTTTGCTATAGCTTTAGTTTTAGTATTTGTAGATGGCGCTAGCGACTTTTGAAGCTAAGGGATTGCCTATGGGGCTAATGGCCGGCCGGTGACCAGCGATCCTGACCTCTCTCAGTCTTAACTAGTTGAGATTCGCCACTTACTGTTTGCCGGGCTGCAGTACAACCGGACAATTAGGCAGGATGTTTGTTTTCAGTTTCGAAGATATACTTACGCGGCAGTTTCTTTAATTTTTTTGTCGACCTAATTGTAATAGTTCCACTACTCGCTGTTAGATGGCGCTAGTGGTAGCAACTTTAACCCTTTAAGACCCAACTTATCTTTTGTTGTGTTATCTTTATACTAGCTTTGCCCAAGGCTTATGCTTGAATTGACTTTTTAGACCGAAGTACTAACGCATACTTTTCGATGGAGCTTTTATGATCGCATATTTTAGCATCGCCGAAGATGTATAAAATACTACAATTTATTTCTTACGCTGTTTGTAACCCTAAAATACATTGTTTTCTCTGCCGCATATAAGCCCACACACGTTCACCATTAAAGCGTGTAAACACGTCCAAATACCACCTGAACAGCTTACGTAACGTGAAGGGTGCTTATGACGGCAAAGCGAGGGCCTGAGATGGCTGAGGGCCCTCAAAGTTGTACAGAAGCGAAAACAAGAATTTGAAGATATACATTCAAGGTCACAAACTTCGAATAGTACCAAAATGTTGACATAATAATTATCCAGCGTATGAGACCGACTGGCGTAATAAAACACTATGTGCTTTGTTTTTACATTTTTATAAACAAATATAATATAAATAGTAGTAAATGTGTGGAAAAATTGCTTTGCTTTGTGACTTTTCTAGTGCCCTAACCAGTTGGTATTTTAGAAGCTTTGATCCTGGAAGGAAATGGAAGCGATGGAATCAAAAAAAATTTTTTTTTCAAAATTAAGTAGGTAAAAAGTTAGGTAAAGTCGTCTAAACACTTTCGCGTAGCATCAGGGGATCTGGTAGCTGCCCTCACCGACCCATTTGGGAAATCCACCCCGTAACTGTTTACATTATGTACGTAACATATTTTATTGTGGTTCCTAGTTTATAATGATTTTTATTTTTTATAGTGTCAACTTGTACTGTATGATTTACTTCCGCGGGTGAGGTGTCGGTACAAACCCGATAGGGTTTCACGGCGCTTATCATGTTTTGTATATGAACTTAAATATAAAATAAATTAAATAAAATAAAAAAAAAATAAACATCGTAAATCAATAATTTGATGTAGATACCTATCTACTAAGCTGTAACCTGTTTAGTGACTTCAAAATATTTTACGGTAGGCACTTTTGTTGCTGGCTGTCCTTGATGCCAATTGATAATTTTGATAAACTTTTACCCCTTATCCAGACAGTTTACCAAACTAATCACTGTTTAAACTACGAACTTCCTACAGTTCCTACATCCCACTCCCCAAGTCCCCACTACATTCAGTCATTCGCTCTGCGCTTTCCGCGCCGGTCGCGTCACGCGTTGAATTAGTGAATGTGTTAGTGAATTTAAAAAGTTTGCGTGTCGTGTCTATGGTATTGTGTTTACTGTTTGGGCTTGAGAGTTTGATGTGACTTGGCTGTATGGATCTTTTTCAATGTGTATGTATACGTATTTTTGACAACTGTCTTAGTTATAATATTCAGGACAACTTATAGTATTCAAGATTCCAATTATCTCTTAGACAAAACATGTGAAATGGTCGGACGTTCGGTCTAAACGGAGGCTGCTGTAAAAGTAGGGTTTAATCTTCCTTTTTGAATATTTTTTTTATATATACTTAGATATATTTAACCACACGACTTTATACGTATATAACATGCTAAGTATGGCTAATATTACTAGCCTAATATAAGTAAATCTCAGCCTCATTCAAAGTAAATATTCTAATGAGATATGTATTTTTTTTAAACTTCGCGGTGAGGATTTCAGGTATGATTTATTTTATTTCATATCGTTTGAACATGGTGTTATTGAAATTGTGTTTCACACATTTCAAATGCTGAATATGTCACAAAATACAGTCGGTAGCAGAAGTAGCTAAGAGGGTGAAGTGAGGTGTTAAAAAAGAGCTACACACGCTCTTATTGCCTTAACAATAAAGTCGTGTTAAGATCATTTACGTCACTCCAGGCGGTAAGTGTCATTTACCGCCCGCGCGCGAAACGGCAAATCTCACTTCACAAGTTCGCACCCAGGAGAGGACCTAAAATTGTGTTTACACCACGGGCGGTAGCAAAGAAGGCCTCAGATCGCTTGTTTATGGCTCTCACCTTCGGTTCGGCCCACAAATACCCGCGATATGGGCCGTTGTTTATTTTACCCTGGGTGCGTAATGTACTATTTGAACACCTCAAATACTTATCTAGTTCTCCTGAATTAATACACTAATCATAAGTGACAAAGACTTCGTAAATCGTAAAATCGAATCTCAGTACATATTTATTTTTATAACGACACCATTCCAAGTGTGCTTAATGTCTATCCAATGATATGAAATACACTTGAAACGTTGTTTGGGCGTTATTATATTCGGATTTGATAGCCTGACCTGAGATGATTGATAATAACTTGCAATACCCGAGGTCGTTTGATTTCGTCAAGCGACTCAGCGTGCGAACTCTTACCGTGTCAAAATTAAATGTCAAAACAAATCGTTAGGCTTAACTTTTTGGTTTAGTTTTATCTGGTAAGTATACGAAATGAACTTTACAATGTTACGATGGATCGAACACAGTATACTAAATACTTATATATTAAAAAAAATACATACATAGCAATGGCGATGCGTCAAAATTCGTAGCTAACCCGGAGTTCAAAAGGCATTTTTTTACTTCATAAACAGTAGGGTAAATGAATAATTTTCTGAAAATTACGCAAACCGATTGGGATTGAGTTATACGGACCCCCCACTACTGATACATTAGGTAGTTAGGTAGATTCGTAAAATTATAACCATAAACATATAAAATAAGGAGACGTAATTCCACGAAGATATAACTGTGATGTGATTCCATAATAAGCCGCGGTCTCGTGCACACACACTCACTTTTGACGTTTGAACCAATCACCGCTCATCCACGAGTTGTATATGTGTGCATGTCGGGCGTAAACACGAGGAAATCGGCTTATTATGGAATCACAGCTTTGTCTTCACGGCATTACGTCTCCTTATTTTATATGTCTATGATTATAACTCTTATTTTTCGCCGACGGCTACACGATGGGAATACACCAGAACGATTTCAATTTTATGTTAACTAAAGTAACGCAATAAATTCAATACTATTAAGACTAACTTCATGTCTGTTTTACAAATTACATACTAAATCACAACGTTTTTTGTTAAACTGTAAATAAGCGATCACTTGATCAGATACGTTGCTCGTAACGTCGTTAACCATAAATACTTATGTAACTAACCGGGCCATTCTGCTTTTCATTGTACATAAGTTATTGACACTTTTTCTTAAAATGCATATTTTAGAATACTTGGCAATTACTTTCATTTGCTGTTTTGTGACAGAGAAAGAGGCTTAATTAGGCTATTAAATAATCCCAATAGCTTAGTTTAATAATAACAACTGTAAATATTCTTAATCACAGTAACTCAGTGGTCCTTGATTGTCTCCCGATTTTAATGAAAATAAGGCATTTACCACTGAATTACCATCTTTGTACATCAACCAAAATGATTTTGGTTAGCAAATTCCTATTATTTGGTTCAGGTACAATTTGGGAATACAATTGCATACACAAATTCAATGTCTATCATACTTTATTCGGGCAATAAATAAAAAATATGGTACAGTCAAGTGTAAAAATATGGGTGTACTCATCTTACTCAAAAATATGTCCCATAGTATCTTATTCCGTTGTAATAAGTGCGTACTTAGTACCATATTTATGAGACGATTTTTTCGATACGTATTTTTGCACTTGACTGTACAATCTTACACAAATCAACCTAGTTCCACAGTAAGCTCAATAAGGCTTTGTGTTGTGGGTACTAGGCGACGATATATATAATAGATAGATACAGATAAATACTTAAATACATAGAAAACATCCATAACTCAGGAACAAATATCCGTGATAAACACACAAATAAATGCCCTGACCAGGACTCGAACCCGGAACCTCCTGCTTCATAGGCAGGGTTACTACCGACAAGGCTAGGAGGCCGTTCAAATACGATAGATAGAGGAGGCAATAGATTAATGGTCACGAAAAAGTAGAATGATCCACCAAGTAATGTTGTTGAATCTTAATATATCGGAATATGCGGAATGTTTTTCGACCTTGGTAGGACAACACACTATACTGACCATTGATAACCCGTATTTCGTTGCAGTAAGGGTCATGAATAGTAGTAGATATACTAAGTAGTTGATCTGTTTGTTTATGCGTACACGTATAAGTGAATAAATACTGGCCTTGGCTTGGACCCATACGAAATCGAAAATTCTTATTATGTATTGTATTTTTATTCTTATTGTGTATTATTTTATGAGATTTATTAGAATATTATACTCGACAGATTTGGTGTATATTGTTCGGTCGCCATCAGACATATCGGAGTGGCCAATGTGGTCACAAATATCTGAACAACGCCTCTATTGTCAAGGCGATAAAGTGCATGCTCAGATATTTTTTAGTACCTTGGCCGCTCCGATCTATTCGATAGCCACTGTTCCTATATATGCATTTTTGTACCAAAATGAGCGTTACGGAATTACCAGGGGGCGGCACTGTGGTGAGAAGTATTTTTGACAGCAACTGTCAAAATTCTTCAATAAAAAAGATGATCAAACATGTTTGGTAAATTATGATAGCTAGACCTCTCGCCACGGTGCCACTGGTGTTAGGGAACCCTGCGTCGATATTTCAGACATGGATTGTTGCTTTAGGATACGAAACAGGCATATTAAAGCCGTTTTTAAAGTCGGATTATTAATACATTTATTTATTTAATCGTATGGCTACAGAGTTCAAGATCGCTAACAATATTAGTGCAATTTACTTAATCGTCTTAAATCTAGGTCTTTCACTCAACGGGCTGCGTTCACAATGTTCACATCAGGGAAGAACAAGTCCAGAGTGTCCCCGGCGTATTACCTATTTGAGCAATCATAGATGATGTGGTGTATGGATTCATATATTGAACCAAGCCCACACTAGTTGCTTGACGTAATTTTTAAATTGAGCGGATAGTGTAATTTCCTTTATGTAATTGAAGATTCGTCTCGCTTTCCGTGACTAACACTCAACAAACTTCAAACTGAACCAAGACCAGGCAGAAACTCTAGAAGAATAAAAGATCACATTATAATAGTTCTATGAAAAATTAGACACCTCGCCGCTACTGACACTCCACTTTACAAATGTTAAGCGTAACAACCACTGAACCTTCCAAGTCTAATTAGTCAATAAGCTGTTTATAATAATATATAGACTTAGTAGTCCGCCTCGAACTGAGAACTCGCTATTTACTTGCAGAAGAGTTGACCAATATAACAAGACCCGTACGATGAGTTTTCCGCGCCTTCTAACTCCACAACCCCTTGATCGACCCTGCTCATTAATGAACTCTCAAATTGTACTTATCCCAGCTACAACCTCAGAAAATTTTATAAAGATCAGAAAAAAGATACTAAAGTTATCGTGGAACAACTATTCAAAATCAAAAACCGACAGTTCCGTTGTTCCGAAGTTGTCTGTACGAACTTCACTTCGCTTACGCTCCGCTCGTTCGATAAAGGTTAACCAGCTTGACATTGACTGTGATATTTTCAATGAAAAGATACCGGATTTTCGGCAGCTGATAAGGTTCATTACTAGTTGAATCTTAATGAGTAACGCCTTGTTGACAAACGATAATTCGGTACCTTTGAACTGAAAACGGCACTTGTCTTGGTATTTCTATTTGTCCTAATATCTACACCTGATACTATCTATCCTAATAGTGTTAGTTAACTTAGGGCTCCAAGGACTAGCTTTGTTCCTAGAGTGCGTTTTGAGGTTGTATGTAGATTGTTTAGCGGTGAAAGCTGTCACAGACCTTTCAGAGCTGAAATGATCTAAACTCCTGTAATTTTCTTTGGAAACTATGTAACAAACTATGAAAACGGCTTATTGTTGTATAGTAATTCGCAACACGCGATGACACAACTGAGTAACTCTACAAGTGTAGTATTTGTATGGAAGTGACACAGATAAAAACAAACAGTGACGTCGCACGCTAAACTGTATGAGTATGCCCATAGATAAGTAAATAATAAATACTGTCAAAAAAAAATACAAAGTAGAGAAAAGATGTAAATTTCTGTTGAAAGTCGAATTCATCGTCATTGTTTAATTTCGCTTCTACCGCCACTTTAAAGATTATAGACCAACAACCTGAAACATAATTCACAGAAAATATAAATCAGTCAGTTCTGGCTATATATTCACAAAACCTATGGTTTCTACAAATCCCAAACAATAAGGTGACGACACATGACACATGTTGAATTATGCCATTAAATTTAGTTGATAGGATGCAAATTGATCAATACATATATCCAAAAAAAGTTAAAATTGAAATATTCTATTCAAATGGTTCAGAGCAGGGATGTTACAGAGCTCCGATTTCGGTTCCGTTAAGTCGGAACTTCCGATTGGTTTTAAACATCCGCTTCGGTTCCGGTTCTGTTACTTTTAAAACAGAAGTTATATCGGATGTCATAGCAACGCAGCGGGGGTAAATGAGCGGCGTACATCTAAAACAAACAGGTTTAAAGGTTGAACACGCCAAAACTTGGGCACGTAAAATTTGTTTTTAAACCAGTTTGTAAATAAATAACTACATTATGAATACCACATTTAATGACTTCTAAAATCACATTTTTCATTTTAATTAATGTTTACACAGTAAGCCATAGATCGAACTTTTCTACGCACACGGGTCATAAGACTTTGCACGCTTTCTTTAGAAATGATTTTTGTCGCCCAGGTCCATATTTTTTGTAAATCAGGGACCGATTTTACTTCCCCGCTTTTCTTTTTTAGAATTCCTTTCACAATACTCCAGTACTCTTCAACAGGTCGCAGTTCTGGACTATTTGGCTGATTGCATATTTTGGGTACCATCATGATCCTGTTAGCGTTGTACCATTCCATAACTGATTTTGCGTATGGCAACTGGCTAGATCTGGCCAAAACAGCGGTAATGAGGCATGCTGTCTTATAAAAGGCAGCAAACGCTTCTGTAAACATTCTTTCCGATAAATATCGCCGTTTATTGTCCCGGTGGTGATAAAAGAGCGACTTCTTTTACCACAGCTACATATTGCCTGCCAAAGAAGGTATTTGTTTGGAAATTGCCCTCGTTTTTTTAATTCAAAATCTTCAGGAGTATCTGTCCGAGATTTGCTAGTATAACACTTTTGACCAGGTATTTGTTTAAAATCCAATTTTGTATACGTATCGTCGTCCATCACCGCGCATTCAAATTTTGTAAGAAAATCTTCATAGAGTTGTCGCGACCGTATCTATGCGGATAAGTTCTGTTTTGAGTCTCGATCTGGTGCGGACTGGGTTTTATAACTCCTCAGTCCTGCCCTCTGTTTCACTTTTTGTACATAGGACAGACATTTTCACTTTTTTAGCATCATCACGAGATGAAATCGTATGATTTGGGGCAAAAATCTTTAAAATACTCTTTCCTTTTTCTTATTCTTGACTCCCTGCAACCCACCACTTCCTGGCTTTCCATCTATTGTCAAGCGTTCACGGAAAGTTTTTAATACGTGACCAACCGTAGATTGTGGATATTTCAGCCTTTTCGCGATATCTCTGTAGCTTAACATGGGATTTTTTACATGTTCGTGCAAAATGCGTTCACGTTTTTGATGTTGTACGCTCGACATTTTGCCAACTAATAAATAAAAGAAAATAAAAAACTATCATCATTTTATAGCCCAGTTCCTTGTGAGAAAAGTGTTGTTTAAAAAGTTTGAATATCTCCATTTTTCGAATAACTATAGCTATTTTTACATGCCCAGGTTTTGGCGTGTTCAACCTTTATACCTGTCAATAGACTCCGCTTAGACCTACCCCTAACATCTCGTCCACCTATCAGTATCACTCGGGCTCCGATTCTGGTTCCGCTTCCGTTTTCGGTTCCGATTCCGTTTCTGGTTCCGATAAACTAAATTTAAAACATCTGATTCCCTTACGGTTCTGATAAAACCACATCTGTTACATCATCTGGAAATGGATAGTCAAAACCGGGCACCGTCCCCGCCGCGGTACAGACCTTATACAGTTTAAATCTGGAGCCACCTGCTGCGCCCCCCCTTGGGTCACTCTACGCCCCCTAAGGGGGGCGCGTCACACTGGTTAGGAATTCCTACTTAGAAGTTCTGTCACCGTTTAATTGGGGCTTAAAATTGGTATAATGCGTGATTAATTTGACGCTGCATATAACAAAGATGAGCAGCTTTGAAGGGCGATGATTTGTCTTTATTAGTTCAGTGTCTCTGATGTGAGATAACATCTAGTTAAGGAACAGTCGTAAAGTTTAACACGGCTATAATAAAACGGTTAAGATGAGGTGTTAAATCATAGGTACTATGGAGATTTGGATCAAAAGAGTTTTCTTGAAGAAGCAAAGTTTGAAGCGAGAAATGTAGTCATTTAAGAGGCCTTATTCAATTCAATTTATTTACTTCAGAGATATCCATAGTGTTAGTGTTATAGAGTGTCTTATTCCCTTAACGCTCAAATTTCACGAAATGCTTCATTTTCTTCGAAGGCTATGACGAAAATACTTAATGTTTTTAAATCAACTCATGTCATTAGAGTTGTACCGTTCCGAGAACATTTTCCGTTTACTGTGGGACATATTCTCGCGCGAATACGTTTCGCAAGCAAAACGGAGAACTTTCTTTAGAACGCTATAACTATGTACTTCCTTTTTTAGATTAGAAAAATAACGGTCGATTTCGCCAATGTATCTTTATTTTTTCAGCCATTTCAGGGAAAAATTTAAATGAGACTACTTTTTAGGGTTCCGTAGCCAAATGGCAAAAAACGGAACCCTTATGGATTCGTCATGTCTGTCTGTCTGTCTGTCTGTCCGTCCGTATGTCACAGGCATTTTACTCGGAAACTATACGACGTATCTGAATAAAATTTACACATAAGGTGTATTTTGTATGCAGCTACTTAGTTATGTAGTTAAATTTGAAAAAAATAAATATGTTTAGGGGGGCGCTCCATACAGGTAACTAAATTAAAAAAAAAAATAACCAAATATCAACATGTGACACATTAATCGATAGGTCTATTAAAATAACATTGATGTTTCTTTGACTATTTTGTGATTAAGTGAATATTTTCTGAAATAATCGCTTCGAAAGTCAGAAAAGTTGTGTAGCCCCCCCCCCCCCCCCCCCCCCCCGTAACTTTTGGACCGTAAGTTCAAAAAATATGAAAAAATTTGAAGAGATGCGCCTTATCATATACTTTCTACGAAAATTGTTTTGGACATTATCGGTTCAGCCATTTTTGAGTTATCTCCAAAAAACTTCTTCCATAGGCATCTGATACGACCTTTTGGTATTAGTTTGGTTCTTATTCCATTGAAGGTACGGAACCCTCCTATGCGTGGTCCGACACGCACTTGGCCGGTTTTTTTCCATTATTAGTGATACGCTTAAGCCAATAAGATGCAAAATATCGAATTTTAAAATCCTTTTCCCAAAAATCGCACTACGACAATCCCACTATTCTTCTAATCTAAAAAAAAACGCTCTACACCGGGCCTACCGCGAAACTAGAAAATAGCAACTTCGCTATCTCCCTCTCTATCGCTCTTGCGGTCTTGGTAATACGAGCGAGAGAAACGCAGTTAACGAAATTTCGGTTAACGATGTTCGCGGTAGGCCTTCTTATGCTGTCAAGCGAATTCAACTTAACTACACTTTCAAAAGAATCCCCCGCAGACAAAAACACGAAGCACGAATCGCGGGCCGAACTCTTCTTCAACTTTGTAAAGGTGATGCAAACTCCATTAATTATGGTCTTGTTCCTAACCGATCATTAATAAACCTTAGATCCTTGTAATAAAGGTTAGAATTGCTAGCAACGTGAAGTGCATTATGTCACTTGTCAGAGCTATTATTAGCTGCCATAAAAATGTAGTCACGGACTTTTAGCCATTTACGGTTCAAGCTATCTTCTTTTGTTTAATACTTATATTTAATGTTTAATACTGTCTATGAAATCACCAATGTTGTGAACCCTGATCAACAATTAAAGTCTGACCGTACTGCCCACACAGTTAACTGCCCATCGGTGGACCTTATGCCTTTTGTCATAAGGTCCACCGATGTACAGTTAAGAGTGTTGCTGTTTGTACTTACCGGTATACTTGTCGGTACTAAACTAGGTTTATAGTTTCCAGAGACGTAACTAAGATAGGTTAGCTGGAAGAGATCCCTTCTAGGTATAAACCCGTCTTTGTGCATTAGGTTTTATATATTTTACTTTATTTCCTCGCATCGTGAGGAAACCGGACCTAATCCCAACAAGGCCTAGTTTCCCCTCTGGGTTGGAAGGTCAGATGGCAGTCGCTTTCGTTAAAACTAGTGCTGTACACTAGGATTAGGGTGCTAAGCCGACTCCAGGCTCAATAAAATGAGTCGTGGCTAAAATCCGGAACACGCTAGGAGGATGTTGATGATAAATTAAATAGACGGAGATCTGGCCACGTCAAATATGACTAAATTCACACAATTAATAAGAGCAACGACTCCTCTAGTTAGTTTGCTATACTACACTCGCGATCAAAAAATCGACTCAAACTAATTTTTAATTTCATCGTTTAATATCTCAGGAACCAATCATGAGATCAAAAAAGCAACGGTACCATTTTAGAGCTAACAGTGTCAGCTTTCAATACGAGCATGTTTTTCAGGCGAAAAATTTCAGTTCATGAAAAACAAGCTAGCATACCAAGGAGGTGTAAAATTTGGGTGCAAAAATGACCTTAACAACGAAAGAAAAAACATTTTCATGAACGAATAGCAATTTATTTTTATCTTTAATACCTGGTGTTACACCAAAAACCTTTTTCACACATGCCATGCGTCTCTTCATTGACCTTATCAGCTTCCTGATGGTATCCTGGGGGCATGCTTCCCACTCTTCGACCAAAGCTTCTTTCAGGGCCAAAATTGTCTCCGGAGCAGGATTGCGAGCTCGAACCTTGCGTTTCAGGTAATCCCATAAGTGCTCGATAGGATTTAAATCAGGACTCAGAGGTGGCCACTCAGAGTCGGGATGCCAACTGCGTCAAGGTACTCCTTTGTGACGCGGGCGGTATGACAAGGGGCGTTGTCTTGCATGAAATGGAACCCCTCGTCAAAGAACCCGCGTAGGGGACGACATGGTCTTGCAGGATGTCGGTGATGTACCTGTCTGCATTCAACCACCGCCTCGACCCCCGCCATCAACAAAAACCAGCTCGGTCCGGCCCTCCATGGAAATCCCCGCCCACATCATGACGGAACCTCCACCGTAGGCGACTGTTTCAGCGAAGCAACACTGGGCGAACCACCCGTCCTCTTCTGTCGCTGCCATGGAGACACACTCTGCACTCGTCGCTGAAGAGTACGCGGCTCCATTGGTCGTAGGTCCAATTTTCGTAGGTCGCCACGAATTCCTTCCGAGCGTCCCGATGCCTCTGAGTCAGTTTGGGCCCAGTAGCAGGTCTTCTTGGGGTAAGGTTGGCTTCCTTGAGTCTCCGCCGAACTGTTGAGGTGCTAACAGGCACAACCCGGTTCCGCATCAGGTCTTGCTGGATGGCAACAGCGGTACGGTGGCGATTACGAAGACTGGAGGTGGCGATGAAGCGGTCATCCCTCTCCGATGTGCACCGCTGACGGCCAGATCCTTGTTTCCGTTTCAAGGTTCCAAACCGACAAAACCGACGATAAACTCTGGAGACAGCAGACTGGCTTAAATTCAGCTGCTCAGCAACAGAACGCTGCGAGAATCCTCGATTCACCAAGGTGACGACTTCGGTGGCTTCAGCTTCGGTGGTATCCATTTTTCGAAGGTGATTCCGGTGTAAGATTGCGAGGAGATGTGCACTGGTCAACTTCTGATAAGCGAATGATAAGAAATAACCGGTTACACCGGTTTTTATTGGTCTCAAGAGGGCACAACTCGTGCATATCATAACCATGTAAAATGCCATTTTGTACAAAAACTGCGATAACCTAAAAACTACGCAACTGAGATCGATGTCTTACTGTTTTTTGTAGCTGAATAAATTCGTAATAAAATTGCATTCAAAGTTTTATTAAAATATTTCCCGCTTTCCGGAAATACGACCAAAAGTAAAAAATGTTGCTTGAGTCGATTTTTTTGATCGCGAGTGTATGCTTATTTCTACATCCGAACATCTGGCAGCTGTCAAGTGGCGGAGGTCAAAGAATGCAAATAACTTGAAGAAAACCAAATCCTAATAGTTCCTTCTAGGTTTGATGTAATATTATGGGAAATTATGTAATTAATTAGATTATATCATAGTCAGAAGTTCCTGTTGGGGAAAGTAGTGCCAAATGATGTGTAATGTAATTTATACTCGTAGTTAGTCGCCTACTGTTTTTGTTTCCGCAATAATACATAATGTTTTTTGTTTGCATGTTAAAATAGGTGTAGACCATGTTCTCTATAAATGACACAACTTCGGCAGTTTTTACCTATTTTGGTATTACTTTTGTCCAACTGAAAAACTTTGTTGGTCTGTCACTCTGACCTCCACCCATTAAAAGCTGCCAGATGCCCGGATCTAGCAATAAATATGGTAAATCAATGGAACTAGACAGGTTTTGACGTAGCCAACTCTTATTATATTTTTTTTTCTTAGTTCAAAATATCCATATTCATATTATATTTTTTGATACATTACGTATATGTGTTCCCCGACCTTGGAGCGACCTTTTCTACCCACGACCACAGTTTTTGGTCAACGCCTTATGTGTGCTCAATGTAAGCTTTTATATATAACTATGTGTTAATATGTTATTATATGGTTTCGGAGATATTTTAATTGTGTCATTATAATTCACCTGTTTTAGTGTTAGTGTGTGAAGGTCAAATGTTATAGGTAAGTAGGTACAGTCCGTGACCTCTAATGGAGCTGTTACACTGGTCCATTGTTAAATTGTGGTTTATAACGTCATATGGGTGAATGTACAAAAGTTGGTTAACTTGTTGGGATATTTTGTTTATGATAGTTTTTTAATCAAATTCTTACAATTTCGGGTTATTAAGATAGCTAATCTAATGAATATATTGTCCGTGAGTGGGCCAGTCACTTTTTCAAGTAAATGCGGAGATATTCCGATTTTTCCAAATTTGACTGCCAGGGGACTGACGGGGGTGACAAAGTACTGATAAAACACACAACTTCATAAGATATGCAAACTTTTTATTAAGAATTATAAGAAATCTCTTAGAAACTAATGGTACCAGTCTCTCCTTTCTCACTTTTAATCTTAAGCAGCCTTTAATTGACCTTTGTTTTACTTAACTTTACTACATTGAGGTAGTTTAACTTAATAATATAACTTTTCCAAGTAATTAACAAACAATTGAAACAGAAATATGACTCTCTCTGCCTTAAATTAACATAAAAATAGTTACCAAGTAATACTATCACAGTATTTCTAACAGCCTTCTGACATGTATATTATGATAATAATAATATAACCTATGCCTTATAGGCAAATAATAAGATCTCTTTCTCAACAAAAAATAAAAATAATGCTTCTAAATAGTTTAACACTAAATATCACTTTTCAAAAACATCAATCTGCTCTTCAAATTGGTAAAACACTCTATTACCTTTTGTAAAGATATTTGGTACAGGTAATTTTTTAACTACTTGGTCCATCGGAACATCTGCTACATCTTTTTCATTCAATTGAAATAGAGTGGTTTTCTGTGTACAATTTTTGAAGAATGTTACTCTCAATTCACCTTCATCATCAACATAAGAGCAGAGTGCTGCATACCGATATTCTATATTCCTTGTTATATATTTTACCAATACATAATCACCAATGCTATAAAGACTTCGTTGTGAATAACCGCTAGTTCCTGGTGTTGCTATCATCGGATAGCAATCTATATTGCTATCCGATTTGGAATGGTTATCCATGTCTCTCACGTAAGTGGATAGTGGTATATCATCATCTTCAGAGTCTGTAAATACGGTAGAAACATTTATACGTGTACCATGTTCAGCCACCATCTCTGTCTGATAATGAATTGATCCTAGCTTGTAATGATTGCACACGTCAGCTTCGCAAAAACAACTTAGTGACTTCATTGTAAGATGATTGGGAATGTAAGCTGAGCCGGTCACCTGATGCACCAAGAGCGTCCCCTTAAAGGCGATCATTTCAGACGACTTGTCGTTAATCAAGGTGTTCATCTGCTCAATATCATAGCCTTCAATCACCGTCACTTTTATACCTGGACATCTCTCGCGGATAACAGAAGCAAACTCCGTCAAGTTAGTTATATCACCTCCTAAAGCAATCACTTGATCAGCTGTTCGCTTGCATGTGGCCCCTACACCATCGGGTGCCCCCTTCCCGTGTGCGGCTTCATGAAAGTTCCAGGAATATCCCACAATATTAGGGTACATGTCTTGCAGCTTACAGCCCAATACATAAAACATAGATTTGTTCCTATATTGCGTTACAGGACCATCGCTGAGAAAGTGAATCTTTTGAATGTTTGATGGCAGTGATATCAGCACAGGTTTTAGGTGGGCCCAAATTGCTCCGGCGTTATGAGATAAATTAGAAGACATAGTGCAGTGTGAAGTCGTAGAGTCTCTCAAGTAAACAACCACAGTATGTAATGAAATTTGGGTCCGGGAACCGCCAAAGTGAAAGCTTTGTATTTCCTGATTGTATTTGGTACAAAAGTTTTCGGAAAAATCCATATGCACCACGGCTTCGTATTCAGACAAAGATTCTTTCAGTTGTTTAATTACATTATACTGGTGTACTATGTTAAAAGAATGACGAAAAAATTTAGCCATGTCATTCTCAAGTTTTTTTATGAGATTTGCAGGTAAGATTTCTTGTGTTTCTTTTTTACACTTCATTACAAATCGTTCTTTCTTTGTTTTCAAATCATATATGGACTCTTTTTTACTCACCCACTGTTGCATAAGGATCGGTTTTGAGTTGTCGAATTCTGCATAAGTCAAGGTTTTTGAGGAACACTCATCACATGTTCTCTCAAGACATTTTTCAGAATAACGATCGCAACAAAGCATTTGCAGCATACTTTGATGATTATTTACTGTTGTCAGAATATGTGCCTTTTTTAAAGCCGCAAGTTGAAGGTCCATGTTTTCGTGGACCGTGCAAGCACAAGTATCACGGTTTGATAGTTTAGGGGGAACCACCCAAAATGGTCGGAATCGAGTAAATAGGCTATAACACATTTTAAATGGACTGGTTTTTAAGAACTTCTGATGCAGATTTTTCATAGTGTCTAGTAGATATCTTTTCTGTTTTTTGATTTCGTTACGAGTCACAAATTCTTTCTTGCCTGCGGCTTGACGGCTGTTAGAATCTTCTTCTAAAAATTGCTCAACTAGACTTTGCACTTTAACTTTGAGGTTTTTCTTTTTTTGCTGCTTTTGTCCCGTTCTTTTGAAAGTCACTGCTTTGTTTGGCATTCTCCATAATTTGTATTTATCTACAACATTTCCGGATATAGCTTGTTTGAACTTTCTTTTATACTCATAACTTCTTATTTTAGAGTAGTTTTCCTCTAATTGAACTTTGAGAACTTCTCCGAAAAGGGCCTTCTTCACTAAATCCTTCTTTTTAGTTATATCTTCGCTCATTTCTTCAATTCTGGTTTTCGGAGATTTTTCTACAGACTTTACAACTTTCTTCAACTGCCTTTTTACTCTTCTATATTTTTGACGCTGATTGTTCAGTTTTGATTTTAGTTTTGAAACTTTTGCTTTCATCTTTTTAAGTTGCTTATTTCTGAACTTTCTCTGTCTTTCACTTCTCTTTTTTGCTTCATTTGCTCTTTGATCTTCGTTCACAATGGGCCTTATTAGTTCACCAACTACTGGTTGTGCTTCATCGTCAGTACTTGGAGGTGTATTTTGGCGTACAAAATTACGAGTATTACTTTTCATAAGTTGTTGTTTTTGCCTATACTTTGATGAATGTTTTTTCCATTCTTTTCTAGTTAATCGTTGCTCCCGAGGCGTCATGTCTTTAATATTTTTTCTTTGTCCCTTTTCTTTCTTTTTTAAGTATTGCAACCTTTGTTTCTCTTTGTATTCAGCTAATTTAATGGGGTCGCTTTTAATTCTAGCCAAGCGAGCCTTTTCGGCTTCTCTTTTCTTTTTCAATATATCTTCTCTATCTTTAGCCATGTTTTTTTTTTAGGAGCCATGATGTTCTAAACTGAAATAAGTTAAAAAAAATGCTTAGACACGCTCAAATAATCAGTACCCTGGAAACACGTCAGTCCTTTGGCGCAATATCAGACAACGGACTGACACCAACGGACTGACGAATCAATTATGAATTTGAGGTTTTCTTTAGAACTAACTTTTAATTTGATACTTTCGAATATCAAGAAGCTACATTTTAAGAAATCAAGGTTAACTATGTATAAGATAAAATATAACACAAATTTACAAGGAAATAACGACTCACCATAGGACTGAAAATTTGTCTGGATCAGCACGTGGTCCCACGACGAACACAACTCTAGCACTGGCACAGTAATGGCGGCCGAGCAATGGCGCGGTCTGCAGCTAACTTCAGTACTAACCTTGAAATTTAACGCGGAATTGAATTGGAGCCGCCGCTATTTAGCGGGAAATTCAAATTCGAGCAACGAACAACGGACTGACGAATAAAACTGAACACAAAGTTTGTCATTATTTTAACAACAACGTTGAGAATATTATATTATGAAAGTTGTGATTATATATTATAAAATACATCACAGATTATAGAGATATAATAAGTTTTATTATAAAAGGAGTATTTTTTATCACACAAATTTTTGATTGCGCGCTTTTGAGGTTGTGACACGCCAAAGTACTGACGTTTTGAGAACATATTGTGAAGTTTTACAAACTTCTATTTAAAATGAAAAGCTGAAATTGAGTGACTAAATAAAAGGCGTTTAATTGATTTAAAATGAATTATAAAATATAAACAAAATCTAATAATACATCGTTTTACTGACTGACGACATCGAGTTGACCAACTTTTGTACATTCACCCATATAACATAAGTGTAGCAGTAGCAGCACCTTAATAACATTCGTGTTTCAGGACTTTCAGATAATATTGGACTGGATCGTGTAATACCTACCTAGTACAGTCGCCATCAGATATATCGGAGCGGCCAAGGTGGTCACAAATATCTGAACAACGCCTCTATTGTCAAGGCGATAAAGTGCATGTTCAGATATTTTTGAGTACCCTGGCCGCTCTGATGTATTTGATGGTGACTGTACAAGCTCATAGTAAAATCTTCATTGTTTTCTTCAGGGTTCCTCTTTGACGTAGTATTAGTATTACCACAAAAGTTATGACTAGAAAACCACTTTTTTGGCCTATAAGTGTTCGACTTTGATGTCAAATATCTCGAAGACAATATGTATGTAATTATATAGGTATGTTTATAGTATTGTATATTTTATGTACGTGTATTAATCATTATTAGGTATGTTAATGTGATTTGTTTTTATTAAGTCATCTCTGCTCTTATAATCCTGCACCAATCATTAGTTTCTGTTTGGCCTAATGGTTGACTGCTAGAGAATGCCTTAAGGCATTAAGTCCGCCATTTGTTCTTGTGCAATAAATATTAAATAAAAAGGAATAATATTAAGGTTAGTAGGTATAGGATACTACATTGTGTAAGGCCGTTACTTATGATATGATAAGCTATAAAAATCATTAGAAAATTATGGCCCCAGGGAGCCCCTTTAAACCACAAGGTTGCAGAACTTCCTATAGCCAATAAGTCCTTACCGAAAGATGTCAAAATTACACCATAACTTGAAAATGACTACCATACAATCTAACATAAATTTTATAGTAACTTTTAGGCCAACCGTACATACAGGCATTTTAACTGACCATATACCTTATCCCTATTACAATAAGGTTTAAACTGCCTTATACACAATTATCTTTTCGCAGTGTAACTAAGCTATCTTATTTGTAGTGTCTAATGCGCATGACATCAGCACCACTGTAAATTAATAGTATGCTTGCTTGCTGCGCAGTTAGCTGCCCACTGTGCGTCTAGAAACTGTCGTCTATTTTTATAGATAATAACTAGGTATAGACTATAGAAGCACGCGATGACTTCGGGGTCGTCCAGAAGTCATGTGATCGTTTAAAGGGGGGGTGGGGGTAAGAAAAATATCACGAATGATCACGATGGGGGGTGGGGGTCGGGGACAGAGAAGATATCACGTGTAATTTTTTTTCAAAGCCGGAAAGCCAAAAACAACGATTTTACTCAAAAATTTAATCAGATTAATAATCCGCTCTATTTTTTTATATTAAGTAATTAGCAGATTTTTACAATGCCTGTTTTTCAGAGATAGCATCTTGAACATATACGCAATACAGTAGAAACGACATTAGACTTGCTTAGCGTGTAAGGGTACCCGCATCATAATTATCACGAGATCTTGTGTCGGGCGGGGGGGTTGCGTTATAATCACCAAATATCACCAGGGGGTGGGGTCAAAAATCGGCCAAATATGATCACATGATTTCTGGACGACCCCTTCGCAGTGAAACCATTGTAGTAATAGACCAAGACGCTATTTTTTTTGCACGTGTTTTTTGTCACTATTATAGACATAATATTCAGAACCATTTAAATTTTTCTGTGTTGTTCTTAATACAAAGCTTCAAAAACCGCAATGTCGTCGCATATTCTCTAGTAAACCTATCTTCCGCGCTTGCCTGGCAAAAGTAACAAAAAAATTGTATACCGTATAACAACCCGATAAGGTCTATATTAGGTCAGTTAATTGTTTTGCTGTTACAAGACTTACAAGTATGCTTCCTACCGCTTCCTATAGCCCTTGTAAGGTAAGACTGGGCCTCGGTATGCGACCCACGACGTAGGTACGCGTAAATCTAAATGTAATCCAAGGATTTCTAACGCTTTGTGCGTTTTGTTGGCAAATTCTAAGCTAAATCCTGCACTAAGCAAATAACATGAAAAAGGAATTAGCAAAAATACAAGCAATTAGCAAACTTAACACTGATGAACAGCTGCCAGGCGCCCGGATCTAGTAGTAAAACATAGAAAATTAAGAACACCCGATGACCTTCAAATTGACTTTACTCAAACAGTAATTTAGCTATAACTACTTGTTTTGAGAAACTAAAAAAAATATATGTTATTATTAGTTATATTTGGAAGAACTTCGTTGATTCCGAAACACGATTGGACGAAATCGGCTCGATAGAAAATAATTCCAAAGTTACATCTTAAAATTTGCTTTAAACAGTCGTATGTCTTTAGTTTCTTGACTTATACGTCTGTAACTAAGGACAAAATTCCACCGCACTAATACTAAAAACTTCGTTGTTTTATATTTCTCAATGAATGCGTAGTTTTTTTTTAATTTATCATTTTGCAAAATTTGCAATTAGCTCCCATACTAATCGTAACACAGTGTTTCTCTTTCACTCGCGCTGAAAAAGATAGGGAGGGAATTTAGCTGTTGTCAGCCCCTTAACTACTAGGTTTCTTTGCTCTGTGAATTTTATACCATTTCCGAAGCCAGCTCTTAGTCTAATAGGTACTTAGATAAATGCGTATTTTGATAAAACTACTGGACGACGTAAACAATATTTTATTATTAATCTACCCCTTGGTGGAGGGAAGGGGAGGGATAAGATATGGCATAAGTATGACATTGTAAATACATTGTTGTAGACTTTGTAGAGGCTTGAAAGTGAGCTATAGGTGGATGAGCGCTTTCACGACTACTGTGAGGAAATAGAGTAGAATATGGAACACATATGTATGGAGAATCGAATGTGTAGAGACATGTAGTCGAATATGTAGAGCTATGGCTCGAGCCATTCCACGCCATGGCTTCACACGAGTTGTGTGAAGCCAAATTGTAAAGCCATGTGTAGTCGGATATTATCAATTTATCAGACGGTAATATGGCTCTACATATTCGACTACGGCTCTACATTTTGGCTCTACAGACTACACGTTCGATTCTATATATTAGAAATATCTGTGCGAAATGGCAACCACGTGCAGCTATACCATTCAACTTAAAGTTTAAACTGACCGGGGTCATCCAACTTCTCGCTCACACTTGCACGGTCCTAGCAAGATTGAAAGAGATCGTAATACTACCTCAGTCGTCAGTTTGGTTGAATAATACTATAGCATTGTGCGTTCTTATATAGATAAATAATAAATAAATAAATATTATGGGACTATCTTACACAAATCAACCTAGTCCCACAGTAAGCTCAATAAGGCTTGTGTTGTGGGTACTAGACGACGATTTAGGTAATATATATATACATATAAATACTTCAATACATAGAAAACATCCATAACTCAGGAACAAATATCCGTGATAAACATACAAATAAATGCCCTGACCAGGATTCGAACCTGGGACCTCCTGCTTCATAGGCAGGGTCACTACCGACTAGGCTAGGAGGCCGTTGATATATTTTTATCTGAAGGATAGGATTCGAAACGAATACATCCGACAGAGAACCAAAGTTATCGACATAGCACAAAGAATTAGCAAGCTGAAGTGGCAGTGGGCTGGCCATATGTCGCGAAGAACCGACAACCGCTGGGGTAAACGTGTTCTTGAGTGGAGACCGCGTCTCGGCAAACGTAGTGTAGGACGCCCTCTGGTGGAATGACGATCTGCGAAAGACTGCGGGCAGATGCTGGATGCGGCAAGCTGAAGACAGGGTGCTATGGCGCTCATTAGGGGAGGCCTATGTCCAGCAGTGGACTATTATAGGTTGATGATGATGATGATGATGATGATGATGATGATGATATATTTTATCATTGTATTTTTCGCTTGTAAGACATTGTAAGACGAAAACTAAAGGTGATTAAAGCTTCTATATACATCCGAGTAGATAAATAGGTATTATCCTTATTATTTACTACTTATTAACAAATTTAAATACTTTATTGATTGCAATGCGATGAATGATTGAATAAATAATTGAATAATGGCCAATTCACCACATTTATTCTTATAAATATGCAAAATATGTAATTAATTCTTGATTGTTTCTGCCTACGGCGTTGAACAGCGCTTATAGATGGCGTATTTTGAATTAAATAATGCCTGAGGTACGTTGGTGGTAGATAATCATAATTGTCAATTGAGAACCGAAGATTTAAAGACGACGAAATGTAGGGGATTAGATGAGTTTCCCAATTCTTCGAAATCTTAACACCTAGATCTTCGGATATTTTGCACCTGTCGAAATGTATAAATTTTCATCGGCATGAGCAACATTTGCAAAATATCCCGCCAGCTCTCTTTACGTGGGCTATAGTTTTAGATAAACTCTCCAGCGATAACTGTGGGCACACCACTATAACCATAACTACAAAAGGTTTCAACTCACACGAATTACTATACAAGATAAGCTCTTTGTCTAACCGAAGATGTATACCCATGACCTGTGTCACAGTTTAACCAACTTACTAGTTTCCATTCAAATTTATACCATATCACAAAGGAATAGAGTCCAAGACGTAGGATTAGTAACTATTGCAGAAGGTCGCCTTATCTATGCACATAGTAAACCTGTCCTACGATAATGTTGAAATATCTTCAATGTCAAAGCTCATTGAAATTTCAATCTTATGCTGCACTATTAGAGTTTATATTCCATAATAGTTTCCGGGTCAGGGTCGTGAAATATTTGTACTACTAGTTCCGAACAATTTTGAATTTAGAATGACATTCTTCGCATTGTTCGAGCTAACCGGCTCACCTGTGGTATTTACCAAGCGAGAATGGACCTTATTTTATAGAGATAAGGTTTCTAATTTATGTAAATTGCTTAGTGAAGTTTAGATGCATGGAGAGTTTTGCAAAATAACGTATTCGATAAATTGCGTGTAGATACGCTTAATAGACTTTTCATAGATTATGTTTAAGTTCAAATTTTTTTACTTGCATTTTAATAAAGGTGTGAATTTATTACAAAATGGTATTTTTAATGCTCCATTCTAGCTCACCGAACGAAGACGACTAACTGCCTGATAGGGGAAATAATCCGTGTATAGGTATAGCCGAATTTTGGTGTAGTTGTAGGTAAAGGAGTCTTACACAATATACAGTACCGGTGGATGGGGGTGGCGCTAACGGGGAAGGGTCCCTTTTTTGGTTTCTCGTAAATAACTCAAAAACGGTGGCCCATACGAAAAAATGTTCTTTTACTTAAGAGGCCCACGGATCTTCCCATAAACTCCAGATCCGTGGTGCAAGCCCTACTCGCCCCTCACATATTCTGCCAGGATGGCTAACTGGTATCTGCAGCAATGTTCTACGTAAAACTAGCTCTAGGCACGAGAACTAGCGTGCCGCGCCGCAGAGGGCGGGCCCTGCACTTTCTCCGGTCTGATTGACTTTCTATTGCAATTTGATTCACGTGTTGTCGATACGTTGTCGGATTGTGGTATAAGATTTATTGATTCAACATCATATGGTAATACGGAGCCACGCAAATACGGCGCCTGAATCAATATATATTATGTTTTTCTTTTATGTTGTTTAACGGCCTTCTAGCCTAGTTGGTCACTGTCTATGAAGCAGGAGGTCCCCGGTTCGAATCTTGGTCAGGGAATTTATTTGTGTGTTTATCTCGGATATTTGTTCCTGAGTTATGGATGTTTTTTTATGTATTTATCTATATCAATCTAGTATATATCGTCGCTTAGTACCCACAACACAAGCCTTATTGTCCTTACTGTGGGACTAGGTTGATTTGTGTAAGATTGTCCCATATTATTTATTTATTTATTATTAAGTTATACTTTTATGTTGTTTCTGTAGTCCGTGGTGTGCCATGAGTCTTACTAGTGGGTGTGGTTTCCGAAAACTTAAGTATGCCCTTAAGTTGCTAGACGCGCTATGAGCGAAACGTCCATTTTAAACTGGCTAAAATGTTAACGGCACCCTATTAAAAACAAAGTTCATGTGCAATTTGCCACACCATATAAAGTTCGCTTTACCTCTTTACGTCAAACCGAATATGGCGTCGAGTGCCGGTATTTCCGGCAAAGATGGCCGACTTCCGCCCTAACTGTTTCGATCGAGGAATAATAGATGTGGATGTGACACGGAGTTGCGCTTGCAATAAATTCTGGAGTTTACTTATGCACAAGTTACCAGATACATCGAAGGGGTCAAGGTGGTCACAAATATCTGAACAACGCCTCTGTGGTCAAGGCGATAAAGTCCATGTTTAGATATTTCTGAGTACCTTGGCCGCTCCGATATATTTGATGGCGACCTTATTACAAAAGAGTAGGTGCAAGAATGTAAAGATATCTCTGACGTCGATTGTACCAGGCTACCAGCACATACTGTCCTACCTTAGAAGATTGCTCAAAATGCGCCTTAGCATTTCCAATTTTTTAATTTTATTTATACTACGACGGTGGCAAACAAGCATACGGCCCGCCTGATGGTAAGCAGCTACCGTAACCTATGGACGCCTGCAACTCCAAAGGACATGCGCGTCGCCGACCCTTTACAAAAAGGAGGATTCACTGTATTGACGGCTAAAGGAACAAGAGGGTCCCTCATCGTCAACACACTGGGTCCTCTTTGAGCTCTTTGGCAACCTTACTCACCAGCAGGAACACAACACTATGAGTAGGGATGCTGATACTGTGATTGCATATATAAGAGAAAATGTGACGGGTGCCGTTGTGACCCTGGTAGCCTAGTAGAGGGCTTAGGGCGTCTGCCGCTAATGCAGAAGACACTGGTTTTATTCCAGTCCTGGGCATCGTAGGCCTTGGTCACTCGTGCTTTCGTATAAATCGTATATGACGTCTATTTCAATTTATAATTTACATACCTCAATCTTCCGGTGGATTGCGCCGGCGGTCGGGGAGGAAGACAACAGTGTTATAATATTGTATGAAAATCCCTAAGAACATCCTTTAGCAATCATCTTATGGAATACTATAGATAGACAACATATATAAAGTATACGTTTTGAATATACCTGTCAGTCATCTTATTGACAAATTATAAAGCAGGATTAGAAAAGACACCTTTTGACACTTTAAATGAAATGCGTGACATCGTTTGTCACACGACAAAGCTGATTTTGCAACGTATTGTTTGCTCAATTAAAATATCACACCTTACACCTATTAGGCAACTTTCTTCGCCGACTGCTTCTTTGCATATCTTAGAATTTAGATGAAGACATAACACTATTGTACCCCACACAATAACGCGGTACGCTAAAACGAGACTGAAGTATGTGTAGTAAGGTTTATATTTTGAACCGTATGCCCTTGTCTTAAGATCGAATCTAGTGTACCTGTTTTTTAATGGTATAGATGACTTAAGATATTTCTTAATGTAATAGGCTGAGAGCAAGCACCGGAAATGGATATATGTAGCTACAATTTTGAGAACAACGAAACACTTCTAGCTTTGGTTAGTTAGTAATACTACTATGTATTATTAGATCCGGGCATCTGACAGCTATTCTATTCATATTCATTGGCCTGAGTGGCAGGCCAGCCATAGTTCGTAACTTCCATTGAGGATGTGTAATTTATAGAGCCACCGACTCCAAGCATAGTTTAGCCTAGTACTACATTACCTATACTTAAAGTATGGGTATGATCTTAACCATCTATATTTGTACGTTTGTATGTAGTGTAGTCTGTGAAAGTGTTTGGGTAAGTTTGAGTCATGTGTTTCAATCGCTTCCGTTTTATGACTCGAATGAAATAGAATAGGGATGTTGACACATGTTGAATTTTGTAATAAAATTAAGTTGAATGGATGAAAAATGATAAATATATCCTAATCAAGTAAAAATTTTAAAATATATTGAAATGGTTCAAAGATACGAGACTTCAAAATTCGAAATTTTACGATTTAAAAAAAGTATGAAATTTAAAAAAACAATGACACCATTCGATTTCTTACATTTTATCATAAAATAAATTGTATAGCAACCATATACATAAACGCATTATTATACCGTCAAATAGCAATTTCATAATTTTTCCATACTTTAAACAGGGCGACTATATAACCGTGACGGCACTGCAGCACTGTTGCATATCATTTTGTTAGGAGCGTTTTGAGAAATTTTAGCGAGTGACCGATTTTGAATCTAATTTCTGACTTTTGTGTTGCTTTGACGCAATTAGCCCCATATAAACATTTCATCCTTACAACAAAACGAATCGATTGATATCATACATGAAATAAATTCGTCATGCCTATTCGGATACCTACAGTGTTTTCTATGGATTTTAAAATCCTTTTGCCAACCTGCTTCTCTGACCTCCACCGATGAACAGCTGCCAAATATTCGGGATGTAGTAAAAATAATAAAATAACCTAACTAAAAGGGTTTCATTGCCATCAAAATTACCCTTTTTGGGGCTAGCTCTTCGGCTATAAAGATATACAATGTGTCAAGGTAGTAGAAAGAACGTAAAGCTATATGACGTTCAAAGGCGGATACGTCTTTTTTGAGATAAATAATACACAATAGAGGCATGAGTGTCACATATCGACCGTTGAGGCGTGATTATGTCATTTAGAATAATAATTGAGATGCAAATTAATATAATAAGTGCGTAAGATACTAATTGTTTTCTTTGCTATTCATGGGACAACGTTTTTCGTCCACCTGATGGCGTCATTTTCTGAGACTTGAGGTTTCCTAATTAGATTACTTTAATCCAGGGTATACCTAGTACCTACACCAGGGTTCGAAATTAGGTCTCTGACATTTATCGCGATAATTATCCCCGGTATGATTTTTTTTCCTATTATAGTTCAACTAATGTCACAGACTAATGTTTGTTGAAATTCACGCACGATATTTTTTTTGTGCATTTCGCCCTTACTAATTTTGGGTTATTATCAAATCGATAATTATCAGACATAAAAATCACGATAATTATCAAGATACCTATCATTGATAATTATCCTTTTGAACCCTGACTTACACAGTCCTATAAAGCTTGTCCCAGTAAAAAATGTCGTTAGTTTACGCAACGTTTGTATATCAGGTTTCAATCAAAATGGTTGCAACTGGCTGGTTATACGTTAAATGCATCTCGTTTCTTTATTTCATGTTAGAAAAAAATCTGTCACAGTCACATTTTCAAAGATATCGTCTCCACAAGAAAAACTTCATGAGAAAATATTGTACAAATATGTCCAATATCAAGGGATTTCCACGAAAAAAGTGGCGATGGAGCTAAACACGTCTGTTAAAACTGACCAAAGAGTCCTAAAACAATTCAGAGAGACTGGCGGTATTCGACGGCGTCCTGGAAGTGGTCGGAAGACCGGGTTTGTTAAGATAAATATTGAGAAGAGTATCATAGCTGCTTTGCTGAAAAAATCTACATTATCTGTAAGATATTTAGCTAAAAAGGATAAACGTCTAAATCAACTGTGCAACGAGTAAAGAAAAATAATGCTATAAAGACGTTCAAACAAACTTAAGTGCTTAATAGAAATTCGAAACAAGAAACTGACGCTAAAACAAGATCAAGAAAACTGTATTCAAAATTAACGACAAAAAAGTACTGTACTGTGATGGACGACGAAACATATTGCAAGCTTGATTTTAAATCACTGCCGAGACATCATTTTTATTCGGGGACCGATAGAAAAACTGTCAATGACGAGTACAAAGTAATAAAAACGGATAAATTTGCGAAGAAGGTTCTTGTATGGCAAGCGATCTGTTCATGCGACAAACGCAGCACCCCATACTTTGCTAAAGGAACTATGAAAGGCGATATATACCTTAAAGAGTGCATGGAAAAGCGATTATTGCCGTTTATTAAGCGACACAAGAAGCCAGTTCTGTTTTGGCCTGATGTGGCCACGTGCCACTATTCTAAAAATGTGATAAAATGGTACAAAGCCAATAATGTCGAATTTGTGGAAAAATACCAAAATCCTCCTAGCTGCCCTGAATTACGACCTATAGAAAATTATTGGGCTCGTATGAAGCAGAAACTCTTAAAACATAAAACTAACGCCACATCAGTTGAAAACTTCAAGCGAAAATGGAATACAGCTTCAAAACTAATCACAGACACAGATGTACAAAACCTGATAGCAGGTATCAAAAGAAAATTACGAAGTTTCTGGATGAATAAACAATAGAACAAAAACATAACAAAAATATATTTTATTTACTACATTTCTAATAAAATGTTGTCGAAAATTTGGTAATTTTTTTATTGTTTATGTTTTTCCATACGAACTAATAAACGACATTTTTTTCTGGGACAAGCTTTATTACTCTTAATGTCTACATTTCCCATGCAGGGCAAAGTTAGACCGGTTCCGGTTTACAGTACGGTATGCATTTGACGTAACGTCACAAAAACTGCTAATACCGGTAGCATCCGGTAATTACCGACAATTACCGAGTCGCGGAGAAAATGTCTTCCTCGGAAACGCGAGACGTGGAAAGTTGTGTAATGCAATGCGGTTCTTACTGTGAACTGTGTGTGTGTAAAACATTATGGTTTGTCAGAAAATGCCTTGCATCTCATGTCTTCATATCTTAGCAACAGAACACAAACAGTTGTTGTAAATAAAACCCAGTCTAAAGGGACTTCAGTAAAATTAGGAGTGCCACAGGGTTCTATTTTGGGCCCATTCCTGTTTTTGGTTTATATAAATGATTTACCTTGTGTAGTACAAAACCTTTGTGATATCGTTCTGTTTGCCGATGATACATCTTTAATTTTCGAAGTTGACCGGCAATCTACCGATTTTACTGTAATCAATAACACACTAGCTGCTGTACTGAACTGGTTTACTATTAACAATTTGCTACTTAATGCTAAGAAAACCAAATGTATTAGATTTGTTTTGCCAAACGTTGCACCGGTGGAAACTAAGATTCTCCTGAATGGTGAATGTTTAGAGATAGTAGATAAAGCAGTGTTCCTTGGTTCGACGTTGGACAAAAATCTACAATGGAGTCCTCATATAAGAAAACTCGCTCTTCGATTAAGCTCGGCCGCTCATGCCGTTAGGAGAATTAGACAATTAACGAATATTGACACAGCTCGCTTAGTTTATCACAGTTATTTTCATAGTGTAATGTCATATGGTATTCTGGTTTGGGGCAAAGCAGCTGACATACAGACTATATTTGTTTTACAAAAAAGAGCCATCCGCTTTCTGTATAACTTAAAGACAATATTATTTTTGTTGTAAAGAATACCTATACATACATTCAAAAAAATTTCTGACATCCACAGCTATAACACTAGAAATAAAAACAAGCTTGCTATCAGAAGTAGTCGTATCCGCAAAGCATATAAGTCATTTTTTGGTCAAGGTATTCACATTTATAACAAGTTACCCGTCGATGCTTTAAATTTATCATTTCCCGCTCTTAAGAAATATTTGAAAAAAAGTTTAATGTCAAAGGGTTATTACAGGGTCGAGGACTATATGACGGACAAAGATGCATGGCCCAAACCAGAAAATACTACAAAATCATCTAACATTTAGAGGACACAGTTCAGATAGGAAAGCATATCAAACGTTTTGTGAAGCAATCAGATTTGGATTTTATTATTATTATTTTATTTTAATTAAACAATACGTACATTGTATGTCTCTCAAGCTGTTTTGATATGCCTTCTTATAGAACTACGCATTATTGTGTATCTTTAAGATGTAATATTACTGTATTACTGTTTTTAAAAAATAAGTCCCGCAGAGTTTCTTGCCGGTCATAAATAATTCTTCTCGGGTCAGAGGTGTAGGGTTAGAACCGGAGGTAGTTTTTTTTTTTCTCTCTGACGTTCATAAGTGCATTGTAATGTGCCTAAATTGAAGAATAAATATCTTTTATCTTTTTTATCTTTTATCTCGTAAATCAATGTGATTTGACTGATTTGTCATTCGAAAAGTGATCTTGAGATTTAGGAAATAGAGTCGATTATTTTAAGTGGTTAATGCTGCTGATATGCATGCAGGTTGCTGTTGGGATGCGCGTTTGATCGCACTCTCGTTTTCGCAGAAAACTTGATAGGATTTATCGAGGCTATAAAAAAATATAAAAGAGTAACGGATATTGCAAGAATTAACCGCGTGGGACACGCTGTTTCGTATCAGTAGATAAACAAAAAAACTGCTTGAATGTGAATAGTTGAGTGGAGTGCAGTGGAATTAGTACAATCCACGTCAAAGATATATTTATTACAAAGAATTAAGTTTTTTTTGCGGTGAGGGAGGAGATACTCATTGTATACGGCCAAGCCCGTTAAAGAAGTAAGTTGCAAAAGTGTAAACATATCTACGTCAACTGTAAAACCCTTCGTGAAACCTCCTTCATTCACTAAACAGGAGTCGAAACAGGTCAAAAGCCTAAAAGCTTTATAGCAGCAACACTTTTAACGTGTGTACATTAAACCCTATTCCCGTGCGTTAAGGTCTACAATAAAATTATGACAAAATATGGTGTGACAAAACGGCAATCGCGTGAAACAGTTTTAGCACACATTTCGATTCTTCAGAAACAATGGCGGAGTGGTTGCGAGCGTTGGAGCGAAAACGAACGATAACAGTTGTATGCTGATGTTTTCTGAGGTACAATAGAGGTAGCTTTTGGTATTTTTCTTGGCCAATACGATACCTGGCGGCTTAGCATAACATGCGTTGTCGTTGTCGCGCGCGACTGCATACTTGGAGTCGCTCCTGAAGTATAGAGAGTCGCGTGGCAATGTGTCATGCTAACAGGGCTGCAGTCAGCACAGCAGCAATCACAGTTGTCTGACTTCGTCACAGATCAAGATCAAGTGGTATTTGCCGGTGGTATTTTTATTAAACGACTTCAAGATTTAGAAGGCTCTCAATTCGTCGCCATGTTTTACCTTTTTTGTTTGCTATTTTTTTCTTATGTGGTGTATATAATTATTCGAAGACGGCTGGACCGATTTGGAAACTTCTTTTTTGTTTGAACGGGTATACTCAGTTAGTCCCATTGTTATGTCAGGATCTGATGATGGGATCCTGGAGAAATCGAGAGGTCTTCAAATATTATGCACACCTATAGTGATTTGAGTATTTTTTACAGTAGCTCTTGAAAGGTGAAGAAGGCTGTTGTGAAGTCGGTTCTTTTTTCTTTAAAATTATATTTAGTAAATGAGGCTGGAGTATAATTCGCTCTGGTCTCACCGCATTCTAGATCTGTCGTGTGCCCTGGCGAGTTCGGTTTCTAGGTGAACTAATGCACTTTCACGGCTCGACGGCGAAGCTACGAATGTCTGCAGTTTGGTACCGGCTGCAAAAGTAGCTAACCATCCGAGGTGTTATAATTTACTGTTTATATTTAATAAATGTGGCTTGAGCAGAATTCGCTCTGATCTCACCGCATTCTAGATCTGTCGTGTGGCCTGGCGGGTTCGGTTTCTAGGTGAAAACAATGCGCTTTCGCGACTCAGCGGCAATATCTGCAGTTTGGTACAGGTTGCAATAGTTACTGAACAGATAAGGCGTTTGATTATGTTTTAATGTTTATTAGGACACTAACGCCAGTAACATTGTACTTGTATTTATTAGTACACAAACCAATAGCCACATTAGCCACCAATTACAACACCTAGGCCTAGTGCTTGCTGCCATCATAGGCTTTCAGGTGTTACAAATTACCTTGACAGTCTTGACACGTATAGAATACACTTATAAATTTAGCCGTTAGATCTGTGTAAAATTGTAAAAAATTGACAATTCACCAGACAATCAAAATGTCAATATGTGTCTTTATTGAGCTCTTATATGGCAGGCCAGGCCAAACTTGCTCTTAAAAACTCTTTTGCACTCATAGCTTACTAGTGGTAGTTAAAGGAATCGGTATAGTTAATTTCATTTAATCTATAATAAATAAACGAGCGTCGGCATGTACAGTCGCCATCAGAAATATCGGTGCGGCCACCGTGGTTACAAATATCTGAAAAACTCCTTCATTGTCAAGGCGATAACGTGCATGTTCTGATATTTTTGAGTCCCTTAGCCTCTCCGATATATTTGATGGCGACTATACTCCCCCCAACGCGACGAAATCACACATTGAGTTGAGCTTTGGCTGGAAATCGAACGAGCGAAGCGTAAGCGAGGTGAAGTTCTTATATACAGACAACTTCGGACACAACGGAACTGTCAGCTGGCTACCTAGACGTCTGTGCATTTCGATGGCTTTTTGATTTTGAATAGTTGTTCCGCGATAACTTTAGTAACGCTTTTCTGATCTTTATGAAATTTGTTGGGGTTGTTGTTGATTATCATTAGGGCCTTGTTATATTGGTCAACTCGTTTACAAGGAAATCGCGAGTTCTCAGTTCGAGGCGGACTATTCAATTTCTCAATTAAATTTCAATAAGTGTGTCGCACTTTAGAGTTCTTGCATATTCGCACGTGCTTATGCAGTGCATATAAGTATCGCAAATATAAGCAAGTACTTGTATATAACGAGTCACATAACATTATGTAAATTATTATGGTTTATAAAGTAAACGTGCGAATTATGTAAATAATGTTATCACGGTTTACTTACCTACATGTTTATTCCACCGATCTTTTTCAATTTGGTTAAAAGAAGTTCATGAAAAAATCGGCCAAGTGCGAGTCGGACTCTCGCACTAAGGGTTCCGTGCCATTATCTATAAAGGGCAAATAAATCATGTCTGTATGTCATGTATGTTCACCGATAATTCGAAGACGGCTGGACCGATTTTTTTTTTGTTTGAAAGAGTATACTTCACAGTTGGTCCCATTCCCATTGTAACCAGGTCCGGATCTGATGATGGGATCCTGGAGACATCGAGGGAACTCTTCAAATATTGTAGGCACACCTTATTGTGATTTGAATATTTTTTACAGTAGCTCGGTCATTTCCTTTTTGAAAGGTGGAGGCTAAGTGAAGTCGGTTCTTTTATTATTATGAAAAATTATTACTATTATTAGTAGTTATTTTACCTACATTCCGGATCCGATTTCGGAACTCCGGATCCGATTTCGGAACTCCGGCCAGCCTTGCTAGGAGTCGAGCTATCTTTTTTGCTATTACATGTTCCTTTATGCCGTCCTTTCTTAAATCGGATCCGACGCCCCGACGGAGGGATATATCTAAGGACGTGCGCGTGCGCAGATTATTTTGAACACACCTTGGTCGCTTAGCTACTTCTGCTGCTCCATCGTATTAATTTTTTTGTACAGTCGACGTCAAATATATGCTTACAATTTTACACCTTATTACAAAGTAGTAAGACACAAATATGTAAACATATCTTTTCACGCCAAGTTGGATATGTTGGATATTGGCGACTCATAAGACTTCTCTTTCACACTGGCACGGCCGCAGCAAGAGTGAAGGAGACAGTGTTATAATCTCGGTCGCCAGTTACTTTTGCAGCTAGTATAGTACTGTATGCTTTTTTTACGATACGTTAGTAAAAAGTGTAATAATTCTATGATTATCGCTCTGTTAAGTAACGTGCTCAAGGTCGAATTATTATGAACATCTCGAATTATTATCTCGTTTGATAATTAACGTACTTATATTCTTATTTCTCTAGATACAGACATAAACACCGTCTTTGTGTAATTCGCGCCTAATAACTATGTACTTCCTTTTTTAGATTAGAAAAATAACGGTCGATTTCGCCAATGTATCTTTATTTTTTCAGCCATTTCAGGGAAAAATTTAAATGAGACTACTTTTTAGGGTTCCGTAGCCAAATGGCAAAAAACGGAACCCTTATGGATTCGTCATGTCTGTCTGTCTGTCTGTCCGTCCGTATGTCACAGGCATTTTACTCGGAAACTATACGACGTATCTGAATAAAATTTACACATTAGGTGTATTTTGTATGCAACTACTTAGTTATGTAGTTAAATTTGAAAAAAAAAATAGGGGCGCTCCATACAGGTAACTAAATAATAAAAAAAAATAACCAAATATCAACATGTGACACATCAATAGATAGGTCTTTTAAAATAACATTGAGGTTTCTTTGACTATTTTGTGATTAAGTGAATATTTTCTGAAATAATCACTTCGAAAGTCAGAAAAGTTGTGTAGCCCCCTCCCCGTAACTTTTGGACCGTAAGTTCAAAAAATATGAAAAAATTTGAAGTGATGCGCCTTATCATATACTTTCAACGAAAATTGTTTTGAACATTATCGGTTCAGCCATTTTTGAGTTATCTCCAAAAAACTTCTTCCATAGGCATCAGATACGACCTTTTGGTATTAGTTTGGTTCTTATTCCATTGAAGGTACGGAACCCTCCTATGCGTGGTCCGACACGCACTTGGCCGGTTTTTTTTTAATAGGTAGAGTGATTCAAGAGGAAGGTTTATATGTATAATACATGCATAATATAGTAAAGAAACACTGATAATTTTAGAGGTTTCTAATGTGATGTCGTAAATAAACACATTTTTTTGCGCTTACATTGCAAACACTGACAGATGGGCAAATAATGTACTACAGTTTGTACACCTTAAAAAGGTCTACAAGAAAGTCCGCGATGGTATATGTCTATCTCTTAGGGATAACCAACAATAACCATTTTTTTATCCCGTGCGAAGCCGGGGCGGGTCGCTAGTTTTACATAAATTACAAGAGTTTAAAACTCAAACATATACAACACACGATGATGATTATTGAATATAAAGGCGTGGATGGCGCTGTAATCTTTAAAAACATGCTTTTGTTATGTCACGCTCATAAATAAACATGTGTATGGTTCCAAAATAACAGAAGGCCTACCGCGAAGTTCGAAAATCGTAATTTCGTTATTTGCGTCCCTTTTGCTCTAATGCACTTGCTTTTCTAAAAAGAAGTGGAACTGCGATAGAGAGGGATATAACGAAATAAAGGCCAAACGATTACGAGTTACATTGTAAGACGTTTATAAATAATAATGTAACTCGTAATCGTTTGGCCTTTATTTCGTTATATCCCTCTCTATCGCAGTTCCACTTCTTTTTAGAAAAGCAAGTGCATTAGAGCAAAAGGGACGCAAATAACGAAATTACGATTTTCGAACTTCGCGGTAGGCCTTCTGTTATTTTGGAACCATACACATGTTTATTTATGAGCGTGACATAACAAAAGCATGTTTTTAAAGATTACAGCGCCATCCACGCCTTTATATTCAATAATCATCATCGTGTGTTGTATATGTTTGAGTTTTAAACTCTTGTAATTTATGTAAAACTAGCGACCCGCCCCGGCTTCGCACGGGATAAAAAAATGGTTATTGTTGGTTATCCCTAAGAGATAGACATATACCATCGCGGACTTTCTTGTAGACCTTTTTAAGGTGTACAAACTGTAGTACATTATTTGCCCATCTGTCAGTGTTTGCAATGTAAGCGCAAAAAAATGTGTTTATTTACGACATCACATTAGAAACCTCTAAAATTATCAGTGTTTCTTTACTATATTATGCATGTATTATACATATAAAACTTCCTCTTGAATCACTCTACCTATTAAAAAAAAACCGGCCAAGTGCGTGTCGGACCACGCATAGGAGGGTTCCGTACCTTCAATGGAATAGGAACCAAACTAATACCAAAAGGTCGTATCAGATGCCTATGGAAGAAGTTTTATGGAGATAACTCAAAAATGGTTGAACCGATAATGTTCAAAACAATTTTCGTTGAAAGTATATGATAAGGCATCACTTTAATTTTTTTCATATTTTTTGAACTTACGGTCCAAAAGTTACGGGGGGGGGGGGGGGGGGGGCTACACAACTTTTCTGACTTTCGAAGCGATTATTTCAGAAAATATTCACTTAATCACAAAATAGTCAAAGAAACCTCAATGTTATTTTAAAAGACCTATCGATTGATGTGTCACATGTTGATATTTGGTTATTTTTTTTTATTATTTAGTTACCTGTATGGAGCGCCCCCCTAAAAATATTGATTTTTTTCAAATTTAACTACATAACTAAGTAGTTGCATACAAAATACATCTAATGTGTAAATTTTATTCAGATACGTCGTATAGTTTACGAGTAAAATGCCTGTGACATACGGACGGACAGACAGACAGACAGACAGACATGACGAATCCATAAGGGTTCCGTTTTTTGCCATTTGGCTACGGAACCCTAAAAAGTAGTCTCATTTAAATTTTTCCCTCAAATGGCTGAAAAAATAAAGATACATTGGCAAAATCGACCGTTATTTTTCTAATCTAAAAAAGGAAGTACATAGTTATTAGGCGCGAATTACACAAAGACGGTGTTTATGTCTGTATCTAGAGAAATAAGAATATAAGTACGTTAATTATCAAACGAGATAATAATTCGAGATGTTCATAATAATTCGACCTTGAGCACGTTACTTAACAGAGCGATAATCATAGAATTATTACACTTTTTACTAACGTATCGTAAAAAAAGTAACTGGCGACCGAGATTATAACACTGTCTCCTTCACTCTTGCTGCGGCCGTGCCAGTGTGAAAGAGAAGTCTTATGAGTCGCCAATATCCAACATATCCAACTTGGCGTGAAAAGATATGTTTACATATTTGTGTACTTTGTAATAAGGTGTAAAATTGTAAGCATATATTTGACGTCGACTGTACAAAAAAATTAATACGATGGAGCAGCAGAAGTAGCTAAGCGGCCAAGGTGTTCAAAATAATCTGCGCACGCGCACGTCCTTAGATATATCCCTCCGTCGGGGCGTCAGATCCGATTTAAGAAAGGACGGCATAAAGGAACATGTAATAGCAAAAAAGATAGCTCGACTCCTAGCAAGGCTGGCCGGAGTTCCGAAATCGGATCCGGAGTTCCGAAATCGGATCCGGAATGTAGGTAAAATAACTACTAATAATAGTAATAATTTTTCATAATAATAAAAGAACCGACTTCACTTAGCCTCCACCTTTCAAAAAGGAAATGACCGAGCTACTGTAAAAAATATTCAAATCACAATAAGGTGTGCCTACAATATTTGAAGAGTTCCCTCGATGTCTCCAGGATCCCATCATCAGATCCGGACCTGGTTACAATGGGAATGGGACCAACTGTGAAGTATACTCTTTCAAACAAAAAAAAAATCGGTCCAGCCGTCTTCGAATTATCGGTGAACATACATGACATACAGACATGATTTATTTGCCCTTTATAGATAATGGCACGGAACCCTTAGTGCGAGAGTCCGACTCGCACTTGGCCGATTTTTTCATGAACTTCTTTTAACCAAATTGAAAAAGATCGGTGGAATAAACATGTAGGTAAGTAAACCGTGATAACATTATTTACATAATTCGCACGTTTACTTTATAAACCATACTAATTTACATAATGTTATGCGACTCGTTATATACAAGTACTTGCTTATATTTGCGATACTTATATGCACATGCATAAGCACGTGCGAATATGCAAGAACTCTAAAGTGCGACACACTTATTGAAATTTAATTAAGAAATTGAATAGTCCGCCTCGAACTGAGAACTCGCGATTTCCTTATAAACGAGTTGACCAATATAACAAGGCCCTAATGATAATCAACTACAACCCCAACAAATTTCATAAAGATCAGAAAAGCGTTACTAAAGTTATCGCGGAACAACTATTCTAAATCAAAATGCCATCGAAATGCACGGACGTCTAGGTAGCCAGCTGACAGTTCCGTTGTGTCCGAAGTTGTCTGTAAGAACTTCACTTCGCTTATTGAATATAAAGGCTTAGATGGCGCTGTAATCTTTAAAAACATGCTTTTGTTATGTCACGCTCATAAATAAACATGTGTATGGTTCCAAAATAACAGAAGGCCTACCGCGAAGTTCGAAAATCGTAATATCGTTATTTGCGTCCCTTTTGCTCTAATGCACTTGCTTTTCTAAAAAGAAGTGGAACTGCGATAGAGAGGGATATAACGAAATAAAGGCCAAACGATTACGAGTTACATTGTAAGACGTTTATAAATAATAATGTAACTCTTCAAAAAGAGTTCGGATATTTGTGAACACCTCGGCCGCTCTGATGTATCTGATGAACTTAGTTTAGTTATACGAAGCAAACATGTATTATGTTTTTGTTCAAAGCCCGAAAACGATCAACGCAGTGAATATGCACTAGTTCTCATTAGCTCTATTCATAACTGTCAAAATTTGCTTAAAGTGACGTGCGAGATAAAGATGTGTTCACAATGTTCACACGGGGAAACGTTTCGAAGTGCACGAATCTTTACAAACACTTCCTATCCAGATTTAATTTTTGCTCTTTAATTTGTTTGGTTACCAATTCGTCTTTAAAATTGTCAAAATGTTTTCTATACAATACTATATTATTTATTGTTCACCAATAGCAGAAACACACTAAACAATAGCACTATATGATCTTCTGTGAATCAATCCCAACACGTTAAGACAATATTAAAAATGTAATATCTAATAACCCACGACAGAATTCTAACAACGCCATCTATCAAGTATTAACCTAAGAACCATCGCAGCCTTTTCCAAAATCCGCAACTAAATCCGATATGCTGTTAACAGCCCATGCACATTTCCGTGTCGGAATCAATACTGCGGAACCGCGCCCTACGTTTTTCCGCGAAACAAGAGCGTTTTGCTAGGACCGCTAAGATTTCGCAGCGACCTTGCAGCGCGGTTCTGTTATGTGGATTCTTCCGCGAAGCAAAGGCCCTCATACATAGACTGCAATCATTACATTCCATAAATAATGTTTAATAGTACATTTAGTTTAACTAATTAACTATTTACAAGTTTTACAACATCAATGTGATCGCAGCCTTGCATATTTCGTTTCGGTGCGATGTTGTAGATCGAAATCTCGAGCGACAAAAACCGTGAGATAGTTAAACTAGCACTGTAGAAAGCGAATGTTGACGCGAATTTCTATAGATATCTATAGTGTTGACGGGATGAGGTCTCTCAAGTTCTCAACTTTCTTGCCGCTGGCAACTTTATGATCATGTCAACACTGGAGTTAGTTTAAAAAAATAAAAAGACATCGAAATTTTCTCCAAAACGAATAATTTTCGATGCGTGTCCAATCAGTAGCTCTTGAGGTCCGCTGTCATTAAGTTTTCATTTGATCTATACCTGAATGCGACATTTGTTTGTCCTAATTAATCATACAGCCAAATCCACGAAAACTATTATCAAAGTGATGATTTAAGTTAATTGCGAATAGATGGAACAAACCTTTACAGTTGAAGCCGCTTGAAAATTAATGAGTGATACAGTGAAATAGTGATATTATAGTGATGAATCCAGTGATAAAATAAGTGAATTGATCGTCATTTGGATGTGCAGTGAAATAGCGTAAAATGCCAACATGGCGTACATCGGTCCAAGGAACAGCGCGCCCGCAGTGCGGGACAGCCTGCTCGCTCCCGCGTACGAGGTAAGAAAGTGGAAGAAGATTTATTCAAATTATAAAAAAAGTCTAGGTTGAGGCTTACACAAACTAAGAAAATTACGATATTTAAGTGGCATGAAGTATGGAATCCGCGGGTTTTTAATATTATCAAATTCTCAATCGCATGTTGAGTACGCCTTGAAGGACACAAAAGTATAATTCTTAAAGTTCTTAACCCGCATATCTACGTATGTTAAGCAAAGACAATATTTTAATGCGGTCAGGTCTGAAATTACTACTTTGTCAGTATGGCGATTATCACACTGGCGCCGCAACTGGATGGAGGAACGGAACAGCGCTATACACATGCAGAGCGGTATTTCGCTCGCGCATCGGCGCCGCAAGCGGAAACCGCAGCATTGTGAAAGCCTATATCCAGTAATACGAACCAAATACATTGCGATATTCGCGATCTACATTTTCAATGTTGGTCAAACTAATCACTAAATTCCATTTCCAATTATCTATCCAATTTTTTTACGGTAGCAAGAAACGACTTATCTGTCTATTATCATAAAGAGTATATACGCTTTTTTAGAATTGACGAGTGCTATCGCTCCATATACCAAATGGAACGGATTTTATACAACTCTAATAAGCGCGCTTTGATCTGTAATGAGTGAATCAAAATTGAATTTTAAATACGTACAATAAGGTCTAGTTTTAAACGTAGCGATGATTACAGATATGACAATGTAAAAAGCATAGCAGCATCAAACATACTATAATATTAATGAATCATTTAGAATGCAGCTTTAATATCACCCTATAAAGTCTAGTTTGGTCTTTTGAGATTGTTAGATGTAGGAGTTTGCGAAAGTTATAAATTAAGATGCTCTCTAAAAATAAAACCAAGGAGTGTGACGGCGTTAAAAATGTGGTAAATTATGCGTTAATCGTACAACTGATATATTTTATGGTTCATTGTAAAAAATAACTGTGACGAGTTAGTTTATATCGTAAAAAAACATATTACATAACTATAGCAACAGGTGTAATATGTGGTTAAAACAAATAGTTTAAATGTATAAAATAGATAGAAGTTTACTAAGAACGTGAACATATGGTGTAACAAACTGAATAGAGGTCTTGAACCTTAAAATATGTTTTTTGGGTGCATGTATGTAAATACTCTATTGTGCATAAAATAAGTTAAAGTATAATCATAATAAAAAAAATAGTAGTTCTTGTAACCCCAAATTTGGCGGACATACTATGACGTTATGCGATAGCTGCTAGGTGAAAGGCTTACTATAACAATCGATCTGGTTTAACAGCTAAAAGTCTCTACACCGAAAGCGGGGTGCCACACAAAACTGATGGACAAAGCCTACTTAATTTGGCTTAATTTTTCGAAAACATGTAAAAGAAATAAAAAAATTTCAGAATTGGTAAACTGAAGTTGAATGGACGCCTCTCCTCTTCACTGAAAGCCCATTCCAGCACCGATTACCTTTCCTTCAAGTTAATTTAGTATGTTATTCCAGAAAAATATGTATGTATGCTAATTTCTTGGCTCCGCTACGAAACCGACGCATATACTTAAGATTTGGATGCTAATCTTTAATATATATGTTAAGAGGCCTTATTCCCAAAACGCGTGAATTTCACGAAATGCTTCATTTTCTTCGAAGGCTATGGCGAAAATACTAAGTTTTTTTAAATCAACTATTGATGCACATAATAGTTCATTTCTTTATCTAGACGGCCATCGGAGCAAATATTAAATTTTAACGAGTGAAATATGAAAAAAACTGGTTGTCTTGGAAGGCCTTTCCGGATTTTCCAGTTAGGTGTACCGTTCATTTTCAGATTACGCAAAAAGGGGTAAAAATTCTTATTCAATTTGAATTAAATTCAATTGAGTATATCATGTATGAGACGGCCATGGAAATAAAAATCGAAGATTCATCTTGGATAATCGACAAAATACCTTCTGATTATATGCCAGTTTTTTGATGAAAACACGGTTACATTTCATATTTTCCACGAAAACCCTATGAATATTTTGCCCTAATAATATTACCATAGCAAAGTTGAACTATATTTCTATCACGATAAAAAAAAAACATTACTATAGCAGTAAATTTCAAATTACTATGAATTTTTTAAAATTACACTTAAATTACACTTCACAGGACACTTTCTGTAAGAATCGTATTTTTTGGTACTTAAAAATAATAAACATGGTTCAAAATTATTTTTTTGTATTACTAATACTTCAAACTATCTTATAAATAGCATTTTATGCAGCTCTTTTCATTAATAGAGTTTTTCGACCTTTTAGGGAATAAGGAGCCTTAATATAGGTTTTACTCGTTGCTTCAGTGGTTTCATTGTAAATTAAGGAATAAATGTGTTTTATTTGACTTGACTACACATTCAGGCTATGAATTATGGTCGGCTAAAGTCACAAACCTCTTAGCTTCTTCAAAGAGGGTTTGTAGAAAGAAAAAGTGGAAAGTTATTAACTTCATCTAAACGAATCCTTAAAAGTTTGCGAGTTTTGCGTACATTATACAAACTTACACATTTGTTTTTATAGCCTACATTGTGCTCGAGTCATCCAGTGCTGGGCAAAGGATATCCTACTAAATAGAGAAAATACTTTTTATAAAAGCGATATTCCAACCTTTAGAATTACTAGAATGAAAATAATATTACCACTTTAAAGATCATGGCTCATATTAATAATTTGAAAATTTGCCTCAGTCTCAGCCCACACCAATTGGCCATCCTGACTGCAGTTTGACCTCACGCGATCAAAATAACAGCTGACTTCTGTCTTATAACATACGTTTAAGTCGCTGACGATTACTTTAACATTGACAAAGGATATTAGCCTGGATTATCTCTTAGCTTGTCGCCCTTGTAGGGCTTGTCTTGAAGAATTGGCTATCCTCAAGGTAGAATGACCTCGTATGATCGAAATAACAGCTTTCTGTCTTACGGTGATACTTGTTTAGGTCGGTAACATTGGTTTTCAAATTGACAAATACTATTAGCTTGGATTAACTCTTTGCTTGTCGCTTGCAGGTTTCCGTGTCATTTTTAAGGCTAAGCTAATCCATTTAAACATATATATGCTCTACCATATTCCATTAGCCTCAAGCCGCCTACCAGACACGATAAAATCCTCAGTGAAATTTGAATCGATATATAAGAGATAGAGTTGATTTCTTTGATTTAAAATTCAATACATCAGGGGCGGGCTTTAGAGCAGTTAGATATTAAATCCGCGGGTAGTACGAAACAGCAACATTTTGTAAATAAATTAGTTTCTTGTTATTTAACGCCTGTACGTACACTAAACTATTTTATTATTCTTAAGCAGCGTAACTAAATACAGTGTGAGCAAGAAAACAGTTTAGTTCGGGGAAGTCCAATACTGAGGTGTCTTTAATCTTACAACATTAATCTTGTTTTGTTACGTGTTTGTATAGAAATGTTTATCATTAATATCATTATACAAGTTAATCCAAACAATATCAGCTGCTACCAACGCTCAGTTTTAATCAAACAACAGACATATTATTAATGAATCAAAACTATTGCATAACAGAAGATTAAATCTGCTACAATAAAAACGAAAATATACTCTAGTCTGATAGTAGGAAAGTTTAAAATAGCTCGATCCACGATGACAAAAACGTAGCTTAATAATAATTACTTAAAGTCAACTCTGCATTGGGATAAATCTTCGCGAACGAGATTGTACTCTACCTTTATAGAAACAAAGTTCAAAAATACTTTTAATTTGAAAGACCGCATTGTCTTGCTGATTTCAAGCGAGTTGAACACTCGAACCAGGACACCGCAAACTTTGTCTTAATGTATCTATCTTCATCTTTGTCACACTAATTCAGCAAGTGCAATAGATATAGAAATAGTGTTCTAATAAGTGCCCTTTCCGATTACGCATGCTGCCTATAGTTTTTCTAGCCAATAGTACATATGTACCATATACCATACAGACCATACTGGGCTTGCGATGTTAAAGAAATATAATTTGAATATACAGTCGAATTTAAACTCCAATGTTATAAGGATATGGTTCATCATTGATTGTAGGCAAATGGTGATATAACTTGACCTTAATGATGACAGAAGTGCGAATCGCGATGGTAATAACACTAATAATGTTCCAATAATTAATGTACATAAGATATAATGGGTGTAAGAGGTCGAGTAATGGTATTAAACTTCCTATTACTTAAGATGGTACAGGCGCCATCAGATTAGAGCGTATTTAGAAATCAATTTTGGCTTATCTTCATACTGAACTGTGCGCGTGCACTGTGTTTGTGTGTCTGATACGTATCTCTCTAACTACACCCCTTTAGCAAAGTGTCAGTTTAACCTAGTGGTGAAATGACAGAGAATGTTTCGAGCATTTTTTTTTACTTGTGCAAGAACTTTACGAACTTACAATCTTAGGTTACATTAGGTTAATCTTACAATATTTGTATAGTAATATCATAAAGCGTATCGGTTGACTTCTTGATGATTTAAAATTCCCGTGCCTGCTGACTGTTACTAACTCATAGTTATGAATATTATTAATTATTAAATTAAGGTACGAAATAAAATTAGATGCCCAAGATTTTCATAATAATAAAAAAGAGTATTTCAGTAATGTTATAAATGCAGATTTAAGCCCCAAAAAATGCTAGACTAGGCTTTTTAGATATATACCTAAACTCTACTAGATCTTGCAATATTAGTTTCTTGCGATTATACTACATCTAACTATTTGTTTATAACCTAATATGCCCTGAACATTCTCATGTACTTAGGTCCATCTAGTTCTCAGTTAGGTGCGTACAGTTTTTTATTTATGATAAGATTAGGTATATTTTTTAGTCAATGTTTTATATGATTTAATATTAGTTAATAAGGACCTTCGCACCAACGTTAGTAGCTCGATGTGTTTTTGTCATACTTTTTACCGTGACAACGTGTAAGTAGGTACACTCGGCAGCAAAAGTTGTTAAACGCGTAAGCTTTTCACAAATATCTTGGTACGACTTTATTGTGAAGAGAACAAGAGCGTGTGAAGGTCATTTTGAACACCACACCCGCTTAGCAACTCACTAGACTATATGGAGACCGGAAAATATTAAAAGGGGTTCCATTGTTGGTTACGGAACCCTAAGAAAGGGTACGTATATTCCCATCTGCGATCCGGAGACATATGAGAATAGCTTTTTATATAGGAATCATTACCAATTGGTTGACTTAAGGAATGCAACTCGGTTATTTACTGTATGGGAAAAATTCGGTTCTGGTTAGTATTAGAGTTTTTTCCATACTCAAAATAACCGATTGCAATCCCTTTCCCTAGTCATACTGTGCGCGATCGAGACGGGGACAGATGGGGAAACACACTTATATAAAAATTGTTTTTAAAATTTATTGATTAACCTATTTTTATTGACATGTAAATTATTATATACAATGATCCTAACATATGAAATATTTATGAAACTTACAGAACAGAACCAGCGTTTTGTTTTAAACACATAATTAGAATACCGTCTCGCAACAGCACATTGAAGTAACATTACATTACTACATCGTTACATAAGCGTTGAATAATTAAAATGCATGCCTCGGGCACAATGGTAATTACTTCGCCATTTGTTTAAGTAAATAGTTGGTTGTACACTCGGCAGAAGTAAGGTACAGATAAGGCCTAAAAAAATGATGCGATTTTAAAAAACAAACAATTTTGAACAAGACTTTACCGTAATAACATTTAGCGTGTACACCGTATTTATTAAAAAAAAATCCCCTCGGTATTTTAGATCTCGACTGTACAGGACTACAGGTACACTTGAAAATATAAATTATTTTAAATATAAAACAAAATTAAGTAGAGAACATATTTATGCCATACGATAAATTAATAAGGGGATAATATTATATACACAGATCTACCTAGCTCAGGCTGGCCGACAGTATTAATAACTTGGATTATTAAATACAGACTTCTGTTAATACATGTAAGCCAGTAACAAATATTCGTGATAAGTAAACAAATGTGGCGTTCCATACCTAAAGGGCCCTTATGCTTATTTTTGTTTGTTGTTTCTTTTAGGATCTTAGATTTAGGATCCATCCTTAACTTAAAATCGAGCATAAGATAAGGATCCTTTAATTTTATTTAAATTTGATCCCGAACCTAGACCTACGTAGGCACAGGCAGGTTTAATTCCGACAAACTAAGCTTTTGTTGAAGGCAGTTAAAATCTAAAGTGTATCCACGCTCAACTTTAGTGAAACACTACATAAACCCTCCAAGATCACATTTTGTAAACCTACAATATACATTTTTTCCGTTTGCCTCTCTTATAATTGTACTTATATCTTACAATTGTACTGCATATACAGAGAGGCAAATAGTCAATTTGTAATTTAAAGTTTTAAAAAACGCTACTCAAGTAAACTGCTGAAGTCCTTTTTGTAGTTTCGGCGGGTTTAAGTTTTGGATGTTGGAGTTTTATTTAATGGATGGTTTATTGATAATTTAAAAATCCTGTGGCTAATATACTACCTATAAATACGAGTAGGTACATGATTATACCATAGTAAATAAATACTAAGTCCTAACCCAACTCCTTTTGTATCGAAATGCTGTTTACGTAAAAGCATGACACTGTACCTTCCGTAGCAAGATAAAATTTCATTCATTCAACCTCAAAGTCATGTTTACAGTTTGGCACTTTACCCGTTTGTAATAAGGTTTAAAACTCAAAACTGTACACATATCTTTTACGTGGTCTGTACAGGGTGTTTGGTCGCTACGTGCAAAGGTTTAAGGAGGTGATAGACGAGGTATTTTTGAACATTTCTAGCCCTATATGTCTTAGACGAAACGTGATATTTTTTTTAAATTGAAATTTTAAGAATTTTAGAAAAATGCTCAGAATTTGGTAGATACGAGTCAATAGTGCCCGAATACGCGTTAGTTTGTAAACACTATCTTTTGTTTCCGATAGTTTAATGTAAGTCGGACCAAATAAAGCTACTTTTAAGTGTATTCATGGCCTCTAAAACAAATGGAGGCATACGAACCTTTAAAAAAAATCGTAGGTTGACACGAGCATAATTTTGATGTGCCATAAAAAAAAATTAAAACAAATATTTCAATTGTTCAAACATTTTTGAAAACATGCCTATTTACTACATATATGGCTAGAAATGTTCAAAAATACCTCGTCTATCACCTCCTTAAACCTTTGCACGTAGCGACCAAACAGCCTGTATATTACCAGTTATAATATATTATTACGGCTTATATCAAGGATGCCATGACGTTGCCGACCTTCGCAAGGTCAGACAAGGCTGACCTGTTTGGCGGGTCCTTAGCGTGTAATGGCAACGGAAGTTTACCTACACATGTAGGTAGGTAGGCTCATCAACATGTTAGAATAAAGAGAAACGAGAGTCAAATCAGATCCACTTTATACAGAGTGTGCATGAAATCAACGAAAGGGCTGATGATACAACAGCTGATAAGTAGTCATTTTGCCAATACCTCGAAAAAAAAAACCATTTTCATCAGGGCCAAATTTGCTCGCGTTAAATTCGGGGTAACACAGTTCCCCTTTCCTGATTGCCCCCCGGAATGCTCCATACAAATTTCCACCCCCTATTCTAGGGAAGTGGGGGGTTAGAAGGAGGCAAAAAGTAGCCTATGTCACTCTCCATCCCTTCAACTATCTCCAACTTAAAAAATCACGTCAATTCGTCGCCCCGTTTTGCCGTGAAAGACGGACAAACAAACAAACACACACATACACTTTCCCATTTATAATATTAGTATGGATGAGTGAAATCTTGATAAACTGCCTATAGTTAGTATATAATAGTTGAAGATTTCCCTCGATTTCACCAGGATCCCATCATCAGATCCTGACCTAGTTACAATGGGACCAAACTGTTACAATGGGACCAAAAAAAAAAAACAAATCGGTTTAGCCGTCTTCGAATAATCGGTGAACATACGTAAAAAAAAATAGCAAAAACAAAGATCCCGACGAATTGATAACCTCCTTCGAAATCTTGAAGTCGGTTGAGAAGCTACGTCATGACCTTCAGCAAAAAAGGCACAACGTCCGTCAGATACGTAAATGCGGTTCCAATATGGCAAAGGCATCTACGTGGGTGTAGTGACGCGGTTGTGCAAGGCATACAAATCGTTTCTAGAACTTATCGAGTGGATCTGTTAAGAAAATTCCTTTATTATGTAAGCACTAGTAGATTGAGAGCGGTAAACAATCGGTGAACCAACTGTACGTCTCTAGTTAGTACCTATGCCATACCATCGTTATTATAGACGGAGTGAGATATGACATAATAATGAGAGCGACGAAATTCCTCTCGTTAGTTTGCTATACTATGCTTATTTCTAGGATCTAGTAAAGTGGTGAAGGTCAAAGAATGCAAACCAATTTAAGAATACAAATCCTAGAGTTATGGTTTTGATGCAGTATTATGAGAAATTAATGATATATTTATAAATAACTAGCTTTTGCCCGCGGCTTCGCTCGCGTTAAATTCGGGGTAACAAACCATCCAAACTTCCACCCCCCATTTTAGGGAAGTGGGGGGTTAGAAAGAGACAAAAAGTTGCCTATGTCACTCTCCATCGTCGCCCCGTTTTGCCGTGAAAGATGGACAAACAAACACACACATACACTTTCCCATTTATAATATTAGTATAGATTAGATTATATCATCACCAAAACTTTCTGATGGGGGAAAGTAGTCCAAAACGACGTATAATGTAATTCATAGTTTGTCGCCTACTGTTTCTGCTTCCGAAATAATACGCAATGTTTTTATTCTAATGTTAATATATAGGCCCCGTCTTCTATAAATAAGACGACTTCGGCAGTTTTTACCTATTTTGGTATTACTATTTTCCAATTCAAAAATTTTGCTTTTCTGTCATTCTGACCTCCACCCATTAAAGGCTGCCAGATGCCCGGATCTAGCAATAAGGATAGTATTGCAATCTTACTAGAAGGGTTTCGTTGCTCTGATTATTGTGTCATACATATCTGACGTGACCAGCTCTTAGTCCTGGATCCACACGCCTGGCAGTTATTTGGTGGTGGACCTGGGAGTCGAAAGTCAAAGCATCTGTTAGCCAGGCCTATAACCGCGACCCTTTTCGTTCGTTCGACCGTCTATACATATACATACATGATACATTAGGATGACACCAATATGATGCATGCTACTGGTGCTATAATTTTTTTTATTGATTAAGTTTTGTTTCTGAATACTTAGTAAAGATTCGTTTCTTACTTGATGTGTTGAATACACTTACACAAGTGAATTCATAAAAGCGTCATTTGAAATGAACTAGAATTATAAATACCTATAAAACCGAACCGAATAATCATTCATAACACTATAAAGTTATGCAAAAAAGTCAAGGACAATAGACACAACATTAAGACGGGTCTATAAATGTTATAAATGTCGAAACATATTTCATTCATAGCTTTTATCGTCAATGGAAGAACGACTTCACTGACAAAAATGGTCAGGACTCAGGTCGCTTGAAGATTTACATTGTCGAGCGAGTTAGTTGTAATTTTGTACTGATTTACTGAATGCTAATTTTTATGCTGTACCGTGGACGTAGATAATATATATTGTCATGTGATACCATCACAATAAAACAAAATACCAAAATATATGGACATGAAAACAAAGAGATAGCCTGAAATTTAGTGGAATATGATTTTGTACAGACATTGTATTGTTTCTCTGCCTACAGACATTGTACCTTGCCATTTGGAATACTGCATTTTTTTCCGAAACAAAAATAAAATCAGGATTTTTATAAAATAAATCTAACCTAACCTATATGGTTCTACACGATGATTCTGAAACAAACCCTGAAAAGTTTACAGTTTCAGAAAAAAATGCAGTATGCCAAATGACACAGTTGGCAAATGAAACAGTTTGGGAAACGTTACTCGGCGATTAGGCAGGATCCCCATTGTATTATTATGATCCTTGTATATCGCAAAGATAACACAGACGTCTCGAGACAAATGTTTTTTTTTTTTTTGCAAAACGTCCCACCCCAAGTTCCTACCCTACCTTACTTATGAATTAGTCTCCAATCTATATTCGGCAATCCGTGTAGTTAACTAATCCGACAGTTAATTTGTTTTAATTTTATTATTAGACAATAATAGAATTAAAACAAACTGTCAGATTAGTTAACTAATAGCTTTAGAAGCAAGAGACACCAATAGCTCTTAAGCATCTGGTTACAACTTAAAGTTATCTCGGATCAACTCCGTCACTTAGTGTAAGTCGGTCAAATGTGGATCAGCTGATAGCGTGGGAGGACCACTTTGACCACAATTCACTGAGCCAGTATTGAAATGACTTAACTACATTGTCATGTAGTAACTTAACTATAGTATTAGGCATTGAGTTAGAATATAGTAGAGGTCCAGTCTTAAACAAGGTTTACCGAAAATATGGCTCTTGAAAATTTGTAAACGGCCAGTGTTATCACTGACTAAAGTCTAATAAAACTGACCGAGAAAGCGCTGCACGAATCGTTCTTACAGCACTATTGTGGGGCAATTTTTTGGGCTGATTGTGTATGCCGGTTAACACATATCGGTGATAGTAGGGAATGAACTTATGTCACAAATCGCATACAAAATACGTCGTCTTCTAAAGATCCTTTTGAGTAAAATTGTTAACAAAGTGAACTTTTTAAAGCGTTTCGCTTCAACATTCTTTATGCGAACGGCCAAGGAGTGAAACGGCCTGCCCGAGTCTGTGTTTCCTCTTGAGTACAATTTGGGTATTTTCAAATCGAGAGTAAAAAGGTATCTCAAAGATAAAGCGTGCTCCACCGTAGACCGCATCATCATCATCACTTACCACCATGTGAGATCGTGATCAAACGCTTGCCTATCCTCCATAAATAAACTTACTGCCTCGGGAGAGACTCGAACTCGCATCTTCGCACCTCACCTTGGTACTTTTTAGGGTTCCGTAGCAAAAATTACAAAAACGGAACCCTTATAGTTTCGTCATGTCCGTCTGTCCGTCCGTCCGTCCGTATGTCACAGCCATTTTACTCGGAAACTATAAGACGTATTTTAATAAAATTTACGCATAAGGTGTATTTTGTATGCCGCTACTTAGTTATGTAGTTAAATTGCAGAAAAAATGTTTTAGTGGGAGCGCTCCATACATGTCCAAATTTTTTACTAAATATCGACATGTTGCATATCAATCGATAGGTCTTTAAAAATAGCATCGAGGTTTCTTTGAACATTTTGTGATTAAGTAAATATTTTCAGAAATAATCGCTTTGAAAGTCAGTAAAATTGTGTTCCCCCCACCTTTAACTTTTGAATCGTAAATCAAAAAATTTGAGGAGATGCGCCTTATTACATACTTTCTACGAAAATTGTTTTGAATCTTATCGGTTCAGCCATTTTTGAGTTATTTCCAAAAAAAACTTTTTCCATAGCCATCAGATACGACCTTTTGGGTTTAGTTTGGTTCTTATTCCATTGAAGGTACGGAACCCTCCTTTATACTTGGTCCGTCACGCACTTGGCCGGTTTTTTAGGGTTCCGTACTTCAAAACGAAAAAAACGGAACTCTTATAGGATCACTTTTGGTATCCATTTGGGTCTGTGTGTCATCTGTCTGCCAAGATCCTTTTTCTCAGGAACGCGTGGAGCTTGGAGGTATCAAGTTGTGAACAATATAACATCAATGTCTGTGAACCCTTGAAGCTGTAAAAAAAAACAATTTTAGGATTTTGCAGTTGATATTGATAATCGCGCCTACGTCGATGTATGGAGACAAACGGTTTCTCAACGGCAACGTCAAAGTTTGTCCCTCTATCCTATACCTACGTTAAAACAATGTCCAGTTATTATTAAATTTAGTGATGTGTGGAACCCTCAGGGCGCGAGTCTGACTCGCACTTGGCCGGTTTTCTTCAGAACATCACATCTTTTCGCCTAATTAGTGCCAATTAATCTATCTTTTCTATTTCTATTATATGATATCATTCCAAATACTATTAATAATGCATACATTTGCATAAAATTGGCCATATATAAATACTGTCATTTCTTATCTAGCCTTTCCAACATTCTTCACTCAAAATTAAACTTTACGCTCTATAAGAAAAGATCGGGTTTTGATTATTTTAGATTGTGGAATAAAAAAAAACTTTCTAACGGTAAAATTAATAAAGATAGCGTATCGATAATTTCTCGCTTTCACTAGTGTGATCGAGTGGTCGAAATATAAAGTAATTAGAACTGTCGGGCTTTGATTTCACTTTCTGTGGGTACATTCAGCACTTTTTCATTTTTATATTAGATAAAATCATAATTACCAAAAAAAGAACTGAAATAAAATATCACACAATCAAACAACAGACAGACACACCCAGACACACACATATCGGTCAAACTTAAATTAGCCTAAACTCACATAATGTTTTTTCCCTCTTTTGGCCTCCGAAATGGGTGATTAAAATCTTTTGAGTTCCGTGCGAGCACGTTGTATAGGTACGCAGTTAAGTGCTTATATTAAATCTAGTTTGCTTGTATTTGAACGGAAACGTATGCAAATTTAATAATAATAAATAAAGATTATAGGACAATCTTAAACAAATCGACCTAGTCCTACAGTAAGCTCAATAAGGCTTGTGTTATGGGTACTAGACGACGATATATATAATAGATAAATATGGATAAATACAATACATAGAAAACATCCATAACTCAAGAACAAATATCTGTGATAAACACACAAATAAATGCCCTGACCAGGATTCGAACCCGGGACCTCCTGCTTCATAGTTCACTCATCATCATCATCATTAGCATCATCTTTCTCATGGATGCCATTATCAGAACTGGATCAAATTGAAATGGGACCACACGGGAAGCACCAGCTTTCAAATAAAACAAGTATCATCAAAATCGGTCCAGTCGAAAGTTCTGAGGTAACAAACATAAGCTAGGACTGTGTGATAGCTGATATGCAAAGAAAGAATGTAATGGAGATGACGGGTGACAGAGAAGAGAAGTAAAACAAAATGGAAGAAAAAGTTTTTGTCAAAAATTTCATGTACTTCTTATTATGATAGACTGGCCGGTTACAAATAGGGATTGCAAATCCGCATATACTTAATCAAATCCGGATTTTCGGATAATTTATACGCCAAAACCCGGAGTTCGGATAAAATCCGGATTTAGGTGCATTTTTTAACTTACTACTAGGAATAGTAGAAATAACAGAAAAAAACAACCTTATAAGAAGTAATCAGTCTTTTTAATCAATGTAAAGTTTTTATAGTCATTTTATACGTCAACTTCTTTACGTAGAAGTTGACGTATAAAATGATTATAAAAACTTTAAACAAAAAATAATTATTGTCTTCAAAAATTTTTTCAATTAAGTTTTAGGCTAAATCAAAATAAGGAAAGCCGACCCCGCCTAACGGAAAAGAACGAAGAGGAAGAAGAAGTAGTCTTAGGCTAAATACTCTCTTTCTTCAAAAAGTGGAATCTTAAAAACATTTCACAGAGTCATTTAACCGCGTTCTTAATCGGTTACACAGCATACCAGCTTCGGAAAACGCCTTCTCTGGCTCTACACTTGTTGGGGGGATTGCTAATAAGTTCTTGTAAACGGAACACAAAATAGGACCCATTTTCTCCCCGTTTTCATACACAGCCATCTCAATATGTACTAAAGTAGCTAAATCAGGTGTTTCTGGTGTGGCTACAGCTGTATTACTCGGTTGCCTTTGGGTGAGAAGGGACAGAGTTAAACACGGAACAAAAAAAAATCTAGTCCTGTTCCGTGTTCTAACCTTCCGTCCGAAACAACACCCACAACGAATAAAGGCAACGGCAGCAATAACGGGGCAAGGGCACTGTTAAGCGAGCCAGCGCACGGCAAGAAAATCCCCTCTCGCCCCGCTCCGAGCGCTTTTCAGGTAATAGACGTAACAGGTGCATTCAACGGTAATGAAAGATATTATTTTTAACAATTAAAACGTATTAAAAGCAGTTGTTGCATAGTTTAACAAAAAAATCCGAAAATTCGGATTTCGGCTGAAAAATCCGGATTTAGAAACGGATTGCAAAATCGGCGAAAAATCCGGATTTTCGAACTCCGGATAAACCGGATTGCAATCCCTAGTTACAAATTTTCAGAAGCCATATTTTCAGTAAATCTAGTTTGAAACTGTACCTCCTTTACATTCTTGCTCGACGGTCTGAACACTTATTTCTAATTTATAAAAGTAGCTGCACATTCTTTGCCAAATCCAACATGTTCACGAACTAATTTCCATATTAATTAACCGCCAAGATGTTAATTAAAATAGTTTATGCATAACCTTACCTTTATTTGTCACCTTGGGCCTCCAAAACTTATCATTATTTAATAACCCAGTAAATATTGAAATAGACAGGCCTTGTTGCTATCTATAGTAATGTTTACTTGCGTTGAAACCAGTTGAGTAAGTTTGGAATTCAAAATTACGTGCTAATGGGATATGATTATTTAGTGTTTACGCCAGTACAACAGATACCAGTACAACAGCACTACCCTACTTGACCTATCCCAAGGATGATATAAGACTGGATTGGCAGTGTCTATACGAAATCGCGTTCCCGTATTTCAGGTTATGGTGCTAGCGCCATCTATCGGTCACCATAAACACTAAGTCCCAGCTTCATACTTTTTGTTTGGCGATTAGCGCTGACAGAAAAACTCGCCTCCAGGCTCAACAGGTGGCGCTGAAACACTTAGTACCGATAACCTGAAGTTTGGAGGAACGCGATTTTGTATAGACATTGTCAATCCACACCTATCCTAAGACTACTACTTACTTGAAAAACAGCCTAAATTAAATAATTTTCTTTACCCAAAAAATACATGAAGTAATACCTATATATGTTATGAACTATGATAGAAACATGTTCCATCCATTCCGTTATTAATGATTGGTCAAAGCATATACTCCAGTTCTCCGTAAACCTTTTTTTTAAACTTATGTCATAAAGTTGATTAAATGTACCTTAATAGTCTAACCTATTTATATTTCAATAGAAGAGCCTTCAGGGTAAACTTGCTATATTGGATATGCACTTGCCACCTCTGGTGCTTTGCGTCTTGAATCTTACGCCTTTGTATCCAGATATTCCAATGAGTCCGGTACTATATGAATCTGTTATACATATAGTAACATATAATCTGTATAGCGATTGTATTTTACGACTCGTACATTGAGTAATAGGCGATGACATCCCTAAGAAATTCTTTGTCCTAAAAGTCTATCACTACACGTCTTTGATTTGGTCACAGCTGTTAACCGCCAAACATGGCGCACAAAATTTGTTGTAGATGTTCACATCTAGTATAGAATACATAATGAATCAAGACTCTGGTATCGTGCTCTTGGAACCCTTATTCATACAGTTCTATTATCTAATCCATATTCTTTGTTTTTCCTATCCAACAGTGCTAACAACCTTCTTCTTTTTGTCAACAGATCAAATTGGAGAGCGTCCTCGGGCTGACAGTCTCTTCAAACGCTGCCCTCGACTGTGATCCGAACACCGAGCTGGTCGCATACCCTGCAGGGTGAGTTTCGTTCACAAACCTTTCTTTAAGAGTGTGTTGATGTGGCAAACGTTTTCCTCGAGTTCTTTTTGTGTCGCGGTCCCCTTAGATATGCTTTATACCCGCACACGAGACGGGATGTCAAATAGGCGGCGGTATTGAGTTGACAGCTCTGTGCGTCGCGTCGAGTCCAGTAGAAGAAAACTAGGTACGAATATCACTACGTCACAGCTAGACCCCACTGTGATTCTCAAACTTTAAATTTTGGGATAATTTTAACTAAATTAGTGGATGTGGCTTAGTGGATTCTGCAAACTCTGCAACTCTGATGAACTACGTCTATTAGAGTAATATGGGCAGACGAGGCAGTAAGTGCGCTATGGTTTGTGATGCCCAGCTTCTTCTCCAACTCGCTAAGAAATACCGCTATAGTAAAAAAAACCGGGATTTCGCTTTAGGCCTCTGTGAATTGATAAAAGAACGATCTAAAAGGTTCACTATTATAGTCTTGACTCTAATAACAAAAAACAATACGTTTTGCATTCGCGATTTTCGTAAAACCTATTTCGTGCTTATTGACGTACGTCCCGTTAACAAAGAAGGGTACCTCACCTACATTAACATATATTTGGCGACAGTCTAACACTATGCATACTAAATGGCCATTAAGCCACATAATCGAACGGTCATTGACAGAAACCGAAAAAGCTAGTCTAGGAATCTTAGCACGAGTAAGATCTATACTAATTCCTAATCCTTTAACATGCAAAACATTTTATCTTAATCTCATTCTAACCGCGACCCATTAATAACCGAGGCAGTGAGTACAAAATTTCAGTGCGGTCAACGGTTCAATGATTAAATGCAAAAAATATTTTGTTAAAGGGTGATTGCGTGTAGCTCAAAAACAGTTTTATTTTTCCAATCTAAATGATATTGAAGAATGATACGCCTAATTATTCTAGCGTTAGATATTTTACTATCATTTTCACGGGACAAACATGTAGCTGAAACTTGATTTAACATAAGCAAATGACAATGTCTAGCTTCCGCTTTTCTGCCCTTTATGTTATAAAATTCAACTGTTGGGTTGACTTATAACAATAAACAACATTGTGCTGGTATTTAAGATCTTAATTGATAGTTCTATAATAGGTCGTATTTCGAAAAAAGTACTTGTAGGAGTCCCACAAGGATCAGTGTTAGGCCCAATTTTGTTTATTCCTTACAAAACAAACTATGATTATAATATTATGAATTGTTTGCATACATTTGGCGAGAGCCTGTCGCTGCGCATACTAAACGACCATTATGTCACGTTTACATCACATGTGCCAGCGGTCATCGACAGAGAACCATAAAAGGGCTACCACAATACATGTATTTAGACGTAAGTTTACATGGCACATTTAAAATAACGTTAGATTTTGTTTTAAGAACAGTGTTGTTATAATGTGGAAAGTGGGATAATCTATTTTTCTACTCATGTACTTTTATCTGTCATTTATACATTCGTTAACACCTTTATAAGAACATAGATAATACACTCGATGAAAAGTCTATCTAGTCTATTCCCCAAAATAACACTTGTTCTATAAAAGCGCCAAAATAGTATCGCGTAATCGCGTGCAAACACGACTATTAATATAAAATAAATTACTGCCAACCTAAGAAACCTAAATAAACGCAGCGTTTTTAGAAAAAAAAACTTAAAAAAAATAAAAGAACCACAGACCTCTACTTCGTAGTTTTTTACGTTTCCCGTTCGTTTGTTGGGGCAAATTGCAAACTTTGAAAGTAATTTAGGTATTTTTACTAATCTCTGTAGCTCTTTAATAATTGATCAAATAAAGGCGGTGTGTATTTGTGTAAGTAATGTTAGTATTATTGAAAAATAGTGTTTCAAAAGGTAAAACTGAAATGATTGTTGATTATGTTGACAAAATAACTGCGATATCCATGAAGTTTTCAATTTCGCATTTTATGTAAAAGTAAGTGTATTCGTAGAAAAAGTATTGTATGCAACGTCGTATAAGTAGGTAAAAAAATGTTCGTGGCGTTTTTCTTAACAATTTTCGCCTACGGCTCAAATTGTTACCCACGCCACTCACCTTTTTTGACCCCTCTTATACAACTGTTGCATAAACTACTATTATCAGTCCACCACTTAAGATAAGATATTATGGTTTACTATGGAGTGCTTGAAGCTTGATTGCGTGATTGGATTTAATTTAGGCCCTAAACTAAGCTTCATTCTACAACAAAACTACCGATAAGCTTTGTCAACCGTTTAACTAAAGTGGAAGACCTATAACAGAATAAGTAGGTGAGGCCCTGGGTTTTCTGACCACCCGTCGCCGGCGGCCGGCGACCGACGCAATACAAACATCCGATGTTTTGTATTGCGTCGGTCGCCGGCCGCCGGCGACGGGTGGTCAGAAAACCCAGGGCCTAATAGTACTAAAGATGGTTCTCTCGTCTAATGTTAACGTTTAGCTATTCGAATTTACGCGTTGATTGAAATTTGATTGATGTGCGAGTTGTGCGATAGATAAAAAAAACGGACCAAGTGAGAGTCGGACTCGCGCAGCCTACAGGTTCCGTAGAAACCTGTAGGTTTGATATGAATTTCAATTTAATACCTCTACGCGTTCATGAGGAAAGGGGTAGTAACTTTAAAATTATAAAAAAATATATATGATGGAACTAAAAATTTACGGTTTTCGCAATTTTTCCTTTATCTGTGCTATAAGACGTTGCTTCGTACCAAATTTCAAGATTCTGAGTTCATGGGAAGTACCCTGTAGGTTTTGATTCCCTTGCGAGTTTCGAAAATTTGCGGCATAAACGGCTGTATCTTTGATTGCGTTGGCTTAGATTTAGAAGTTTGATTTTTTCACAGCTCCATGGGACAGTATTTGAGTATTTGATATAAATTTCAGCTTGATACCTCCACGCGTTCCTGAGAAAAAGGGTCTTGACAGACGGACGGACGGACAACAAAGTGATCCCATAAGGGTTCCGTTTTTTCCTTTCGAGGTAACCGGAACCCTAAAAACAAGCAAAGAATAGAATAACATTTCTTGTGTTATGCCGATGCCGTGGATAATATCGACGTTATAATAAATTCTTATATTTGTCTATAAAACAATTTCAGTATTGTTAATTCCAAACGAGAAAGTATGGACCAAGTTAGCTCAGAATCAATATAATATGTACCTGTCACTCTAAAGAGGTTAGCATCACGCATCAGTGCAATAAGGACAACTAGCTTTAACGAAAAATCTGCGCTAGGGTCAAAAATCAAGGACAAAACAGTCGAATATTTGTATGTAGAAATTACCACTACTAAGCAAACTCACTAGAAAACTAACTACTTTAAAACATCGGAACGCTCCCTTATTTAAAATCCCCATACATCCATAACTATCGATCAAGGGCTTGCCCGGTACACCACTGGTGGCCGCGCCCGCGCCTCGCCTTAAAGAGGTCGTTCACCTGCAGTGGCCGTGACATGCAACTGTTAATGCCAAGTGCCAAGGTAAATGGGACTTTAATTAGTGCCGGTTATGATGTATATTGCGATGTTTTGCGACAGAAGGGGTGGTTTATTAACTTCGTCGTTCTTCATGACCTCACTCACCAGCAGGAACACAACACTATGTGTAGGGTCTAGTGCTATTTGGCTGTGGTTTTCTGTAAGGTGGACATACTTCCCCAGTCGGGTTCTGCTTCAGATTTGAGCGAGATGACATTCGCTGAGCTGTGCCCTACCACACAAAGCGAGATGACATTCGCAGTGCCCATACCTCCCGGGGTACCAGTACCCGGATCCAAGGCGGGTACCCTCTTGTTCATTTGGCTGTCAACAGTGAATCCTCTTATATTCCGCTTACTATCAGGCGGTCCGTATGCTGGTTTGCCACAGTTGTGGTATCAAAAAAGCGTGTCGTTTTGAACACTTCGCTCGCTTTAGCACTTCTGCGGCTGCCTGTACCTAATGGTATCAGCCCTTTAGGTCCTTTTTCGTGGAACTACACACTTTACTTCACGAAATTAGTGCTAAGTAATTAAATACCTGATTGCAAATACACTCGCACTCAACAATGAAAACAGATTTTTTTTTTTTTTTATTTATTTCCAAGATTACAAAGTCCTTAATAACTAATACAATTCTTCGCCAAACTGCGAGACAGTTTGTTGGCGAATCAAACCAAAATTAAATCAAAATCAAAAAGATCATTTTATATGTCAATTTCCATACAAATCTTCCTCGTTTACACACAGTAGTATCACAGGATAGCGATATTAACTACCTGTTTTATTTGTTTTAAACCATTGGTAAGTAAACCACCATTGGTCTTTAGTTGGACTACAAGGTCATAAAATGATACTTGACCCTCACCCGGTTTGGACATAAAGGTATGGAGTAACGGCTTTTATTACTGAGTTTTACACTGTAAGGCACAACACACACGGGCAAAATTCAGTTATCATAGACAATAACCAGGCGGGAGGCGGAAAAATCCAATTACCGACTGAATTTTGTTTATGGGCTTAATACAAAAAATTGACATTAATAGTATGAAAATTTGAGCAAATCAAAGTGATATTTTTTGCCAAATCGAGTGCGATGTCATAGTTCCCCCACCACGTATATATTAGGCTTCCCATCGGCGCGTACGCATAGGGAATAGTTATCGATGACTCCGTGACGGTATGGAGTTAAGGCCATGGTACTGGTGTGGTGGTAGCGTAGCGGATAGCGGATAGCGGATAGCGACGCGACGCACTGTTGTTTTTGGCGAATTTTGGAGTGTATCGTCGTTTATCGAGTTGTAATTTACCGTGTGTCTTAAGAAAATTTTAATATTATTTTTGTACAAACAATTTTTTTTTTTTTTATTATTTCACAATAACAATACAACTAACATTATAGTTTCCCAATGCGATAGTGTAGTAAATTTAACCTAGATACAAATATATATACAGACATTTATACATTTAATTATAACACAGTACAAACAAAGTCAATTTAGTGAAGTCATTCTCTGAACAATGGAATAAATCAATCCGGGTAGCAACCTTATTAAGCGTGCGCAGGGCCCGAGTCCAAGGCGCCCATTTCAGCAGGCCAGTGCGCGCGTGCGGCTCGGCTAGCAGTGGCGGCCTGCGCCGGCGCCACACGTACCGTGCTGGAGCATACAGACCCACTGTGGCAAATAACCCCGGGTTACTGATCCTACCTCGCAGGAGTTTAAAAATAAGGGATGATAGGGCTAACTTCCAACTGGTAATACCCTACCATTCCTAGTACAAACAATGTTGGGTACATAAGTGGGTAAAACGGGTATACGCCGTAAAATTTTAAATATAAAAACCTTGTAAATTTATTTTGAATACGTTCAAGCATAAATTTGTATTTTTTTTCATGCGGACTCCACACACTGGAACTCCCCTCCATATGGCTTTTTACTAGAGCTTCGTACAGCGCACGAATAGCACCTATGTTCGTGAAACCCTGCACCTGCCGCATGACAAAACCCAAGTTTCTGTATGCTTTTTTACACGTCATAACAATATGATCTCTGAAGAAGAGGTCAGCAGTGAAGTGCACGCCCAGATCACGCACCTTTGTAAGGCGTTCCATCGGCGTCCCTTCTACCGTGTATTGTTGATGTATCGGACGGCGCGACTGGCTGAACGATATTACGGAGTTGTATACCGTATCTTTACGGAAAGACCCCTGAATTGCCGTAGGTATATACGGCAATTACCGCATCAGGAACAACAGTTACTCTAGCGACGCGACAAGTTTCACTAAAGATGTGTTCGGTCCCACCGTCTTGTGCGTGTATCCTAGGCTAATGACTGAAAAACATGTAGAATTTAAAATTGCTATAACTCTATAATCAACACGCTTGAAGAATGAACACGTTTACTCCAAGACACCTCTGGCTTAACCGCTCCGCTCGCCGCCCCGCTTTTCGCTCCTCTTTCACTTGCACTCGCAACCTAACCGCCTCTGTATGACGGACGCGACGTCCTCTCTCACGGTCGCACAGACAAACACACATACATATATGTTGTATGCGTGTTAACACTTGTATGTCAATCGGCGTTAGAAGTTTTCTCACTACAAATGATGTCTAGTGACCGTTAGTGGAGTTTTGGCCCCATTTTGTAGGTGAGGTGGGTTGATAAGCCAAATTTTTTGAGTAAAATTTCTACAGACGGAACTTTCTTTTGATACCGCGATGGTGGCAAACAAGCGTACGGCCCGCCTGGTGGTAAGCGGCTACCGCAGCCAATGGACGCTTGTAACTCCAGAGGTGTCACTTACGAGGAAAGGTGATGACAGCCTTTCCATACAAACGTGCTCCCCATTTTAAAATGAGGATACTGACATTGTGCATATCACATATTATTAATCGTAGCTAATATGCCTTTTCGTTAGATTTTTCTCGATATTTTTAATTATCACACAGAGTTATATACGGAGTTTTCAAAAACTGCATATAAACTTTTAAAGCTAACTCTTATAATAAAATAAAAAACCGGCCAAGAGCGTGTCGGGCCACGCTCAGTGTAGGGTTCCGTAGTTTTCCGTCCGTCACAGTAAGTGTCCCCACTTAAGAGTTAATAACACCGCCATGTAGGATATGATACGAGAGTTCCACGTACAGCGACATCTATCGGCAAATTAAGTAAACTATTGCGCGCGAGCTTAAAGTATGGAAGATGATTTTTATGGAATAATTCTTTATTGCGTGAACCGATTTTCACCGTTTTTACTTTATTTGAAAGCACGTCATTTCATTGTAATTTTGTAGAAATTACAGGTACAATAAACACCTGCTTATACGGTTAAATTACAAACTTAATTCAGAAATTATTTTGTAATTTTTTTTCAAAAACTATTCATCCTATCAAGTTCAAAATAATTTTCCTAGAAAGTTTTTATAAAGTTCTACTTTTGAGATTTTTTTCATATTTTTAAAACTTATGGTTCAAAAGTTAGAGGGGGGGGGACGCATATTTTTTTACTTCTGGAGCGATTATTTCCGAAAATATTTACATTATCGAAAAATGATTTTAGTAAACCCCTATTCATTTTTAAATACCTATCCAACAATATATCACACGTTAGGGTTAAAATGAAAAAAAAAATCACTCCCCACTTTACGTATAGGGGAGGTACCCTAATAAAAAAAAAATTTCCACTTTTTATTTTACCACTTTGTCGGCGTGATTGATATACATATTAGTACCAAATTTCAGCTTTCTAGTGCTAACGGTCACTGAGATTATCCGCGGACGGACGGACGGACGGACGGACGGGCAGACATGGCGAAACTATAAGGGTTCCTAGTTGACTACGGAACCCTAAAAACGAAAGGACATAACTGGCCCTGTTTCTTTCATTACTAGCCTAAATGGCGACGAAAGTTGTGGCTAGTATCTTGAAGCAAATCAAATTATTTTGTTCAATATTTTTTGATTTGCAATTTTTTAAGTAGTTACACTACTATATATAAACTGAAAAATAGATGTCATATACTTCAGAAAAAGTGACCAAACCCTCCGGTGTCCGAGGCCAGTTCGAATCTGGCCTCGGACACCGGAGGGTTTGGTCACTTTTTCTGAAGTATATGACATCTATTTTTCAGTTGTGGCTAGTAATTAAATACTTTACTATTTGAATAGATATGTCTCCATGTAATGTAAAAATGTTAGAATTGATTATCTAGATCCTTGCCTTATGTCGCAATTTTACGATCCGGCTAGTAACTGCGGGGTGGCCACTGTCGCTAGTACGAGTAATAGCCAGCAAGTTACCCTATTAATAAAATTGAGTACTTATATAAATATTTTTCATTATATAAATATCCAGAGAGGAAAATGGGGACTGGGGCAATGTTTATATAATGAAAACTTTTGGACCGACAGTTTTGAGTGTCTCTTGCGTTACTCAAAATGTCTATGGAGTTACCAAGAAATCGGGCTTCTAATATACATAGTTTGTTTGAACAACGAATGTTTTAACCAGGGATGTAATAGATGTGGTTTTATCGGAACCGAAAGCGGAATCAGATGTTTTAATTTAGTTTATCGGAACCACAAACGGAATCGGAACCGAAAACGGAAGCGGAACCAGAATCTGAGGCAAGCGGGGACATGAGCAAATGATTATACCTGTCATTTGCTCATGTCCCCTGTTTGTTTTTTATGTATGCCGCTCATTTCCCCCCACTGCGTTACTATGACATCCGATATAACTTCTGTTTTGAAAGTAACAGAACCGGAACCGAAGCGGATGTTTAAAAGCAATCGGAAGTTCCGACTTAACGGAACCGGAACCGGAGCTCTGTAACAACCCTGGTTTTACCATAGACGTAGGGTGCTGGTGGTGTGGTTCAGTTTATTAACTGAAACACAGAAAAGCCATTATTTAAACGTGAAATTTTACAACCAAACTCAAAAGTTGAGGACAGATTTGTGTCGGTCAAAGTGTTGATTGACCCGACTACGTTTATGTAAAGCCCGTCCACTGTCTCAACTGTTTTTCCACTTTTTGCTTTTAAAATCCAGAATCTTGCAAATATCAAAAGCAATTTTTCCACAAATCAAGAGTAAGTACTGGGAAAATATTCGATGCCAAGAAATGTATTATATCAAACGATATGGCAACCTCTTGACCTATATTAAAATGTAGTTTTCATATCCGCATCGTTGCAGGTCATCTCATCTAGCTTGTTTGCAGCGGGAGTTATGCCAAGGGTATGTCACTCAATCAGGTGACATAGTTAGGTTATCATAGGTTGTCTAAACCTCACTCATTTTTTTGCGCCACGGCCACAGATAGGTATAGGTATACTAGTAGTTTATAGTAGTAGTAGTTTTGTACTAAAATAACAGTTGGTTGGGCATATAAGGTTAATAAATTTGTGATTTGTGACCAGGCCATTCCTAGGCCAGTGTAGAACCTTGTCGTAATGACAGTTGCCCGTGGATACGTATAATATAAACGTAACCTATTCGCTACCAAACTAGCTATTGTGACAAGGTTCTAGAGTGGCCTAGGAATCAAATTGGTTGACTGTACATCATTGTCAGTTGTTAATAGAGTTTTTTTAAATGTTTTTTTATGGCAGTAACGCCTTATGGACAACCTACAATTATGTATCTTTGACTTGAAAACGTCACATTTATCTAATTTTCTATTAAAATTACTGCTGGATTAGGCAAATTGAGTGAGATTGAGTTAGATTGCTATACTATCCTTATTGCTTAGACCTGCATCCGATTCCGTATTTCTTATGTTAGATATGGATCTCAAACGATATGTCAACGTTTTGACCTATATTAAAATGCAGTTTTCATATCCGCAACGTCGCAGGTGGATCATCTCATCTCGCTAGCTTGCGGCGGGAGTAATGCGCTGCGAAATGGCTTAGACCTGGAGCCGGTCACGGATTTCTTACCACATAAGATAAACTGCTGGATGTGCAATCTGTGTTATGTAGAATAAAGGCTTTCACACTGGAGCGTGATGCCGGCAGGCGCGGATCCAGGATTTCATTTAGGGGGAAGGGGCAATTTCCTCCACAAAAAATCGGACCGCAAGTTTTTTTACACAGGAGACAGGAGAAAACCATTATCTCTACTTGAAACCTGACTGTCCCTTTAGATCATGCCACATTCACGCTCCTAAGTGCTTTGATTTCCTCACAAAACTTGCAAAAAAACACCTTAATTTTACGCGTTTGATGCACCTTAAGTGTGTTTCTGTAGGTACTTTCTGTTAATACCTATATTAAATATTTACCTCCTTATTACCCTAATATACACAGGTATTAATAGCAAATGACTTTACAACGGTCGCTTCGTGTAAGTGTTAATTTAAAAGCATAAATATCCCTCGGGCCGTGGGTATATGAATCGTTGTCGTTACCTATTAATCTTTAACAGGAGGGCCGCAGAAAGTCGGTAGGTCGGGTTAGCTAAGCCTAATAATTAATGACGTTCTGTTCAGTGGGTAGCCTGCCTGGCTGGTTACATCAGGCATTAGACGTATAAACAAAATAATACTACTGGAAACTTGTGTCACGAAAATTTTACAGTTGAAGTAAATGTTTTAAGGTATTTGTGGACCCTAGTTCCCTGATAATAAAGTTATTTCATTTCATTTTGTTATGCGGAAAATATTTTTGACAGGTGCCAACGTTTGAGAATCCGGTTACCACAAAGCGTGTGGCGCGTTTTTTTCCAGATTTCGGCCACCAAATTTGCAGCTACAACATTTAGCAATTTAATATTTTATCCGTCATAGTACCTATTTATTTTTACTTAACGACTAAAAGTAATTTTCCCATTTTTTGTAATATGTAATGAGGTACACGATTTAGCCGTTGGATGCTGGACTATCCAAAGCCCCGTGCCAGCGTATTTGATACGGATTATACGAAATTGAAATACAAATTTGCTAGCGGGGCTAGATGGCGTTTCGCTTGAGTTGTTCGAGAGCGGGTACTACGTGGAAAATTTGTAAAAAAATATGTAATCTTGAGCACGTATCCGCTTGGAGTTCAATTGTTTTATAACCTTTGCAGCTTGAAGAAACATGAATACTTTGATACTCAAAAAGAATGAGCAAATTCTATTTTGGAATATTTCACTTGCTAAATTAGCGCTCGAAGCAAAAACAAATTTTGCTCTCTTATTGCATTAATTACTATTTATGTATATTGACATCTTATTCCTAATGATATCCGCACTTAAATTCCGACTTAATGGTACGAGCCACGGTTTGAACCCGAGTCCTCCGGATTGATAGTCAAACCGCCAGGCTATCAGTGGCCTATTTAATAAAGTTCATCATCATTAGTCGTTCCCTCGGAGCTGGATATCGTGAAACCATGTCCTTCTGTTGAAGAACAGGTTCCTCCATAGGCTTCTATCCCACGCTAAGCGCATGGCTTCTTGCAGTTTTAGTTGCATGGGTGCAGTGATTTGAGCATACCATCTTGCAGGGGGAGGGCCTCTTAGTCTTGTGCCTTCAACTTAAAAAAAAAAGTTACAAGTGACAATTTACAAGCAGAAGTCCCTTTCTAACGTGTAAGAAAGAGACTACCGCTTGTAAATTGTCACTTGTATTGTAGCTTTATTAAATACTAGCGACCCGCCCCGGCTTCGCACGGAACTTTTTTGTATATCTTTTAAGGTGTATATTACTGTAGTAGGTTATTTTGATCTATCTCGTAGGGTTCAGCCAGCGTTTGCCATGTAAGCGCAAAAAAAAGTGTTTATTTACATCACATTAGAAACCTCAAAAATTATCAGTGTTTCTCTACTATATTATACATGGGTTATAATCTCTTTCTCTTGAATCACTCTATCTATTAAATTCTATAAAAATCTACTAAAAACCGCATCAAAATCCGTTGCGTAGTTTTAAAGATCTAAATATACATAGGGACAGAGAGCGGAAAGCGACTTTGTTTTATGTAGTGATGAGGCCACAGCGCATCTAATTTAGTCTCAGCTAAGTCATGTGTTCTAATTCACAAGTACTAATTCCACCTTTTATTCTTTCCAGATGCACCGTGGTCCTCTACAATGTACGCAAGAACCGTCAAACGCACGTACTCAACGCGTCGAGAAAAAGCGTCACATGCGTCGCCTTCAGTCCTGATGGAAGGTACCTGGCCACTGGGGAGTGCGGCCACGCGCCAGCCGTGCGGGTTTGGGACTTACAGGTACGTTTAGTTACGTCTAGAAGTCGGGTTAACTCGTGTTTGAGTTTTGCGCCCGCTAGCGGCAAGTAGAGGAACTAAGACGACGAAAGAAATATAAGTGCTGAGCGACATCTATCGGGCAGTCGTCGCACAAAAGCGTGAAAACTCTCGTACTGTACACGAAGAAGCGTCACTTACGTCGCCTTCAGTTCCGATGGGAGATACCTGACCATTGGGGAGTGTGGCTATGCGCCCTCTGTATGGGACATGGGTGTGGGACTCACAGGTATAAATTAATTACAATAATTACTGAAATATTTATTCAAAATACAGACACACCAATATAAGGATACTTGTGCTTAAACTAGAGAAATAAAAGTTACAATGCTATGACTATGACTGGTTTCTGAAAAGGATAACACTCAGCATGTGTCGCAGCACAAAAGCGTTTCAACGCTTCCAGTGTACCCAGTGACACTTAAAATACAAACACAAAACATATATTATACAAAGCGAAATACAACAGAATGTATGGTACGATTGGTAGAAGCGTATCAATTGAATTCTGGTTTGAGTAAACTCAACGACGCTAAGGTCAACGTAAGTAAGAACGTAAGCTGCCATAATGATTGAGCGCCATCTATCGGGCAGTGTCACACAATGCGCGAAAATATCAGATTTGCGTCCTGTACGCGTCAAGAAGCCTTTTATTAGACTTTAGTTAGTGATAAGACTGGCCGGTTACAAATTTTCAAGAGCCATATTTTTTGGTAAATATTGTTTGAAACTGTGCCTCTACTATATTCTAACTCAATGTTTTAGTCACTATAAAACAATTTGTCTGTATTTCTTAGAACATGACATGAATAAATATTTTTCAGGACCCGACGGCTTCAGGCGCGGTTCAGATTGGGGAGTTCCCCGGGCACACGCATGGAGTGAACTGCGTTGTAAGTATCATAGTTACTATAGTAGTCCACGAACTAACAACTCGTGATTTACTTGCAAACGAGTTGGTTGACCAGTATAACAAGACCCTTGTGAATATTGCTTTTGCGGCATTTAGCTCCATAACCCCTTGATCAATCCTGCTCATATAAGAATTCTCAAATTATATTAATCTCTGCTATAACCCCAGCTCATAAAGATAATGTTACTAAAGTTATCGCGGAACAAATATTCAAAATCAAAAAGCCATCGAAATGCACGGACGTCCCGGTAGCCAGCTGACAGTTTCATGTGTCCGAAGTTGTCTGTAAGAACTTCACTTCGCTACGCTCCGCTCGTTTGATTAAATCGTTATTTGAGTACAATAAGTTCCTCGAGATGAAATACATATAAAACAATCATTCCTATATCAACCTTATTGAATTTCCTATTAAGCCTAAGATAGCTAGCTAGTAATCCGCCTCGAACTGAGAACTCGCGATTTACTTGCAAACGAGATGACCAATATAACAAGACCCTTCGAAGATTGTTTTTCGCCTTCCGGCTCCACAACTCCTTGATCAATCCTGCTCTTATACGAACTCTCAAATTATATGTATCTCTGCTACGACACCCAAATTTCATGAAGATCAGAATAGCGTTACTAAAGTTATCGCGGAACAAACTCTCAATATCAAAAAGCCATCGAAATGCCGAGAAGTCCCAGTAACCGAAGTTGTTTGTAAGAACTTCCTTTCGCTTACGCTCTGCTCGTTCGACTAGAATAGCCGAATTGTTACACTGCTGAATTTAACCTGTCGTATTACGGGACGACTTGATGATACCAAAATATATTTAAGTACATTTTACCATCTACTTACAAAGGAATAATGTGAAAAAGAGTAAACATTACTTTTGATGGGTATTTGATGAATGTCAAATCTCCTTTATAAAGAAAAAAAATCTTAGTACAATTTTCCGAGTATTTAAGTATACACTGCTCGCGAGGAAACCGCATAATTGTAACAGCGCTATCCCGACCTTATTTAGAGTCTTCTGAAATTCATATTGTTTCGGAGTTATGTTATAACTTATAACCAATTAAAAAAATAAAATATTTTGATTATAACTCAGGACTGAACGCTTTTTTAACGGCAATTTTATCACTATGGAACTCATTATAGGCATCCCTGTTGACAGACATCAAAGTGACAGGAAACACTTTGCTTTAACTTTGACTTTAAGAAAAAAAAGTAGTATTATTTGTTTTTAGGCATAGTTTTGTCATTAAAATTTATTTATAATTTAAGAATACGTTCAGAAAACAAGAAAAAAAAAACAAAAAACAATTTTTTTTTAGCGGAATTGTCCAAAAGTCATATGATATTTTTTACTTCTTTTGGCCTCAGGAGTACGCTGTTAAAATTATGCGGTTTCCTCGCGAGCACCTTGTATAGTTCTTTCCAGTCAACAAGAGATGGCGCTGTAATTAAACATTCGTTCTTCCAGGCATTTTCGACGTCGTCGAAATACCTCGTGTCTGTGGGATCACAACATGACATGATCGTCAACGTTTGGGACTGGCGGGCGAATTTGAAACTGGCTAGTAACAAGGTATAGTAGAAAAATGTTTGTGTAGTGTAATGTAGGAAAAAAATAATTTTAAACAAAAAAGAACCGACTTCACTTAGCATCCACCTTTCCAACAGCAAATGCTCGAGCTGCTGTAAAAAATACTCAAATAGTGTGTGCCTATAATAGTTGAAGAGTTCCTTCGATTTCTCCAGGATCCCATCATCAGATCCTGACCTGGTTACAATGGGACCAACTGTGAAGTATACGCTTTCAAACAAAAAAAGAATTTTCCAAATCGGTCCAGCCGTCTTCGAATAATCAGTGAACATACATAAAAAAAAAAAATAGCAAAAACAAACATCCCGACGAATTGATAACCTCCTCCTTCGAAATCTTGAAGTCGGTTGAAAACAAATTTGCATGCCTATTTTATTGGCGAAATGTGCTGAACTCACAAAATTGTATATTTACACCTTATCTCTGTACCACATTTCTAGCAAATAAATTTCTTATTTCTTAAACCGGTAGCAATTCTACAACTCGCAAGCCTTTCATTGGGCCGGAAGAGCTAAATTCCATACAATCTGACTCGCCACATGGAAGTGACGGTCCGACCCTTGGGTAAAAACGTTTGGGGACCCATGGATTAAACAATAAGCAAAACATTATTGAAGTGTTTTGAAAAAAAAGCATTGACTAAAAACAAGATTGCTGTGAATCTTCAAAAATCAAATTATTTTGTTAAATATTTTTTCAGTCAGCATCAAAAGTAACTACGCAATCGAAGACGTCAAAAGCTCTTATTCCATTTTCAAAAGGCCTTTTGACCTCTTCGTTTGCATAGCTACTTCTGATGCTGACTGTACACTATTATATATAAATTATAAACTGAAATAGATGGCATATACTTCAGAAAAAGTGACCAAGTCCTCCGGTGTCCGAGGCCAGATTTGAACTGGCGTCTTCAGCTTTCGCGGCTGACGCCCTGGCCACTAGACCACCCAGTCACGGCGGATCTTGTCGAATTTTCTCAAGTATATGCAATCTCTGAATCGCTGTGGCTTTATCATGTTTGAGTTGACAATGGATTACCATAATTTACCATTAAATCACTAAGTATAAACAAATTTTTAGAATTTTTAGAAAAATTTAACTTGTTTGTAGTGTCACATATTTATTTATTTCTCCTATCGCCCGACAGGTGTCTTCACGGGTCAAAGCAGTAAGCTTCGCAGAAAATGGCAACTACTTCGTCACAGTCGGCTTCAGGCATGTCAAGTTCTGGTACCTCGAGTATTCTAGGAATGCTAAGGTGAGATTTTTGTTTCTTTACTAAAATTAAATAATTTTGAATGGCGTTTTTTTACTTAAATTTGTGTATTTTTATTATATCAATGTTTTTCAATTTTTTTTTTATTACATGTTATCAGAATAAGCTAAAGTTAAAGGCTTCGTCAGACTGGCGCGTTTTGTTAGCGGGGCACGATGAAAGCGCGTCGCGCGCGCGATCTGCGCGTGGACGCAGCGCCCCGCTAGCACACCGCGCCCGCGCAGACAGAGACAATAGTAGATTGTGTAAACAAGGGAACAAAATGAAATATTTACGGCGACGGCGTGTATTGAGTCCCAAACGAAGCGATGGAGTCTATAATAGAATCCTGAGCGTAGTGAGGGATTCAAGTGTTAACGAGCAAGGTGAAAATAGTTTTTCTCCTATGTGATACACCCTGATTTTCACACCACTTTAGAGGAAGAAAAAATATGACTGCCCCTTGAGAAAGCGATGCGCGCGAGTTGTGATCGCGCCCGCATCACGCTCCGCTTCCGCCCCGCCAACTAAACGCGCCAGTCTAACGGAGCCTTTATGTTAAAACCAATGAAACCAGCAACTGGTTCACATTGATGGTCATAGTGTGGTGAAACTGGTATTACTTAGTCGGTCCTTAAGTTCTGTCACAAGAGTTTTAAGTGATAAAATATAATACAAAGCTTTTATTAAAAAAAATTGACCTGATTAGAAAGCTTATTTCATACAGATTAAAATATGATATGATTAACTTATAATCAAGATCGCGTATTTTATAGATCCTTGTAAACTTGAAGATTGTTGTCAGTCCCAAACACGCCGATGATTTATGAAAATTGTATTTCACAAAAGTTGGTTAAGATCATTGTTATAGTTGTCCAGAGTTATAAATTGTGGTGTGATGATTAAGGCATATTTCAAAACCAATATTTAGTTGACTTACAAGTCTGTGCTTCGCCTATTCTTCTCCTGAACCTCAACATATTTTTCAGTTTTGAGCAAAACACGTTGATTTTGATGCCATACATCAAGGTAGTCTTCCAAAATTGTGTATACTAGCCTTCTTGTCAGTCAGACCCATGTTAATTATATATTAAAATGAAGGTAAAAGATCAAGCTAATGCAGTATGCAAGACTGAAGCCTCTTAAAATTGAATAAAAATAATTATGGTCAAAATCAGCTCGAACAGGCCGCGTGTTTTTGACGTTGTCTTTTATTGCATTTTTTGGAATGTTACAGGGAATTGTGTAAAACTGCCACAACTATTTGCCTTAAATAATATCGTAAATTAATCAGTGTTAAATAGGCTTTTTAACCATATATTGAAATATTAAGCAACCTCTAACAGTTCCTATTTTACTAGCAGTCCAAACCCTAGTGACAGAACTTATGAACTGACTAAGTACACCATTGGGCTAGATAGTGATGGGGCTGAAGCTCTATTAATAATAATAATAAATAAATAATAAATATTATAGGACAATCTTACACAAATCGACCTAGGCCCACGGTAAGCTCAATAAGGCTTGTGTTATGGGTACTAGACGACGATATATATAATAGATATATATGGATAAATACTTAAATACATAGAAAACATCCATAACTCAGGAACAAATATCTGTGATAAACACACAAATGCCCTGACCAGGATTCGAACCCGGGACCTCCTGCTTCGTAGGCAGTGTTACTACCGACTAGGCTAGGAGGCCGTTTCGTTTCGTTATTAAACAGTAGTATACAGTTTCGACTGTTAACAATACCCTCCGAGTAGTTTATATTATGAATCATATGGCCTGTTTCACAATCTCCAGTTAAAGCATATCTGTCAGATAAATGTTGGCTGTCCTTTTCTTTTATATGACTGGAGACAAGGATAGCAATAATTTTAACTGTCCGATAAGTTTATCTGGAGATTGTGAAACAGGCTCTTATAATAACTAAAAAAAAACTCGTAATTAAACATTGGTCATCTTGGTTAACCTCAAAGCAAGAATTTAACTAGAGGTCGCACACGCGTACTACCGTAAGGGATAGACATAGGTGACGATAAAGTCACTTCTACAGCACAAAACAAAATTTACCATTGTTTTCCTTAGCCGACACTACTTTCTAAGAAAAATATCAGGTTTCCTCGTAGTAAAACACAGAAACTCTTGAAGAAATCGCATATAATATCTGTTTGTGACCCTCCACTGCTATAAGTAATGGCGTGGAGGGTGACAAAAAAAGCTGAGACTATGACAAGGACCAACGATAATAGCACCTTCTCTGTCGTACCTATTGAAAGTGTAATAAAACCATCCCGTTCGATCTTGGTACTGTTATTACCAGTGATCGTACATTTTCCAGCATTTTTGGTGCAATAACGTTTTTTTGTGAAATTGTAATTTAATTACAAACCATCTCTACGTTATTACTTAGTTCTAAATGGCTTTGATTTTATTTGATAGCAATTTTAACAATTTAATAGCATCAAAATAATAATAACCCTAGCACTGCACAAAAAATGCTGGAAAATGTACGATCACTGGTTATTACCATGACAGGTATATTAGATTCAAGATATCTATTCATGACGTACACAATATTACATAAAAATTTACAGACAAACAAAATAATGACGAACCTGTTGGTGTAACACCACGCAATGTCTGTATTATGTCTTCTTCCTCCTCCTAGCGTTTGTCTCGGCTTGGGGTCCGCTTGACAACCTAATCCCATGAATTGGTGTAGGCACTAGTTTTTACGTAAGCGACTGCCATCTGACCTTCCAACCCTGAAGGGAAACTAGGCCTTATCGGGATTAGGTCCGGTTTCCTTACGATGTTTTCCTTCACCGAACAGCGACTGGTAAATATCAGATGATATTCCGTACATAAGTTCCGAAAAACTCAGTGGTACGAGCCGGGATTTGAACCCGAGACCTCTGGATTGAAAGTCGGACGTCCGTACCTACCGCCAGGCTACTAGCGGTCTTTTGGCTGGCTTTGGATGGCTATTGTCTATGTTAACCTTATTATCTTTTTTTTCACAGATCAAAGAACCAGTTCCCCTCATGGGCCGCTCGGCGATACTAGGGGAACAGAAAGACAACGAGTTCTGTGATGTCGTGTGCGGGAGGGGCGAGGCGGCGGACAGCACGTTCGCCATTACCAGGAGTGGCTTGCTGTGCGAGTTTAACAGCAGAAGGCTGCTCGACAAATGGGTGGAACTGAGGGTCAGTCGTCTTTATCACTACATCACTGCCAAGGATGATATAGACATGGATGGACAATACCCATACAAAATCGCGTTCTCTTTTCAGATTAAAGCACTAGCGTCATCTATCGGTCACACCAGACACTAAATCCTGCGTCAGCGCCATCTGCGAGTCTGGAGTCGAGTTATTCTGTCAGCGTTAAGCGACGAACAAAGTATTAGAAACTAGGATTTAGTGTCTGGTGTGACCGATAGATGACGCTAGTGCTTTTACCTGAAATAAGAGAACGCGATTTTGTATGGGTATTGTCCATCCATGTCTATATCATCCTTGATCACTACATAGTATAAAACAAACCCGCTTCCCGCTGTCTGTCCCTATGTGTACTTAGATCTTTCAAACTACGCAACGGATTTTGATGCGTCAAAACTAGAGCTCGCGTTACACGTGTTACACGCGGAGACGAATACCCGTGTACTTGAGACCGGCGGTGATAAGGAACCGGTTTACACGAACCCGCCGGGATTCGGAAACGTCCCCAGGAAACGTTTCCAATTAGAACCGATGTAAACAAGGGTTACTATTGAATGCTCTACAGTTGACTACGCTCGAATGCTCTACTTTCGACTCATATCTCTGCCACTCGTCAAGGGCGTTTCCAGATCCGCGTGTAATTGAGAAACGTTTCTTCGGCTACCCGTTTACTCGTGGAAACGGATCCTAATTACACGTTTCTTTATTACACGTGGGAAACGGGACAGGAAACCGTGTACGTGTTACTCAGACACGGATCTGGAAACGGGTACTCGAAACCCGGGACCGACCGCGAGCTCAAAACCCATTTAATTAATATTTTCTTTGCCACAGACAACGTCAGCAAACTGCATGTCGATCGGCGCCGGCTACATCTTCGTCGGCTGCGCCGAGGGCCTGGTTCGGTGTTTCGCTCCGGATTCCCTGCGATACGTCACTACACTACCGAGAACTCATTATCTGGGAGTGGATGTGTCACAGGGAATGAATATAAGGTAAATATCACAGAACAAACATTAAAGTAGAAGAAACAAGCACCGTCAATGAAATGAATGAAATGTAGTGAATGAAATGAAGTGAATGAAATGAAGGGAACGAAATGAAGTGAATGATATGAAGTGAATGAAATGAAATGAGAATAATCAGTAGTATGAAACCGCGCGTGCTGATTTCTTCATACTTCCTTGATAGGTATTTTTATACCATAATTTTAAACAAAAAAGAACCGACTTCACTTAGCCTCCACCTTTCCAAAAGCAAATGCTCGAGCTGCTGTAAAAAATACTCAAATCACTATAGGTGTGCCTAGGTTCCCTCGATTTCTCCAGGATCCCTGATATGATTACAATGGGACCAACTGTGAACTATACTCTTTCAAACTAAAAAAAGAATTTTCCAAGTCTAGCCGTTTTCGAATAATTGGTTAACATAAAAAATAGCAAAAACAAAGATCCCGACGAACATAGAATCATATTTGGATGAATGATTACAATATCTTCATCGTAATAGATCTAATTCTATTGTACAGTTAATGCATGACAGTTGGAACATCAGAAGTTCATGATTAGGATAGTTGATCGTTGGACACATAAATAACACGCGGAGTATGAGCATTAAGCCTAGTGTTTCTATTCTACTCATAGTGTTGTGTTCCTGCTGGTGAGTAAGGTTTCCAAAGAGCTCAAAGAATGTGTTTACGACGACGGCCTCTTGTTTCTTTAGCCGTCAACACAGTGAATCCCCCTTTTTGTAAAGGGTCGGCAACACGCATGTGACTCCTCTGGAGTTGCAGGCCTCCATAGGCTACGGTAGCGGCTTACCATCAGGCGGGTCGTGTGCTTGTTTGCTACCGTCGTGGTATTTAAAAAAAAGGCGTTGTGCCCGTTATGGGCCCGTTGGAGGTGTCAGGAGTGTGGCACTGATGGTCACCGCAAACCCTTGTAAAGCCTGACCAGAAATATATGATTATTGTCAAGAGGGGGTGCTATTATTCTCATTTAGTGGCAACAGTTCTGTATAGTTGTACCCTAAACCCGCCTGGTCGCCGCGGTAGGCCGGTTTAGGTACGTAGGATACTTATGACCAGCTGTCACGACGCTCCGTCACGTAGCTGAAGACACGTAAATATGAGCCACCACCATCTGTGTCGTAGATGGGTACGGCGACACCTCTTGCTGCAGTAGAAATGGCGGATGTTCGAAGAGAAACAACGGCTTCCAATTAGGAATATGCATGATTTTTTTGGAAGTCGTCATTCGATTCTGTTTCCCTGTAGATTCAAATGTTTCTAATAAACCTACTATCTATGATAGCCCTGAAACGTCAAAAATGTGAAAATACGTTAGGCGTCTGCGCCGCGCGTCAAAACGCCCCATACAAAAAGTGTGTAGATTGTGACGTCACCGTTCACAAAGTTGCAGAAAACTGTTTGGATGGAACAAGTTTTTGTAAGATTTTTGTAATTTTAGGCACGAAAAAATGCGTTTAGCTATATAGTTGTCGTACATTTTTTTTCTTGTTAGGACATAAGTAATCGAACTGCAGTTTCGAAAATACATTTGATGTATAAAAAAAAATGCCTAAAATGTTACGTTTTCAAACCGCAATATCTTTAAAAAACTGTTAAAAATTATTACGGATTTCCACTTGTTTATATTAGTTTGGGGTTGTTGAACGTGTTTATGCCACAGATTCAATTAAATATTTTTCATGCATGTTCTCTATTGACACGTATATTGTAATTACACCTTAACCTAATACACAACTTCTCGCGCACCGCGTTTATTAATCATCCGCTCGCGTCGCGGGTCAACTTTTACCACCTCGAGGCGATCCGGTGGCGGACCTCGGGATGAGAAATTATACAGTCGGCCTGACCACGACCGATCGGGGTGCGTGCCCAAGCAGAACAGACGAAGTGACAGGATGAATGAAGGAATCAGATCGATCCGTTCATTGATTAGTCTAGAACTCATTTCCACTAGAGGCCGCTGATTTGCGTGAACAATAGTTATAGAGCGTATTATTCTCTATGGTATGGTGACATCTTGTTTTGTTTAACTGTCAGCTCTGATGTTAATTTGAAAATGTTTCACAGCGAAATAGTTTCATATCCCGAGCGTATTATTTACACCAGTTTATTATATACATTATTTACAATGTTTCGCTCTTGACTATGGATAATTTTGGGATTTTTATGTTGTTTATTATTTAATATTCAACACTTTATTATTATTCAAGTAAACCGTCTCATTGACACTGACAAGAGTGACAGCTTGTCACATGCACTCACACATGCATATCATCCTGTCATTAAAATTATTGCCAGTGTAAGAAATTAGTTTCAATGAAATTCCGCAACATGGCGCATGATCATATATTTCTGGTCAGGCTTTAGATATATCTACTCGGCGGATATTTACCAATGTTATTATTGTCCACAGCCACATGTTCACCGTGCCACCGAACGCGCGGTATCCGGACGCCATTGCTCTGACGTACGACGATCGAAACCACAAGCTCACCTGCGTCTATAACGACCACAGCCTCTACGTGTGGGATGTCAGAGATATTAAAAGGGTTAGTATTGTTTAAATGCCGTTATGATTTTTTGGTATGCCATTTTTTTTAAATAATAATCTAGCGACATGGCTTCGCACGGGTGCAATGCTGATACTAAATATACTACAGAATGTCTACAGAACACACGTATACAACGATCACAGCTTTTTTGTCATTAGGCAATACAAAAATGTTTTCTTTAGAGGTTACTCTTGAAAGAGCGACATATAATTGACCATGTGAAAAATACTCAATGCCCAAATCAAAGCCTGCAACATTAAAACATGGTTATTGTGGGTTATCCCTAAAATAGATATATGCCATCGCGGAGTTTTTTGTAGACCTTTTAAGGTGTACAATACTGTAGTATTTATTATTTTCATCTATCTCGTAGGGTTCAGCCAGCGTTTGCAATGTAAGCGCAAAAAAATGTGTTTATTTACGACATCACATTAGAAACCTCAAAAATTAAAAAGTAGTTTTAAAGATCCAAGCATACATAGGGACAGCCAGCGGAAAGCGACTTTGTTTTATACTTTTAAAAAAGGCGGTCTTATCGCTAACAAACGTTCTTTTCCAAACAACCTATACCACGAAGAAAAGAGCGCAGTCCGACTCTATGGCATAGGTAAAAACTTACTTTAGCCGTGTAGGCTAAATTACGAACAATAGCAAGTGGCTTATCATTCCCGTATTGTGACTGTACAGGTTAGAGACGGATGAGAACACATCTTAATTTCCCTACTTTAAGTTTATTTAGTAATATGACTTAATTGACCTTTTTTTACAGGTGGGCAAATCCCACTCGGCCCTCTACCACTCCGCGTGTATATGGGGCGTGGACATGGCCGCCGGCGCCGGGCCTCTCCCCGCAGGGACGTTCCTCACGTGCTCGAGCGACGACACCGTCAGGATGTGGACGCTGCAGGGCAGGACCGGACCGAACATATACAGCAACGTGAGTACTTATCTAATCCCACTCGGCCCTCTACCACTCCGCGTGTATATGGGACGTGGACATGTCCGCCGGCGCCGGGCCTCTCCCCGCAGGGACGTTCCTCACGTGCTCGAGCGACGACACCGTCAGGATGTGGACGCTGCAGGGCAGGACCGGACCGAACATATACAGCAACGTGAGTACTTATCTAATCCCACTCGGCCCTCTACCACTCCGCGTGTATATGGGACGTGGACATGGCCGCCGGCGCCGGGCCTCTCCCCGCAGGGACGTTCCTCACGTGCTCGAGCGACGACACCGTCAGGATGTGGACGCTGCAGGGCAGGACCGGACCGAACATATACAGCAACGTGAGTACTTATCTAATCCCACTCGGCCCTCTACCACTCCGCGTGTCTATGGGACGTGGACATGGCCGCCGGCGCCGGGCCTCTCCCCGCAGGGACGTTCCTCACGTGCTCGAGCGACGACACCGTCAGGATGTGGACGCTGCAGGGCAGGACCGGACCGAACATATACAGCAACGTGAGTACTTATCTAATCCCACTCGGCCCTCTACCACTCCGCGTGTATATGGGACGTGGACATGGCCGCCGGCGCCGGGCCTCTCCCCGCAGGGACGTTCCTCACGTGCTCGAGCGACGACACCGTCAGGGTGTGGACGCTGCAGGGCAGGACCGGACCGAACATATACAGCAACGTGAGTACTTATCTAATCCCACTCGGCCCTCTACCACTCCGCGTGTATATGGGACGTGGACATGGCCGCCGGCGCCGGGCCTCTCCCCGCAGGGACGTTCCTCACGTGCTCGAGCGACGACACCGTCAGGATGTGGACGCTGCAGGGCAGGACCGGACCGAACATATGCAGCAACGTGAGTACTTATCTAATCCCACTCGGCCCTCTACCACTCCGCGTGTATATGGGGCGTGGACATGGCCGCCGGCGCCGGGCCTCTCCCCGCAGGGACGTTCCTCACGTGCTCGAGCGACGACACCGTCAGGATGTGGACGCTGCAGGGCAGGACCGGACCGAACATATACAGCAACGTGAGTACTTATCTAATCCCACTCGGCCCTCTACCACTCCGCGTGTATATGGGGCGTGGACATGGCCGCCGGCGCCGGGCCTCTCCCCGCAGGGACGTTCCTCACGTGCTCGAGCGAGGACACCGTCAGGATGTGGACGCTGCAGGGCAGGACCGGACCGAACATATACAGCAACGTGAGTACTTATCTAATCCCACTCGGCCCTCTACCACTCCGCGTGTATATGGGGCGTGGACATGGCCGCCGGCGCCGGGCCTCTCCCCGCAGGGACGTTCCTCACGTGCTCGAGCGAGGACACCGTCAGGATGTGGACGCTGCAGGGCAGGACCGGACCGAACATATACAGCAACGTGAGTACTTATCTAATCCCACTCGGCCCTCTACCACTCCGCGTGTATATGGGGCGTGGACATGGCCGCCGGCGCCGGGCCTCTCCCCGCAGGCACGTTCCTCACGTGCTCGAGCGACGACACCGTCAGGATGTGGACGCTGCAGGGCAAGACCGGACCGAACATATACAGCAACGTGAGTACTTATCTAATCCCACTCGGCCCTCTACCACTCCGCGTGTATATGGGACGTGGACATGGCCGCCGGCGCCGGGCCTCTCCCCGCAGGGACGTTCCTCACGTGCTCGAGCGACGACACCGTCAGGATGTGGACGCTGCAGGGCAGGACCGGACCGAACATATACAGCAACGTGAGTACTTATCTAATCCCACTCGGCCCTCTACCACTCCGCGTGTATATGGGACGTGGACATGTCCGCCGGCGCCGGGCCTCTCCCCGCAGGGACGTTCCTCACGTGCTCGAGCGACGACACCGTCAGGATGTGGACGCTGCAGGGCAGGACCGGACCGAACATATACAGCAACGTGAGTACTTATCTAATCCCACTCGGCCCTCTACCACTCCGCGTGTATATGGGACGTGGACATGGCCGCCGGCGCCGGGCCTCTCCCCGCAGGGACGTTCCTCACGTGCTCGAGCGACGACACCGTCAGGATGTGGACGCTGCAGGGCAGGACCGGACCGAACATATACAGCAACGTGAGTACTTATCTAATCCCACTCGGCCCTCTACCACTCCGCGTGTATATGGGACGTGGACATGTCCGCCGGCGCCGGGCCTCTCCCCGCAGGGACGTTCCTCACGTGCTCGAGCGACGACACCGTCAGGATGTGGACGCTGCAGGGCAGGACCGGACCGAACATATACAGCAACGTGAGTACTTATCTAATCCCACTCGGCCCTCTACCACTCCGCGTGTATATGGGACGTGGACATGGCCGCCGGCGCCGGGCCTCTCCCCGCAGGGACGTTCCTCACGTGCTCGAGCGACGACACCGTCAGGATGTGGACGCTGCAGGGCAGGACCGGACCGAACATATACAGCAACGTGAGTACTTATCTAATCCCACTCGGCCCTCTACCACTCCGCGTGTCTATGGGACGTGGACATGGCCGCCGGCGCCGGGCCTCTCCCCGCAGGGACGTTCCTCACGTGCTCGAGCGACGACACCGTCAGGATGTGGACGCTGCAGGGCAGGACCGGACCGAACATATACAGCAACGTGAGTACTTATCTAATCCCACTCGGCCCTCTACCACTCCGCGTGTATATGGGACGTGGACATGGCCGCCGGCGCCGGGCCTCTCCCCGCAGGGACGTTCCTCACGTGCTCGAGCGACGACACCGTCAGGGTGTGGACGCTGCAGGGCAGGACCGGACCGAACATATACAGCAACGTGAGTACTTATCTAATCCCACTCGGCCCTCTACCACTCCGCGTGTATATGGGACGTGGACATGGCCGCCGGCGCCGGGCCTCTCCCCGCAGGGACGTTCCTCACGTGCTCGAGCGACGACACCGTCAGGATGTGGACGCTGCAGGGCAGGACCGGACCGAACATATGCAGCAACGTGAGTACTTATCTAATCCCACTCGGCCCTCTACCACTCCGCGTGTATATGGGGCGTGGACATGGCCGCCGGCGCCGGGCCTCTCCCCGCAGGGACGTTCCTCACGTGCTCGAGCGACGACACCGTCAGGATGTGGACGCTGCAGGGCAGGACCGGACCGAACATATACAGCAACGTGAGTACTTATCTAATCCCACTCGGCCCTCTACCACTCCGCGTGTATATGGGGCGTGGACATGGCCGCCGGCGCCGGGCCTCTCCCCGCAGGGACGTTCCTCACGTGCTCGAGCGAGGACACCGTCAGGATGTGGACGCTGCAGGGCAGGACCGGACCGAACATATACAGCAACGTGAGTACTTATCTAATCCCACTCGGCCCTCTACCACTCCGCGTGTATATGGGGCGTGGACATGGCCGCCGGCGCCGGGCCTCTCCCCGCAGGGACGTTCCTCACGTGCTCGAGCGAGGACACCGTCAGGATGTGGACGCTGCAGGGCAGGACCGGACCGAACATATACAGCAACGTGAGTACTTATCTAATCCCACTCGGCCCTCTACCACTCCGCGTGTATATGGGGCGTGGACATGGCCGCCGGCGCCGGGCCTCTCCCCGCAGGCACGTTCCTCACGTGCTCGAGCGACGACACCGTCAGGATGTGGACGCTGCAGGGCAAGACCGGACCGAACATATACAGCAACGTGAGTACTTATCTAATCCCACTCGGCCCTCTACCACTCCGCGTGTATATGGGGCGTGGACATGGCCGCCGGCGCCGGGCCTCTCCCCGCAGGGACGTTCCTCACGTGCTCGAGCGACGACACCGTCAGGATGTGGACGCTGCAGGGCAGGACCGGACCGAACATATACAGCAACGTGAGTACTTATCTAATCCCACTCGGCCCTCTACCACTGTAAAGGCACCACCAAAAATGTGACTTTCTTCAAACCTTTTATACGCCACCGACGGCGACCATCATGATTTTCAGTAAGGTTTTCATTGCGTGCTCTATAATAGCAGTTTATGCAACTGATACATAAGGCCTAATTATGTACAGTTGCATACATTACTTTATCTACACACACACACAAGTACTCACGATGGGTTCAGAAGCCGAAGGAAATTGACCTGCATTACTAGGTAGATAGATACAAATGCTGAAACATACCCCCAGGTGTAAGCTTAATAAAAATAAATAAATTAGAACTGATAAGGAAAGTATATTTATTTATTATAATATAGTTAATAGTAAACATTTACAATTTCGCAATTAAAGATGTTTCGACAAACAATAACTGACAAGTTGACAACAGAAATAGCGGCCGTACAAACCATAGAGAAATATATATATGTACAAACTTCTGTCGCGAGTTTTTTTTTAATATTAGCCAACTAACGTAGTCCTTATTCTCATGTCATCCGAGATCAAAATGTCGTGCGGTTTATGTCAAAAAATATATTGTACTGACGTTTCGTATCGACAACATTTTAAAATCTATGGATACTAGAATAGAAACCCATTGAAATTGTGTTGGTTTTGACAGCTGTTCCAAATTTGGAACTCATAACTTAACAATATTTGAGCATGTAAAGTTAAAATTACATTACTGTCACAGATAAGAAACTTATCATAGTGAAATCGTTTGTTGTAATGCTGGTCATTGCCTACGGTTTTTGAACGCATTTTAGAGGACTTACAATATGAGTATAGATAAAAATAGTAATAGCAGTCAAAACGCGTGTGGTTACTACTTGAGGTTGGAAGTAGTGCTAAACGCGTAAACATCGTGTCAGAAATTCCACAAAAGTAAACACTATCCTTTTACAATAAAGTTTTAAATCACGGCGGTATATTACACTCCACCTTCTATCATTCTTCGTGTATACACCGTGGGCCCATAAAACTAGACAGATTTTAACAGTGTATTCCTGATCATATTTAGATACTAAAATGTCCTATAAACTTTTCTGGAATACGCCTAGTTTCAGAGTTAATACCAATTTAAAAAAAATACACTTTTTATTATAACTCATCACAAAACGCCTTTCTAATGGCGTTGTTGCCACTATTGGACATAGTTTACACGTCCTTATTGACAGATATCACAGTGACAAGGAAAACTTTGCAGTAACTAATTTTTTTCAAAAAAAAAGTACCAATATGTTTTAGGCGATAATTTTATTAATAACATTTGCTTTTCATGTGCACGTGCATGTAAGTGTGGTAGGGCACGTTCAGCGAATGTCATCGCTCAAATCTGGAGCAGAGCCCGACTGGGGAAGTACCTCCACCTTACAGAAAACCACAGCCAAATAGCACTAGACCCTACTCATAGTGTTGTGTTCCTGCTGGTGAGTAAGGTTGCCAAAGAGAGCTCAAAGAGGACCCAGTGTGTTGACGATGACGGACCTTCTTGTTCCTTTAGTCGTCAACACAGTGAATCCTCCTTTTTGTAAAGGGTCGGCAACGCGCATGTGACTCCTTTGGAGTTGCAGGCGTCCATAGGTTACGGTAGCTGCTTACCATCAGGCGGGCCGTATGCTTGTTTGCCACCGTCGTGGTATAAAAAAAAAAAAAAAAAAAATGTGCAATAAACATTCAAAAAATGGAAAAAAAAAACGAAAAAAACAAAATTTTTTTTGGCGAAATTGATCTAAAGTCACATAATATTTTTTCCTTCTTTTGGTCTTAGAAATTCGTGGTTAAGATCTGTCGGGTTATTCTAGCCCACGGTGTACACAAGGTGTAACATTAATGCTGGTGATCCGTTTAAGGGCGTATTTGGTATAGTATTTTAATTATGTAAATATAAGAAAAAAAAAATACTTTTCGACTTTATGTCGTGCGTGGACGACATAAAATCGCATTTTAAGCTCTAGGGCATAAAGTAAAATTTTCTTCTAAGACCAAGAATGTGGCTGAACAGCCAAACAGAGTCAAAATATATTAGGTCGAGACGTAAAATTGTGTACTCACCACGGGCAGTAAAAAAGAAAGCCCTCTATCGCATATTTACAACCCTCGCCTGCGGCTCGGGTGACAAATACCTGCGATTTCGGGCTTTCTTTCTTTTAGAGTCCTTGGTAAGTAATGTACTAGTACAATTTAATGGAGCAGTAAAATTTCGTAGAATACTGAAACTTGTTCTTTTATTATATTCTTGCTATAATTATTTGAATTGCGTGTTTCCTATAATTAAATAAATGAAATCAAATAAAATAAGAGTTGATAATAGTTTAGAAATGCCCCGAAATGTTTTTATGACTTGGCAGAAAACAAGTATCTATGTCTAAATTAACATGTTGAAAATTAAAAAAAAAACATTGAAAAAATTATTGTTGGGAACCATATTTGTTTTCATTGTAATATTTTTGATTACAACTTGAAATTGTTTTACGATTACCGATTAATAATTTCCTCGCAATTTAAGTGAAAATTAGAGTGTAACCCTCGTCCATAAAACCCATTTTACACTCGACTTTATATCAATCCTCGCTCGCAAGCTCGTTCGGATGGACAAACGCCTCGCGTAAAATCGTACGTTTTATGCACTTGCTGTACAATCTACTATTGTATGGAGGGTTGGCCGACTGGAACGACGTGACCCGTTAAAAAAAATTTTTTTCGCGTCCAAAAAATGTTTCCCCCACTTTTTCATAGTCGCAATACGATACCGATTATGCTCTTAAAGATCACCAGTATTATTGTTATACCCCGTATGGGAGTCTACATATATTCCAATTGGGTACTTTCCTGGTTAAAAAATATATAATTCTATTTAGTTAGTCCGTCAGTTAGATTATCAAAAAATATTGGACACATATTTTTTATTTTGTCAATCAAACAAAAATTGGTAAAGATATAGCCCGTCAAAGTTCCGCGTGACGTCACATTATACTAAAAATTGTACTGAAATGTGACGCGGAACTTTAACGGGCTATATCTTCAGCAATTTTTGTTTGATTGACAAAATAAAAAAGACGTCTCCAATATTTTTTGATAATCTAACCGACGGACTAAATATATGTTTTTAGGAAAGTAGCCAATTGGACATGGCTTTATTATTCGTAACACAAAGAGTTATGTGTTTTGAACATAATAAATAACACATAAGTTTCCATCTACCACAATATGCCGCTAACTATCACTTCGTTTTCCAGGAATTGAACAAAGTGGTGTACATAGACCCGGAGCTCAAGTTTCTAAAGGACGCGGACCTCAGTGCGGCCGACAAGGACAAAGCGAAGTCGTATGATGACAAAACTGGCGTTCGGTTAGTATTGTTCTATCTCTTTTGACAAGGTGGGTGACAGGTAGGCATCGAAGAAAAACACATGCGCTACACGTGTTACACGCGGAGACGAATACCCGTGTACTTAAGACCGGCGGTGCTAAGGAACCGGTTTACACGAACCGCCGTCTCTTGGAAACGTTTCCTGGAGACGTTTCTCAGACACGTTTCCACGGGTACACGGGTAGTTAATACCGGCCCGAACGGGTTCGAAGTAGTTAAAACCGATTCATTAAGGTTTGTATTTATTTCATTCGTTTCCTATTCGTAGCTTTTAAACGACTCGACACGTTTCGACCCGTTCCTCCAGCCACTCGTCAAGGACGTTTCCAGATCTGCGTGTATTTAAGAAACGTTTCTTCGGCTACCCGTGTACCCGTAGAAACTGATCTTAACTACACGTTTCTGAATTACACATTTAAACGTGATTAATATTTTTCAGGTGTGTGCGTATAAGTCCGGATGGCGCTCACATAGCGTCAGGAGACCGAGCTGGCAACGTGTGGATTCATTCAGCTACCGGCTCGTTGTTGCACAGGTAAATTCGCTTTTAACCGATTTCGATACATGTATCAGCATTGATTTCTTTTTAGACTTCAAGATTTCGAAGGAGGAGGTTCTCAATTTGTCGGGATCTTTGTTTTTGCTTTTTTTTTATGTATGTTCACCGATTATTCGAAGACGGCTGGACCGATTTCAAGAATTATTTTTTGTTTGGAAGGGTATACTTCACAGGGATCCGAGAGAAATCGATGATAATCTTTAACTATTATAGGCACCTTTAGTTATTTCCAGAGGTCGGCGGAGGTGAGCTATTTGCCTTATAATTTGACATGTCTTACGTCATAATATAAGACAAATAGCTCACCCCCGCCGACCTCTGGTTATTTCAGTATTTTTTATAGTAGCTCGGGCATTTCCTTTTGGAAAGGTGGAGTCTAAGTGTAGTCGGTTCTTTTCAACCGACTTCAAGAAATCGAAGGATTTTTTCGATTGGTGGACTTTGACAGCTGCTGTCAAAAAGACCTCTCGTCACAGTGCTGCCATGTATTGAAATTATAGTGAAAATCTCGATCACAAAACCCTCACTGAGAACCTCCTCCTTCGAAATCTTGAAGTCGGTTAAAAATTTACAAAATTGAACTCTATTGTTTCACAATAAAGTACAAATTCACGATGTGAGTATATTCATCTTTGCCTTGAAAACCCTTTTTTTATTTGTTTTTTTTTTTTATTTCAGGTTGGAAGCCCACGATGCCGAAGTCCTATGCCTGGAGTATTCGGCCAAGCCACGACTTTTAGCCTCAGCTTCGCGAGACCGTCTCATTCACGTGTTCATGGTCGATCGGGTAAGTCTACTTTTTTAAATTATTTTTGTTTTTTTTTTATATCACGACGGCGGTAAACAAGCATATGGGCCGTCTGATGGTAAGCAGTTACCGTAGCATATGGACGCCTGCAACCTCCAGGATTCACATGCGCGTTGCCTACCCATTAAGAACCTATACACTCCTTTTTTGAAGATCCTCATACTGTAGCCTGCTGAGAAAACCTCTACTTATATAGTCTGGCCAGCCAACGAACGCAGTAGCAATGTACAGCGAACAAAAGTATGACAACACTATGAATCAGTGAAAAAAGCAGCAATGGTCATCGAATTCTATGTTTTTAATTTTTTGTTAGTATTTCCGCCCCTTTCATTAGGTGACATTTACTGTGTAAAAAGGAGACGGACAGATTTCGTGTAATCTGTCATCAACTGCAACAGATAATCTGGTTGAGGCAATTGACGTATATGCCTTAAAAACTAATTTAAATTGAATGAAGAACGTTGCGGGAGTTCTATCTCACTCGCGCTTAAGATGAGAGAGTGAAATGCACTAGATACAGATTCAATGTAAAAGAAATGTGAGTTGAAATGTTCGTCACGAAATACGGTGTCTCATCACACAGTGTTGCCATATGTACGTCATTTGTATTTGCCGTGGTTTTCTACTGACAGAAATGGTTTTCCAAACCATAGTAATAACCTAATAACAATTCTATAAGATTATTTTTTTATTTAACACGTAAACGTATTTATTTTGATTTCCAATTATTTGTCACTAGCTGACCCGCCGAACTTCGTACCGACAACTACAATTTTTTAATTTATTTCTCCAATATTTTAATAGTTATTCTGCTATTCGGGGCCAATACCACAGAATAACTAATAGTACTACCGTACAGAAAATTCACTCCTTAACAAAAGTCAGATTTAGGTATAAAATTATACCTATACTCGCCGCCTGCAAGCAAAATTGAAACTTATAACCGCGCACGAACCGTGAATCTTCTTTGCGCGCCGCAGTTTTATGACCGAGCTGTGAGCGTCGGCACGGGGTTGGCACTTGACAAGTTTTTGTACCTATACCTACTGATTTATTATTGTTAGATAAATATGTAGGAATTACAAACGTTGATTATGTAAACACGAAATTTTTATCCGGAGATAGATTTTTTTATAGGGATTATGTCTGATTCTCACGGAAGTAGGTATGCCACAGCCGTATTCCTTTGAAAATATGTCGGTCAGTTCCTAATATTATTTCTGGGCAACCGATATTCGATAAATTAAGGATGTTTATTTTAACTATTACTAAGTAAGGACTTTGGGACCTTTCAATATCGTCCGGAATTTAAAAATGTTATTTCTGCTTCCTTGTTCTTCCGTTTATTCAGACATCCGTAAATACATATTTTATACGGATTAGATCGAAATAGGTTTCGAAGCCATTGTGTATTTTAAATTTTGCGCGAGCGCCACGTGACACGAGTATCGTGCGAGCCGAGCGGCAGCCCACTGCTATACGACTCCCCGGGAGGCGCGCCGGCCAAATGTACCTAAACTGCGTAGTGAAACCCCCCTGCCAATACATCCAAAAACCGGCCAAGAGCATGTCGGGCCATGAGCAGTGTAGGGTTCCGAATAAAGGTATAATACAACTTTTTCTCAAACATGCTCGGAAATGGTCGCATTTTGTTCGTAAATTGAAGACGCAAAGTGCTCAATTTTATTCTTTTCAAATTTAAAAAGTAAAAACGCAGCGGAAAAAAATGAGTTTCCATAGAATCATTTTACTCCTAGGAATAAAATGACTGTATGAAAATCCATTTTTATCCGCTGCGTTAACTTTTTAAATCCTACGATTGCAAATAAATGACTAAGGAAATGTTGCATTCAGCCAAGTGAAACCTTCGTTCAACCAGACAAATGTCAAAATAATCGCAAACACGTCGCGATTCGAGATGCGCGCGCATTGGCGCATGCGCGTATCGGACGATTATTTGTCTGTGGTAATAGATTTGAAAAAAAATATGCAAAATAAAAGGCGGCAATTCGTTATGAAATAAGCTATCGTTTTCTTTAAAATTAATTAAAATAGTAAACAGTATGAGCTCAAATGACGACAGTGAGATGGAAATAGACGGCACACCGTCTCATTTGAAAGAAGAAGCAAGCTTAATAATGAACAACTTGCTTTCTGCTAAGTCGCGGGACAAATATAACAGGACTTACGACATGGTACGTTCATGCTGTGGAAGGACAGCCAAAATGCTAGAAATACCTTTCGTTCACAAATTGCCCCGGATGTCTAATATAACATTTAACATTAACTAATAACATGCCTTATTTTTTGTATTGTACTATGTCACTTAACCCTTATTAAAAACTTATTACAGTTATTACTTATAGTTGAAAGGGTTTAGCAGGCTAAGGAAGGACGTGTGGCCCCTGTGAGGAAAAGTTGAATTAGTAAATGTCAATTGTTTGTCGCCTCATAACTAGTAATCACTCCAACTTTCAGCCCTCTATCTTGAACTGTCTCAGAGATAATGTCAAAAATGTATTTTTTTAACAATTTTTTCAAACTCGTATATCTCCTAATCCATACCAGCTAAAGCGTTGAAACAAAATCACGGCTACGTAGTTTGAGTGGGAGTATACCCTATAATTTTATTAATATTTTATACGTGAAAAATAAAAGAAATAAATGTCAATTTATTTTTTGACAGCTCTTTCCAACACGTTTTTTTGAAAGTACAATTATGAAAAAAATCACGTAAATTGCTTATAGTATTAGCTACTAGCATACAAAAAATCAATTGATTATATTTGGTGCAACATACTGTAAAAAAAAAAAAAACTACCGAAAGTATTCAAGTATCAAGAGTAGGCTTCTGAACTGAAAGTTCGTTTTTAAGTTTTATGTTTGTTGCCTAGCAGCAAAGGGTGTATTGTTTTTAATTTGACGTATGACTGTCAAAAAAGGTCACTGAACTACTGCTGTGTTAGCATTTGTAACTAATTTTACTAACTACTAAATCAACGAAATGACGGATGTGCTATTTTGCTGTGTTTATTATTTTATAATAGTACATTACTTACCAAGGACTGTAAAAGAAAGAAAGCCCGAAATCGCAGGTATTTGTGACCCGAGCCGCAGGCGAGGGTTGTAAATATGCGATAGAGGGCTTTCTTTTTTACTGCCCGTGGTGAGTACACAATTTTACGTCTCCATCTGGCCATAATGCGAGTTTTACCGTACGCGTAGCGTGCGGCAAAACTTACGTTATGGCCAGGTGTGACGTAAACAAAATTAATTGGTTTCATTATAGTACACGTATTAACATAACGAATTAAATAACTCATTAGAGCAGATATCACAATATAAGTCACTTAGATAATGACTATCGTAATATTCGTCGTCCCAGGTATAGGACAATGTTATCCTGCAGTCATCGCAATATCCTTTTAACATAACATTTTCGTCAGAGAGCGATATCTCAATACTGGTAAAGACTGTAAAAACAGTTGCTTCGCTATTAACCGTGGCAAGTTGAGCCCAAATATTTTTGATTTTATGATTTCCATCTGAAAGAATGTATATACATGAAGTTTCCGTTTTTTTTTTTTTTTTTTTACATTTAAAACTTACTTTCGCCATTATGGAAAAATCGGACTCCTCTTCTACATAACGTGTTGTATATTCCCTTAAACAATTCACTATTATGTTAAATGTGCTAGCGTATAAATTGTATAATAGTATTGTATAATTTAAAGATAGCTCATACCTAATAAATCATAATGTCTAATGTTATGTTACTCGGAATCGACAAACGCTTAGTTTATACGCTAGCACATTTAACATAATAGTGGATTGTTTAAGGGAATATACAACACGTTATGTAGAAGAGGAGTCCGATTTTTCCATAATGGCGAAAGTAAGCTTTAAATGTAAATAAAATAAAACAGAAACTTCATGTATATACATTCTTTCAGATGGAAATCATAAAATCAAAAATATTTCGGCTCAACTTGCCACAGTTAATAGCGAAGCAACTGTTTTTACAGTCTTTACCAGATATTGAGATATCGCTCTCTGACGAAAATATTATGTTAAAAGGATATTGCGATGACTGCAGGATAACATTGTCCTATACCTGGGACGACGAATATTACGATAGTCATTATCTAAGTGACTTATATTGTGATATCTGCTCTAATGAGTTATTTATTTCGTTATGTTAATACGTGTACTATAATGAAACCAATTAATTTTGTATATAAAATAATAAACATATAGCACATCCGTCGTTTCGTTGATTTAGTAGTTAGTAAAATTAGTTACAAATGCTAACACAGCAGTAGTTCAGTGATCTTTTTTGACAGTCATACGTCAAATTAAAAACAATACACCCTTTGTTGCTAGGCAACAAACAAAAAACTTAAAAACGAAGTTTCAGTTCAGAAGCCTACTCTTGATACTTGAATACTTACGTTAGTTTTTTTTTACAGTATGTTGCACCAAATATAATCAATTGAGTTTTTGTATGCTAGTAACTAATACTATAAGCAATTTATATGATTTTTTTCATAATTGTACTTTCAAAAAAACGTGTTGGAAAGAGCTGTCAAAAAATAAATTGACATTTATTTCTTTTATTTTTCACGTATAAAATATTAATAAAATTATAGGGTATACTCCCACTCAAACTACGTAGCTGTGATTTTGTTTCAATGCTTTAGCTGCTATGGATTAGGAGATATACGAGTTTGAAAAAAATGTTAAAAAAATACATTTTTGACATTATCTCTGTGACAGTTCAAGATAGAGGGCTGAAAGTTGGAGTGATTACTAGTTATGAGGCGACAAACAATTGACATTTACCAATTCAACTATTCCTCACAGGGGCCACACGACCTTCCTTAGCCTGCTAAACCCTTTAATTTGTTTGATTTTCTCACATTATTTGAGAAAAGTTCTATGTATACCTCAATGGAAACAGGCATTTTCCGACTCGGACCTTTGCCAGGCCTGGAAGGAAGGGACACGAATATTTTGTAACTAAATGTTGAAAAGGGTATCCCACCAGGATATAAGAACAGATAACACGCGGCAGCGTGACAAGCCAAGTTCAAAAGAAGACAACTGGCGACGCAGCGGCCGTGTGTTACATTACACGAACCATTTGATGCCACTTTTGACCCCTACTTATTTTTCTCAATGGCCTAACATCAAAAACCTAACCCACTGCTAGATGACCCAGCAAGTTGAAATTTGGCATCCAGCTCCAGCTGTGTAATTGTGTCGTTACGAAACTAACATTTTTTTACGATTTGTATTATTTTCCAAAAAATGTTTTTTATTTACACAATTCTTTTATGCTGTTAGAAATTCGATAGGCTAAGCGCCTGACAGTGGCGTAGCTAGCATGGGTGGCACCCGGTGCGGATAGCGTTTTTCCATCCGAGAAGCTTGCGAGCGAGGATTGATATATAAAGTCGAGTGTAAAATGGGTTTTATGGACGAGGGTTACACTCTAATTTTCAGGCCTGGCCAGGCAACAATGTACTATTATGGTAAGGACATCAAAACACCATTGCAAGTATATGATTTAGTATTATTGAAATACATTTAAGAAACAGATGGAAACACAAATATAGTTCTAAACAGAGATATCTGAAAAGGGCGCGGTCAACGCCTAGTACGCGAATGACAGTTGAAGCGACGCTGCTAGTGAAGTGCCACCCCGATGCCAACCGCTGTCACTAGTGCGGTGCCGTAGGAGGTGTTGCTGTCCTTTTATAACCCATTACTTACTTTTACTTATGAAATGCTACAGTTATCTATTTGTATGTTTTCAGGGTTACCAAATCCTGCAAACCCTGGACGAGCACTCGTCCAGTATAACCGCCGTCCGGTTGATACCGGCCGCCGCTCCGGCCGCGCTGCAGCTCGTCTCGTGTGGCGCCGACAAGACTGTGCTGTTCCGACAACTTATATCGGTCAGTTACATACACATACTAGCCACAGACATGTCATGGTAATCGAAGCGGAGCGTAAGCGAAGTGAAGTTCTTACAAACAAGTTCGGCTACTAGGACGTCACGGCATTTCGATGGCTTTTTGATTTTGAGAATTTGTTCCGCGATAACTTTAGTAACGTTTTTCTGATCTTTATGAAAATTTTTGGGGTTGTAGCAGAGATACATATAATTTGAGAGTTCGTATATGACCAGGATCGACCAAGGGGTCATGGAGCTAGAAGGCGCGAGAAAGTCATCATAAGGGTCTTGTTATATTGGTCGTCTCGTTTTGCAAGGAAATCGCGAGTTCTCAGTTCGAGGCGGACTACTAGTATTTTAACTATTAAACTATTTAGAGATTTCTTTTATGTTTTTCAGACGCCAGACGGTGGCTACAAGTTCGAGCGAGGTCAGAACGTGTCGGGAAGGACGACGCTATACGACATGGAAGTGGACGCAGGCGGTCGACATATCTTAACAGCCTGTCAGGTAACCTAGACACAACTCAACTCTTATCAGACTTTTGACGAGGATAATCGTTTGAGCTCAAGATGGCTGCGGCGTCTTTAGAGTAGTTTTTTGTTTTCAGTGTGTAATGTTGATAGCTTATTGTGCGGTGACCTAACGAACAAGTGTGCAGATAATGAAAAATTGGTCTCAAAACGCGCGTAACCACCCTTTAGTTGATCAAACGGTTATCCGGGGTCTCGGCCACCCACGTGTTTGTAGGGAGGCTATCACCTTACAATCGGCAAGGCCTCAACCGCACGACGTTGCTTAAATTTTATTAAAGATGAATGTAATCAAAAGTACACTTGACATTGGCAGAATTCACCTCGCTAAAACTGGCGAGGAGTAAAAGCCATGAAAAAAAAGCTCTTATCAACCGACTTCAAGATTTCAAAGGAATTTCAATTCGTCGTGATCTTTGTTTTTTTTACCGATTATTCGAAGACGGCTGGACTTGGAAAATTCTTTTTTTTGTTTGAAAGTTCATACATCACAGTTGGTCCTATTGTAACCATGTCAGGATCTGATGACGGGATCCTGAAGAAATCCAGGGAACTCTTCAAATATTATAGGCACACCTATAGTGATTTGAGTATTTTTTACAGTAGCTCGGGCATTTCCTTCTGGAAAGGTAGAGGCTAAGTAAAATCGGTTCTTATTTGTTTAAAATTATAATGTTTTTAATGTATCACGCAATAGTAAATCTTTTGAGCAAAGCACTAAGCTTTAATGTAAGTATTCGTCATCGTGTAGAGTTTGAGATGTGCTCGCCTAACCATTCTTTTCACAGAGACTTTTAAATCAGTGACCACAATAATCAATTTAGAGCGTTCAATCCAGAGGTCTCGGGTTCAAACCCCGGCTCGCACCACTGAGTTTTTCGGACCTCATGTACGGAATATCATTTGATATTTACCAGTCGCTTTTCGGTGAAGGAAAACATCGTAAAGAAACCGAACCTAATTCCGATAAGGCCTAGTTTCCCCTCTTTATTGGAAGGTGAGATGGCAATCGCTTTCGTAAAATCTAGTGCCTACGCCAATTCATGGGATTAGGTTGTCAAGTGGACCCCAAGCCATGAGAAACTCTAGAAGGATAAGAGACCGCAATAATCAATTTATCTAGTAATTAATGATTATATTTTAATTTCCAGGATCGGAACGTAAGAGTGTACAGTGCATCAAACGGTCGACACACGAAAACGTTTAGAGGAACTACGGCCGACGACGGAACACTTATAAAGGTAAATATCTAAAGTTTAAAGTATGGAAAAGTTATGAAATTGATATTTTTACAGTGAAATTTTGCGTTTATGTATATGGTTGACTTGACTTACAATTTATTTTACAGTAGACTGTTGTTTTTTTTTAAATAATATAATTCATTGAAACCAAAGTCATTACATATTTTATAAAAAATGTCAACTTAAAACTAACTTATAATATGAGAATCACATAAAAAGTCAAATTACAAACTAGAATAATGGAATGTCAAATGTGGAAAAAAATAAAAAAATGAATTTTCATTTTAAATCTTTGAACCATTCGAATACTTTTTTTTTAAATTTGCACTTTATTTGGCACTTATATTGATCATTTTGCATATGGATGGTACAAGAAAGATATAAATCTCTATGTTACAAAAGTGTCCGTCAAAAGGCGATAAAGTGATGGCGCGACAATGATATTAAATTTGATTAAATTAATTTTGAAATTAAGAAAAATTAAATCCAAAATAATTATTTGCGGAGATGAAAAACACTCTGAATATTAATTTTATTTAGAAAGTCATATAAGTATTAAATATCGGTAATTCATTTCAAGTGCTGAACTACACCTAGCGCCACCCGGAGATATTTGGAACTATTGTTTAGTGCTTACCGCTGGACACTTTTTCGACCGTTTTCCTAGAAGAGAGTTCCATCCTTCCTATACCATCCATAATTTTGCATCATTTTAACTAAATTTTATTTCATAATTCAACATGTGTCATCCCTATTGTTTTTTTTTTCAGGTGGCCTTAGACAACAGTGGTATCTACCTCGCTACTTCGTGTACAGACAAAGTGTTGAGCGTTTACGACTATTACTCTGGGGAATGTATGGCTACCATGTATGGACATTCCGAAATAGTCACAGGACTTAGGTAAGGCATAGTTTAATCTAGACTTTAGACAACAAAGGTATATACTAGAAAAAAAAAACTACGCATTAATTGAGAAATATAAAATATCGAAGTTTTAGTATTAGTGTGGTGGAATTTTGTCCTTAATCACAGACGTATAAGTCAAGAAACTAAAGACATACAACTGTTTAAAGCTAATTTTAAGATGTAACTTTGTAATAATTTTGGGATCCATTTGTTTCCCATATCCATATAATTTATGGGCATAAACATCAATAGTCATATTTTTTATAAAGCATAACGTTTCATAGGTCTAATAATAAAGATCTATAATATTAAACACTAAAATCGTAATAGGCATAAAATTGATGAGTATAAAATTCGAAGGTCTATCAATAATTATTCAGAAATATTTAGGCATATATTTTATCGGACTAGTCGTTGATCACATCGTTTTAATGTCATCCCTTTGTTTCCCATAAACTTATTGTTTCGAATTTCGATAGTCATAAAATGATATCCATTATGATTTATGGACATAAACATCAATAGTCATAATTTTTTTCAAATATAACGTTTACTAAAGAAAACGAACTGTTGCCAGAAGTGGGTTAGGTTAGGTTAGAACTGCGACCCCCAAGAAAACGAACTGTTGCCAGAAGTAGGTTAGGTTAGGTTAGAACTGCGACCCCCAAGAAAACGAACTGTTTTCAGAAGTGGGTAAGGTTAGGTTAGAACTGCGACCCCCAAGAAAACGAACTGTTGCCAGAAGTGGGTTAGGTTAGGTTAGAACTGCGTCCCCCAAGAAATTGAACTGTTGATGTAATAGTTCTCATGAACAGATATGAATCACTCATAGAAAAAGCAAATACCTACGGTTTACGTACCCACGCAATAATACGGAGCGGCCTTCAACGAGCGGCACCCCGCACCTCCCGCGCACCCGCACAATCGCTAGGGTTGCATATGCTTGGATATGTTTTATAGTTAAGGAAATAGGTATTTTGCATTGATTCAGTGTTTAAGTGGTTCGCATGGGGCATAACAATTATAGTTACATGAGTAATATTGATTTATATTTTGTTGCCGCGACGAGGGTATGATTAATCCTGACAGACGTGACACACACTGTCAAAATTAATATGGATTGACAGCTATCTCAATCTTATTCTAATCGCCTTTTAGCAATATCATCATAGTTATTTGAGAGATTTGTATTTCGTTAATAGTTTAAGATACGATAAGCTTAGCTTATTTTTATTAGCTTTGCTATTTTTTACATTTTTACATCCATCCACATCGCAATAAATAAAAATTTTTCGTGATGACATTGTTCCGAGTTCCGAGTAGCGTCGCGCGCGGTACGACGTGCGTTCAGTGAGCGCGTTGGTAACCCACTGACTAGCTCCCCCGGCGTAGGCGCAAAACGTAGGTATATAACTCGCTCGCGCGGGCATGGTTCATAGGCCTGCCAGAAGTGGGTTAGGTTAGGTTAGAACTGCGACCCCTAAGAAAAATAATTATATGCGGAATAAATATTACATAGGCTGCTATTTATATATCCGGAAACCGGGATTACAATCTTCTTAAATAGCATATTTGACCTCCATGGTAAAATTTGAACTTTTTTAAGTACTGGCCGGTATATTTTTTCTTTCTTATTAACGCTCGTGTTTTGTTTTTGACGGGTTTTAAATGTCATCTCGCAGCAAGAATGGAACTCACTCGTGAAAATATTCGTGCTATGATTTATTATGATTTTCGGCGTGGTTTAACGCAACAACAGTGCATAGATCAACTAACTTCAACTTTTGGTGATGAAGCCCCATCTAAAACTACTGTGAATCACTGGTTTAGTGAGTTCAATCGTGGACGTAGTATGCTTACGGACGAAGTTAAGGCAGGTCGCCCGAAATCGGTCGTTGTACAACAAAAGTTCGAGGCTGTGCGAAAACTTATAATGGACGACCGACATGTTACGTACTGCGAGATAGAGGCGACTCTGGGTATTTCTATGACCAGCATTAATAGCATATTACATAATTATTTGGCTGTAAAAAAAATTTGTTCGCGTTGGATACCCCACAACTTAACAAAAGAGCAAAAAGATGCTCGCGTCGAATGGTGTAATAAAATGTTAAAAAAATATAACCGTGGTGACTCAAAAGCCGTTTATAACATCTATACAGGTGACGAATCCTGGATCTATGCATACGATCCCGAAACGAAGCAACAATCAACGGTATGGGTGTTTCAAAATGAGCCGAACCCTACGAAAGTTACTCGTGCAAAAAGTACATTGAAACAAATGGTGGCCTGCTTCTTCGGTATTAATGGCCATGTAGCTACAGTGCCACTAGAAAACCGTAGAACGGTTAATTCAGAGTGGTACACGACCATTTGCTTACCGGAAGTATTTGAACAAATTCGTAAAACTAACCAGCGACGAAGAATCATTCTTCATCATGACAATGCCAGCTGTCATACGTCACGCGAAACAACTCTATTTTTGGAGGGTCAAAAGGTGGAATTAACGGGTCATCCGCCGTACAGCCCTGACTTGGCACCCAACGATTTTTATTTATTTCCAAATATAAAGAATAAATTACGCGGTCAACGATTTTCGACCGCTGAAGATGCTGTCGACGCATTCAAACAACACGTTATGGAGGTACCTCAGGCGGAGTGGCAGAAGTGCTTTAACAATTGGTTCACGCGAATGCAAAAGTGCATAGATCATCAAGGGGAATACTTTGAAAAACAATAAAACCATTTTCAGCCGTGTACGTTTGTTTGTTTTTTTGTTTCCGGATATATAAGTAGCAACCCTCGATTACATGTAAAAAAAATGAAGTAAAAAACCCGAAATGAACAGCCATGACATGAATTTTATTGAAATACTAGCCTTTTTCCGCGGCTTCGCCCGCGTACTATAAGTACTCAAAAGGGATACGATACCCATGTTGATTTTCAGACTTTGTGACCACATTTGCCCCTTTTAGGGGTTGAATTTTCAAAAAACCTGAAACACGTGCTTACTCATTTATCGTTAGGAATACTCCTAGGAAGTTTCGAATAAAAAAGTCTAACAAATCTTGATTCGCCATACAAACTTTGGACCCCCATTTTACACCCTTAGGGGTGAATTTTGAAAAATCCTTTCTTAGTGCATCCCTAGACCTTATAAGGAATCTACGTGCCAAATTTGAAATCTCTAGAACCAGCGGTTTGGGCTGTGCGTTGATATGTCAGTCAGTCAGTCAGTCAATCAGTCAGTCAGTTTCTTCTTTTATATATTTAGAAGTCAACTACCAATTAAAAGACCTCTGTTCAAATTACCTAGTATCGTGTCCTCGGTGCAATGAGTTATCGGAAATGTAATTTGTGTTGTTTAAATTGAAAATAGATGTCATATACTTCAGAAAAAGTGACCAAACCCTCCGGTGTCCGAGGCCAGATTTGAACTGGCGTCTTCAGCTTTCGCGGCTGACGTCCTGACCACTAGACCACCCGGTCACGGCGGAACTTGACAAATTTTCTCATGTATATGCAATCTCTGAATTTGAAACGGCTAGGCGCCGTTGACCATACTCTAAGGGCATGCGCAGTACGTGCTTGCACCTCCTATCCGAATCTCTTACGTGATTCTGGTATAGCGAGAGAGATGGTGCTGCCATCTATGAATCTTGAAGCAAATCAAATTATTTTGTTCAATATTTTTTGATTTGCAATTTTTAAGTAGTTACACTACTTTAAATAAATTGAAAATAGATGTCATATACTTCAGAAAAAGTGACCAAACCCTCCGGTGTCCGAGACCAGATTTGAACTGGCGTCTTCAGCTTTCGCGGCTGACGTCCTGACCACTAGACCACATGTATATGCAATCTCTGAATTTGAAACGGCTAGGCGCCGTTGACCATACTCTAAGGGCATGTTCAGTACGTGCTTGCACCTCCTATCCGAATCTCTTACGTGATTCTGGTATAGCGAGAGAGATGGTGCTGCCATCTATGAATCTTGAAGCAAATCAAATTATTTTGTTCAATATTTTTTGATTTGCAATTTTTAAGTAGTTACACTACTTTAAATAAATTGAAAATAGATGTCATATACTTCAGAAAAAGTGACCAAACCCTCCGGTGTCCGAGGCCAGATTTGAACTGGCGTCTTCAGCTTTCGCGGCTGACGTCCTGACCACTAGACCACCCGGTCACGGCGGAGCTTGACAAATTTTCTCATGTATATGCAATCTCTGAATTCGAAACGGCTAGGCGCCGTTGACCATACTCTAAGGGCATGCGCGCAGTACGTGCTTGCACCTCCTATCCGAATCTCTTACGTGATTCTGGTATAGCGAGAGAGATGGTGCTGCCATCTATGAATCTTGAAGCAAATCAAATTATTTTGTTCAATATTTTTTGATTTGCAATTTTTAAGTAGTTACACTACTTTAAATAAATTGAAAATAGATGTCATATACTTCAGAAAAAGTGACCAAACCCTCCGGTGTCCGAGGCCAGATTTGAACTGGCGTCTTCAGCTTTCGCGGCTGACGTCCTGACCACTAGACCACCCGGTCACGGCGGAACTTGACAAATTTTCTCATGTATATGCAATCTCTGAATTTGAAACGGCTAGGCGCCGTTTTCGTTTGTGTTGTTTAATTATATAACTACTAGCTGTGCCCGCGGCTCCGCCCGCGTGGAATTCGGTCTGTGTCAGTAAGCGGCTAATTCACCCCTAATTTCTCTCCCGCTACCCTGGAGGCGGAACTTGAAGTAAAGTTGACAGATGGATACGCTAGGGGAAAAAATATTTTACAATTACCACTAAATGAAACTACACTCAAAAATTAATACTTTTTTTTATTATACTATTTTTTTTCGCATGATTTAAACGACTTAGAGAGTAGTAGGTGTATATCGGACGATACAGGACCACTTTTGTATTTATACGTTCATGTCCACGGCAAATATCATCCAAATCGATCCTCCCGTCAAATCAGTTAAAGCATGAAAGGTAAGAACAGGCGTGGTTGGAAGTGGGGGGGGGATCACAAATGCTGAAATGTTTTTTTCTATTTTAGGTGCACTTGGAGGGGGGGGGGGGGGTCCATGACCCATGCAATTTTAACTCAATCGAAAGTAGTGGCTACCCCCCCTTTTAGACGTTGAATTTTTATAGGTTACGTATAACCTGGCTGGGGATTTTCTTGAATTGGAATTAGTAATCCTTAAGGGGTGATTTCCGGAAAAACGATGCAAAAAAAACCGGCCAAGAGCATGTCCGGCGATGCTCAGTGTAGAGTTTCGTAGATGCTGCCCTGTTACAAAACATCCGTTCAAAAGGTCGTTTATTTGGCGGCGCTTACGTCATTTTACTATTCGGCACTTCCTTTCACTATGAGTTTTTGACTAATAATTCAAAAACGGCTGAACCGATTTTATTCAATACAGTTTTTATTGAAAGTTCTTATCAGGCCTCACCAAATTTCAGCTTTCTAGTGCGAACGGTAACTGAGCTAGACCGCGGACAGACGGACGGACATGGCGATGTAACTGTTACGTAATAAGGCCTAATTATGTACAGAAGCATACACTGCTTTACCTACACACATATTAAAAATCCATTGAAACCATTAGAATGACCGCCATTACTCAAGCCAATGCGTCAATGCGCCGTGTCGTCAAATGGTTGCAACGGAAGACCAGCGCTGGCCCTGCCGGCATTTAACGCTGAGTTGCGACCATTTCGTGGCAATTAATGTTTCGGGTTGTATATGTTATTGTTTATTATGTTTTTTGTAATTGTCATGAATAAATCTTTCATTCGTTCATTCATTCATTCATTCATTACACCGCCATGACCAACATTGCGCCGGCGGTCGGGGGGGCGGATTTTCATTACGTTACCGTAGGTAATTAATTTTCATACGTTTTTACCACACTGTCAAAGATAATACACTGATGTTACGTTACTGGTTGCAATAATGTTGGTAATTAATTACATACAGTTCCGAAAGCGGAATAGAGGATTTATGATATTGGTGTAGATCAAGATATTTATTCGTCAATGTAAGCACACTACAATGCACTAATGAACGTCAGAGAAAAATAAAATAGGTGAGTGTCGAGGAAAGTGTGTGAATCGAGTGCGATTGGAACGAAGTTATGTTATTTAATTTTATTTCATTTTTGACTTTATCGTAAATTTAGTTTTTTTTTTTAATTTTAGAAATTTTAGAAGTTTTGGAAATTTTGGAAATGTTAGAAAGTTTGGAAATTTTGAAAAGTTTTGGAATGTTTGGAAATTTTGCCAATTTTGGATTTTGGAAATTTTAGAAAATTTGGGAATTTTGGGAATTTTGGAAATTTTGGAAATTTAGGAAGTTTTGGAAATTTTGGAAATTTTGGAAATTTTGGAAATTTTGGAAATTTTAGAAATTTTGGAAATTTTGGAAATTTTGGAAATTTTGGAAATTTTGGAAATTTTGGAAATTTTGGAAATTTTGGAAATTTTGGAAATTTTGGAAATTTTGGAAATTTTGGAAATTTTGAAAATTTTGGAAATTTTTGACATTTAGGAAATTTTGGAAATTTTTGACATTTTCGACATTTTTAAAATTCTCGACTAAGGTTATTCTTTAAGGTTCTCGACTTTTTTCACTTTTATCACTTTGTCACTTTCACTTTTCACTACACTTCACTTCACTTTATTCTATTTTATATATTTTTTATTTCATTCCATTTTACATGTTTCTCAATCGTATGGGTGTCGCGTTTTCGTGACGTGACGCTTTTTCGTCACGTGACTTTTTTTCGCATAGGCCCCCATCCGCGAACCGTCCGATAAGGAACTTCGTTCCAAAACTACCACCGATTCTAACGCTACACCTCTGGCCCAAGAAGTATTATCACCGAAAAGAAATTCGACTGGACTTATTTTTTTCAAAAGAGTAATACATTATTAGATCTTAATTATACAAAATAATGCGTAGTTTTTCAAGAAGACATTGATATGTCTTCTTGAAGAACTACGCATTATCAGCTTGAGAGACAGATAATGTACCTATTGTTTAATTACAAAGAAAAATAAATCCTAATCTGACTGCTTCACAAAACGTTTAATATGTTTTCCTACCTAAACGGTGTCCTATAAAAGTTAGATGATTTTGTAGTAGTTTTTTGGTTTGGGCCATGCATCTTTGTCCGTCATATATAGCCCTCGAACCTGCAATAACCCTATGACATTCATGACATTTTCAAATATTTATTAAGAGCCGGTAAAGGTAAATTTAAAGCATCGACGGGTAACATGTTATAAATATGAACACCTTGACCAAAAAATTACAAATTATTTTAATACCAACTTTCAACATACAAACTTTCAACCCCCTTTTCATCCCTTCCAGGGTTGATTTTCGGGATGAAAACTATTCTTTGTCCTTTCCCGGGACTCAAACTATCTCTACACAAAATTTCATCAAAATCCGTTCAGCCGTTAACTAATAAAAAATTCTTGGAACGTGTTCTGTTATCGATTCTAAGTATCTCCAGCCAACTTTTTTCGAATATATTCCATGAACAGACTTTCGACCCTCTTCAGCTTTATTACATGTATAGATAGTTTTTATAAAAAGTACCTTTCAGGCTTCACTTCCATTTTATTTTTTTATTTTTTGGACCTACGGTTCTAAAGTAAGATGGGGGGAGGGGGGTTTGAAGATGAAACTATCCTTTGTCATTTCTCGGGACCCATACTATCTCTATACCAATTTTCATCTAAATCAGTTCAGCGGTAAAAATTCCTCATACCACCTTCTAACCCCCTTTTCACCCCCACAAGGGTTTGAAAACTATCCTATGACGTTTCTCGAGACTCAAATTATCTCCATACTCATTTCTATCTAAATCGTTTCAGCGGTTAAAAATTCTCCATACAAACTTTCAACCCCATTTTCACCCCCACCAGGGTTGATTTTCAGGATTAAAACTATATATTATCCTTTCCCAGGACTCATACTATATCTATATAAAATTTCATAAAAATCCGTTTAGCCGATTTCACGTGATGCGCGGTCAAATAAACAGACAAACAGATAAACAGACAAACAGACAAAAATTCTGAAAATTGTTGGAACGTGTTCTGTTATCGATTCTAAGTATCCCCAGCCAACTTTTTTTCGATTATCTTCCATGTACAGACTTTCGACCCTCTTCAGCTTTATTATATGTATAGATTGACAATATGACTAATAAAACTTATGATGGAAAACGTTATGGACTGAAAAAAACGGAAATAAAAATTTATGGGAACCGATAGAGACCAAATAATTTTCTATCGAGCCGATTTCGTCCAATCGTGTGTCGGAATTAACCGAGTTATTCATAATATAATGAATATTAACGTTCGTTTTTTTTACTCTCCCAAAACAAGTAGTTATAGCTAAAAAATTGTTCAAGTAATAGTACATTACTTACCAAGGACTGTAAAAGAAAGAAAGCCCGAAATCGCAGGTATTTGTGACCCGAGCCGCAGGCGAGGGTTGTAAATATGCGATAGAGGGCTTTCTTTTTTACTGTCCGTGGTGAGTACACAATTTTAAGTCTCCACCTGGCCATAATGCGAGTTTTACCGTACGCGTAGCGTGCGGTAATACTCACATTATGGCCAGGTGTGACGTAAAGTTAATTTTAAGGTCATCAGGTGTCGGCGACCTCTTAATGAGGGTTTCTACGATCGAGTTTCAATAGATGGCAGCACCGTGACGAAAGGTCTTTTTGACAGCAGCTGTCAAAATTCACCAATCAAAACACATATGATTAAACGGATAATCGTTTGAGTTCAAGATGGCTGCGGCGTCTTTAGAATAGTTTTTTTGCTTATTTACGTAGTTCAGTGTGTAATATTGATAGCTTATTGTGCGGTGACCTAACGAACAAGTGTGCAGCTAATGAAAAATTAGTCTCAAAACGCGCGTAACCACCCTTTAGTTGAACAAACGGAAGCTATCACATTACAACCAGCAAAGCCTCAACCGTACAACGTTGCTTATATTTATACTATTAAAAATTTATATAAATCAAAATCGGCGAGGAGTAAAAGCCATCAAAAAAATAAATTTAAACATGATTGGTGGATTATGACAGCTAGAGCTGTCGCCACGGTGCTGACATCTCGTGAAAATCTCGATCGCGGGAACCTTCATTGATTGATAATTCTCCAAGCTTTACGTCAAAACTTGTAATAAAACGTGATCGCCAACTCTTTAAAATAGCTATTATCAACCGACTTCAAGATTTCGAAGGAGGAGGTTATCGATTCGTCGGGATCTTTTTTTTTTTTGCATTTTTTAAAATGTATTATCACCGATTATTCGAAGACGGCGGGACCGATTTGGAAAATTCTTTTTTTGTTTGAAAGAGTATACTTCACAGTTGGTCCCATTGTAACCAGGTCAGGATCTGATGATGGGATCCTGGAGAAATTGAGGGAACTCTTCAACTATTATAGGCACACCTATAGTGATTTGAGTATTTTTTTACAGCAGCTCAAGCATTTGCTTTTGGAAAGGTGGAGGCTAAGTGAAGTCGGTTCTTTTAAAAAATCTTGAAGCAAATCAAATTATTTTGTTTAATATATTTTTTTTTGATTTGCAATTTTAAGTAGTTACACTACTATATATAAACTGAAAATAGATGTCATATACTTCAGAAAAAGTGACCAAACCCTCCGGTGTCCGAGGCCAGATTTGAACTGGCGTCTTCAGCTTTCGCGGCTGACGTCCTGACCACTAGACCACCCGGTCACTGCGACGTCAGTTCAAATCTGGCTTCGGACACCGGAGGGTTTGGTCAGTTTTTCTGAAGTATATGACATCTATTTTTGGTTCTTTTTTGTTTAAAATAATAACATGTTCACATGAACAGGTTCACCCCGGACTGCCAACACCTCATATCGGCGTCGGGCGACGGCTGCGTGTTCGTGTGGCGCGTGCCGCACGACATGGCGGTCACCATGCGGGCCCGGCTCGCTCAGCAAGCCATAAGGCTGGGGAAGTAAGTGTTCTTCTATACATACACATACACTCTGTCACCTAATTCAAGTTCAATAGTAGTTTATGTAGCTGTTAAGTAATAACAGCTGCCCGCTTAGGAAGCAAGGAGAGGCTGTTATCCCCTTTCCACTGACTGACCAAGTTTTCCAAAACCATGCTAGTCATGGGTCCAAATATATATAACGCGATACCCGCTGAATTCAAATTACTGGATAGCACCAACATGTTCCAAAACATACTAAAGAAATGGCCACTTGAAAAAACTTTCTACTCTGTCACCGAATTTCTTGACAGAAACAAAGTCAATTTGAGTACTTACTAATTCCAAGCTGACATAACAAAGTGATTAATAATTCAGTTTTTATGTTTAATATTATATAATTGTAATTTAAATGTATGCTATAAAACCGATTGACATACTGTAACATTTAAAATATTATGAGTATGAGTATGAGTGAGGCTTGGAAGAATATTAGTCATTTCATTTGAGTATCTCCTGTCCAATTAAACTTCATTGTCAAATTGATTTTGACCACTCACAACGCGGCAACTTTTCTTATTGGTGAAATGGCATGAAACCTTTGCGGAATTAAGGTTAACACAAAAAAATATGCTTAAAGAATGAGTACTTGATTGGTTAATAAGACATAAGACGTTTTAGTTTTGTAAACGTGAAAATGGGTCGTGTTTTCACATGAACTTTGCTTGCCTTTACTCGTCTTAATATTATATGTCGATGGAGTGAGGCCTAATTTTTTAAAAATTTTTTATACCATGACAGTGGCAAACAAGCATACGGCCTGCCTAATGGTAAGCAGCTACTGTAGCCTATGGACGCCTGCAACTCCAGAGGTGTCACATGCGCGATGCCGACCCTTTACAAAAAGAGGATTCACTGTGTTGACGGCTAAAGGGGGTCACTCGTCGTCAAAACACTGGGTCCTCTTTGAGCTTTTTGGCAACGTAACTACTTGAATAAGAAATGTATGATTTAGACAAAAAAATATTTAATCATTAGTCATTCATTCATAAAATGTAACCTAAGTAGAGGTGTGCGCCGATGGCAAAGTCATCCGCAGCGGCGTCCGATCGTTTTTTGACCGGCGTTTTTTAATATTATATCATTCCCGGGCATTAAAACAAGATGAGACTTAAAATTTTAAACCTAAGCAACTCCATTGCCCTCACTGCTCAATAATGCCACCACCTCTACTTATTACCGTTCACTGGGTCCAAAAGAGAGCAATGAGAGTATCAAAACTCAATGTATTATTCGCATATATATATTTTATATTGAACTGTAAACCTTTACACACAATATCACAAAATATCACATGTCCAAAGTAATAAAAAAAAAAACGATCACAATTTAAGTAGGTAGGTACACCAAGAGTATACCTAACACAGCCCAATAAAAATTTAAATAGTAGTTTATGTAACTGTTACGTAATAAGGGTCCTTAAAACATGAGTGTGGTTTTATGAAATGAGCCGCAGGCGAATTTCATAATAAGATCACACGAGTGTTTTAAGGCCTAATTACGTACAGTTGCATACACTGCTTTATCTACACTCATATTATATATATTAAATTAATTGTTCGGAAACCATAGAATGACCGCCATTGTACCGTCATGGCCAACTCGATTGTGCCGGCGCTCGCGCGGGACCAATCGAGTTGGCCATGGCGGTAACATTATGTTATCAAATTCGATGTTCCAAATTTGAAACTCATTGCTTAACAATATTTGAGCATGCATAGTTAAAATTACGTTACTGCCGCAGATAAGAAACTTATCATAGTTTTATTGACAAGTAATCAAGATAAAGTAATTTTACAACAGAAAAATAGCATTTAAACTATAACCGTTTTTTCAGACGTGTGCCGCCATCTAACGGTGTGAGCGGAGTTGAAAGTGAAACGGATTCCCACCTCGGCTCGCCGCCGCGGGAACTTCTAGAAGATAAATTCACGACGCCAGTTGTACCGGACTATACGTAAGTATATAATAAATAACCCATGGATTAATTGTGATCCATTTTTTTTTTTTTTTTTTTATACCACGACGGTGGCAAACAAGCATACGGCCCGCCTGGTGGTAAGCAGTTACCGTAGCCTATGGACGCCTGCAACCCCAGAGGATTTACATGCGCGTTGCCTACCCTTTAGGAACCTATACACTCCTTTTTTGAACATTCATTAACTAATAGTCCACCTTGAACTGAGAACTCGCGGTTTACTTGCAAACTAATTGACCAATGTAACAAGACCCCTATGAAGATCGCTTTTCGCCTTCTAATTCTATAACCCCTTGTTCGATCCTGATCATATAAGTAAAATACTATTTTCAACCAATTTCAAGATTTCGAAGGAGGAGGTTATGAATTCGTCGGGTCGGGATCTTTGCTTTTGATTTTTTTAATGTATGTTCACCGATTATTCGAAGACTGCTGGACAGATTTAGAAAATTCTTTTTTTATTTCAAAGAGTATACTTCACAGTGGGTCCAATTGTCACTAGGTCAAGATCTGATGATGGGATCCTGGAGAAATCGAGGGAACTCTTCAACTATTATAGGCACACCTATGGTGATTTGAGTATTTTTTACAGCAGCTCGAGCATTTGTTTCTGGAAAGGTGGAGGCTAAGTGAAGTCGGTTATTTTTTGTTTAAAATCATTACACTTTTGTGTTTCCAGGCTCCGTATCGGCCGCTTGCCGTCCTGGGCCAAGAAGAGCCTCGGCGACTCGCTGGCGGCCGAGCCCCCCGCGCCCCCCGCGCCCCCCGCGCCCCCCGCGCCCCCCGCGCCCCCCGCGCCCCCCGCGCCGCCCGCCCGCGGCAAGTGGGCGCGCCGGATACAACCCAACGGTGCGTACATACGAACACCATACATGGTTTATCTTATCACCATTTGGCAAACAACATTTCGTAAATAATCACTTAAGGCGACGATATATGCAAACACGTCAAATCGAGGTGTTTTTGTGCAAGGTTTTTGAAGAAAACAAACCACGTTGGAGCATGAATGTTACATTTTCTGTAGGGGCATATAGTTGTGTTCGCTGTACCGATACGTGCTTGGTCTTGTATAACATAATTAGGTATATATATCATCGTTAAGAAACTGTTTTGGAGAAAACTTGTCGCAAGTTTTATGTCGGTCAGAAATAATTCTATGTTGCGAAATTAAACATAACTACGTCTTAGCACATTACTAATGTTCGGCAGATACTATAGTCGTATTAAGCGCTTAATAAAGGTTTAAGACGAAAAACCTTGTAAGAGCCTGTAATAATCAGAACTATGCAATTGCTAATAAAACTTATAGGCGTTTATTCTATTGCAGCCAGAGACATGTTTCATGTGTCAAATTTGAGTAATATGATTAGTAATTTTGAGTGCGGAAATTCGTTCCACATAGCTTAGGTTATAGTGCGCTTGCTTACTAAGTAGATATGTCCGAGTTCAAATCTAGGCTGATGTTAACTTTTTTGTTTATTTTTTTATCTCATTTCTCATTTATATTTTCAATCCTGATCCTAAGCGATTTATAGGCATTTTTGGACAAAAAAAAGTCAAATCATACTATAGTCAAGTTACTAGTTAGTTTTATCTTTTTATTTTGACTTTTTTACCCAATATATTTAAACTACCAACTTATAAAAGAGACTAATTCATTATTCAATTTTTACAGTGGGTATGGGTACTTTTTACCATAGACGGCTTCGTCCATGTTTTTACGATAATTTGTATTACAAGAGCGCGTTTGTTCGAGCAGTTTCCATCCGAGGCGACGTTGCCAGCTTACTTTCATTTGCTCATTTCGCTTCTTGCTTTGCGCTGTTGCAAGCTAGATCTATATTATGATATGAATGACGGATTCATTGAAAGAATCAAATGCGCTTGAAGTTGAAACACATTCGTGCATTTGTCAATGATTTGTCCACATCATCGTGATAGGTTATATATCTCTCTCTTTACTATGGAATAAGAAAGAAACAATCGGCTCGGCTGTCCCGGTACTCTGCGATGTCTGGTCGCGCCATTAGGTTTATTATGGCTTATTGTATGTTCGTTTTCGTACGATTTAAAAGATATAGTGAATTATTAATGTTATTATTAGGTAGGTAAGTAGATATGGAATTAATTTAATCGTATAAGTATATATACCAATATAATTTCTCACAATCCCTAAAATGAAAAAACCAATAAGTACTCGTAAGGTGCGATGGGGTAAGATCGGACCATTTTTGAACTAGTTGGTCAGCTTTCAGGGCTGACTTTTATGCTTTACCTTTGTAAAAAATTTTCGTAATATTAATCCTTGTTTCAAATCAGTATGAAGTGTAGTGTGTGTTTGTCGTGTATAAAATTTCAAAATCTACTCCTTCTACTTAAGATTGGACTATTCAATAAAATGTACTCTTAGTAAGTTTTTAGGTGCTAGTTTTCTTCCACTTATCGATTTTGCCAGCTTTGTAATGCAATAATAAATTTTGAAGTGCCCGTTCTAGAGCTTATATGATCTTGTTTAGATTAATATTATACGAAAATAAATCATACTCGAAAGGTTTTTTATACTAAAACATTTTTTTAAAGTGGAGTATGTGTCAGTTTTCCGTCCATACTTATTGATATATTGATATTCAAGTTTTTCAAATTAAAGCTTATAATTAATATATCAATTAAAGAATAAATAATTATTATCAATGGCCAATTTGACCTCAAAAAGTTTTTTCCATGTAGACGGAGAGCTGGCCACGTCAGATATGACACAATAGTCAGGTTTCATTGCTCTCATTATTGTGTCATATCTGACGTGGCCAGCTCTTAGTCCAATAAATTTGTAGCAGTTTAATCAGGTGGACGGCAACCCGGACGGGAAACTAGCATAATCACCCTATGCACGGTTTCAAATAATAGATATAACTAGATGTGCCCGCGGCTCCGCCCGCGTGGAATTCGGTCTGTGTCAGTAAGCGGCTAATTCACCCCTAATTTCTCTCCCGCTACCCTGGAGGCGGAACTTGAAGTAAAGTTGACAGATGGATACGCTAGAGGCCAGTAGTCCTAATAAAATATTTTACAATTACCACTAAATGAAACTACACTCAAAAATGAATACTTTTTTTATCATATTATTTTTTTTGGCATGATTTTAACGACAAAGAGAGTAGTAGGTGTATATCGGACGATACAGTACCACTTTTGTATTTATACGTTCATGTCCACGACAAATATCATCCAAATCGATCCTCCCGTCAAATCAGTCTAAGTATGAAAGGTAAGAACAGGCGTGATGGAAATTGGGGTAGCCCCCCCCCTCCCCCCCCAAACACACACACATACGCAGAAATGCAGAAATGATCAAATTTAACTCAATCGAGTGTAGTGGCTACCCCTCCCTTTTAGACGTTGAATTTTTATAGGCTACGTATAACCTGGCTGGGGATTTTCTTGAATTGGAATTAATAATCCTTAAGGGGTGATTTCCGGGATAACAATGCAAAAAACACCGGCCAAGAGAATGTCGGGCGATGCTCAGTGTAGAGTTTTGTAGATGCCGCCCTGTTACAAAACATCCGTTCAAAAGGTCGTTTATTAAGGGATATTTGGCGGCGCTTACGTCATTTTACTATTCGGCTCTTCCTTTCACTACGCGTTTTTGACTGATAATTCAAAAACGGCTGAACCGATTTTATACAATATAGTTTTATTGAAAGTTCTTATCAGGCCTCACCAAATTTTCATTACGTGACCGTAGGTAATGAATTTTCATACATTTTTACCACACTGTCACAGATAATACACTGTTACGTTACTGGTTGCAATAATGGTGGTAATTACAATTACATACGGTTCCGAACGCGGAATAGAAGATTTATGATATTGGTGTAGATCAAGATATGTATTCTTCAATGTAAGCACATTACAATGCACTAATTAACATGAAGAAAAAATAAAATACGTGAGTGTCGTGGAACACTCGATTGGAACGAAGTTATGTTATTAAATTTTTGACTTTTTCGTAAATTTTGTGGCTTTTTTGAAAATTTTGGAAAGTTTTGGAAATTTTGGAAATTTTGGAAATTTTGGAATTTTTTATTTCATTCCATTGCGCGTCGTATGCGTGTCGCGTTTTCGTGACGTGACGCTTTTTCGTGACGGTCACGTGATTTTTTTTCGCCTAGCTCCCCATCCGCGAACCTCTGGCCCAAGAAGTATTATGACCGAAAAGAAACTCGACGGGACTTATTTTTTTCGAAACAGTAATACATTATGCCTAGTTCTTCAAGAAGACATATCAAAACAGCTTAAGAGACAGATAATGTACCTATTGTTTAATTACCTATAAAGAAAAATAAATCCTAATCTGACTGCTTCACAAAACGTTTGATATGTTTGCCTACCTAAACGGTGTCCTATAAATGTTAGATGATTTTGTAGTAGTTTTTTGGTTTGGGCCATGCATCTTTGTCCGTCATATATAGTCCTCGAACCTGCAATAACCCTTTGACATTCATGACATTTTCAAATATTTCTTAAGAGCGGGTAAAGGTAAATTTAAAGCATCGACGGGTAACATGTTATAAATAGGAACACCTTGACCAAAAAATTACAAATTATTTGAATACCAAATTTCATCTAAATACGTACAGCGGTTATTAGTTGTTTCTTCCCCATGTAAACTTCCACCCCTTTTGCATCCGCTTGAGGGATAATTTCCGAGATAAAACTATTTTATTTCCTTTTCCAGAGCTCAAATTATCTCCATACCAAATTTAATCTAAATCGATTCTGCGGTTAATAATTCCCTATACAAATTTCCAACTCCCTTTTCACCCCTTTAGGGTTGATTGTCGGGGTGAAAACTATCCTTTGTCCTTTTATCGAGACCCATACTATCTCTATACCAAATTTCATCTTTATCAGTTCAGCGGTAAAAAAAAATTTTTTCACTCCCACAAGAGTTTGAAAACTATACTATGACGTTTCTCGAGACTAAAAATGACCTCCATACTCATTTCTATCTAAATCGTTTCAGCCGGTAAAATTCTCCATACAAACTTTCAACCCCATTTTCACCCCCACCAAGGTTGATTTTCGGGATTAAAACTATATATTATCCTTTCCCGGGACTCAAACTATTTCTATACAAAATTTCATCAAAATCCGTTCAGCCGTTTTCACGTGATGCGCGGTCAAATAAACAGACAAACAGATAAACAGATAAACAGACAAAAATTCTAAAAATTGTTGGAACGTGTTCTGTTATCGATTCTAAGTATCCCCAACTTTTTTTCGATTATCTTCCATGTACAGACTTTCGACCCTCTTCAGCTTTATTATATGTATAGATTATAAACCGCCTGTATTATGTTCATGTCAACCTTTCAGCATTTTCTCAAACTTTTCAAAAACGAGTGAGTTAAAAATATTGAGAGTGGAAAGACAAGATGTTTCAAACCTTTGAAGCAAGATGTTTCAAAATTTAAAAAAATTTAAAAAACTCTTTTGGCTATAATTCTTTTTTTTTTCCCCAGCCTACTTGAAGAGATATATTATATGGACGTATCCATACTAATATTATAGTGTGTCTGTCTGTTAACTCTTCGCGCTTAAACCGCTCAACTAATTTAGATGAAATTTGGTATGTATAAGGGGGTGAAAACGGAATGGAAGTTTATATGGAATTGTTGCTCCCTGTTGACTTGAAATAGCATACGTACTAGTTTTATATTTGCTCTTAGATTTTACTAACTAGTAACTTTTATTTTGCGTTTTATTATGTAATTCCATATCGCTCATGTTAATTTCGCGCAGACGAAGTCGCGGGTAAAAGCTAGTATTTTAATATTGTAATGGATTTTGATATGGTAAAACTTTTGAAATAGATGGCAATTAACCAAAACTAACCCAAAAATGTACCCAAAAAACCGTGACGACCCTATACACGACACGATACAACTAATCCATACTAATATTATAAATGGGAAAGTGTACGTGTGTGTTTGTTTGTTTGTCCGACTTTCACGGCAAAACGGGGCGACGAATTGAAGTGATTTTTTAAATGGAGATAGTTGAAGGGATGGAGAGTGACATAGGCATCTTTTTGTCTCTTTCTAACCGCCCACTTCCCTAAAATGGGGGGGTGGAAGTTTGTATGGTTTGCTACCCCGAATTTAACGCGAGCGAAGCCGCGGGCAAAAGCAGGTATTATATGTTATTAACTTACTCGTGCTGACTTTTCATGTTTTTAATTATTTTGTGTAATTTCAATTTATAATTCTTATGTGAGACCACAAACGCTTTTATATTTGTAATTTTTTTTAGTAAAGAACACTTGTGGTATATGTATAAATGAAAATAATTAAAACATGTTAAAAAATTAATCTTAAACTTTAGGTTGAATTAAGTAATTTGCTTTTTGGCTATGGTTTTCTGTGAGGTACTTCCCCAGTCGAGCTCTGAGCCAGGTCCAGATTTGAGCGTGATAACATTCGCTGAACTGTGCCTTGCTACAGTTAGCGAGATAACATTCGGAGTGCCCATACCTCCCTTTTGGACGTAACATACCCGTGTCTAAACCTGTTCCTAGTAACCAACTAGGTACACATTTAAAAAATGTTCACAGCAACAATTAATAAGATCCAGTCTTAAATGCCACGCAAAAACAAATCAAACCATTTTTTGTGACAAACAATTGAATTTATAGAACGAAACTTTTTTGTCTATAAAGATCACATGTATGCGTGACTTCGGCAGCAGATAGCATACATCCTCCATACGACCCTCTTGAACCTGATGTTTATTCAGTGTTGGGCGTAATTTATTAGATGGTACCTACTTTTGTAATGTATTAAATTGCTAATTAAATTACAAGAAAATCAATTATATTAAGTAATTGAAATTGCTTGTAATTGAGATTACATGTTAGTAGTATTCCCGATTACATATAATTTGTAATTGCAATTACTTTTATCTTAACTACTTTTACTTGTAACTTCGATAATTTGAAATAATATACAAGTTCAATTTATTTTTGGGTCAGTGGGGGCAGCTACCAGATCCCTCGCTGCAACGCGAAAATGGTCTTAGAAGACCTTCCCTCAATTTCAAATTAATAACGTTACGGATTTTGGAAAAAACATACAGGATGCGAGAAAGAGGTCACATTTGGTAAACTTCTTTTTGATGCCAATCGATCCCATTCTTGTATGGGATCAAAAATAATTTGCGGCTAGAAAAGCCACAAATTGAGAAAAACTTTTCCCATACTTTATGAAAATTATTTATTTTTATTTTTCACATGCTGCTTTTTTATACCAATCGATTCCATTCCTATCGTTTCTAATAGTTTCCTATTAGGGGTCAACTTACGGTAATGTACTAAAAAGCTACAAATTAAATATTTTCCATACATTTACTATAAATAATAAATAAATATTATACGACAATCTTACACAAATCGACCTAGGCCCACAGTAAGCTCAATAAGGCTTGTGTTATGGGTACTAGACGACGATATATATAATAGATAAATATGGATAAATACTTAAATACATAGAAAACATCCATAACTCAGGAACAAATATCTGCGATCAACACACAAATAAATGCCCTGACCAGGATTCGAACTCGGGACCTCCTGCTTCGTAGGCAGGGTCACCACCGACTGGGCTAGGAGATCGTCAAAAAGGAGATCGTGATACCTGTCACCTTAAGGTGACAGGTATCACGGTTGACGACTGCATTTTGCGTTTTTATAATCGCAGCTTCCGCTTCTGCCATCTAGTATACTTGAGATGAACTATGACAATTCAATGTTGACATGTTTAAATAGTCAAACAATCGCGGTCTTTTACAGTAAGATGGCGCTTTGATAATAATTTCATTTTATGTGTACTTACTTAATTAAAGTTACTATTGTATGTAGGTAATCAATGACGAAATAATTTAAGTTACCTATAATATAAAACGACTTGGCCAACGCACGCCATTACCTACAGTATCATAATCGCACAATTATAATGTTTTATTCTAAATATCCAAAATGAGCATTCATCATGGCGGTTATATTTCTATGTGTCAAGTACGTGTCAAGTCTTTCAAAATAAAAGTTCAAATAAAATGTACTTAACTGAAGATAATATTATTTGTAACTAATTTATTTTATGTCCTCTTCTGCTCTGAAAAATCCAGGTTTTTAGTATCTATAACGAAATTAGAGATGGTCAAAAACGCTTTCAATGAGGACGGTGAAGTGCGTTGGGATAAGACCGCATCGGGAGAACATCGGATAATTCAATTACCTATATGGAAAATTAGCCTTTAGTTGCAAATACAAACCACACATCCTCCAACACTATTGTGTACCTCTACCTAGTTGCATTTTGATATAATGGCGATGGCGCTTTTTTCAGGTACCTACACATTTTACTTAAATGTTTCTTCCGGTATGCTTAATAACAACGACTGTTGGTTAACTGAAAGGTTAAAAAAACCGGCCAAGTGCGTGTCAGATCACGCATAGGAGGGTTCCGTACCTTCAATGGAATAAGAACCAAACTAATACCAAAAGGTCGTATCTGATGCCTATGGAAGAAGTTTTTTGGAAATAACTCAAAAATGGCCAAACAATTTTCGTAGAAAGTATATGCTAAGGCGCATCTCCTCAAATTTTTTCATATTTTTTGGACTTACGGTTCAAAAGTTACAGGGGGGGCTACACAATTTTTCTGACTTTCGAAGCGATTATTTCAAAAAATATTCATTTAATCACAAAAAGATCAAACAAACCTCAATATTATTTTTAAAGACCTATCGATTGATGTGTCACATGTTGATATTTGGTAAAAAGATTTTTTGAAATTTAGTTTCATGTATCGAGCGCCCCCCATTAAAATATTTTTTTTTTCAAATTTCAAGTAGCGGCATACAGAAATACACCTTATGTGTAAATTTTATTCAGATACGTCGCATAGTTTACGAGTAAAATGGTTGTGACATACGGACGGACAGACAGACAGACAGACATAAAGAATCCATAAGGGTTCCGTTTTTTGCCATTTGGCTACGGAACCCTAAAAATCACTTATTCTTTATTTGACGATCTCCTAGCCCAGTCGGTGGTGACCCTGCCTACGAAACAGGAGGTCCCGAGTTCGAATCCTGGTCAGGGCATTTATTTGTGTGTTGATCGCAGATATTTGTTCCTGAGTTATGGATGTTTTCTATGTATTTTAAGTATTTATCCATATTTATCTATTATATATATCGTCGTCTAGTACCCATAACACAAGCCTTATTGAGCTTACTGTGGGCCTAGGTCGATTTGTGTAAGATTGTCGTATAATATTTATTTATTTATTTATTATTTATAGTAAATGTATGGAAAATATTTAATTTGTAGCTTTTTAGTACATTACCGTAAGTTGACCCCTAATAGGAAACTATTAGAAACGATAGGAATGGACTCGATTGGCATAAAAAAGCAGCATGTGAAAAATAAAAATAAATAATTTTCATAAAGTATGGGAAAAGTTTTTCTCAATTTGTGGCTTTTCTAGCCGCAAATTATTTTTGATCCCATACAAGAATGGGATCGATTGGCATCAAAAAGAAGTTTACCAAATGTGACCTCTTTCTCGCATCCTGTATGTTTTTTCCAAAATCCGTAACGTTATTAGTTTGAAATTGAGGGAAGGTCTTCTAAGACCATTTTCGCGTTGCAGCGAGGGATCTGGTAGCTGCCCCCACTGACCCAAAAATAAATTGAACTTGTATATTATTTCAAATTATCGAAGTTACAAGTAAAAGTAGTTAAGATAAAAGTAATTGCAATTACAAATTATATGTAATCGGAAATACTACTAACATGTAATCTCAATTACAAGCAATTTCAATTACTTAATATAATTGATTTTCTTGTAATTTAATTAGCAATTTAATACATTACAAAAGTAGGTACCATCTAATAAATTACGCCCAACACTGAATAAACATCAGGTTCAAGAGGGTCGTATGGAGGATGTATGCTATCTGCTGCCGAAGTCACGCATACATGTGATCTTTATAGACAAAAAAGTTTCGTTCTATAAATTCAATTGTTTGTCACAAAAAATGGTTTGATTTGTTTTTGCGTGGCATTTAAGACTGGATCTTATTAATTGTTGCTGTGAACATTTTTTAAATGTGTACCTAGTTGGTTACTAGGAACAGGTTTAGACACGGGTATGTTACGTCCAAAAGGGAGGTATGGGCACTCCGAATGTTATCTCGCTAACTGTGGTAAGGCACAGTTCAGCGAATGTTATCACGCTCAAATCTGGACCTGGCTCAGAGCTCGACTGGGGAAGTACCTCACAGAAAACCATAGCCAAAAAGCAAATAACTTAATTCAACCTAAAGTTTAAGATTAATTTTTTAACATATTTTAATCATTTTCATTTATACATATACCATAAGTGTTCTTTACTAAAAAAAATTACAAATATAAAAGCGTTTGTGGTCTCACATAAGAATTATAAATTGAAATTACACAAAATAATTAAAAACATGAAAAGTCAGCACGAGTAAGTTAATAACATATAATACCTGCTTTTGCCCGCGGCTTCGCTCGCGTTAAATTCGGGGTAACAAACCATACAAACTTCCACCCCCCATTTTAGGGAAGTGGGGGGTTAGAAAGAGACAAAAAGTAGCCTATGTCACTCTCCATCCCTTCAACTATCTCCATTTAAAAAATCACTTCAATTCGTCGCCCCGTTTTGCCGTGAAAGACGGACAAACAAACAAACACACACGTACACTTTCCCATTTATAATATTAGTATGGATTGGTTGTATCGTGTCGTGTATAGGGTCGTCACGGTTTTTTGGGTACATTTTTGGGTTAGTTTTGGTTAATTGCCATCTATTTCAAAAGTTTTACCATATCAAAATCCATTACAATATTAAAATACTAGCTTTTACCCGTGACTTCGTCTGCGCGAAATTAACATGAGCGATATGGAATTACATAATAAAACGCAAAATAAAAGTTACTAATAGTTAGTAAAATCTAAGAGCAAATATAAAACTAGTACGTATGCTATTTCAAGTCAACAGGGAGCAACAATTCCATATAAACTTCCATTCCGTTTTCACCCCCTTATACATACCAAAGGGTTTAGCAGGCTAAGGAAGGACGTGTGGCCCCTGTGAGGAAAAGTTGAATTAGTAAATGTCAATTGTTTGTCGCCTCATAACTAGTAATCACTCCAACTTTCAGCCCTCTATCTTGAACTGTCTCAGAGATAATGTCAAAAATGTATTTTTTTAACAATTTTTTCAAACTCGTATATCTCCTAATCCATAGCAGCTAAAGCTTTGAAACAAAATCACAGCTACGTAGTTTGAGTGGGAGTATACCCTATAATTTTATTAATATTTTATACGTGAAAAATAAAAGAAATAAATGTCAATTTATTTTTTGACAGCTCTTTCCAACACGTTTTTTTGAAAGTACAATTATGAAAAAAATCACGTAAATTGCTTATAGTATTAGCTACTAGCATACAAAAAATCAATTGATTATATTTGGTGCAACATACTGTAAAAAAAAAAACTAACGAAAGTATTCAAGTATCAAGAGTAGGCTTCTGAACTGAAAGTTCGTTTTTAAGTTTTATGTTTGTTGCCTAGCAACAAAGGGTGTATTGTTTTTAATTTGACGTATGACTGTCAAAAAAGGTCACTGAACTACTGCTGTGTTAGCATTTGTAACTAATTTTACTAACTACTAAATCAACGAAACGACGGATGTGCTATTTTGCTGTGTTTATTATTTTATAATAGTACATTACTTACCAAGGACTGTAAAAGAAAGAAAGCCCGAAATCGCAGGTAGTTGTGACCCGAGCCGCAGGCGAGGGTTGTAAATATGCGATAGAGGGCTTTCTTTTTTACTGCCCGTGGTGAGTACACAATTTTACGTCTCCATCTGGCCATAATGCGAGTTTTACCGTACGCGTAGCGTGCGGCAAAACTTACGTTATGGCCAGGTGTGACGTAAACAAAATTAATTGGTTTCATTATAGTACACGTATTAACATAACGAATTAAATAACTCATTAGAGCAGATATCACAATATAAGTCACTTAGATAATGACTATCGTAATATTCGTCGTCCCAGGTATAGGACAATGTTATCCTGCAGTCATCGCAATATCCTTTTAACATAACATTTTCGTCAGAGAGCGATATCTCAATACTGGTAAAGACTGTAGAAACAGTTGCTTCGCTATTAACCGTGGCAAGTTGAGCCCAAATATTTTTGATTTTATGATTTCCATCTGAAAGAATGTATATACATGAAGTTTCCGTTTTTTTTTTTATTTACATTTAAAACTTACTTTCGCCATTATGGAAAAATCGGACTCCTCTTCTACATAACGTGTTGTATATTCCCTTAAACAATTCACTATTATGTTAAATGTGCTAGCGTATAAATTGTATAATAGTATTGTATAATTTAAAGATAGCTCATACCTAATAAATCATAATGTCTAATGTTATGTTACTCGGAATCGACAAACGCTTAGTTTATACGCTAGCACATTTAACATAATAGTGGATTGTTTAAGGGAATATACAACACGTTATGTAGAAGAGGAGTCCGATTTTTCCATAATGGCGAAAGTAAGCTTTAAATGTAAATAAAATAAAACAGAAACTTCATGTATATACATTCTTTCAGATGGAAATCATAAAATCAAAAATATTTCGGCTCAACTTGCCACAGTTAATAGCGAAGCAACTGTTTTTACAGTCTTTACCAGATATTGAGATATCGCTCTCTGACGAAAATATTATGTTAAAAGGATATTGCGATGACTGCAGGATAACATTGTCCTATACCTGGGACGACGAATATTACGATAGTCATTATCTAAGTGACTTATATTGTGATATCTGCTCTAATGAGTTATTTATTTCGTTATGTTAATACGTGTACTATAATGAAACCAATTAATTTTGTTTATAAAATAATAAACATATAGCACATCCGTCGTTTCGTTGATTTAGTAGTTAGTAAAATTAGTTACAAATGCTAACACAGCAGTAGTTCAGTGATCTTTTTTGACAGTCATACGTCAAATTAAAAACAATACACCCTTTGTTGCTAGGCAACAAACAAAAACTTAAAAACGAAGTTTCAGTTCAGAAGCCTACTCTTTATACTTGAATACTTACGTTAGTTTTTTTTTTACAGTATGTTGCACCAAATATAATCAATTGAGTTTTTGTATGCTAGTAACTAATACTATAAGCAATTTATATGATTTTTTTCATAATTGTACTTTCAAAAAAACGTGTTGGAAAGAGCTGTCAAAAAATAAATTGACATTTATTTCGTTTATTTTTCACGTATAAAATATTAATAAAATTATAGGGTATACTCCCACTCAAACTACGTAGCTGTGATTTTGTTTCAATGCTTTAGCTGCTATGGATTAGGAGATATACGAGTTTGAAAAAAATGTTAAAAAAATACATTTTTGACATTATCTCTGTGACAGTTCAAGATAGAGGGCTAAAAGTTGGAGTGATTACTAGTTATAAGGCGACAAACAATTGACATTTACCAATTCAACTATTCCTCACAGGGGCCACACGACCTTCCTTAGCCTGCTAAACCCTTTCATCTAAATTAGTTGAGCGGTTTAAGCGTGAAGAGTTAACAGACAGACACACTATAATATTAGTATGGATACGTCCATATAATATATCTCTTCAAGTAGGCTGGGAAAAAAAAAAGAATTATAGCCAAAAGAGTTTTTTAAATTTTGAAACATCTTGCTTCAAAGGTTTGAAACATCTTGTCTTTCCACTCTTAATATTTTTAACTCACTCGTTTTTGAAAAGTTTGAGAAAATGCTGAAAGGTTGACATGAATATAATACAGGCGGTTTATAATTATATCTATTATTTGAAACCGTGCATAGGTTGGTTATGCTAGTTTCCCGTCCGGGTTGCCGTCCACCTGATTAAACTGCTACAAATTTATTGGACTAAGAGCTGGCCACGTCAGATATGACACAATAATGAGAGCAATGAAACCTGACTATTGTGTCATATCTGACGTGGCCAGCTCTCCGTCTACATGGAAAAAACTTTTTGAGGTCAAATTGGCCATTGATAATAATTATTTATTCTTTAATTGATATATTAATTATAAGCTTTAATTTGAAAAACTTGAATATCAATATATCAATAAGTATGGACGGAAAACTGACACATACTCCACTTTTACAAAAAATGTTTTAGTATAAAAAACCTTTCGAGTATGATTTATTTTCGTATAATATTAATCTAAACAAGATCATATAAGCTCTAGAACGGGCACTTCAAAATTTATTATTGCATTACAAAGCTGGCAAAATCGATAAGTGGAAGAAAACTAGCACCTAAAAACTTACTAAGAGTACATTTTATTGAATAGTCCAATCTTAAGTAGAAGAAGTAGATTTTGAAATTTTATACACGACAAACAGCTTAGGTACACTTCATACTGATTTGAAACAAGGATTAATATTTCGAGAAATTTTTACAAAGGTAAAGCATAAAAGTCAGCCCTGAAAGCCGACCAACTAGTTCAAAAATGGTCCGATCTTACCCCATCGTACCTTACGAGTACTTATTGGTTTTTTCATTTTAGGGATTGTGAGAAATTATATTGGTAGGTATATATACTTATACGATTAAATTAATTGCATATCTACTTACCTACCTAATAATAACATTAATAATTCACTATATCTTTTAAATCGTACGAAAACGAACATACAATAAGCCATAATAAACCTAATGGCGCGACCAGACATCGCAGAGTACCGGGACAGCCGAGCCGATTGTTTCTTTCTTATTCCATAGTAAAGAGAGAGATATATAACCTATCACGATGATGTGGACAAATCATTGACAAATGCACGAATGTGTTTCAACTTCAAGCGCATTTGATTCTATTCAATGAATCCGTCATTCATATCATAATATAGATCTAGCTTGCAACAGCGCAAAGCAAGAAGCGAAATGAGCAAATGAAAGTAAGCTGGCAACGTCGCCTCGGATGGAAACTGCTCGAACAAACGCGCTCTTGTAATACAAATTATGGTAAAAACATGGATGAAGCCGTCTATGGTAAAAAGTACCCATACCCACTGTAAAAATTTAATAATGAATTAGTCTCTTTTATAAGTTGGTAGTTTAAATATATTGGGTAAAAAAGTCAAAATAAAAAGATTAAACTAACTAGTAACTTGACTATACTATAGTATGATTTGACTTTTTTTTGTCCAAAAATACCTATAAATCGCTTAGGATCAGGATTGAAAATATAAATGAGAAATGAGATAAAAAAATAAACAAAAAAGTTAACATCAGCCTAGATTTGAACTCGGACATATCTACTTAGTAAGCAAGCGCACTATAACCTAAGCTATGTGGAACGAATTTCCGCACTCAAAATTACTAATCATATTACTCAAATTTGACACATGAAACATGTCTCTGGCTGCAATAGAATAAACGCCTATAAGTTTTATTAGCAATTGCATAGTTCTGATTATTACAGGCTCTTACAAGGTTTTGCGTCTTAAACCTTTATTAAGCGCTTAATACGACTATAGTATCTGCCGAACATTAGTAATGTGCTAAGACGTAGTTATGTTTAATTTCGCAACATAGAATTATTTCTGACCGACATAAAACTTGCGACAAGTTTTCTCCAAAACAGTTTCTTAACGATGATATATATACCTAATTATGTTATACAAGACCAAGCACGTATCGGTACAGCGAACACAACTATATGCCCCTACAGAAAATGTAACATTCATGCTCCAACGTGGTTTGTTTTCTTCAAAAACCTTGCACAAAAACACCTCGATTTGACGTGTTTGCATATATCGTCGCCTTAACAAACCACGATTCACAAACTGTTCATTTCACAAACCTGACATTCTTAAAAATGCTCATTCTGTAAATATTTACTCGACAAATAGACATTTAGTAACACTGACACTTTGTAAACATATTACAATACAAATTATTATTTAAAAAATATTATTTTCATGAGTAATTCGTTTTTAAAATCAGTTGTTTTCCAAAACGTCAATTCATAAACTATTGTTTCATAACAATACGTGTAGCGAACCGCTGGGCGGTATGAAGTTTATCCGTAATTTTCCTGCCTACGAACTACTACGAAGCAGGAGGTCTCGGGTTCGAATCCTGGTCATGGCTCACCCCTTGATCGATTCTGTTCCTATAAGAACTCTCAAATTATATTTATCTCTGCTAGTATCCCAACAATTTTCATGAAAATTAGAAAAATGTTGCTTAAGTTATCGCGGAACGCTCATAATCAAAAAGCCATCGAAATGCCGAGACGTCCCAGTAGCCAGTTGATAGTTGTGTCCGAAGTTGTTTGTAAGAACTCCGCTCGTTCGATAAGCCGTTGCTGAGTATCAACACATATGCAAAATTTGGTGGAGCGATTACAGTATGAGGTTCCTCAAAAAAAGGAGTTGTACAGGTTTTCAAAAGGTCGTCAACACGCATGTGACACCCCTGTAGTTTGAAGACTATTGTAACCGCTTACCATCAGGCAGGCTGTATGCTTGTTCTATACCGGCTACATAAAAAAAAACACAAAAATCAACGTTTATACGTCGTTCCTAAACATCGATCAAATAATACTAGGGATACACAATCAGCCCCAAAAAATGGCCCCCAAAATAGTGCCGCAAGAACGACTCGTGCAGCACCTTCTCTGACAGTCTTATTACGGTATAACACTGGTCGGTTACAAATTTTCACGAGCCATACTTTCAGGAAATAAGATACTAAAATATACTTTTATCTACACTCATATTGTAAGTCCTCTAAAATGCGTTCAATAACCGTAGGAAATGACCAGCATTACAACAAACGATTTCACTATGATAAGTTTCTTATCTGTGGCAGTAATGTAATTTTAACTTTACATGCTCAAATATTGTTAAGTTATGAGTTTCAAATTTGGAACAGCTGTCAAAACCAACACAATTTCAATGGGTTTCTATTCTAGTATCCATAGATTTTAAAATGTTGTCGATACGAAACGTCAGTACGATATATTTTTTGACATTTTGATCTCGGATGACATGAGAATAAGGACTTCGTTCGTTGGCTAATATTAAAAAAAAACTCGTGACAGAAGTTTGTACATACACCCTGTCCAATAAGTTTGGATACAATATGTTTCGCACTGGTATAAAATACCTGAAGCTCGAAATAAATAGTTCTATTTATAAAATTGAAATATATATTTACAGAGACAAGATACAGTAACGTCAAATGTACATTTCATTCATGGTTAAAACACGATGAAGCAATTTCGTAAAATAATTGTTACCAAATACTGTAATGGCGAGTGCCCTAGTGACATATTCAAAGCGATGAAATCTCTTGGAATCAAACGTGATTTTGTTTATAAAACATTAAAACGATTCAAAGAGACCTCCTCAACGGAAGATCGTAGGAGATCGGGTCGGCCGCGATCAGCGAGAACAGATCGGGTAGTCAAAATTGTGAGGGAGCGAATTAGACGTAAAAACCATCGCTCCGTTCGAAAACTAGCAGCCGACTTGAATATTTCAAGAGGATCTGTCCATAACATTTTGAGACACGATCTCGGGTGTTATGCGTACAAGAAACGTAAAGTTCATGGACTTTCCCAGGCTTCTAAGCAGAAGAGGGCCGTGCGATCAAATACGATACTTTCGTGGCACGCTGGGGATGAGTTCGTTTTCTCAGATGAAAAACTGTTTGTTTTAGAGCAATCCCACAATGCTCAAAATGATCGGTTGTGGGCGGCCAAGATGGCAGATATTCCAGAGAATCAGAAATACGTTCCAAGATTTCAGGGTGCCCCCTCAGTAATGGTTTGGGGAGCAGTGTGTAAGCGGGGCAAACTTCCTTTGATATTCATCGATAAAGGTGTTAAAATCAACGCTGAATATTACAAAACCGAAGTACTGGAGAAAGTTGTTGCTCCTAATTTGCAACGCATGTTTGGAGATGATTATTACATTTTTCAACAGGATGGAGCACCTTCCCATACCGCAAACAGCGTTCAAGCCTGGTGTAAGGCAAATTTAACCGATTTCTTACCCAAGAATGAATGGCCTCCCAGCTCTTCGGATCTCAATTGTTTGGATTTTTTTGTATGGTCGTATATGCTGTCTAAACTGAATAATTATAAAATATCAAATTTGGACCAATTAAAAAAATATATCGAGCTTATTTGGGATGAAATGCCTATGGAAGCAGTGCGTGCCGCATGTGACGGGTTCGAGAAACGTTTAAGGCTGGTTCGTAAACTTAAAGGCGGAGTAATTCCAAAACAGTTATTGTAATAATTTGTTTCGTTTTAATATAATATACTTTTCATGTCATTTGGTATCGTGTAGCTATTTCTATGATATTTCATAGTTGTATCCAAATATATTGGACACGGTGTATATATATTTCTCTATGGTCTGTACGGCCGCCATCTCTGTTATCAACTTGTCAGTTATTTATTTATTTAATCTTTATTGCACAATACAAGATGGTACAAATGGCGGACTTAATGCCATAAGGCATTCTCTACCAGTCAACCAATTTATTAGTTATTGTTTGTCGAAACATTTTTAATTGCGAAAATGTAAATGTTTACTATTAACTATGTTATAATAAATAAATATACTTTCCTTATCAGTTCTAATTTATTTATTTTTATTAAGCTTACACCTGTGGGTATGTTTCAGCACTTGTATCTATCTACCTAGTAATGCAGGTCAATTGCCTTCGGCTTCTGAACCCATCTTTGAGTACTTGCAATATGTGTGTAGATAAAGTAATGTATGCAACTGTACATAATTAGGCCTTAAAACACTCGTGTGATCCTAAAACGAAACTCGCTGCGCTCGTTTCATTAAACCCCACTCGTGTTTTAAGGCCCATCATTATGTATCAGTTGCATAAACTACTAGTGTAATTTTTGATTTTAAAAGTTTTAAAATCGCGACAGAAAAAAACATTGAAAAAATAATCAACCCAGCAGGACTTGAACCTGCATCGATACGCCTTACCGGGGCTCGAACGAAGGCTGCTTCCAATGTTTGCATTTGATTTAATAACAATCTATTGTATGAGTGGAATGCCCCACTTTAAAAACATGCAAAAATAATTAGAAACAATAATATTTGATATTTTTTTTAACAGACAAACGTGGCGATTCAGACGGCTCCAAAGACAGCTCCCTGGACAGCGGCACCGACACCCGGTACGGCGACAAGCGGCGCGACGTCGCCAACAAGCAGGTACACTCAGCTACAACTGTACAGTCAACCGATTTGATTCCTAGGACACTCTAGAACTTTGTCACAATAGCTAGTTTGGCAGCGAATAGGTTACGTTTATCAGAATCAGAATCAGAATCAATCGTTTTATTCGTGATAAAAATTGCATATAAAAGTATTAAAAAAATTAAAAACAATAGAAATCTAGAACATAATACACAGTTTACCATTAAATGGACCCGCCTCAGCTTTATGCTGACCCGAAAGCCAGCGCTGATCTTCCGGCGGGACCATTTGTGATCGCAGCTGTACGACACGGCCTTACTATACAGTTGAACGCAGCCACTTTCCTGAGCGCAGACAGCGACTAGCGCCATCTAGTCTGCGAATATGATAACGTTTGACATTGGCGCAAGAGGCCATGCCGTACAACCAGATATCAGATAAAGATACATTATTGGAAAAAAATACTTTTACAACGTTAATATAAGGGCAAAATATGTGGAATAAACATTAAAATATTAAGAATAAATCATACAAGATAAATACGTATCCACGGGCAACTGTCATGCCGACAAGGTTCTACAGTGGCCTAGGAATCAAATTGGTTGACCGTACATCGGTGGACCTTATTACGAAAGGCATAAGGTTCGACGATGGGCAGTTAACAGCGAGGGCGATATACTTAGCTTAGTTATTAACTATTCTTTATTAGGGCAAATGTTGGCATTTGAATATATCTCGAAAAGAACTTATCTGTTTCTCTAAAATCTTGATTATTGCGTTTTCACTCAGAATCGCTAACGTTTTTTTTAAAACTAACAGATACACTGATTAAAGCTAGTTAAAACTTGACAGATAGTTTTTATCCGTTTGAAATTCTACCTTATCGCGAATTAAATAAAGTCGATATTTAAAACACTGCACCAAATAGTGTCACGCTTGTAATGTTGACTTCATGATCAGGACAACAAGGTAGAAAATCAAATGTATAAAAATCATGTGTCAATCGTAAACTAAAGATGATCGCAGTGTACCCATAACTTTAGTAATGCCAACACGTTTTTATCGTAATTATTAGTGATCACAAAAAGACAATATCTGTACAAAACAAGTTTACAAGGTTCCTTTTTGGAAATCGTTCACTGAGGATTTCTCTTCGAGTTTTTCACTAGATTGCAGCACCGTGGCGAGAGGTCACCTTCAATCATGTTTAATCATATTTCTTTTGATTGGTGGATTTCGACAGCTGCTGTCTAGTGAAAATCTCGATCGTAGAAACCCTACTTTCAACCTTTCTTCAATTACGAAAGTCTCCAAAATTAGGTGCCCATGACAGTAGCTACTTTACAGTGCATATCGTTGAGACCTTAGAGAATTCAATCCGGATGGAGTAGCCATGTCTGCCATTTCCGATACAAAAAAAGTCTGCCGATTTTTGCGGGGGAGGGGAACGTCAAATGTATGTCTATTCGTACGTAACGTACAAATAGCTACATCAGATAAACGTCAGTCCATACATGTGTATGACCACTGGTCATATGTTTTCGGCAGAGGGGAACGCCTGTCAATGGCGACTCCGGTTGGTTGAATTCTCAAAGGTTGAGACAGGGACTATAAATAATACAGGGTGCCATCTGAGACGTGATCAGTTATATGTTTTTCTAACTCCATAAACAACTAGCAGTTGAATGCCCCAACTTTTACTAAAATAGACATTTTTTTTTCTTTTTTTTTTACACGTTTTTGTAATTTATTTTTCTTTCAAAAGTGATAATATTAGTGTAAAACAGTTTTATAAGATATTTAAGGTAAAAAAAAATATTAAATTACATTTTATAATGGAATAAATGACAAAATTGTTATTAACGACAGTTTTATTTCAATTTACTTATTTAAATATTCTAATAAGTAGTTTAAATATCCCGAAAACTCCGTCAAATGAAAAATAAATTACAAAAACATGTAAAAAAAAAGAAAAAAAAAATCTGATTTTAGTAAAAGTTGGGGCATTCAACTGGTAGTTGTTTATGGAGTTAGAAAAACATATAACTGATCACGTCTCAGATGGCACCCTGTATACACAGCAAGAATGTTTAAGACATGGATTGACAATGCCTATACAAAATCGCGTTCCTCGAACCTTCAGGTTATACGTCTGTTTTCGGTACTAAGTGCCACAGCGCCATCTGTCGAGTCTGGAGTCGAAGTATTCTGTCAGCGTTAAGCGCCGAACAAAATATTAGAAACTAGAATTTAGTATTTGTAGTGACCGATAGATGACGCTAGTGCTTTAACCTGAAATAAGGGAACGCGATTTTGTATTGGCATTGTCAATACATGTCTTAATAATCTTTGATAGACAGCCACTACAGTCTAAGAACTTTTTGAGGCCCAAGTTTGAAGCGCCATCTAGACGAGAGCAACCCAAAGATACAAAAATAGTACATGGAAATGACATTGCGCTGCAGCGCCATTTCGTAACGAGTAGCGTACCGTAGTAACGCTAGATGGCGCTGCAGGGCAATGTCATTTCCCCGCACTAGTTTTGTATCTTCGGGTCGCTCTCGTCCAGATGGCACTTCAGACTTGGGCCTCAAAATGTTCTTAGACTGTGGCTGTCTATATTATTTATTGTCTCTTCCTCAACGATATGCTTTGTAAAGTACAGTCAACCAATTTGATTCCCAGGCCACTCTAGAACCTTGTCACAATAGCTAGTTTGGTAGCGAATAGGTTACGTTTATACGTATCCACGGGCAACTGTCATTACGACAAGGTTCTACATTGGCCTAGGAATTAAATTGGTTGGCCGTACCTACTGTCATACATAGGCACCTAATTTTGGACAAAAGTCAACGATTTCCAAAAAGGAACCTCTTAACCCTCGAAAGTTTTTAGACTAGCTGTCTATATTATTCATATTCTATGGTTGAGGATTTAACTTTTTTTTTATTTAGTCCTAATGGTAAATTTTAATAATCCTGACTTATTACTTTAATGCATGATCAAGTCACTTTTTTTTCACTCACTGAGGTGATGGTTATTTTTGCCTATTTTTTTAATGTGGTTATTTTTTTGAGAGTGGGTTGTTTCTAATAACATTTTTTAGTATTTTTTATAAATAAATATAGTCATTACAATAAGTTTACGAATTCGCTGTATTTTTTTCATAGTGCCGATCCAAAAACGCATATATGCGTCCGTGGCATTGTGAAGAATTGAGAACGCACGTGTGTTTTGAAAGCACTGGGTTAATGTATCGTATAAAAGTATACAGCGTCCCTGCTCTCCTGTAAAACAATTCTAGATTATTTATCTGGTAAACGGTAATTATTGTTAATTATAGAAGAGTTATTAATGTAAGTAAAAACCATGCTTCCAATTTGACAGCTGATGTAACAGAAGCCTGACGTACCAGTAGATTATGTTGTCACTAAGTTGACATTTGATAATCTAGTGAGGGTCGCGATCGAGTTTTTCACTTGATGGCAGCACCGTGACGAGAGGTCTTTTTGACTGCAGCTGTCAAAATCCACCAATAAAAAAAATGATTAAACATGATTGGTGGATTATGACAGCTAGACCTCTCGCCATGGTGATGCTACCTCGTGAAAAAATCGATTCAGGAAACCCTCATGTTAATTATAGAAGAGTTTTGGAATGAACTCCCTGCCGAGGTTTTCCCAGTGGGCTACAGTATGAGGTTCTTCAAAAAAGGAGTGTATAGGTTCCTAAAGGGTAGGCAACGCGCATGTAAATCCTCTGGGGTTGCAGGCGTCCATAGGCTACGGTAACTGCTTACCACCAGGCGGGCCGTATGCTTGTTTGCCACCGTCGTGGTATTAAAAAAAAAAAAAAAAAGTTTTAAATCTATGAAAAATTCATGATACCAATTTGACAGCTGATGTAGCAGAGGCCTTACGAATCAGTAGATTATGTTGTCACAAAGTTGACATTTGAAAATCTAATTGCCACAAACATGCATAGCGCGTACTTCAGCTCTCAAACACAGAAGGGCCATTCTACTTTTTGTTTTTGACACTTTTTTGTAAGATGCATATTTTAGAATACTTGGCCATTACTTCCATTTGCTGTTTTGTGACGGAGAAAGAGGCTTAATTAGGCTATCAATATCGATAGCTTAGTTTAATAATAACAACTGTAAATATTCTTAATTACAGTAACTTAGTGGTCCTTGATTGTCTCCGGATTTGTATGAAAATAAGGCGTTTACCAATGCGTTACCATCTTTTTACACTAGTCAATAGTAATATATGAATTTTGGTTAACAAATTCATATTATTTGGTTCAAGTACAGTCGAGTTCATAAATATATGAGCAAATCCGAGGCTTCAAAAATAAATGAGCATAGAAAGGTACATATGCATCTGAACAGATTTACCAATCAAAAATATGTGTACCTATCACCTGTCATATTAATCTGAGCAAGTCTCACAATAATATGTAATAATAATTCATCATACTTTTTTCTGGAAATAGATTAATTTTCACGAAAAAGTAGAATGAGCCAGAACACGATTATGTCTTAGAATTTAAAACTCTCCAACAATCAATAATTCCTTCGACAAAACGCAAACCGCGTTGTATACTTTTTTTACGAAGCACATGGTAAATGTCAAAAACACATGCGCGTCCTTGAAACAACCCACTCTACCCAGCTATAACACCCTTTCACGCGGTTATGGTCTTTATTCCCCACGCACTAGAGGCCGAAATCGCTCAACCTGTCGCAGCTGACCCGAGTCGAGGCGTTGTTCAGAAACTTCGACGCGACTATGCGTAAAACTTACGACATTTTGACAATTTCGCCGAGACTGGAGAAGGTTTTTTGATTTTATTTTGGCGGCATTTTGTTTTGGGCTTTTTTTGTTATGCTAGTATGTGATGTCTTTCATTGTCATGCATTTTAATCATAGCCTTTCTCGCGCTATTTTCTTAAGTGAAAAGTGATCAATTATAAGGTTTAAAAAAGGGAAATATTATTCCGCATATTAAATAATACTGAATGGCTCAGCAAAAAAATCTGAATGTACAGTCTCCGTAACATACATCGGAGCGGCCAGGGTACTCAAAAATATCTGAACATGCACTTTATCGCCTTGACAATAGAGACGTTGTTCAGATATTTGTGACCACCTTGGCCGCTAATATATATTTGATGGCGACTGTACATCAAAGCGATGTTCTGATGTGAATTTCGTTTTTTATGCTGCGCTATTCAGTATATTAGTTAGGTTATTTTATCAACGGGATGGCTCGCGGTATTTGAGCTACCGAAGTGATGTGGAACCACCCTGTGCAACCCGAACCGACCCACGTTGGACTTTGTTTTTCATCCCCCCCCCCCCCCCCCCAATTTTTTTCCGGCTTCCAACTCTGATGGATCAATAACCGACCAGCCGGTGTGAATGGCAGTTTGCATGCTCGTTCTTCATCACATAAATACAAGATTTAGAATACAATATTTTAGTTACACGTTGTATAAAGGAAATTGAGGAGGTGGATAATGAAAAACCAAGTCTAACGTGGTTCAGATCGAGTTGTACAGGGTGTTTCCACAACACGTAGGAAGCTTAAATAACGCGAGCTATCCGGCTATCGCGAAACCAACGCAGCAGGTCTCAGTCATACCTGTTGTGTAAATCAGCTAATTAGTTATTGAATTAAATATCAATTTAGTCAAGCTAGTTAATTTTCTACAGGATTTTGTAAAAAAATTGTTTCTATTGAAATTCCATATTAAATAAATAATTTCAAACAAAAAAGAACCGACTTCAATTAGACTCCACATTGCCAAAAGCAAATGCCTTTACTGTAAAAAATACTCAAATCACTATAGGTGTGCCTATAATATTTGAAGAGTTCCCTCGATTTCTCCAGGATCCCATCATCCTGACACGGTTACAATGGGACCAACCGTGAAGTATACTCTTTAAAAAAAAAAGAATTTTCCAAATCGGTCCAGAAATAATCGGTAAACATAAAAAAAAAACAAGCAAAAACAAAGGTCCCGACGAATTGATAACCTCCTCCTTCGAAATCTTGAAGTCGGTTGAAAATGAATTATTTTGTGTTGTATTGTTGCTTTAAGCTATACTTTATTTTGCTTACACCTCGTAGTTTTCATTTGCATTGGATGATTTATTTCACGGCTGGGCATTTTCACTTAACTGTGTATACTCTGAACAATTTGAACTGAACTCATCCACTTAATGTCTTATCTTTTGTGTGTAAACCGCAGGGGCGCGTGCCACTATGAAAAAAATGGTTTAGCCACGTGTTAGCGTTTATTGAATTTCTACTATATGGACCACGCAATAAGATTCAATATGAACTAATACGAAAAAAGCTCTAAGTTCTATACGGTTGCACCCAATACAAGCGATTCAAATGCTCTAGCACCAGCGTAACTCGACACCGAGATCCGAAACAAACGTGCGTAATTGGTGATCGCGCTTGCACTGGTATTCCGAGCGCACGGCTAGTTAGCGATAAGGAGGCAATTGTAATTTTCCCGAACGGGCAGGTAAAACAGGGTTGGATTCTGATTAAAACATTTGGGTGGATGTACGATTTACAAATATTTAATATATGAAATATATACCTATACATATATAATAGATTTTAATAAATATTGGGTATGTTAAAATTATAATCAGACATATAAATAATCAACTATTTTAAAATTGCTTTCTTAATTTTACAGCTTAGACTTACTTTAACCTATAGCAATTTATGTACTGAGAATAACTCAATTCAAATATAAATAATATGAATCTACATTATAGTTGTGTTTTTTTATCATAATTTGAGAGATATAAAGAGAATATAAAAATATATATATTTATAGTACATATTAGTCAACACAAATAATCATATTAATCTTTTCATCATATTAGCATATATAGCGGCAGAAACGTTTACTCGACCATGGTTTTGCTAGTTGGGTTATTATAAAACCTTAGAGTGGTGGGCACTGCCAGTTTATACTTATTTCTAGTATTAAAATTATGTATATCACAGTTCTTTCTAAAATTAACAATGTTTCTATGTACATACACAATATTTTCATGCAATTTTTACTATGCACTGTCATTATATTAATGTCCTTAAACATATCTCTAACTGAGGCTCTATATTCTCTTAATAATAAATTATTTAAACATTGCTGTCTTAATTTTATACAATGATAAGTAATGATAGTAATAAAAATACTTTAAAGGAAAAAATAACACTTCGCACGTCTTTCATTTAGACATAACAGATGTGTCGCCAGGGTCGTTCTCTCATTGTTGTAATTGATAAACACGTGGTATAAGTACCTGTTTATTTCTGAATGTTATCTACCGTAATTTTCCCTTACCTATACCTAACCTCAATCATGAAAGAGGGAGCGAGATACCAATAAAAAAATCTACCTGGTCTGTTATCAATTTCTGAGACACATTTGGTTATGACAGTTTTGAGTCTAGTGTTTGACTGGCTTCCGCTTGCTCAATACATGTTTTATTTCCCGATTCATGGTGCTCTTTTACGCAACTTGGCTACGTTTTACCGGATATTCCCTGCTTTCGATTGGATTTAGTACCTTGCGATTTAACGACCCCAGGCTGTGTCTATTGAATTATCATAACAAGCACAACTATAATGTAGATTCATATTATTTATATTTGAATTGAGTTAATCTCAGTACATAATTTGCTATAGGTAAGTCTAAGCTGTAAAGTTAAGAAAGCAATTTTAAAATAGTTGATTATTTATATGTCTGATTATAATTTTAACATACCCAATATTTATTAAAATCTATTATATATGTATATATTTCATATATTAAATATTTGTAAATCGTACATCCATCCAAATGTTTTAATCAGAATCCAACCCTGTTCTACCTACCCGTTTGGGAAAATTACAATTGCCTCCTAATCGCTAACTAGCCATGCGCTCCGAATACCAGTGCAAGCGCGATCTCCAATTACGCACATTTGTTTCGGATCTCTGTGTTTAGTTACGCTGGTTCTAGAGCATTTGGATCGCTTGTACTGGGTGCAACCGTATAGAACTTAGAGCTTTTTTCGTATTAGTTCATATTGAATCTTATTGCGTGGTTCATATAGTAGAAATTCAATAAACGCTAATATGTGGCCAAACCATTTTTTTCATAGTGGCACGCGCGCCTGCGGTTTACACACAAAAGATAAGACACTAAGTGGATGAGTTCAGTTCATATTGTTTAGAGTATACCACGGCCGGTTAGCAATCGTCACAAAACTGACGGTCAATGTCAAATCCTATACGTTTTGTCAGGAATGTGACGGTTGGAGGTTACTGAAACACGACTTATGTCGTGTTTCAGTAACCTGGCATTTTACATAAACTATTGATTTTGCAGTATTTTTTTTATTAAGGAATGCGTGTCTTAGAACTCATATAAGGGAGAGCATTACAGTCGGCTTTAATGGAAGGTGTACGCAAAAAAAAACCGCACATCGATGTACAGTTTACCCGTACACACGCATACTAGATGTCAAAACAATTTTTTTTGACCCGCAGCTTGTACAAAAAAAATCAGCCAAATCGTATCTGGAGGAGCCCAAACTCGGTATGTTTTGAAATATATTTTTGTTTTATTAAAAAAAATATGGCTAAAATGTAATGATGTGGTATATTTTTAGAATTGTCTTAAAAAGCCCTTTCATACAGGATGTAACAAAAATACTGGTCATCCGTTGAAGGGCATAATTGGAATCGTATTGCGATTAAAAAAAATAGGAGAAAAACTTTTTGGCTGCGAAAAAAAATTTTTTTTGTGGGAAAAAATATTTGAATAAATATAAAAAAAATATTAAAATATATTTTGTATATTTGACCCTCTATACAAAACCAATTTCTTTTTTCGCGTGATTTTTTTTTTTAGTTTTTCGTAATTTGAATACACACATTTTTGTTACACCTTGTATTCCGTACGCGACAGGTTTCTGAAAAAAAAAAGTTTTTCCCAAAAAAAAAAAGTTTTTCCCACAAAAAAAAAGATTCAGCACCTAAGGGTTTTGTTTTTAAGACCTGAGGGTGAAAAAAATGTTTTGATCTAGAGGACGCATACTAGAGTATGCGTGTGCCAAACGTCTGAACTGTACATCGATTTGCGGTTTTTCTTTGACATTGGACTCGTACACCGTCCACTACATTCGCTTGGCGTTCTTCCGCAAAAAGTCGTATTGGGACTCCTTTATTTGGTCCCCTTTTTTGCTGACTGTAATGCTTCTGTAATTGTATTATACAGGGTGTTTTCTACTCTTAGTTATATCGAGGTGGTTAGGTGAGCCATACTGAACAACTTTTACTGTGACAAAAATATTTGGCTGTTTCATACATTTCGTTCGATCAGCTGTCGGAGTTTTCTATGGGGCGCCCCGATTTTTTTTGGTCCCATATAAAAAGATATTCAGTTAGGCTTATCTAATCACCTCACATAATATGGGTAATGGTTGACAACATTCTGTATGTATTATATGAGTTCAATGTTTAGGCGGTTGCCACACTGCCCGCGGTTTCCGCATACGCTATGCATGTCTATAGCGCTGCCACGCTTGCACACCGTCGCCGCATGCGGTTGCGGGACTAGTGTCATAATCGCCTTCACCAAAATGGGGGAAAGTTTTTAATTAGAGTTTCCGCGATCGAGTCTTTCACTAGATGGCAGCACCGTGACGAGAGGTGTTTTTGACAGTAGCTGTCAAAATCCAGCAATAAAAAAAAACCGGCCAAGTGCGAGTCGGACTCGCGCACCGAGGGTTCCGTACAAACCTGTAGTTATATAGGGGTAGTAACTTTAAAATTATTGAAAATATTTTTATTATATGATGTAACTAAAAGTTTACGGTTTTCGCAATGTTTCCTTTATCTGTGCTATAAAACGTTGCTTTGTACCAAATTTGAAGATTCTGAGTTCACGGGAAGTACCCAGTAGGTTTTGCGAGTGCCGAAAAACTAAAATTTGCAGCATACACGACTGTATCTTTTGATTGCGTTGGCTTTTAAGTTTGATTTTTCCACAGCTCCAAGGGACAATAGACCTGTGTATTTGATATAAATTTCAGCTTGATACCTCCACGCGTTCCTGAGAAAAATGGTCTTGACAGACAGACAGACAGACGGACAACAAAGTGATCCTATAAGGGTTCCGTTTTTCCTTTCGAGGTACGGAACCCTAAAAATTATTAAGCATGATTGGTGGATTATGACAGCTAGACCTCTCGCCACGGTGCTGCCATCTAGTAAAAACTCACGCGCAAACCCTCATTAACATTGTTATCTATCTGGCATGTTTTGCAAATGATGCAGCTACTCGTCCCTAGATGGCGCTTTTTTATATTTACGCTTCCTTATGTTTATTTTACACATGAGTGTTGTGTCAATAGGTGTCGCTTCACCTGCCTCCGCCGGTGGCTCGAACCCGTCACCACACCGATGACTCCTCGCTTGGCAGTTTCAAATATGAGGTTTTTTATTTTTGTTTAATTAGTTTGTTTTGGGATATACTGTCCGGAACTATATCGGAGCGGCCATGGTACTCAAAAATATCAGAACTTGCGCTTTATCGGTTTGACAGTAGAGGCGTTGTGCCGATATTTGTGACCACTTTGACCGCGCCGATATGTCTGACGGTGGCTGTAAGTTTAGTGTTTTTGATTTATTTAATTTAATTATTTTTTTGGGTTGTATGTCAATTATCTTGAGTTAATTTATTTAGGGCTTATGTTAAATAACTTAAAATAATTTTAAACAAAAAATAACCGACTTCACTTAGCCTCCACCTTTCCAAAAGCAAATGCTCGAGCTACTGTAAAAAACACTCAAATCACTATAGGTGTACCTATAATAGTTGAAGAGTTCCCTCGATTTCTCCAGGATCCCGTCATCAGATCCTGACCTGGTTACAATGGGACCAACTACATATACTCTTTCAAACAAAAAAGAATTTTACAAATCGGTATAGCCGTCTTCGAATAATCGGTGAACTGTGAAATAAAAAAAAAACGAAAACAAAGATCCCGATGAATTGATAACCTCCTCCTTCGAAATCTTGAAGTCTGTTGAAAAAAGCAAAAACAAAGGTCCCGACAAATTGAGAAACTCCTCCTTCGAAAGCTTGAAGGCGGTTAAAAATATATAAATTCAGTTTTCAGGTATATTAACGATTCAGTACCTACCTCAATTCTATGAATGAACTTGTTACAGGAACAAGAGTCTACGGAACATGATGGCGACATAGAAGACATCTCAGACGGAGAACGAACATCGTCCTCTGAAAGAAACCGACCGACATATTACCCTGGGAACAATGACGATGATACACCTGGGTAAGGTCATCAGTTTAGGCAAAAAAGAATCAACCTCGCTATAGAAATCATCAATTTAACTTTATATGTATAGTTTTTTCATCCTGACTTGACCTGTCATGTAAACAAAAACTTCTCTAAGACATTCTTACACTATTCTGTGGGATTATCACTTGAAATGTTTTATACCTGTAGAATTTGTAACTGAGCAGTGTTATACCGTAATAAGACTGTCAGAGAAACTGCTATACGAGGATTCTTACAGCATTATTGTGGGGCCATTATTTTGGGCTCATTGTGTATCCCGTTCAATACTTATCGGTGATACCTCGTGTTTTTTCAGATTAGAAAAATAACGGTCGATTTCGCCAATGTATCTTTATTTTTTTCAGCCATATCAGGGAAAAAATTAAATGAAACTACTACTTTTCCATTATTAGTGATACGCTTAAGCCAATAAGATGCAAAATAGAGAATTTTAAAATCGTTTTCCCAAAAATCGCACTACGACAATCGCACTTTTCTGATCTAGAAAAAAAACGAAGTTTACGTTTTCATCTTTGTTTTTAGACCCTTCTTCTTTAGGCCATTTGGTCAAAGTAACCCGACTTTACGGTAGCCTATTTGTAGAAAAAGATGACAACTCGAATCCACAGAAAAGTTACTTGGTGTATTATACAACATATCAATTTAAGTTTTTTTTGTTCAGAGAATTCATGGTAAACGCAATGGATGCCGAAGAACTGCGACAGTCGATGCGGCGCTCGAAACAGTGGTCTGGGGACAGACTAGCGCCTCCGGCTACGGGTGCTTCGCTTAGCGGCTCGGGTCATGAAGAGGACGAAGATGAGGTTGGTTAATTATTTTAACTTTAGCCGCTGGCTAACCTAACTAGTGATGCAATGGATAGTTGTTTGGCTGGATACCGGATATCCGGGGCACCCATTGGTCGGATAGCGGGATATCCGGTCACTTATGGAACGAGCGGAGCGTAAGCGAAGTGAAGACGACTGTGCATTTCGATGGCTTTTTGATTTTGAATAGTTGTCGCGCGATAACTTTAGTAACGTTCTTCTGATCTATATGAAATTTGTTGGGGTTGTAGTAGAGCTCAATACAATTCGAGAGTTCGTATATGAGCAGGATCGATCAAGGGGTTGTGGAGCTAGACGACGAAATAAAATCTTCAGAAGGGTCTTGTTATATTGGTAATCTCGTTTGCAAGTAAATCGCGAGTTCTCAGTTCGAGGCGGACTACTGGTTTTACCTCCAGTTAAGCTAACTCGAGCTCGCTGGTGGCACTCCGTGCAGGTTGCAACTTATTCAAGAAATTGTAATACCTTGGCCACACTATGCCCCTCGCGCTGCCGCGATGTTGCCCTCTCCTCCCCGGCCACACACTGCCCTACTCGCGCGATTATGATATGCGGCCCTTTGACTCGCGCCAAAAAACCGACAAAATAGGGAGCGGTGGGCATGACGAGCGGCATGACGAGTAGCGCGGCCACACTATGCCTCTGCCTACTTCCCTCGCTACTTCCCACGCCGCTCGTCGAATGTGTGGCCGAGGTATAAGCTACCTAAACTCAGTCCCTTAATTCGATGGGGAAATCACGTGACGTAACAAACTAATATTTGCTAACATTAGTAACTAATAAGTAAATTATCCGATGGTTTACTATGTATTTATTCCGGTTTTAAACTTGACTATGTTATTTTACTTTCCGGTATCCGGCCGGATAGTATGCAACTATCCGGATTCGGCCGAATAGTAAAATTCTGGCCGGATAGGCCGAATGGGCCGAATGTCGAATCCTAACCCCATGGAACAAATTTCATGACCAATCGCGTCCCAGGCTATTAACCTGTAAAGTGGTTAAGGGCGATGTCTAATGAAACCTCGTGAAGGTCACTTCACACACGCTTAACCATCAGAAGTTATCGCTCGGGACGCGATGACAAACGAAATTCGCGACTGGCTCGCGGTCTACAAGGAAATGTCTTGTTACAAACTTAAAACCCTCTTCAATGTCTTTTAACCCTTCTAGCCCAGTAGGTGACACTACCGACAAAGCAGGAGGTCCCGGGTTCGAATCCTGGTAAGGGTATTTATTTGTGTGTTTATCACAGATATTTGTGCCTGAGGTTAAGGATGTTTTATTTTTAAGTATGTATATATCTATTTATATCGTCGTCTAGTACCCCAACACAAGCCCTAATGAGCTTACTCTGGGACTAGGTCAGTGTGTGTAAGATTGTCCCATAATATGTATTTATTCCTATTTAATCTTTAAGAGGATAATTTCGGGATAAAGACGCTTCCTATATTTTATTTTTTCTGAAGGTGATTGCTGATAGATCCAGTTGCCCATTAAAGTGGTATTGGATGAAACAGGTTAGATTTACATAACATAACATAACATAAATACTCTTTATTGCACACCTCAAATAATAGACACAAAGTATACACAAGACACAAACAAAAAAGCAGAGGCAAAACAATTAGCGAGCTTATCGCTAAAGAGCGATCTCTTCCAGACAACCTTACGTTGACTTATGTCAATTAGGTAGTCGATGTGTAGATATATGTAAGTGTTTAATTTGGTTGTTATTTTAACATAGATCTCAGTAAACTATTTAATGTAACTAACAATGTATCGACTTAAAAGTGTGGAACATAATATTTTGAATTTATTTTAGAATATTATCTGTGTGCCAAATTTCATTTTTTGTCCAGCCGTTTTCGATTTGGCAAGAAAAAAACTTCAATTTTTGTATATAAGAAACGATATTTTTATATATATAGGATGAGAAAAGAGGATTGCGTACAAAAAATCAACACGAATGTCACTGGTTTTTTATATACTACTAGCTTTTGCCCGCGGCTTCGCTCGCGTTAAATTCGGGGTAACACGGTTCCCCTTTGCCCCCCGTAATGCTCCATACAAACTTCCACCCCCCATTTTAGGGAAGTGGGGGGTTAGAAAGAGACTAAAAGTAGCCTATGTCACTCTCCATCCCTTCAACTGTCTCCACTTAAAAAATCACGTCAATTCGTCGCCCCGTTTTGCCGTGAAAGACGGACAAACAAACAAACACACACACTTTCCCATTTATAATATTAGTATGGATAGACAAGTACCTTCATAGCATTAAATTAATTAGTTGTTTTCGTATTTATTTTAATACAACAAATTTTATTAACTGTTCAACTCTCCAGGTTTCGACGCCATCTGGTGATAACGCTGAACGCAACCCTCTATCAGGTTCCTGCGAGAGCATAGACACAGCGGTCAGACGGGAGAAGTACCTCAAGTCAGCTTTCGACAGTTTAAGTGGTGCGGAATTGGATACTAGCCCTGGTGGCGGTGAGTTCATAGAAATAGTAGTGGACCTAGTTTAGTGCCTTGAGGTATACTTTTTGAAAATTTTCTTTACTTACATAAATATCGTCTTTCATGTTTACTATTTGAGCATACACTAGATGTTTACGAAAATTATTTTTATTTAGTTTAGTCGGATGTAATGAAACGATAAGTTTTTTTAGTTGTTTTAACAGTTTTACATAGTCAAAGGCTCTGGCCAATTCTAAATGCGAGAAAATCGTACAGTGATAACTTTTCCTGTAGTTTTAAATCTTACCCTAAAATAGAACTGGAATAGAGAGAGAGATTTACGATCAGGTGTCAAACTGGCCCGTGAAAAATGTATTTACTGGCTCCAGGTTTGTAATATTTTATTTTTAAATGATTTAGTCTTTTTTTTTGTGCGTCCAGCTTTGCACGAATAAAATAAATAATCCCTTATTTCTTTTGTTTATCTCGATAAGGAACGACTTAACCTGTATGACATTTGAAAGAAAGAAAGAAAAAAAAACATTTATTGCAAATAAACTACAAACAGCAACACATATTTAAAGTAAAATTTGCCAGGTCACACGTCCCTCTCCGCGCAACACCTGTCCCGCACGCCCCGCCCCGCGCCCACCCCCGCGCCGCGCACGCCCGGCAAGCCCGACCCCGAGGCGGCCCGCAGGAGGGAGGAGCTCAACAGGAGGATACTGGAGACGAGGCGCCAGTTGGAGAGCGTGAGTAATGTACTCTTACGTTGTCATGAAGTCCTGGTACCTCTGGTCATTTGTACTTTATTTTGAAGCATCACAGAACTTGTCTGACTTTGACGTTTAGCTAAACATGTTCACTGAAGTGCATTGAAACTGGTGTTTTCAACGTGCGACAGAAAAAAAAATCTTGAGTAACAATCTCAAGAAATATTTGGACGTGAAAAATAACAATGTATGAATATTATTTTGAAGTTATTAAATCATTCTTGAGATTAGAATGATTCAAAATTTTAATTCCAGAGGCGACCGTAACTTCCAAACTATTTTATCTACACTCATACTGTAAGTACTCTAAAATGCGTTCAAAAACCGTAGACAATGACAAGCATTAAAACAAACGATTTAACTATGATAAGTTTCTTATCTGCGGCAGTAACGTAATTTTAACTTTGCATGCTCAAATATTGTTAAGCACTGAGTTTCAAATTTGGAACATCGTATTTGATAACATAATGTTACCGCCATGGCCAACTCGATTGGTCCCGCGCGAGCCCCGACACAATCGAGTTGGCCACGCCGACACAATCGAGATGGCCGCGGCGGTGCAATGGCGGCCATTCTATGATTTCCGAATACGGCATTTATAATAAATAATATGAGTGTAGATAAAGCAGTGTATGCAACTGTACGTAATTAGACCTTAAAACACTCGTGTGATCTTATTATGAAATTCGCCTGCGGCTCATTTCATAAAACCACACTCATGTTTTAAGGACCCTTATTACGTAACAGTTACATAAACTACTATTATCTACACTCACATTGTAAGCCCTCTAAAACGTGTTCAAAAACGGTAGGCAATGGCTAGCATTACCACAACCGATTTTTTTATGATAAGCTTTTTATGTGTGGCAGTAACGTAATTTTAACTTTACATGCTCAACTATTGATGTGTTATGAGTTTTGATAACATAATGTACACCTGCACGCTCCCGCGCGGCCGCCGACACGCGCCCGCGCGACCACCGGCACACAACACTTGGCCATGGCGGTGCAATGGCGGCCATTCTATGGTTTCGGAATACGGCATTTAGGATAAATAATATGAGTGTAGATAAAGCAGTGTATGCAACTGTACGTAATTAGGCCTTAAAAAGTAACAGTTACATAAACTACTATAATGTGTACAGTACATATATTGTAAAAAAAACTCCTTCGCACTATGAAATACGATTCCCCTCATTCTCAATCTTACAGGTTGCTTAAGTGGCCATCAGTCCCTCTAAATGCCATTGTGTGTATCACAATAGTACATTACTTACCAAGGACTGTAAAAGAAAGGAAGCCCGAAATCGCAGGTATTTGTAACCCGAGCCGCACGCGAGGGTGGTAAATATGCGATAGAGGGCTTTCTTTTTTACTGGCCGTGGTGAGTACATAATTTTACGTCTCCACCTGGCCATAATGCGAGTTTTACTGTACGCGTAGCGTGCGGTAAAACTCACATTGTGGCAAGGCGTGACGAATTGATAACCTCCTCCTTCGAAATCTTGAAGTCGGTTGATAATGAAGTTTTTAGCACTAGTGTGGTAGAATTTTGCCCTTAATTACAGACGTATAAGTCAAGAAATTAAAGACATAGGAATGTTTAAAGCTAATTTTAAGATGTAAATTTAAAATTATTCTCTATCGAGCCGATTTCGGCCAATCGTGTAACGGAATTAACAAAGTGCTTCCAAATATAATTAATATTAACATATATATTTTTTAATTTCCTGAAACAAGTAGTTACAGCTAAAAAACTGTTTAGTAAGTAAAGTCAATTTGAAGGTCATCGGGTTTTGTCAGCCTCTTAAGGCGATTATAAAGGGACCCAGCGAAAAACACGTCCTTAACGGAAAAGCGTATCATGCGGGACCTGCAGGACCTCCAGTTGCAGGGGCTCATATAAAACGGTGTATGTAATGGGGAATCGTATTAAACGTGATCGAATTAAGCGAGTTCTACTTGTATTCATTCATGAGCCATGGACGTTTTGTATGTCGCACCCCAAGTGTGTAAGATTATCCCAATTTTTTACTGTATTGATGTATATTGTTTATTTCAGATGCCAAATCCATAAGCTGTTAGTAATTACACGTCTTAATAATGATTTGTTAGTACATAACTTCAACATAAAATAAGACTAAGACTATAATTGGATGCTAAAATAAATTACAAATAGAATAATTACCTAAATGTTAAGACTGCAATCATAATATTTAATTAAGAACATTACAATTAGAATAAATTAACAAAATTATAGTACATTATTGCAGAGGACGGGAAAGATAAATTCGTGGACGAGCGATTTTTTCGGACGAAGCGTAGCTGAGGCCGAAAATATAAGACGAGTCCATGAATTTCTATTCCCGCCGAGGCATATATAACGCTTTTCTCCAAATGTGCGAGGAAATAAAGTAAATGAAATAAATTACATATTTAGGTTAGCATTAAATATCATGAATTTATGAATTAGCTTCCCTTTACAATATTTTTTTGAGTATAGAGCACTACTTATACTGCCAATCATCTGCCAAAGTTCATTGAAATAATATTTAAAAATCAATTTTCGTCTAAAACTATTTACACAGTATTAAATATGCTCCTTTCACACTTAACTGTAAAAGCTTAAACCTTAAAAAAAGTTGTTTTATCTATGATTATATAAAGCCGTATTCACACGATCAGACGTGGTGGTCATGCAAGCTATGACACAGAACGAGACAACCAAGGTTTTTGATTTCACTATCTCGCTCTAACCTATAGTTTGAAGGGATTGGCGTTCAGACGGTTGGCTGTTTGAAATGATATTTCTTAGTCGAATGAAATGTTTAAAAGGTAAAAAACAATGCGGACGACAAGTACAACTTGTCGTCCGCTAAAACAGGACAATAATGATTTTAATTTTTTTTTATTTGTGTTAGTAAATAATGACGAACTTCACGTACTTATTTTACTACAGTAAGGTGAACATTTCCGAGCACATTGGAGAAAAATAAATTAAATTGGATATAATTTTAAACAAAAAAGAACTGACTTCACTTAGCCTCCACCTTTCCAAAAGAAAATGCTCGAGCTGCTGTAAAAAATACTCAAATCACTATAGGTGTGCCTATAATAGTTGAAGAGTTCCCTCGATTTCTCCAGGATCCCATCATCAGATCCTGACCTGGTAACAATGGAACCAACTGTGAAGTATACTCTTTCAAACAAAAAAGAATTTTCCAAATCGGTCCAGCCATCTTCGAATAATCGGTGAACATACATTAAAAAAAAACAAGCAGAAAAAAGATCCCGACGAATTGATAATTAACCTCCTCCATCGAAGTCGGTTGAAAATAGACATTAAAATTAAAATACAAAACAAAGACCACACAAACCACCCAAACCTTAAACAAACCAGACAAATCTTAAATTTATATTTATTAGCATTCTTTTCTGTCCTACAGGTGGCATTCCGCTCCAACCTCAAATCGAGCCAATCAACATCGGACCTCTCATATATCCCAGAAAAGGACAGATCGAGTCGCAATCGCCCCGTCTCCATGGCTGTGCCGAGCAATTCCAGACCATACGGTAAGGGGATTAGGGTTTATAATCTAATTATGGTTGTTTGATGTTAAAAATATCGAACTTGAAGACGAGAAAAATGTCTTAAGCGCGTCTAGATAAATTGGTCCCTTGGTCAATTTATAGATACTTGTGACCGTGACTGTACTTTAGTATTGAAATTAGAAATTAAAGATATTAAAGTGAAACGCATAACTTAGAGTAAATTGTTTTATAAAAAATACCTTAGAATTTCCAAGATATTTTTTCTCTTCAGTATGTATTTCTCCAAAAACCAAATTCATTTTGGAATTTTTATTAACTTGGGAAAAAGTACAATACATTTGAATGACAACAAAAAATCCATTATTAAGTATTAACAATCCTTGACTGCTCACTACAAATATCATTTATTATTACTATAATTAATTAATACAAAATGTGATATTTTTCATTAAGTTATAAGTAACAATTTTGAATTTACCATGTGCTATTACCTAATTTAACCTTATACTGCATACGAAGCTATTTATAGCCGTTATAATTTTCAACTTTATTGATAGTTTGCTAGAGTTTAAATTTCAACAATATTTTTTATATTCATGTGTCCTTTCGAAAATGTTACTTATTGCCATGTAATGCGTCTCCACTTATAAAACCGTTTGCACTGACATTGTTGCAAACGTATCTTGCAGTCGACAACAAAATTAGCTACGCGATCCAAATGCTCAAAATGATCTACTCATTCATTGTCTAACACATTTGTGTAGTTCATTCTGAACACATTTTCTGTGTTGCTAATTGTGCCGTTGACTGTACAGTGGCCTTCAAATATATGGGAGCGGCCAAGGTACTAAAAATATCTGAACATGCTGTTTATCGCCTTGTCAAAAAAGGCGTGGTTCAGATATTTCTGACTACCTTGGCCGCTCCGGTATATCTGACGGCGACTACGGAGGCAAGCTCCAGCTAAGCGACACTAACACCATCGACTCATTAACTGTCTGCCCCACGCTGCCAGGAGTCCCCCCCTGCCCTGAAGAGACCCTAGATAGCCTTAATTTCTACGACAGCCTAAACCCCTATCAAAACCTAGACTATCGCCAGAAAAACCCCTACGCCATCCCCGCTAATGTTAACAAATATATACCTGAATATGATTTGCCACCATATGTACCCCCACATTCAAATATTCAAAGTGTTACGAGCGATAGAAGACATAATTTTACTGTACACGGAGCTCGGCCTATGGTATTTAAAGAGCAAACTCAGAAACAACCACTAGCCTTTACTGTAGATATGTCTAAGAAACCGGTATCGAAGGTCTTTAATAGACTGTTTCCTTCGGCAGAAGAAAAAGAACAGCCTAAAGCTAGGAATTTCCATTTGAGTTTAAATAAGAGTCAAGATGATAAGAAACTGTTGAAACCTAATGCTAGAAGCATTTTTAAGAATTATAAATCTTGTCCGGTTTCACCCGTTTCTGAAGAATGCAAATGGGCAGATAAAGTAGCTCAAAATCAAGCTAATCAAGCAAATAACTCTTTAGATCCTAAGAAAAGGAATTCGCTAAGTTTCTTCATAGGTCTGGATAAAAGTATGAAAGATAACGGTAAAAGTATAGTCGATACTATAAAAAGCGACACTGAAAAGATGATTGCAGAAATAACTAGGAAATATGGAGATCTAGATGAATATGAACCAAATAGAAGCGATTTAGATTTGCAACCGACGAAAGAAGAAAAAGACGATGGTAATTTCTCGTCAGACTCTTTGGAAGATTGTAGCTTAAGTCAGGATGCTAGTTGCAAAAACAAGTTATACTCTAAAAAGGTTTGCAAGAAGCATAATAAAGCTAAAATGCCAAGACGTGCAGTTTCAAATTATGAGATATACGGATCCATGGATAAACCAGTAGTACCAGCTAAACCTTCTTATATAACCGGACAGAAGAGTTCAACTTTACCTCGGAACATGCCTTCTAATTTAGACGATATAATGGACGAAGAAGCTATGAACGCCAACTATCCTAATATGTATAGATGCCAAAGCGTTTTAACTAAGAGATGTGTTACCAGATCCAATGAATCTGTTTTAAGTGACAATTCAAATGGATCCAGTGTATCTAATGAAATATTCCTAAAATACGGTAATGAAGTTGCGTTCCAACAAGGAAAACTATATGGTAGTAGATACAATTTGGACTCGCAAAATTGCTCATTTGAAAATATAAACGAACCTGATGAACATTATTTAGACAAACACAGGCATAGCAGTGCTAGTTTCTTCTTAAATCAGAAGAAGTATATGAAATCAAGCTTCAGTCAGGAATCAGTGCTCTCCGATGAAATGTATTTAGACAATGATAACCAACTATCTAGAACAAACTGTAACTCTTTAGAAAGCGTATTGTCAGATGACTCTGAGTATACTAAAAGTGCGCCGCTGGAAATGCTCTTTGAAGGCACTAAATCTAAGAAACAAGTCCATCAACCCGTTGGTATACCTAGAAACAGTAAGAGTTGCTACGAATTCGAAAACACGTCGAAGAGTTATGGTTCCAGCCCGAATAATGCTCCATATTTCGGCGGATACATGTATAATAATTATTTGGGAGAAGCCAGTCCTAAGTATATAGAAGCACCACCGAAAACACCAGTCAAACCTCCTGCTACTAAAGTTTACGGATTCGAAATACCCGTTTCCGAATTTTCTGGTCATAAAACCGTAACTAGATCTAAAAGTATGTATGATTCAGCTGCAAAACATGCCCCACCTCCTCCGGCTAAGAATATTGCTTATTATTTCGACGGAAATAATGTACAACAGTATACGAAGGACAAGCAGTCGACAGATGAAATACCAAGACTAAACAAGCAAGATTACATGGCCAGTACCAGCAAATCTCTGCAGCCCAAGTTTGCTGAGAACCAGAAGTATAAAAGTGAGATGGAAGGATGTGAAACAAAGGCCATGGTCAAATCTAAAAGTTGCAGCTTTGAAGTAGTACTAGAACCTGCTTCAAAGCCAAATCCTCTAAAAAACCTAATGGAGAAACGCAACTCGCATGTGCAAAAGAATTTAGAGAAATTCGAAGAACAGATAAGAAAGAACACTCAAACAAAAATGAGTAAAAATCAGATCAATAAAGAAAAGGCGAATGGTGCGAAGTGTAACAATACGACGAAGAGTTTAGAGAGAGGCTCTGGACAGAAAAATAATAATGTTAAGATAACTATGGAGTTTGTTCCACATAAACCCCCAAAACCTATTAAAAGAACATCTTCAGTCAAACTAAATAATAGACTCAAAGCAGGATTAGAGAAGTCTGGTCTAAGCTCATCAATATCGTCTCAATATAAAGCTAAATTAGACGGATTACATAATAAAAACTTCATATCAAACAAAAAGCCACTCGAGGATAATAATTCCAATCAGATTGACGACCCGAACGATTCTACCGAGAAAACATTTGACGTCTTCGTTAAAGAAAAGGATATTAATGAAAATAAGTCTGAAATACAAATGGATAGCCTTGAAGTGTATGCAATGCAAAGAATGGAAAGGATGAAACAAGTTAGTATGGATTCTTTAGACGTTATTGAAGACAGTAATGATTTTGCTAAAGATTCTTTAGATTACTATGCAGAACAGAACAATAAAATATCGTATGGAAAGTTTATTAAAGATCAAAACAATCAAATGACTTCTTTTATTGACAATGCTTGCTCGTCTAATAGAAATAGAGAAACCAAAGAAAATATAGATCCAAAAGCCATGAGCGATGAAATAAAAAAATACAAATACATTGAGAGAAAGATAGAAATCATAAATAAATTAGTTGAAATGGAAGAACGGAAGATCTTTCAAGAGAAAATTCTAAAAGAATACAGAATGAAACCGCTCAAAGCTAACATAAATGACGGGAAAGGCGTTGTCAAACTGCTTTCCAGAAAATTCGAGAAACTAGCTACGAAACAAACCGTTCCTAACTTCGCATCGCTAACTCTAGAAGAAGCAGACACTGATACGGAAACCAATTCAGACGGCAAAGAAATTAAACGTAACCTTAGTCTGCCAGACATTCTGGATACAGACCAAATAGGAGGCGTAGTCACCGAAGCTATCGAAGCTAGCTGCGAAGCTGGCAACGAGCCAGAAGAAAAACTGAACAACACTATAAAAACAGAACCCCCACAAATGCTAAAACAAAGAGTTTACAACGAAATGGTTATCCCAAAAACAGACGTACACTTAGACAGCGAGAACTACGAATCTTCTACCACTAGCTCAAGTTGCACCAACTCTCCGAAACGCCTATCGTTATACTTCAACAAACCTAAGCCACCATTTAGGAAGATTATTCGCGTCCCAACACCAAGACTTTGTATTGAAAGAATGATGCCACCGGCAAAGTTCAGGCCAGTGTTACATTCAGGGGGTGGTGTAAGACTTTCTGCGCTAGCTAAAAGGGTCCCCCTCCATTCCCCTCTCCTGCCGTCGCATTTTGTCCCACAAGGTTGGAAGCATGATGAAATTTACGTCGTTTTTCGCATGCTTTTTATTGTGACGTTGTATGACAAATAGTACTGTAAGTTTTATTACAAATTGTTGATCTTTTCAACCGACTTCAAGATTTCGAAAGACAAGATTCTCAATCCAATCAATTTTTGCTATTTTTTTCATGAACATTTGAACACATTTATTTCTAAATATTGGAGAGTATACTACATAATCACATGCAGCATTCAAGTATACTAGATACACAACCTTATTTCTTTGCCAATGTTGGAAAAGAAAAACAATTTTGTAATAAATTTAAAAAAAGCAGTATGTGTGGTGTCTTTCCATTATCTGTTCTGCATGTCTTTTTTTTATAATGTGTCTTATTTTACCTTATTGCAATTGTTAAAAAAAATCTTTTGCATTACTTAAAGTAGGTAAGTAAGTATTATTATGCTGCAATTAGAATAGGATTAGAGTTGACAGATTTGCCATTAAAAAATATTATGGATAGACAGCTATCTCAATCCTGTTCTAATCGCGGTACAGTAACAGTAATTATTAGATGTTTATGTTTATTTCGAGCTTAGAGCATTCACCCAACCGGAGTCGCCATTGACAGGCGTTCCCCTCTGCCGAAAACATATGACCGAAAACATTACGTCATTTACTGTATGGACTGACGTTTATCTGACGTGGCTATTTGTACGTTACGTACGAACATTTGACGTTCCCCTCCCCCGCAAAAATCGGCAGGCTTTTTTTGTATAGAAAATAACAGACATGGCTCCTCCCGGTTGAATTCTCTAAGAGAGAGAATGCGACGCAATTCGGGTTTTTTATTACTTTGCTGCATCGAGTAGAACGAACCGACGTACAAAATAACATATCTAAAATATTAAAGTTACCAATACGCAATACTACTATGAAACACCCTCACACGTACGGTTATCTAAGGTAAGAAATAACCTCAAAAAAACTAAGGTAAGATATATCCACCAGCCAACCGAACGCATCTATCACCGTACGCGCCGGAAGAAGAGTCCGGCATGAGGCGCGCCATCTCGCTCTCGGATCTAGCCGCTAAGCCCCTACCCGCGCCTAGGACGCAAGGTCTGTGTGACATACACGGTGGTGGTGCTTTGTAAAAGGGTATTCTGGGTAAAAAATATTGTAGTTCGTCAGTTAGATTATCAAAAAATATTATACACGTGTTTTTTCTTTCGTCACTCAAGTAAAAAAATGATAGAAATAAAGCACGTCAAAGTTTGGGTATGACTCGTGACGTGACGTCACGACATTGTATGAATGGCGCGGCGGCGTGACGCTACGCGTAACTTTGACGAGTTATAACTTCATCATTTTCAACCGACTTCAAGATTCCGAAGGAGGAGGTTCTCAATTTTGTTATGTATGTTCACCGATTATTCGAAGACGGCTGGACCGATTTGGAAAATTCTTTTCGTTTGAAAGAGTCCCACAGTTGGTCACATTGTCACCAACCAGCTCTGATGATGAGAGACATCGAGGGAACTCTCTAAATCTAATATCTAATCTAATATCTTACGTCAACTTTCTTTTTTAAACAACGTTAGACTCCTTACAGGCCAGGACAGAATAACAGCGTTGCAAATTGTGGGGTCAACTCGCAATTTCGCAACATTATGCTGAGTATGAGCCTTTTCTTTATCGCGCACATTGCTGAACACATTGTGAACCTCTGTAGTTACCTATACTCGACTAGTGTTTACCTTTAGGTATGCATTTTTCAACCTCTGTTTTTTATGTTCTGTAGTGTGTGCTTTATTGAATAAATTTATATGTATCTATCTAAATATTATAGGGACACCTATTGTGATATTGGTATTTTTTACAGTGGCTTGGGCATTTGCTTTTGGAAAGATGAAGGCTAAGTGAAGTCGGTTCATTTTTGTTTCAAATTATTTGGTTAATTTTCAATAGAAAAATACGTGTTCAAATTTTTTACATAATCTAACTGATGCAATATTATGGGAATTCACTTAATTTGATTAGATATATCATAGTCAGAAGTTTCTGTTGGGGAAAGTAGTGCCAAATGATGTATAATGCAATTTATAGTTTTAAGCGCTTGGAGACGGCACTTTTAGAAGATGTGTGGTTTTTTAATGTTGGCTTTAAACGCTACTATGGTGGAGGGAATTTGTAGATATGGTGTAGGTGAAATTGTCCATGTAAGCTAATTATAAGTAATTATAAGCTAATATTGATGGAAGGCAAGGATGACTAAGACATGGATGGACAATGCCTATACAAAATCGCGTTCCTCGAACCTTCAGGCTATACGTCTGTTTTCGGTACAATGTGCCACAGCGCCATCTGTTGAGCCTGGAGTCGAGTTATTGTGTCAGCGTTAATAGCCGAATAAAATATTAGAAACTAGAATTGATTTATTTAATCTTAATTGCACAAAATAAGTTGGTACTAATGGCGGATTTAATGCCATACGGCATTCTCTACCAGTCAACCAATGGGCTTAACAGAAAGGTTAAATAGGAATTTAGTGTTTGTGGTGACCGATAGATGACGCTAGTGCTTTAGCCTGAAATAAGGGAACGCGATTTTGTATAGGCATTGTCGATCCATGTCTTAATCATCCTTGATGGAAGGTAAGTAAAATGGGTTACACAGGTGCTGTATAAGGTTTTGGTAGTACGTGTCGCACTAGGTACCTAATAACAAAGACTATAAATAATATAGACGGTCACAGTCTTGGAACTCTCTGAGACCCAAGTGTGAAGCGCCATCTGGACAAGTGCAACCCAAACATACAAAAATAGTACGGGGAAATGACATTGCGCTGCAGTGCCATCTAGCGTTACTACGGTACGCTACTCGTATATGAATGAATGAATCAATCAATTGAATTTAATGTCATAAAACACATGTCACATAATAGTCAAAATATACGAACAATAATTATAATTTTAAACAAAAAAGAACCGACTTCACTTAGCATCCACCTTTCCAACACCAAATGCTCGATCTGCTGTAAAAAATACTCAAATCACCATAGGTGTGCCTATAATAGTTGAAGAGTTCCCTCGATTTCTCCAGGATCCCATCATCAGATCCTGACATGGTTACAACGGGACCAACTGTGAAGTATACGCTTTCAAACAAAAAAAAGAATTTTCCAGCCATCTTCGAATAATCGGTGAACATACATAAAAAAAAAAAAAAAAAAAAAAAAAACAAGCAAAAACTAAGATCCCGACGAATTGATAACCTCCTCCTTCGAAATCTTGAAGTCGGTTGAAAATACAATAAGAAAAAATAACACACATACTTAATACCTAATAACAATCATAAATTGAAGCAAAATACCTTCTTGAACATACCAAATGTCATAATTTTAAATTAAATTTAAAAATAACAAATATACAAATCCAGCACAAAAGCATAATAAATCAAACGGCTAATAATCATCTTTCAAAAATTCCTTTACGATATAGTATACTTTTTCTATTAAAAATTTCCTTAATTTTGCAACATACTACAATTTTTATCTACACTCATACTGTAAGTACTCTAAAATGCGTTCAAAAACCGTAGACAATGACGAGCATTACAACAAACGATTTAACTATGATAAGTTTCTTATCTGCGGCAGTAACGTAATTTTAACTATGCATGCTCAAATATTGTTAAGCAATGAGTTTCAAATTTGGAACATCGAATTTGATAACATAATGTTACCGCCATGGCCAACTCGATTGGTCCCGCGCGAGCGCCGGCACAATCGAGTAGGCCATGACGGTACAATGGCGGTCATTCTATGGTTTCCGAACAGTTAATTTAATATATATAATATGAGTGTAGATAAAGCAGTGTATGCAACTGTACGTAATTAGGCCTTAAAACACTCGTGTGATCTTACTATGAAATTCGCCTGCGGCTCATTTCATAAAACCACACTCATGTTTTAAGGACCCTTATTACGTAACAGTTACATAAACTACTATTGTATCTTTGGGTTGCTCTCGTCCAGATGGCGCTTCCGACCTGGGCCTCAAAAAGTTCTTAAACTGTGGCTGTCTATATTATTTATAGTCTCTGCTAATAATGATAGATTCAATGTTGCTTATATTATGTCCCCCTTATTCATCAACGTCTTATAAGCCTCATACTTTATTTATGTATTGTCTGTTTCTAACAAACACAAATGTCAAAGGGGCATATAAGGCAAAACGATTATTATAGTTTGGCTCAAAATATGCCAGCGAGCCATGGAACGCAGCGTATTAGGAGTTCGTAGAAGCGATCGGATTAGGAACACAGAACTGCGCTCCAGGAATCTCCATCCGTATCTCGGATGTGGGTGTCAAGACCGCCAAGCTCAAGTGGGATTGGGCTGGACATGTCTGCCGCATGCACCCGGAACGATGGGCTACATTAACTACTGAATGGACCGAACAAATCGGCCGGGGCAGAGGCAGACCAAAAAAGAGATGGCGGGACGATCTGGACGCATTTTGTAGCGACTGGCGAGAGCATGCACTAGGCCGTGACGAGTGGCGGAAGCGAGGCTACGGAAAAAAAATTAGTTTGGCCAGGGACTGTTTGAATTCGAGCATAGACAGAGAGAATCATACTGTCTCTTTCTTACGCTAATACCCTCGCTACTCAAAAAGGGACGAGTATAGCCTTATTACTTCCATTGTTACTGCACTTTTTGGCCAGCTAGCTAGACTATAGTTAAATGAGGCCCGTGAAAGGTTTATGAATCAGGTGGTGTAACTATTTATTTAATCAACTCTTACATATAGACAAGGACGGTTTGACAATGCCTATACAAAATCGCGTTCCTCGAACCTTCAGGCTATACGTCTGTTTTCAGTACTAAGTGCCACAGCGCCATCTGTCGAGTCTGGAGTCGAGTTATTCTGTCAGCGTTAAGCGCCGAACTAAATATTAGCAACTAGAATTTAGTGTTTGTGGTAACCGATAGATGACGCTAGTGCTTTAACCTGAAATAAGGGAACGCGATTTTGTATGGATATTGTGAATCCATGTCTATATCATCCTTGCATATAGATAACCTCAACAATGTTACGTAGCCACAAAGAGTTTATCAATTAAAATCGAAACATTCAAAACATCATAAGGATCTTGTTATATTGGTCAACACGTTTGCAAGGAAATCGCTAGTTCTTAGTTCGAGGCGGACTACTATTAGTTAAGACGTCTCAATGTAAGTATTTTAGTGAATGTCTTGCATGTTTTCTTAATCGTAATTGTTTTTTGACTTATTCATTGCCTATTATTACCAGCTGTCATTAAGCTTACACGCTGCTTATAAGTGTATTATTTTATTTGCACTCTCCTAACAGTAATTTAGTATTTAATTAGAAAATAGTACTTTTTTCTTATACATAGTTAGTTAGATTTATTCTAAGTATAAACTAAAGTGATAGAATTTAGAGTATAATATAATTATTAGGTGCGCTAGGAGTTTTGCTGCAACGAAAGTATTTTCAAAATAAGAAGCAACCATTTCCTAGGACCATTCTTCTTTTGTAATTTGTACATACCTATCTAGAAATATTTTAAACACATCCTCTTTTTGTCGAAGAAATTGTTTATCTATAAAATACCGCATTCCTAGTATGATATCCCTTTCATAAAGTCATTTAGTACAAGATATTTGACGGTAGATGGCTTTGTCATCAAAATTGATAATAAAATAAAATTACTTGTGGGCTGATACTTTTTCCCCAATACAAAATAAATTTTGCTCTAAAATTGGTAACTTAACTCAATCGAAAGTTTTCTTACAATTAGTTCCACTACTTGACAAAAGATGGCGTTGTTGCTAATTTTTTTACATATTTTAGCAATATGACCTTTAAGGCCTACTTTAGTATAATCACTTAACAACAGATGGCGTTACTAACATAACCTTTATTTTAGCAGCGGCAAGCAAGCCGGTCGCGGCGCCTAATCCTGGTAAGAGCCCTAGTGGCTTCGCTAGGCCTGCGCCGCGGTATAATGCCAAGTCTAACATGACGAGGAGTAGCAGTGTTGGAGTTTTGAACCAGGTATGTAGTCATTAGGCATTCTGGAGCCTAAATAGTCGCGCACTTGGCGGTTTCAAAATAATTTACTTCCGCCAACGCTCTGGCCATGGAATAAGCTCTCTGTCGAGGTTTTCTCAAGGTAGTACAGTATGGTGTTCTTCAAAAATGGAGTGTTCAGATTTTTTAAGGCGCATTTATTCATTTTTAACCGATTTCAAAAGAAGGAGGTTCTCAGTCTGTATGTATGCATGTTTGTCCGCAATTATCTCGCCTTTGTTTGACCTGATTTTTTAAATCAAATAAATAATAATAAATAAATAAATAATAAATATATAAATATTATAGGACAATCTTACACAAATCGACGTAGGCCCACAGTAAGCTCAATAAGGCTTGTGTTATGGGTACTAGACGACGATATATATAATAGATAAATATGGATAAATACTTAAATACATAGAAAACATCCATAACTCAGGAACAAATATCCGTGATAAACACACAAATAAATGCCCTGACCAGGACTCGAACCCGGGACCTCCTGCTTCGTAGGCAGGGCACCGGCTTGGCTAGGAGGCCATTAAATAATAATGCCACTTTTTAATTTGCACCGTTTTCTAAAATGAGTATATGGTGGCCGACTAAAAACATCGTGCATAACGGCGATAGCGCAATGTAATTGTAGATAGGATCAAGCTGGCCTGATGATGGAATTACTTTGTGATAAAGCACTCGCTTCATTTTACTTCGATCCCGTCGATAAATTATAGTTAACAGTGTAAATAAGTATCGTATACATATCGTTAACAGCGAAAATGACATAAATATTCCTTGGTTTTTCCAGAGCGACTCAGAATCAGATCCTGCGCCGTCTAGGACCCGCGTTGCGGGTCTGATGCGGCCGACAATCAGCTCTATGAACAAACAGGCCAGCAATAGCCGACGGCGGCCTTTACCCAATGCTTATAGCTCAGGTTTGTACAACATGACCCACTATTTTACATTCTTAACAATCACATCCATTAAAAAAAATGCCTCTTTTTATACCAGGGTCACGTTTTATAAAGCTACAATATAGAATTTCGCTATTTACCTCTCTTTATAACTAATATGTTTGTTAGAAAGAGAGGCTAATAGTGAAATTGTAAATTATAGCTTTTTAAAACACGACCCAGGTTGTCAGCTATTTGTGCCAAATTTCATCCAAAATCGTGGAGTCGTTTCTTTTTTTTCCTTGTTAATACTAAGAAACCGCAAGTTAAGTAAAGTCTGACTACGTTATATTCGCACCGACTTACATTTCATTTTTAACCGACTTCAAGATTTGAAAAGAGGAGGTTCACAATTCGGCGTGTATGTTTTTTTTTTTTTTTATGTTTGTTACTCCATAACTCCGTCATGTCTAAACCGATTTTGAAAATTCTTTTTTTGATTGTAAGTATATATATACAGATTGGTCCCGTTTTTGTCAAAACGCAGTTCTGATGATGGGATCCATGAGGAATCGAGGGAACTCCTCAAATTTTAAAGGCATACATATAGTGATTTTTATATTTTTATCAACAAAACCATCATTTTCATTCAAAACAGTGACATTTGATGAAGTAGAACTGCTGATGATGATCAGAACGGAACTCTTCAACGACGCATAGTTCACGTTTGGCGATTCGTCCTCTTCGCTGTGTTTGTTTAGCAAGTTTAATTGTCAGAACAAATGTTCGTCAAGCTCAAGTTCTGATGATGGGATCCATGAAGAATCGAGGGAACTCCTCAAATCTTAAGGGCTTACACATAGTGATTTTTGTATTTTTATCAACAAATCAAGCATTTTCATTCAAAAGAGTGACATTTGATGAAGTGGAACTGCTGATGATGAACAGAACGGAACTCTTCAACGACGCATAGTTTATGTTTGGCGATTCTTCCTCTTCGCTATGTTTGTTAAGCAAGTTAGATTGTCAGGACCAATTTTCGTCAAGCTCAAGTTCTGATGATGAGTTCCATGAGGAATCGAGGGAATTCCTCAAATCTTAAAGGCATACATAAAGTGACTTTTGTATTTTTATCAACAAATCAAGCATTTTCATTCAAAAGAGTGACATTTGATGAAGTGGAACTGCTGATGATGAACAGAACGGAACTCTTCAACGACGCATAGTTCATGTTTGGCGATTCTTCCTCTTCGCTATGTTTGTTAAGCAAGTTAGATTGTCAGGACCAATTTTCGTCAAGCTCAAGTTCTGATGATGAGTTCCACGAGGAATCGAGGGAATTCCTCAAATCTTAAAGGCATACATAAAGTGACTTTTGTATTTTTATCAACAAATCAAGCATTTTCATTCAAAAGAGTGACATTTGATGAAGTGGAACTGCTGATGATAATCAGAACGGAACTCTTCAACGACGCATAGTTCACGTTTGGCGATTTGTCCTCTCCGCTGCGTTTTTTAAGCAAGTTATTTCATTGTATGGAATCTAAGTGCACCATCTACAATAATCCTTCACCGGCTACCCCCATTGAAGTCGGTTTTTTTTTCTTAAAAATTATCATTACTATAAATTTCATATCCTATGAAATTGTGATACGAGTATACGTTATTGTTGACAAGACGATGCGGAGTTAACTTGGAATGACTATATTATCCTTATTGATTTTAACTCCATCGAACGATTTAAGTAATTTTTTTACGTCACACCTGGCCATAATGTGAGTATTACCGCACGCTACGCGTACGGTAAAACTCGCATTATGGCCAGGTGGAGACGTAAAATTGTGTACTCACCACGGGCGGTAAAAAAGAAAGCCCTCTATCGCATATTTACAACCCTCGCCTGCGGCTCGGGTCACAAATACCTGCGATTTCGGGCTTTCTTTCTTTTACAGTCCTTGGTAAGTAATGTACTATTATAGTTCCCTTTCATTTACATACTATACAAATGAAAAAATATAATGCACAGTAGGTAGTGCAAACTGGCCACTGCTTGGTACTCTTAACAGCGTCAGCGTGTCTCTTTATTGGTATGTAGTTTAGTTTGAAACATATAGATGACGCAATTAAGGCACAAAATGTAGTATTTAGTTGCGAAATCTTTTTGTGATTTAGCATAACTGTAGTACAGTACAGAGAAAAAGACCCCCCCGGCATACAAACTATGTATGCAGCGTGACCCTTTTTCACTGCAGCTGACCGTACACCATAAAAAAATTTAAATACTATTATGGAAATTATGTTGATTCGCAAATTGATTTCTATCGATTATACAATGTAATAGAAAGGTTTAAGCCGCGGGCACCATTTTATGTTTACACATAAAAGTAGTTAGTGTACGTATTTCCATTAAATAAAATTTGTATTTTGTATTTACAATTTCTTCGATTTCTTGTTCCTACATTCGGTATTTCGATGTAGGAACAAGAAAATATACATATTACATGTAAAGTAACTCCAAATCATTCTAGTTTGCGGTGTTCCACGTTTAAGCCTTTTTTAATAGTTTAGTGCAGCCTAATAACACACAGCTAAGTAGACGTACACATTTACTAACAGTGTCGCTGTCGACGGCCGCCCAAGAGGAGTCCAGCTCCGAAGCTGAGGACAAACCCGGAGGACCCCGATCGAGGGCCAGCAGTGTTGACGCTCGGCGTATTGGTAAGTTGATTTTGTATTTAAATTGTATGGGTTTACGTGGTAAAAATGGGTAGAGTATACCAGTCGTGTAATTTTTGATAGGTGAGTTAACGTATTCACCAAAAAAGGAATTAAAGCGGTAGTTACAATTTGTTGCCGTGACCAGGATTTTTATAGTAGCTTTTCTCCATTAACAAGAACGGGACTTAAAAATACATCCAAGTAGCTTTTCTTCGTTAACAAGAACGGGACATAAAAATACATCCAAGTAGCTTTTCTTCGTTAACAAGAACGGGACATAAGACATCCACGTAACTTTTCTTCGTTAACAAGAACGGGATATAAAAAGGTTATCTATCGAATAGACGTTAAATGATAGCAGTAACTGCTGTGTCTGAGATCAATTGGGATGAAGGCACGTATGAAGTTGACCTTTTTGTATTAAAAGCGTTGTTTTGTTTGTCATCGGCGTCATCGTAGAACGGACTTAAAGTAAAATCAGAATAAAAATAAAAGTTATTGGTGAAGGTTTAGGGACATTTTTATTATAACTTTTACTCTAAATCACGGCTTAAGTCGTGTTTCAGTAACGTCTAACCGTCATGACAAAATGTATGGGATTTAACATTGACCGTCAGTATTGTGACGATTGCTAATCAGCTGTTAATGGTACACAGTTAAGTGAAAATGCCCTTAGTTACAATTTTGAACCGCGACCAGTTATTTCTTCTTATAAGTAACTACAAAGGGTATGTTATACTAAAATAATTATCATTCAGGAAATATCAAGGGAACGTATCTAGAAATCTTAAAGTATTTTATTCTATTAAACAGATATTTGCCAATTGTTTAATTGTCGAATAGGATAAGAAAGATAAAATATATTTATTCTTCAATTTAGGCACATTACAATGCACTTATGACTGTCAGAGAGAGAAAGAAAAAACCGACAATTGTAACTAAACTACTAGGGTCTAAGTTTTGTTTACAACACAGTAAGTACCATCGGCTTAAACACATTGCTTTATTCAGGTCGAAGCGGCTCTGAGCGCGACCTGTCGGCGAAGGCGCGCGAAGTGACGGCGCGGCTCACGCAGCCCGCGAGCCGTGCGAGGGGGAAGGGGGAGCCGGACCCGCAGCGTGAGTACCAACTGTCGTTTTCGTAGTACCATTGCCCACACTGTTAACTGCCCATCGGTGGACCTTGTGCCTTATGTAATAAGGTCCACCGATGTACAGTTAAGAGTGTTGCTTTTTGTACAGTCACGGAGTTTAATTGTTTAGCCGTTTACGGTTCAAGCTATTTTCCTTTGTTTAATATTTACTCAATGAAAAGTGAACCATGAATGGCTTAACAATTAAAGTACGTGTACTTGTATTTTCTCTCCACGTTCCTAAAAAAATTGTGTCCAAAGAGTCTGTATAGGTACATAAAATTATGCAGCCATTGATGTACAACGGAGAACTGATCCATATGAGGGATCTCTTCCAGACAATCTCTACGACAAACCTTTAGAGGTTGAAATCATTGGATATTTATGAATGAACGGTTCCAATGCGGGAGCAGGCGCGAGCAGACACTATAATTACATAAATCTACCTATTGCTTGTATGATACATGTCGACGCTGGTCTACTTGATAGATGTCACAACAATACTCTATGTACCTTGGCATGCGCAAGCCTGTCTTTTTAACCATTTCGCAGTAATTTCAAAGGTACCAAACGAACGTCGACATATATCATACAAGCAATAGGTATATTTAAGTGATAATAGTTTCTGCTCTCGCCTTCTCCCGCATTGAAACCGTTCAACCATAAATATCCAATCATTTCAACCTCTAAAGGTGTAGGTAAAGATTGTCTGGAAGAGATCCCTCGTATGGATCAGTTCTCCATTGTACGTCAATGGCTGCATAATTTTATGTATACAATAAATATTACTGCCACCTCTAAGCCTACGAATTTTTACAATATGAGTAGGATAGGACTTCATTTTTATTACATTAATAACTTGTTTCCAGTGTCATCGTCCCAGCTATGCTCAGCATTGACTGAGCAGTTGACGCGCACAGCGAGCAAGGTGGTCCAGCTATACCGGAGTCTGAGGCAAGAGCCGGGCGCCGCTGCTGACATTAGTGGTAAGCTAACTTCACTTACATCTTAGGCAAACTTCGTCAAGCGGTGAGGGCTGCGAGATACCGAGATCGATGGAGACAAGTCACGTCAAAACCACAAAACCAAGTAGTCACAATCCTTAGTAATGAGCAGAACCCCAAATTGTCGCGGCAAAACAAAAGACTGTCGCAATCTAGATAGTGTTAAAAACATTTTCTTATCGATATCGCTGGCTGTCATACTTAATGAAATGACGATATTCAATGTCTTATGGAGTACTCATTTTGTGAAGTGTCTATTATTTTCAATGAGGTGGTATAGTCACGTCATTCTAAGTTTTACCTCTTTGTTACCCGACTACGGCAAACCAATAGGAAGGGTTACTTTATTACTTAATATGATAAACTATAGTTAAGATTTTGATGGATCACACATATAAATAATTTCAAACAAAAAGAACCGACTTCACTTAGTATCCACTTTTCCAACAGCTAATGCTCGAGCTGCTGTAAAAAATACTCAAATCACTATAGGTGTGCCTATAATAGTTGAAGAGTTCCCTCGATTTCTCCAGGATCCCATCATCAGATCCTAACCTGGTTACAATGGGACCAACTGTGAAGTATACTCTTTCAAACAAAAAAAGATTTTTCCAAATCGGTCCAGCCGTCTTCGAATAATCGGTGAACAAAACAAAGATCCCGACGAATTGATAACCTCCTCCTTCGAAATCTTGAAGTCGGTTGAAAAATCCCTTAACTTACTACTTCTTTTGCATATTTTAAATTAACAGTTGCGAATGATTATAAAATAATGTAAATATATCGGCATGCCTTTTTTTATATAATAATACTTACTCGATATCGATAAAAAAATGTTTCTAACACTAGCTACATTGCAACAGTCTTTTGTTTTGCCGCGAATATTCCGGGCTCTGGTAATGAGAGACCAACAAAGAAGAGACGAAGACAGAACTTTTTAACTAGCAATGCCGTCTGCTAACGATGCTTTTTAGTGAAAAAAATCACAGAGACTGGAGAGATTTGAACTCGTTCTAACACCTCATTTTATTGCTGAAAATGTAAACTGTGTAACTGACTAATTATTTGACTATAATTATAATAATGAAGTAATTGTTTACCCTCCCCCAGGTCTTGAAGCAGCGATTCTAGAAACTCAAAAGGTCCTTCGCGGTGCCGTCGCAAACGGGGATGCTCCAAGCAGCCTGTCATCTACTGAGGGGGAATATAGAGGCATGAATGTCGACAGTGCGCGACAGAAACTTGAGCATCTTGTGTCTAAAGGTACATAAAATTACCTTTATATTGCAACCTTTACCAATAATTTACAGCAGGGGTCTGAATACTATTGTACCCAATCTGGCCTCCGCTTTGTTTTCGCATGTCGGATTGTATGGACGTTAGCTTTTTTCCCCTCTGCGATTGGCGTGGGCCGAACACGGTCCCCGACCCGTAGTATCGGGACCCCTAAATTATTAGTTTATCTTGATATGTTTTCACAGAAATCTTTTAATATTATGGTTTTACAAAAATGCAATACACTACACTAAACAAACAAAAATATCTTTATGAGTCTTAGACTTATGTAACTGTTACGTAATAAGGCTTAATTACGTACAGTTTCATACACTGCTTTATCTACACACATATTATAAATCCTTAATGATGTGTTCGGAAACCATTAGAATGACCGCCATTGCACCGCCATGAGCAACTCGATTGTGCCGGCGGTCGGACAGGCGCGTGCCGGCGGTCGGAGAGGAGGGCGGATTTTCATTACGTTACCGTACGTAATGAATTTTCATACGTTTTTACCACACTGTCACAGATAATACACTGATGTTACGTTACTGGTTGCAATAATGGTGTAATTACATACGGTTTCCGAACGCGGAATAGAGGATTTATATTGCAGATAAAAATAATTAAAATGTGCCGCTCGAGTAATAAATAAATAAATATTATAGGATAATCTTACGCAAATCGACCTAGGCCCATGGTAAGCTTAATAAGGCCTGTGTTATGGGTATATATAATAGATAAATATGGATAAATACTTAAATACATAGATAACATCCATAAACCAGAAACAAATATCTGTGATAAACACACAAACAAATGCCCTGACCAGGATTCGAACCCGGGACCTCCTAACATAGACAATAGTAATTTAGACAATATTCAGTCTCCATATTCTCACGCCGGACTAAGTGTTAGAACACGTTGAGCAATATTCGAGCCAAATTATAACTTATCATTTATTTGTAATATTAATACCCATATTTATTTCTCTTCGCAGAATCCAACAACATGTCTCTAATAGAGCAATACAGCGACATACTGCTAAACATGATGCAGAGCAAGATGGTCAACCAGTTCTCGCAGAGCCCTCAATCTCTACCGCCACGCGAACCCGGGGCCAGTAGCTAGTATATGTAGCGACACTAGGCGTCTAAACACTAGCTTCAGAATAACGCCATCTACATAGGAATTGTTGGTACTAAAGTGCAGGACAGCGCCATCTAGTGAATAGTTGGAATACGATATGTAAAACAAGTCACGCCATCTACTGGTGAATAGTTAGTACTAAGCAATTGAGTACAGCTCCATTTAGTGAATCGTTTCGGAACTAAATATGAAGTGAAAATCTGTCGTTTAATGTAAACTCCGTTGACAGCAAGTTACGCTATCTATCTGCGAATCGTTGGAACGAAATGTTTATGGACCAGCGGCATCTAGTGGATATATTTGGAACTAACATGTAAGAGACGTTTTTGGTGTCATCTAGTGGTGAATAGTTTCAACTAGAGTGTTTAAGGTGAGCAGAGGGTAGATTTGATTGTAAGTGTGTTTTAGCCTGTGATGGATCTGTATAGATGTATGTTTGCTTAGAATGTTGTGTCGTTCCGTATGAAAAGGACCCTTTATCACGATTCCTAAGGGCTTTTTTTACACGAAACAACACATGTATGGTCGTCCTATAATGTCAATAGTCGGATTTCGGCCTAGAGTATTTTGATTAATTAAATTGTGTGAGGTCACTCGGCCTCATTGGAATAAGAAATGACGTATTAAGTATTATATCTAATCCGGTAAGAATGTTTAAATACTTGGATCGCAACGCCATCTAGTGTTTGATTATGGAAATACATTGCAACGACATCTAGTGGTTTGATTATGAAAGTCATTCGTCCAAATAATGTTTTAGTTATAACCAGGGCATTGTATGTTTGTGTCAATTTTGCTAAAAATATTTTAGGACTAATATTGTGATTGTGCGGCGTCCATTTTAAAATATGCATTTTATTTGACATTTTTATTCAGTTTTATTATTGTAGTTGCTTTTATTAGACAAACTTTATATATTTTTTTATTTTACTGTTAAAATACCACTCGAAAATCAAAATGCAAGTAGATAATAAATTCGTGGGGAATTTAAAGAACTGATCGTATACCACCTGATTTTTTTATAAAATTAAGAAAAGGACCGGAGTTGGCGGCTGAGTGAGATTTAAACGGACGAGCATAGCTAGGCCGATTAGTAACACAAAGCTGGCCATTATGTTTCGGTAAAAAACTAATGTTGTGTATGACTGGTTTAAAAAAAATGGACGCTGCCTTGCCACATGACAAATATGAAAGATATTTCGTTGTGTGATGGAGTAAGAGATATTTGTGAAACTCTGATTTTATTCTGTTGTAAAATTTTAAGTTTTACAAGAGTGAAATACTAATTATATTTTAATAGAAAACGAGCTTATACAACTTTGATGCCACCGTTATATTTTTCCAATTACATTTTTTTTGTGAACACAGTTTAAAAAAAAGAAGGAAGCGTGATACTGGTTTGAGGTTAATCTGTATTTTTTAAAATGTGATTATACTTACTTAAAAACGGTGGCGTCATTTTGGTTAAACCAATAACTATATGAGATAAACTAAAAAGACATTTTAAAAATCACTTTACAAACTATTTTAAAATCTTAAGTTATTATCAGAGAGAACCTAAAAGACATTTTAAAAATCACTATTTAAAGTCTTAAGTTATTAATGAATAAACTTTATCGTTTTAAAAATGTTATTTATTCCATTTGTTGTTAAATTTTATATTTAAATTGGTCTCTAAATTGTTTTTAACTAACGAATTTAATCAGAGTTATTAAAAAAGTAAATTCCGTCGCCATTTTAGATAGTATTTATATTTGCATTTATTTATCATTCCAATTGTGTTTATATTAACTATTAATTTTATAAATGCACAAATCAATGTAAGAAACTAGTTTTTTTTGCGTTTTTAGCAAAAAACTTAATCACGATTTAAGACAAGTAAGCCAATACACAGTACCCCTTTGTAAGTTGTCAAAAAAGCTTTTAAGGTCAAATGTCCTATATTTAGGACATTAGGTATTTCACTCTCTTTTTGGGTTATGAGAAAAAGACGATGTAGTTGCGTCTTGTATTTTATTGACAATTAACAAAGTGGTACGTTTTGCCTGATAAAAACACTTGAGTGTAAACAACATGTTTTATGTTTACATGTGTGTCCTAGAGAAATAACGGAATTGTGAATTTTAAACCTCCTACAATAAGGATGTAAATATTAAAATTAAGTGACATCTGTACATTTAGCCGGTTTCTAAAGTTAAATTATGAGTATTATGACATTTAAGCCAATTTTATTATTATTTAAGCGTGTTTAGAAATGCGTTAAAAATGCTGATCATTTTATAAACAGTTCTCAAATTATTTACTAGATGACACTAGTGGTTACATAAGTTTCTTTATCTACACTCATATTGTAAGTCCTCTAAAATGCGTTCAAAAACCGTAGGCAATGACCAGCATTACAACAAACGATTTCACTATGATAAGTTTCTTATCTGTGGCAGTACCGCAATGTTAACGTTTCATGTTCAATTATTGATGTACTCTGAGTTTTGATAACATAATGTACACCTGCACGCGCCCGCGGCCGGCGACACGCGCCCGCGCTACCGCCGGCACAATCGAGTTGGCCGCGCCGACACAATCGAGATGGCCGCGGCGGTACAATGGCGGCCATTCTATGGTTTTCGAATACGGCATTTATAATAAATAATATGAGTGTAGATAAAGCAGTGTATGCAACTGTACGTAATTAGGCCTTAAAACACTCGTGTGATCTTATTATGAAATTCGCCTGCGGCTCATTTCATAAAACCACACTCATGTTTTAAGGACCCTTATTACGTAACAGTTACATAAACTACTATTTTATCGGCACAGTTGCACGTATTTAGTCTTTTTTGTATATTAATCAATATCTTTATCCCATTTCAGTTCTCAAAGTAACTGCGGCAGCTGTCACTTCCGTACAATCCATAAATTGTACTGCGATGACATCTGTCACAGCCACCCTTCAAACTGAAATGTGATGGGGTTATATTTACACGTTTATGTATACGTTTATCACTCGTATATTTGTTTTCTGGCACTTAATTTATTCTTAACAATCACTTTATTGGAATCATCTTGTGATGACGATAAAAACTAATAGCAAGTTCTTCTTCAAATGTATCCGAAATGATGTGCGTTTCCCACTAAAGGGACGGATACGGCGCGCGTTTGACTAAAGACTGTGTACGATAAAATCCGGCCATGCATGATCTGGTATATCTCTTTTTCGGTACCACATATTCAAGCAACACTTCTTTTAAATAATTTGTGGTCATCAAGCTACATAATAAAATTACAAACATAATATAACGTTACGTTATCTGTGACTTTGATCGCTATATATTCCACAGTGCCTATATATTTTTGTCCACGGTGTTCTGACAGTGTTTACCAAATTTTCCTGTGAAAAATAGTTTTTTATTTTTTATTAGATAAACCAAATTATACCTTATTACATTATCTTTTCATAATAGCTTACATTTTTCTAATTGTACTTAGATGTAAATAGTTCTGAGGTGTTCTAGCTTTGGTGAGCTTGACTTTTTTACAAAAATATGCCTCCCATATAAAAACTACTTTTAGTGCTTGGAGCAGAAAGTTTTCCTGACTGCCTCAAGTAGAAAAGAGTTTCAAATCGTATTTTTTTTGTAAGATAATATTCTAGTGAGCATAAAACAGCTTGTGAAAATATAAATACAATTGTGGCATTGTAGCAGGAAGTGAGTGAAGATTATCAAAAAATGCTGGACAGAAAATTCAAGATATGATGGAATGTATTTGGCAAAAACTCACACAAGCCCATACAATTGTAATATGATTCTATTTTTAGTGTATATTACTATAATTCCAGATTATTAAAATAAAAGAAATGCTTGAATATGTGGTACCGAAAAAAAGATATACCAGGTCATGCATGGCCGGATTTTATCGTACACAGTCTTTAGAACCAAAGGAAATTAATCTGTCATGTTAGGAGTTACGTTTCATTTTTCAATGACAGCTCCGCGTTGCGCGACGTGCTCTCGCATTTTCGCGACCATTACTCTTCCATTAGAATATGAAACGTAACTGCTGTATAGAAGGTTCAAATTCCTATACTACTTGTAAAACGGTGGGAAATGTACGTGTTATACTTTAGGGGGTCGACCAAACTTACTTATTGCAAATAAATCTAAATTTTTTCACTACTAATACAGTGTTTTGGTTGTCACCTAATGAAGTAAAGTTTAAATTTGCTATAAAGTCATACCTATTTTGTTGAAATCAGTATACAGAAAGTTCAGTTCATAATCATAGTGAAACCAGCTTGCGATTATATGGAAAATATGGCCATTGTCTGTTTAAAGGTTATTAGTATAAGAACGCTGCATTGTAAATATTATCTTATTACCGAGCCATAAAGCTCAATTTGCAATGATCGGAATCTGTTTCTTGCGTCCAAGTGGAGTGAATTGTCAAAGTTAATATTAAAATGCATGCGTGTAGAACTAAATTCGTTGGCGTGGTTTGAAACGCGGTTTTACCGATATTGGTGAAGTAAATAGGGTTATGATAATATGGATAATACGTATGTGAAAACAATGGTGTACACTTTAATTTTTTGGCATAAATAAACCAAAGCCTTTGTCAAGAACAGAAGTCCTCAAAATTATAAATACCATTTAAAAATAAAAGAATAATTTGTGCAAATATGCTATGAAGATATTAATATTCGACAATATACGAGACATATCTATTAACATACTTTATATACTATATTAGTAATATTTTGTTGAGAAGACATATCGTTTTGCATTGCACAAGTATTGCTTTTGTGAATGGATCAACCAACATATTTTACAAGAATTGTGTTACAGTAATTTACGATATAAACACCCTTTAATCAGACACCAAAACGACCGTATCTATGAATGTGAAACCCCACTTCTGAATTCATAATTCTCAAACGAATCAATTTATGACATAATCTATTTCATATTTGACTGGTGTCACGTTTCAAGCTACGCCACTAGGTTGGCTGTGAGTCGTCTGAATTAGCCTACAATGCACATCTCCAACTGTATCTTGCAATCGCCCTTTATGCAATAAGTCGAGAAACGTCGAAAATAAGTCCTTAATAATGAATAGCAAGTCGGGGGCAAATATCATACAACCTGATGCTAAGCAGTTACGGTGGTCTATGGTGCTTGCAACTTCAGGAGGTCATATGCACGTTGCCTTCAAAGTTTTATAAGCATACTAAACCTATTCTACGCCTACAAGTCCAGAAAGGGTCTTAGAAAAAAAAGTATTTTATCTACACTCATACTGTAAGTACTCTAAATTGCGTTCAAAAACCGTAGACAATGACAAGCATTACAACAAACGATTTAACTATGATAAGTTTCTTATCTGCGGCAGTAACGCAATTTTAACGTTGCATGCTCAAATATTGTTAAGCAATGAGTTTCAAATTTGGAACATCGAATTTGATAACATAATGTTACCGCCATGGCCAACTCGATTGGTCCCGCGCGAGCGCCGGCACAATCGAGTAGGCCATGACGGTACAATGGCGGTCATTCTATGGTTTCCGAACAATTAATTTAATATATATAATATGAGTGTAGATAAAGCAGTGTATGCAACTGTACGTAATTAGGCCTTAAAACACTCGTGTGATCTTATTATGAAATTCGCCTGCGGCTCATTTCATAAAACCACACTCATGTTTTAAGGACCCTTATTACGTAACAGTTACATAAACTACTAATTATTTAAGGCATTCGGTTAGACACGTCGATGTAACTTATAATAATGGTAGTAAATCCTGTTTCTTAGACCCATTAAAGTTTTATAAATATCGGGTTCACCGTAGTTTTTTCCTTACGTCCTAAATATGCGACAAATTCAATTGGATTTTTGGTCTCTTATGAAATTAATGACCGTACCAAATTCAAATAATAATTTCATGAGACTAAAACTTATCTTGGATTTGTAGTATATTGTGTACATAGGGTTATGGAACGAATAGGAGACAGTAAAAGCGACGCGATTTCCATACCAACTTTTGTATAAAGGGCATAGTAATAAGCTAATTATTAACATTAATTAATTAGTAATTAACTTTAAGTATCGATTAACGTCCGTCGGGTCAATGTTATCGTAGTCCATAAGTGTTTTTCTTTGCAATTTTCGTCACAATTTTTAGTATAAGGTTTAGTGGGTAGTTACTTCGTTTTATTAATTCCAGAGGTTTCAAAATACGTTTATAATTAACACTGGGCGTTCCTTTGAGACAAATGCGTGTTTAAAAATTTGAATAGGTTTCTAGAATTTATTACACACGCAACTGTTTTTTTACATTCTTAGTATTTTGCTCTGGTATTTATAAAACGGAGGGTAGCTTGCGTGCGTGAACGTTTCCAGGGGAATGTTAAAATTTGATATTTTTTATTAGGTGTGGTTTAGTTTTTAACTTCCATCATGGTACTAAGAAACTTTGCAAAATAAGCCAAACATTGCACATTTAAATAGACCAAAAAAAGACCATTTTAAACCCTAACTTCCTAACTATATCAAGAAACAGCTAAAAGTGGAATTGGTAGTAAATTTTAATTGTCGTTAACTGTGTAGGTATTGTCAAAGGAAGGAAGTCTGCAGTGTACACTAATACGTGGTTGCCAAAACAGTCTTCCATTTCAGGATTCATAAATTGTTTTTGTATACGTACTAATGAGAAATGCGTGGATGCAATAGTAGTTTATGTAACTGTTACGTAATAAGGGTCCTTAAAACATGAGTGTGGTTTTATGAAATGAGCCGCAGGCGAATTTCATAATAAGATCACACGAGTGTTTTAAGGCCTAATTACGTACAGTTGCATACACTGCTTTATCTACACTCATATTATATATATTAAATTAAGTGTTCGGAAACCATAGAATGACCGCCATTGTACCGTCATGGCCAACTCGATTGTGCCGGCGCTCGCGCGGGACCAATCGAGTTGGCCATGGCGCTAACATTATGTTATCAAATTCGATGTTCCAAATTTGAAACTCATTGCTTAACAATATTTGAGCATGCAACGTTAAAATTACGTTACTGCCGCAGATAAGAAACTTATCATAGTTAAATCGTTTGTTGTAATGCTTGTCATTGTCTACGGTTTTTGAACGCATTTTAGAGTACTTACAGTATGAGTGTAGATAAATGTGAATAAACAACGTGAATGTGAATGTAAAATCTATGTAAACACTTTAAATGCCAAATTTTAACATTTCCTTGTTAATTTTACAGTGTACGGAACGATCTTGTAGATATTTTTTTTATTTAATGTTCAAAAGTGTAATGCCATTTGCGGAAAAGACTAATGTTATATATTAATGAATACGATATTATAATTATTATTCAACAATGATGTGTTTCATTTTTACCTCTGTCTATAGAAGATCCGTTGTCCTATTTCTAGGACAAAATATTTTAGTGTATTTATATTAAACAAAAGAGAAAAATCGAACAAGATACAAATCTGCACCAATTAAAATTACATTGTCCTACTAAATTTATTTATTTGATTATAATAACAGTATTATTGCCAAAATAATTTTCATAATTATTCAATTAATAATAAGCTTAGGTTGTACAATTCATTGTTCTTAATCGGGATTTTCTTCGATTGGAAACCTTAATAGACATTATTATATTTTTCCCTAGTATAAATACTATATCATCAGTAGACCCCGGACTCTTGTGGCAATGACGTCACAATAGGGTGATTTGGGGAGTAAACGGGACGGTGCTATGAAACACGGTTAAAAACTCGGTTGTTAACCGAATACATTTTAATTAGATATTTTCAACAAAATTATCTAGTAAGTTGATTAATATTATTTTTTAGTGCAAACCATACAATTGTACTTTAAACTGGCTTGGTGACATTTGTGACGAACAAGGAGCGAGTGGCCGACAAAACCAATGCCAGTTTAACGTACAAATGCATGGTTTGCAAGTAATATAGCAAACGATAATAGTGATCAACTTACTAAGTAATATTGTTAAAAATGTCTAATTTAATGTATTCGGTTAACAACCGAGTTTTTAACCGTGTTTCATAGCACCGTCCCGTTTACTCCCCAAATCACCCTATTGTGACGTCATTGCCACAAGAGTCCGGGGTCTAATCATCAGTTTCCCTATCTTGGTTCAAGTCCACATCGTACGTGACCACAGCTTAAACTTCGGCTACCTAAACCAGACCAGCCCCTAGAAAGCAGCTCCAATCGTCACCGCGTCAAAGCAGCTTTTTTACATTTTCTTTGGTGTATAGTGTCATGAACTTTAATACGGTTCAATCTACTCTTTTAGTGAATACTCTATGAAATGTCCAATGTGAAGTGAACCATAAATAACTCAACAATGAGGACTATCGCGTATGAAATGTCCGCTAGGGACGCTAGTGTAGACTGAGGTCATCGAAATGTCAAATTCCATAGTATTTTAATGGGATTCGCGGAATTATTACTAATTTAACAATGTTGTGAATATTTTGCCATGCCAGGATATTAATTATGGCAAATATGAGTCACGAGTCATTAAATGTGAATGTTTTAAAGGCGGAACTAAGAAAATCCTCCTATTCTTCCAAATAAAGCGGAACTGCGTAACACTGCGGCCTCGTCGATATTTTTACAGTACGGTTTAATACAATCATTAAATATTATTTAAGCGTAAATTTGGTTTTCACAAACGTACTTAATAAAAATTACAGCTGTATTTCAGGACCACAGTCTACAGTGGCGCCAACTGGTGAGTAAAAAAACGGTAGCTCCCATTAAAGCCCGTGACGTACACCCAATGTCCTCTTTCTAGGTCAAAAACATTTAGTAATCTCATATTATATGAAATGTAAAATGTAACGAATTATAACTAAACATACGAAGGGCGGAATAGATGTGATTGTTATATCATCAGGCTACCTAGTCTGATCTAAGCCCGCGTTGTAAGTAACCTTGGTCTTCATCTTTGGCTACATACTTGAAGTAGACCAGCCCGCATAAGTAACTACAATAGTCTACGCTACGTAATTTTCTATTTCCAATTACAATCGATAACGAATTTTCATTTAATCACATTTTTCCTTTGTTGTCTATTATATCACCCACTGTCCTACTTCTAGGACAATACGCTTAAGTACCTACCTACATTTTAGATTAGGGATAAAATGAAAAGTTGACTGCAAAATAAGAATTAATAACTTTGAACATGATAAATGTGTAAAGTGTCGTAGAATAAATTAGTTCTCATACAAACCACGACACTTCTCTTTCCGCACAGACTAATAATGTTATTGGTATAAGTAGGTATCAACAGGCTACCTAGGTTGATCTAAGTCAGCATCGTAAGTAACTTCAGCCTCTGCTTCGGCGACCTGAAGTAGACCAGCCCTCAGAAGCAGCTCCAACAGAGGTCGTCGCCGAGTCACGCGCTGCCGATACGATGCTGAACGAATTTCTGCAATTAAATTATACTGGGGATGAATTAATACTTACATAACACATAAAAGACGTTATAGGCTGAGAGTACGCCGTTGGCGATACAACCTCATCGAGTAGCAGAATTCGGCTTATACAGGCTTTAACAAAAATACTGGTGCTCCATTAAGGGCACAATTGGTATCGGTATAGCGACAAAAAAACTAGGAAAATAATTTTTTTGGACAAAAATGAAAATTGTATGGGACTCGTCCCAGCCGGTCAGCCCTCCATACAAATCATATTTTTTTTTCGCGCGATATATTTATATAATACTAGCTTTTGCCCGCGGCTTCGCTCGCGTCAAATTCGGGGTAACAAACCATACAAACTTCCACCCCCCACTTTAGGGAAGTGGGGGGTTAGAAAGAGACAAAAAGTAGCCTATGCCACTCTCCATCCCTTCAACTATCTCCACTTAAAAAATCACCTCAATTCGTCGCCCCGTTTTGCCGTGAAAGACGGATAAACAAACAAACAAACACACACATACACTTTCCCATTTATAATATTAGTATGGATTATATTATTTTTCTTAGTTTTTCATAATTAGAATACGGTACCAGTTATGCCCTTGTATAGGGCAATGTATTGTACAATGTATTATGTATTTTAGCCATTCGAAAGAACGCATCAACTTTTAAAGAAAAAAAATCCTATGATGTCAGGTGTGCGTGTTGCTACCTCATTTTTTGGCACTTCTCGACGAGCACTATCGACTAGTTCTTGTCAAAAAAATATTATTATTTTATTTATTGTGAGCCTATACTGTCCCACTGCTGGGCAAAGGCCTCCCCCCACTCTTTCCAATTATCCCGGTCTTGTGCAGTCTCTGGCTATTTTTTCAAAAAGGAGTCAAGCTCGTCTCGCCACCGCCGGCGGGGTCTGCCGGATCCTCGATTTGAGCTGTCGAGTTGCCACTCAGTGGCGATCTTAGCCCACATTCGGCATGCAGCAGACATGTCCAGCCCAGTCCCACTTTAACTTAGCCGCCTTCCGAGTTACGTCAACTATTTGAGTTTTGGAGCGCAGCGTAGTGTTCCGGATGCGATCCATTAGTTTTACACCTAATATGCTGCGCTCTATAGCTCGTTGGCAAAAAATGTCAAAAAATAAGGTCATATTTTCCTGATTGTACTGAATGTTCCAACTTTGGCTCAGGTTACCAAGTACATACATAACTTTTCACCGAGCCTTGCCCTAGATAGGCCGAATCCTGCTACTCGATGAGGTAGGGTTGCGTACGGCCTATTCTCGATCTCTATTACTAAGACCGAAGATGGAGTAGAAACCTTCAAGCATACCGAGTAATACAATGGTTATGGTAGTCTTGTAAGTGTATAGGTACATTTATTAGCGTTTTAAAGAGTGTTTCCATTAGTAGACATCCGTTTTATATGGTAATTACAATAATTTCTAAGAATTATTATGCAGACAACGATACCCAAACACGACAACATAATTATTACGTAATCTCAGCAATATTTGAAAAAAAAAAAGGTTAGATTGACCGTCAAAATTCTTGTACCGCTTCATTATTGAAAGCATAAGTAATGTAATGTTTTCAAGTCAAAGGTACTATCGGGTTCAGAATTGCATGGCCAATTTATGAATGAATTCATTGATAAATTGACCATGCAATTTAGAACCTGATGGTACATTATTATCGGTTGTTGGGCATTTTTATTTTAACTTGTACTTACTTTAAAGCACGACTTAAGTCGTGTTTCAGTAACGTCTAACCGTCACATTCCTGAAAAAATGTATGGGATTTGACATTGACCGTCAGTTTTGTGAAGATTGCTAACCAGCCGTTAATGGTACACAGTTAAGTGATAGTTGAAATAATTAACCCAGCTGGACTTGAACCAGCATCGATACGCCTTGCCGGGGCTCGATCGCTTTACCAATTAAGCCATGGGTCTTGTTGCCTCGGCAAGGCGTATCGATGCTCGTTCAAGTCCAGCTGTTGATTCGAGAACGTTCTTCGTTTACTATGGGAAATATTCTAGAGCAAGAACCTTTCCCATACAAAACAAAAAACGCTCTCAAGAATTCTCGATAACGGCACAACTCTAGATTACACAACAAAGAATATAGTGTATGAGTGGAATACCCCAATTTAAAAACATGCAAAAACAATTATAAAAACTAAATAGGTAGGTGGGCTTACTGATAGGCTGAAGAGGTTTCGTCCGAGTCTGAGGCCCGAACTCGTACATGAGCTGCAGGTCTGCGTGGTTGCCGAATCGGAACCCAAAGCCTACGCGATGGTCCTTGCCTGAAAATATGCCACAACTATATAACTGTGAGGATATTTAATTTTAACAACACTACATAAGTGTGGTTTCACGATCAGGCAAACAATGTAGACCGCATCAAAGCCTATAACCAAATACGCATACAATGTGTTTGGCCACCTATGTTGGAGCCGTTAACCACGTATAGTATGATGCATTTTATCGACAAATCAACCGTAATAATTGATTATGGATAAAATAATTGATTTTATTTCTCAACCATTTTTAAACTGCACCCCTTTAAAGTTCTATGGCACCACACTCTACCGCCCTTGGTCAATTAACCATTATTTGTCAAAATATCTGTAGTACATTTGCATTTACAATGGGTTTGTCGGTATAAATCATTATACTAACGAACAAATTATACCTGGTTAACGGCTCCAACATAGGTGTACAAACTGCCATATGGCCCAGATATCCCTAAAACTCTCATTACGGCACCGTTTGGTATGTTCAAATTTCTATTTATGACATTTGGATTACGGAGCGCAGCACAAACATTCTAAAGAATCATGAAACGTCAATATTCGTATTTTTGCATTTACCGCTTGACAGCAGCAGCCTGTAAGAGTTAAAACCTCTTTAGTGCGTACATATGTAAGTTTAAATTCGGGGTCAATAGAAAAGTATAATAATGTAAACTAACGCATCACCTTCATTACTGCATCGCGCTTGGCAATCACGCACTTTTAAAGAACTATGATTTCATTGTCAGCTTAGCTTATTCACATATAAACTTGTTATATGTATAATTTTTTAGTAAAAATAACCATTTTTCAGTTTAGTAATATTGTGTGTTATCTGTCGTGGCATCACCGGATGGGCCCTACGGAAGACCAGCGCCGGTTTTTAAGCTGGCATTATGCTGAGTTGGGTCCATTTTGTGATGCACGTTAATTGTTTGTTTGCATTGTTATTGTCTCTCAATGTTCATGTATTAAGCGTCACAAATAAATGTTTTTATTCTTATTCTTATGCTTAAAACGAATTTCTTTAATTATATTTGGTCATGTGTTAAATGCTTTTTTTGCCTAGAAAGGCAGCCATATTTGTTCACCTTATTTTATTTTTCTATTGACGCTGAATATATAGTTTTGTCAGTGTCTTTCTCACTTCAAGCATAGACCGAGATAATCATACTGTCTTTTTCCTCCGCTAGTATCCAAACCACTAAAAAAGAGATGAGTATAGCTTATTACTTCTACTGTTACTGCACTTTTAGGTTAGCCAGACTATATTTACAGGTATGAGAGTAAAAAACAAGATACTTGCTTAAATCTACAGAGATGATGATTACAACTTTGCATTAGTTAGGGACTACCATTTTTGAAAATGTATAAACCGCTAACTTCCACCAACTCCCGTCGACCATTCTCCCACTATCACCCAACCATCTCCCACTCGTGTCCACCTTTCTCTCACTTTTTTCCACCCCTTCACAACTACCCCTCTCCTACTCTCTTCCACCACCCTTCTCCCACCGACTCCTACTTCACTCCCATCGACTCTAACCCCATTCCCACTGACTCCACTCCCTCCCATTGTCTTCACCCCCTCCTATTAGGCTATTAAGGGACTTACACTTAGTTAATTTCCATAGATTATGTAAAAAAAATCCAATATTTTAATAGTTATACTGTTATTCGGGATGGAGATACATCCAAAAAGTCAAAAATCATGAAAACACATCACAATTCAGCCGTTCTTGAGTTATAAATGGTGTATATATATGTATATATATATTGCGTTTTGTTATTCCATGTCAGTTGCGTTTTGTTATACCACGTTTTATGTTATGTTCCACGGGAACGGGATAAAAAGTATCCTATGTCAGTCTCCTAGTAAAGTAAGCTAACTCCACACCAATTTTCAACCAAATCGGTTCAGCCGTTCTTGAGTTATAAATAGTGTAACTAACACGACTTTCTTTTAAAATAGAAAGCTTAAAATAGAAAGCCTTCTGTGTCCAGAGCGGCAATTGCTTACACATCTTCTGGATTCGCGGCAGACGCCATACCTCGTACGCCACCCGGCTCCAAATTGCCTACCTATAGTGTCGACGCACAAGCTTCCCATGTCGTTAATCGCTACAGTTAAGGCCATTATCACACTGGCAACCGGATGCGACGACGGTGTGCAAGCGTGACAGTGCTATACAAATGCAGAGCGCTATCTCACTCGCGCACCGGCGCCTCTTGCGGAAACCGCAGCAGTGTGAAAACCCTTTAAGACAAGACAAGTCTTACCGAAATGAATCGGCGGTGAGAACCCGTAGATGCCGATGAGGGCCATGGGGATATCTTCTGGCACTATCAGGAACATGCCCTCAATGTTCACACCTGTCGGAAAAAGAATCATCAGAACATCTATTTTTAGGAAAGGTTGCCTAAGACCATTTTCGCGACAGGGCACGAATCCATGGCCCCAATTCGACAACTGAAAACCGACAGATGCTAGTGAAACCACGTTTAATTACACTAGTACAGTTGCCATCAAATATATCGAAGCGGCCAAGGTACTCAAAAATATCTGAATATGCAATTTATCGCCTTCACAATAGAGGCATTGTTCAGATATTTGTGACCACCTCGCTTCGCCTCATCTAATGGCCATGTCTTATGTTTTCAACCGACTTCAAGATTTCGAAGGAATAGGTTCTCAATTCGTTGGGATCTTTGTTTTTGGTATTTTACCGATTATTAGTAGACAGGTGGACTGATTTGAAAAATTATTTTTTTGATGATGGCATCCTGAAGAAATCGAGGGAACTCTTCTATAGTGATTTGAGTATTTTTTTACACTAGCTCAAACATTTTTTTTAGTAGAAATAACAAGAACATTAAAAAAGAGTTTACTTCGAAATGGGCCCGCCTCAGCATAATGCTGATCCGAAAGCCAGCGCCGATCTTCCGGCGAGACCATTTGTGGACCACGATGACAAAGAGATAAAAGATATTTATTCTTCAATTTAGGCACATTACAATGAACGTCAGAGAGAAAAAGAAAAACTACCAAATTTCGTTTTGGAAGGGAGGAGGCTAAGTGAAGACTTCTTTTTCGTTTAAAATTATCATAGGAACATCCTTCCACCCACCAATATATAATAAAGAACGGGATACACAATCATCCCAAAAAATTGGCCCCACAATAGTGCTGTAAGAACGACTCGTACAGCACTTTCTCGGTCAGTTTATTAGACTTTACTCAGTGATAAGTCTAGACCCCGGACTCTTGTGGCAATGACGTCACAATAGGGTGATTTGGGGAGTAAACGGGACGGTGCTATGAAACACTGTATGTATGTATTCGGTTAACAACCGAGTTTTTAACCGAATACATTAAATTAGACATTTTTAACAATATTACTTAGTAAGTTGATCAATATTATCGTTTGCTATATTACTTGCAAACCATGCATTTGTACGTTAAACTGGCATTGGTTTTATCGGCCACTCGCTCCTTGTTCGTCACAAATGTCACCAAGCCAGTTTAAAGTACAATTGTATGGTTTGCACTAAAAAATAATATTGATCAACTTACCAGATAATTTTGTTGAAAATATCTAATTAAAATGTATTCGGTTAACAACCGAGTTTTTAACCGTGTTTCATAGCACCGTCCCGTTTACTCCCCAAATCACCCTATTGTGACGTCATTGCCACAAGAGTCCGGGGTCTAGTGATAACACTGGCTGGTTACAAATTTTCATGAGCCATATTTTCGGTAAATCTAGTTTGAGACTATACCTCTACTATATTCTAACTCAATGCTTCCACCCACATAAAAAATATGACAAACACTTACATCCAAAAACCAAAATGCCACACACACAAATCCACTTCATTACAGCACAATTTTCGATGAAATTTAACTAAATTAATAAACTTAAGAAAGGACCAGAGATTTCGCCAGCTAGCTAAGTAGTGCCGCCAACATATTGCTAACTCAATAAAAAATATCTATTGTTGGCTATTGAGAGGAATTCTCACGGTTTGGCGAAGGGACTATAGGTAGTATAGTCGCCTTCAAAAATTACGTTTTATAAAAAAAATATATACATATTATGGGACAGGGACAATCTTACACAAATCGACCTAGTCCCACGGGAAGCTCAATAAGCCTTGTGTTGTGGGTACTAGGCGACAATATATATAATAGATATATACGAGGGCGGTTTGATAACTCGGTGACTTTAAGTAAAACAAAAATCATTTTAACATATAAACTTTTTAATTACGATTCTGAACTCCTTGGTAGCTGGCAGTTTTTTTTTTTTTAAAAAAGGTGGGAAAATAAAAAAGTTATTGAGGCATATGTCAAATACGGTCGGAAAATTGTTGGAAAATGGAGAAAAGCGAATTTCGTGTGTTAATTAAACATTACTTTTTACGTGGAAAAACTATTAAAGAGACTGAAAACTGTTTAAAAAAATATTATGGGGAATCTGCTCCTTCTCATGGAATGGTACATAAGTGGTTTACAGAATTTCGTTCTGGGCGTACCACTACCAATGACGCAGAACGCTCTGGTAGGCCAATTGAAGTCACCACTGATGATGTCGTGAATAAAGTTCACGATATTGTTTTGGATGACCGTCGAGTTAAGATTCGTGAGATAGCTGAGACTGTACACATTTCATCTGAACGAGTTTTTCATATCTTGCATAATATTTTGAATATGAAAAAGCTTTCCGCAAGATGGGTGCCGCGTTTGCTGACAGCCGATCAAAAACGACTTCGTGAAACAACTTCCGAGCAATGCTTAGCCAAATTCAAGCGTAATCCCAATGAATTTTTACGTCGTTTTGTGACGGTAGATGAAACGTGGATCCACCATTATACGCCAGAGACGAAAAATCAGTCAAAACAGTGGACTTCTGCTAACGAACGGGCCCCAAAGAAAGCGAAAACCGTTAATTCGGCAGGAAAGGTAATGGCCACTGTTTTTTGGGACAGCCAAGGGGTTATTTATATAGATTATTTGGAGAAAGGTAAAACAATAAATGGCCCTTATTATGCTACATTGTTGGAAAAATTCAACGCAGAAGTAGTGAAAAAACGGCCACATCTGGCAAAGAAGAAAATCCTTTTTCACCACGACAATGCCCCTGCACACTCGTCGGCAGTCGCAACAGCCAAATTAGTAGAATTGCGTTATGAAATACTGCCCCACCTTATTCTCCAGATTTGGCCCCATGTGATTTTTTTTTATTCCCAAACATGAAGAAATGGCTCGGTGGGAGAAGATTTTCATCAAATGAGGAAGTCATAGCTGAAACTGAAGCATATTTTTCAGGGTTTGATAAAAAATATTTTTTGGAGGGGTTGAAAAAGCTGGAACATCGTTGGATGAAGTGTATGGAGTTGAAAGGAGATTATGTAGAGAAATAAAATTATAAAAGGTCAAAAAGATTTTTTTTTCTGCAAAATGTCACTGACTTATCAAACCACCCTCGTACATATAAATACTTAAATGAATAGAAACATCCATACCTCAGGAACAAATCTGTGATAAACACAAATAAATGCCCTGATCAGGATTCGAACCCGGGACCTCCTGCTTCGTAGGCAGGGTCACTACCAACTGGGCTAGGAGGTCGTTAATCTTATGTAGCTAATTAAATTCTTGAAAACATGTAAGCTCTTTGAAATAAATGATAATGTGTAGTACATTTAATCAGTTTAAGAGAAAAGCCGAGAGGCGAGGGGAGGCCTTTGTCCAGCCGTGGGATAAAATAAGTATAGGCTACGAAAAAAAGAAAAAACCCATGTACAAAAGAAAATTAAAGAGTTTGATAAAACAAGATTTAACAACCATCACTAGAAAAACTGCTTACAAATAAAAAAACGGCCAAGTGCGAGTCGGACTCGCGCACGAAGGGTTCCGTACCATTATCTATAAAAACGGAAAAAAATCATGTCTGTTGAATGGGAGCCCCCTTAAATATTTATTTTATTCTATTTTTTAGTATCTGTTGTTATAGCGGCAACAGAAATGCATTATCTGAGAAAACTTTGACTGTCTAATTATCACGGTTCATGAGATACAGCCTGGTGACAGACGGACAGCCGAGTCTTAGTAATAGGGTCCCGTTTTTACCCTTTAGGTACGGAACCCTAAAAACGCATTCAAATCGGTTCACCCGTTTAGGGCTACGGTGCCACAATACACAGACACACAGTGGTAAACCTTATATTTACCTACACGTAAGACTCGTAACGTCCTCCTCCCCGACCGTGTCGGCACAATCCACCGGAAATCCACCATTGAAATTACTATAAATAATAACAATTGTAAACAAAAAAGAACCAACTTTTTAACGGCCTCCTAGCCTAGTCGGTACTGTCGGTAGTGACTTTGCCTATGAAGCAGGTGGTCCCGGGTTTGAATCCTGGTCAGGGCATTTGTGTGTTTATCACGGGTATTTTGTTCCTGAGTTATGGATATTTTCTATGTATTTAAGTATGTATGTATCTATATATTATATATATTGTCGTCTAGTACCACAACACAAGCCTTATTGAGCTTACTCTGGGACTAGGCCGATTTGTGTAAGATTGTCCCATAATATTTGTTTATTTATTTATAACTTAACTCAGACTCCACCTGTCCAAAAGGCCCGAGCTACTGTAATAGTACATTACTGCAGAGACCAGTAAGTAAGCTTTCCTGGCTGAGTATTTAGTAGCCGTCCGAGTCGAAGACGAGGACGGCTACAATACGAAGCCAGGTAAGCTGATTACGGTCGAAGCATGTATAGTGCTTTTCTCAAACATGTAAGGAAATAAAATTACTTGTTTAGTGCTTCAGTTACTGGCTGAGTGATTTAATGTTGTATGAAAATCCTTTACGTACGTCGCGCTGAACCTGCCTTGGAATAGAGTCCCTACTGGTCTCTAATTACTAACGTAACAGGAACATTTCCGAGCATGTTTGAGAAAAAGATATTTAAATCACTAGGTATAGTTGTGCCTATAATATTTAAAGTTAACTTTGAAGTATACATATAATTTCTAAATAATTTTCATATAATGTGTTTCTAAATATATTTCGATTTCTATGATCCTGCACCAATTACAAGTTTCGGTTTGATCCAATGGTTGACTGGTAGAGAATACCTTAAGGCATTAAGTCCGCCTCTTGTACAATTTTTATTTGTGCAATAAAGTGTAAATAAATAAAAAATAAAAAAACCCCACGAATGAGGGTTTCCACCATTGAGATTTTCACTAGATGGCAGCACCGTGACGACAGGTCTTTTTGGCAGTAGCTGTCAAAATCCACCAATCAAAAAATATATGGTTAAACATGATTGGTGGATTGTGACAGCTAGACCTGTCGCCACGGTGCTGCCATCTAGTGAAAAACTCGATCGCGGAAACCCTCATTGATAGCCTCCTTCTTCGAAATCTTGAAGTTGGTTGATATAAAGAGGGAGCAGATTGTAAGTCATTCGTCGGGATCCTTATTTCTTACCGGTTTGCTTAAAAGTATTGTATAGAATAGTGGCATAATTAAGCTTTTCACACAGCAAGCTTCGTGACCTAAATACAGTACTCGACTGATAAGCTCTTCGTTATGGCATGATTGTATATAAAATATATTCCAACAAGAATAATAGGCGACTTCCAAAAGTTTTCGTTTTTTCATTATAAAAAGGTAAAGAGTAGGTTGTACATTTATATAGTTATGATTTTGAAAGCTGCTTAGTTTTCTATTGCCTAAAATCATGTAGAATATTCCTAGATCACTAGATCCCAGGACCCTAAACATATAACTTAAATACAAAGTCATATAAAAACCATAGCGTTCAACACACTTTATGTAACCAGAAACCTACGGTGACCTCCGCATATTTTGTATAAATCGCGGAAAACCTTAAAATGACGTGTTTTGACACAACAAACACTGTGTCCTTTCATCGCTAATTGAGAATCCATATTGTACAGTCCACGACAAAAATATGTACACGATATTCATCTTTATTACAATGGAGTAAAGTATATAAAAGCCTACATGTATTTGAACACTAGAAGACACACATGACATAACTGGAAAACTCACAGTGCAAACCACTATCGGTTTCGAAATATGAAAGTGGTGGTCAAATTACATGTTAAAACGGCATAAATACAACGTTTAATTAAGAGAAAGTTGTGTCTGAAACTTTTGGGATAGAGTTTAATTTCGCATGGCAAAATTATGTAATTTTTACTTTTCGAAAGTTACGTTTGGCCGCGGCGAATGGAAACGCACACATGTGCAATTAGCAAATTAAGATCGAACGTAATGCAAAATCAACTTTACTACGAAGTAAATAGATTTTAAATTGCAATGCGAATGTTTTGAAACATACTTCTAAACGATTTTAAAATTCGAACTTGAGGAACGAGTTCGCGGCCGGTCGAAAATGAATCACTGCAGTGATTCAGATGAATGGAATGTGTACCATAATGACACGCGATTAGGTTCATTATGGTTTAGGTTAAAGATTAATTTATGATGTTTTATTTACAGTGAAAGTTTTAGTCCGGATATCATATGTTTCTGAGCTCAGTTTGGCGGCAAAACTTGGCATTGACAGTTTAGTTTTTTTATTATTGTTTTAAGACTTAAGTTTTGTGAGAAATGGGTTTGGTTGTGTGATTATTAAGTGGTTAATGTATTAAACGTTAAAATGGTTGTGAAATCGTTGTTTTTCCTGTGTCTACTTTCGTTAGGTAAGTGAGTTGTGCTTTCGCGTAATAAACGTAATTGATTTGTAATAGTAATAGATTACGCATTAATATTGGGAAAATTGCTGATTCTCACAATCAATTTACCTATACGAGTAAGGAGCTAGTAGAGATTTCAAAAAAAAGATAGTTAATTAAAACATATTTTTACGGAGATGTTCTTTAACAGTCAATATTTAATGGAAGTGGTGTGAAGCAACTTTAAATGGGAGTTATATATATTTTATAATTCAATTACCTACTTATTTTACTATTGCTTATAGTTTAATGGCTTAATTAAATTTCAAGAAAAGTTTAATAACCCTTTAAAATTATAAAACATTCCTCATATATACCTACCTATATTATTTTATAAATCGGACAAGATCGTCCTAGAAGCGCTGGTAACCTGGCTAGTAGAAGAAGTTCTGGTAGCCTAGTGGTAAGACGACGACTTTTAATGTTCCTCCGTAACTCCGGCTTGTAGCACAGTATTTTTATGGACAGAATAACATTCGGTATTTACCTACCAGTCGTTTTCGGTAAAGGAAAACGTGGTAAGGAAACCGGGCCTAATTCAATAAGGCTTCGTAAAAACTAGAAACGTAATCGTAAAAACAAAAATAAAAATTCACGGGATTAGGTTGCCGAGCGGACCCCAGGTTCAACTGAGCTGTGGATGATGATGACAAGATTGTGCAACTTACAAATAGATGACGCAGTGGTTTTTCCCAAATCACTTAAGGTAAGGTAAGGCTGATATTAAATGTTTCGTTCTATTCGTCACGGCTTGGAAGAGTTAAATGCATTGGCAATAATTAAGAAGTAGGGTAGATCAAGGAGAATCGGTTCGGAGGGCGAAACGGATCAAGAAGCTTTTTTGCCGAATTCATAAGATCGCGGGTAGCCAGGCCATTTTATTTAAAGTTGTACATACCACTTTTTTTTATTATACTCAGAATCACGAGCTCTTTCGATCCTAGTAGGACACAAAAAGTGTCCCAAACTTTTCATATTTTTTTTGTTACTTCCATTCCGTTACCGCCATAAGAAGTGTACGAAAAAATGGTAACGGAATAGAAAAAAAAAACTTGGGACACATTTTTTGTCCGAAGCTCACGATTCTGTCCACTGAAATTGTCCACATAAAAAAAACCTTAAAATAAAATGGCCCAGCCACGTACACCTAATCACCGTCCTGCGTTGGGTTTGACCGCACGCCGTGGTGGCGGGATCTTATGAATTTGACAAAAATGTGACTTGGTACGTTTCGCCCTGCGATCCATTTCGCCTCGGCCTACCCTAGTCCTTGTAGGCACTAGGTAATTATATGTAGATCTGAATGAAATGATGAATTTCCGACAAGGTAATCCATTATTCTCGGTACGCGGTTTGATTTTGTGAAAAAATACTTTATTTATCTACTTACAGCTTTAATAGGCATGATGAATTTACTTCATGTATGGTATCAATCGATTCGTTTTGTTGTAAGGATCAAATGTCTATATGGGGCTAATTGCGTCAAAGCAACACAAAAGTCAGAAATGAGATTCAAAATCTGTCACTCGCTTTTGTTTCTCAAAACGCTCCTAACAAAATGATATGCAACAGTGACGTCACGGTTGCATAGTCGCCCTGTTTAAAGTATGGAAAAAATATTAAATTGCTATTTTGACGGCAAAATATTGCGTTTATGTATATGGTTTCTGTACAATTTATTTTACGATAAAATGTAAGAAATCGAATGGTGTCATTGTTTTTTTGAATTTCATCGAAACATTTCAAAAACCGTAAAATTTTAGGTTTTTAAGTCTCGTATCTTTGAACCATTTCAATAGATTTTTAAACAATTTTACTTTATTAACCGACTTCAAGATTTGAAAAGAGGAGGTTCTCAATTCGGCGTGTATGTTTTTTTTTTTATTATTTTTTTTATTTTTATTTTTTATGTTTGTTACTCCATAACTCCGTCATGTCTGAACCGATTTTGAAAATTCTTTTTTTGATTGTAAGTATATATATACAGATTGGTCCCGTTTTTGTCAAAACGCAGTTCTGATGATGGGATCCATGAGGAATCGAGGGAACTCCTCAAATCTTAAAGGCATACATATAGTGATTTTTATATTTTTATCAACAAAACCATCATTTTCATTCAAAACAGTGACATTGGATGAAGTAGAACTGCTGATGATGATCAGAACGGAACTCTTCAACGACGCATAGTTCACGTTTGGCGATTCGTCCTCTTCGCTGTGTTTGTTTAGCAAGTTTAATTGTCAGAACAAATGTTCGTCCAGCTCAAGTTCTGATGATGGGATCCATGAAGAATCGAGGGAACTCCTCAAATCTTAAGGGCTTACACATAGTGACTTTTGTATTTTTATCAACAAATCAAGCATTTTCATTCAAAAGAGTGACATTTGATGAAGTGGAACTGCTGATGATGAACAGAACGGAACTCTTCAACGACGCATAGTTCATGTTTGGCGATTCTTCCTCTTCGCTATGTTTGTTAAGCAAGTTAGATTGTCAGGACCAATTTTCGTCAAGCTCAAGTTCTGATGATGAGTTCCACGAGGAATCGAGGGAATTCCTCAAATCTTAAAGGCATACATAAAGTGACTTTTGTATTTTTATCAACAAATCAAGCATTTTCATTCAAAAGAGTGACATTTGATGAAGTGGAACTGTTGATGATAATCAGAACGGAACTCTTCAACGACGCATAGTTCACGTTTGGCGATTGGTCCTCTCCGCTGCGTTTTTTAAGCAAGTTATTTCATTGTATGGAATCTAAGTGCACCATCTATCTACAATAATCCTTCACCGGCTACCCCCATTGAAGTCGGTTTTTTTTTTCTTAAAAATTATTAGGATATATTTATCATCTGCATCCATTCAACTTAATTATATTACAATATTCAACATGTGTCATCATCCTTATTACTGTATTTATCTACTGTGTTATCCATAATAAAGTGTCACTTACTTAACACCCATAACTCAGGAACGAATATCCGTGACAAACACACAAATAAATGCCGTGATCAGGATTCGAACCCGGGACCTCCTGCTTCATAGGCAGGGTCACTACCGACAAGGCCAGGAAGCCGGTAAAATACTACTAGTTACTGGTTAGTAGTACAGTCGCCATCAGATATATCGGAGCGGCCAAGGTGGTCACAAATATGTGAACGTCTCTATTGTCAAGGCGATAAGGCACAAGTCCAGATACTTTTGGGTACCTTGACTGCTCCGATATATTTGACGACTGTACTAGTTTATTTTGCTTACGTTACCCTTACGTATATGCCAAGTACAGTCGCCATCAAATATATCGGAGCGGCCAAGGTACTCAAAAATATCTGAACATGCACTTTATCGCCTTGACAATAGAGGCGTTGTTCAGATATTTGTGACCACCTTGGCCGCTCCTATATATCTGATGGCGACTGTACTCGTGATGCCCATGACCTGGACTAGTCATTATCACAACGTATTATGTAATGTAGGCAGTAATGTAGGTACTTAATAACCGGCTCTCATGTCATAAGCACCTTGCAGTTGCACATACATTGTGCGTAAATAGTACATAACTTACCAAGGACTGTAAAAGATAGAAAGTTCGAAATCGCAGGTATTTGTGACCCGAGCCTCAGGCGAGGGTTGTAAATATGCGATAGAGGGCTTTCTTTTTTACTGCCCGTGGTGAGTACATAATTTTACGGCTCCACCTGGCCATAATGCGAGGCCAGGCCATGTGTGACGTAATAGTACATTACTTACCAAGGACTGTAAAAGAAAGAAAGCCCGAAATCGCAGGTATTTGTGACCCGAGCCGCAGGCGAGGGTTGTAAATATGCGATAGAGGGCTTTCTTTTTTACTGCCCGTGGTGAGTACACAATTTTACGTCTCCACCTGGCCATGATGCGAGTTTTACCGTACGCGTAGCGTGCGGTAATACTCACATTATGGCCAGGTGTGACGTAAAATATATTACGGCCTCCTAGCCTAGTCTGTAGTGGTCCTGCCTACTAAGCTGGAGGTACCGAGTTCGTATCCTGGTATTTGTGTGTGTATAAACAGATGAATTATGTTGATTGAATAGAACTTTTCATATAAATACATAAATAAATAGAAAATATTTTATTAAATTAAAGTGAAAATTGTCACACACCTCATATTATATCCACAGCGCAGGTTTCGTCGTAGTTGCTACAGCCAAAATACGAGTAAGTATCGACAACATGCTTCGTCAAAAAATACAAAAACAAATCCACAACAAGCCTCGTCAAAGATGACCTACACTAACCTACCATACAAAAACACACACACACACACACACATGAAACATGGAGATCCGTAGGCGCACCAAACTTTCTGATATAGCCCAGGTTATTGCCAAGAGAAAGTGGAGGTGGGCTGGGCATGTGAGCCGTACCACAGATAACAGATGCAGCCGACTAATATCCGATATCCGAGGGAGACCTTGGCTAGGAACTCGTAATTCCGGAGGGCAGTTCGCAAGGTGGGCCGACGACATTGCAAGAGTGGTTGGAAAGAACTGGATGCAGTAAGCCCAAAACCGTAGAAAATGGCGTGCTTATGAGGAGACCTATACTCAACAGTGGGTGAAAAAGGGTTGAAGAAGAAGAAGAAGAAGACCATACACGGCCACCTAGCCCAGTCGGTAGTGACCCTGCCTACGAAGCAGGAGGTCCCGGGTTCAAATCCTGGTAAGGGCATTTATTTGTGTGTTTATCACGAATATTTGTTCCTGAGTTATGGGTGTTTTCTATGTATCTAAGTATATATTTATCTATATAAGTATGTATATCGTCGCCTAGTACCCATAGTACAAGCTTTGCTTAGTTTGGGACTAGGTTGATTTGTGTAAGATTGTCCCTAAATATTTATTTATTTATTTATTTATACAAAAACTAAGCCCCGAACTGATCTCTACCTGGCCCAAACGTTCCAAATACGCCAGCTGCATTGCCACGCCGAATGGCTTCATATAAATATGAAGTTATTCTGACGACTTGGTAACCACCTGTACGATATTGAGAATACTCTTTCTGGAGTCTCAGCGTGGGGTCAGGACAACTTAGTCCAATTCAACTCCACGAAGACACAAGTTTGCGCTTTTACCGCTAAGAAAACCCCCATTTACTGTGGCCCCTTAGTTCCAAGGCACTCTTACAATGTCAAGGAGTATTGGGATCCTTGTGTCGACATTTCCAGTGACGTCCAATTCCGTAGTCACCTTCAAGGGAAGGCCAAGCTGGCATCCAAAAATCTCGGTGTGCTCAATAGAGCGAGGAGAGACTTCACTCTGGGGCAGAGCCTGTTTCTATACAAGTCGCAAGTCAGACCCCATATGGAGTACTGCTGTCACCTTTGGGCGGGAGCTCCTGGATACCAGCTTGGGCCTTTTGACTCGGTGCAAAGACGCACTGTGCGACTCGTTGACATTCCCAAACTCATGAGCGATATTGAACCTTTGAAAAACTACTGAGATCAAGAGATTTTGCCTCCTTATGTGTGTTCTATCGCTTGTCCAATGGCTTGTGCTCTAAAGAACTGTTTGATATGATGCCCACGGCCGCTTTTTATCACCGTACCGCTCGCCGTCGGTAGGGTGTTCCTCACACCCTGGAGCCTAGAGGGCCTAGAGGGAGGGCTGTGAGGTTCTTCAAAAGCCTTCAGCAGTTTATAGCAGTTCTAAAATGGTAGGCAACGCGCATGTGAATCCTCTGAAATTGTAGGCCTCCATAGGTTACGGTAACTGCTTACCATCAGGTGGACCGAATGCTTGTTTGCCACCGTTTTGGTATTAAAAAAAAACCTCATGGGTACTTTACAAAGGACAAATAAAAAAAAAATATTTCAACTTTTATGAAACAATACTATAACAATAATAGTTTATTGAATAAAAAAAACAATACATAACATAATAATCTACTTAAAACCTACTATTAACCTAAATACAAAAGTCCTTAAACATAACTTAACATAAACATAACACAAGTATCCTAAACTAAATCTAAAAAAAAACCGGCCAAGAGCGTGTCGGGCCACGCTCAGTGTAGGGTTCCGTAGTTTTCCGTCCGTCACAGTAAGTGTCCCCACTTAAGAGTTAAAATAACACCGCCATGTAGGATATGATATGAGCGTTCCACGTACAGCGAGACCTATCGGCAAATTAAGTAAACTATTGCGCGCGAGCTTAAAGTATGGAAGATGATTTTTATGGGATAATTCTTTATTGCGTGAACCGATTTTCACCGTTTTTACTTTATTTGAAAGCACGTCATTTCATTGTGATTTTGTAGAAATTACAGGTACAATAAACACCTGCTTATACGGTTAAATTACAAACTTAGTTCAGAAATAATTTTGTAATTTTGTTTCAAAAACTATTCAATCTATCAAGTTCAAAATAATTTTCCTAGAAAGTTTTTATAAAGTTCTACTTTTAAGATTTTTTCATATTTTTATAACTTATGGTTCAAAAGTTAGAGGGGGGGGACACATTTTTTTTTACTTCTGGAGCGATTATTTCCGAAAATATTTACATTATCAAAAAATGATTTTAGTAAACCCGTATTCATTTTTAAATACCTATCCAATAATATATCACACGGTAGGGTTGAAATGAAAAAAAAAAAATCACTCCCCACTTTACGTATAGGGGAGGCTAATAACACATTTTTTCCACTTTTTATTTTACCACTTTGTCGGCGTGATTGATATACATATTAGTACCAAATTTCAGCTTTCTAGTGCTAACGGTCACTGAGATTATCCGCGGACGGACGGACGGACGGGCAGACATGGCGAAACTATAAGGGTTCCTAGTTGAGTACGGAACCCTAAAAAAGGCCCCTGTGGCATGGTACCAAAGATGCTGACTGCGTTACCCCGCTGAACCGCGAGACTAATACGTTGAGCGAAGTACTTACTTCACTGTATCAATATTTCATTCCATACCTAGGTTTTTGGCCACATTTTTTGATTACTTTTTCCAAAATATTTTTCTTTGCTCTATATGGCACGAGCGAGGACATATAAAAGGCAAATGTTTACAGTATTTTTAATGCAAATAAGATCGACTGTCCCAAATTCAAATACTTATCAATACCTAATTTAGAATACAAAGGGTAAGCTTAAAGATTACTTTAAAAAAAGTCGAATTTTATTAAATTTTATTGATTTTTTACAAGTAAAAACTACTAGGAATGTATTTTTCGTACCTTGATCCTAACTGGTTGGCCAACAGCGCCGGGTCAGGTTGTGTAATGTACAAGTACTTGAGATTCTTGCTTTCGTTGCTTGCTGACGATACATAACTGACGTTACGTTCTTAAGTGAACGGCCTCCTAGCCTAGTCGGTACTCGGCAGTGACACTGCCTATGAAGCAGGAGGTCCCGGGTTCGAATCCTGGTCAGGGTATTTATTTGTGTGTTTATCACGGATATTTGTTCCTGAGTTATGAATGTTTTCTACGTATTTAAGTATTTATCTAAAGGCTTGCGCTTTCATGTTTCTAAGTATTAAATGAATGTTAGAATTTTTTATAAATAATTGAAAGAACAATGGAAAAATTCACCGCGTTAAGCAAGATTCTAACATGCGACCTTTCGAAACACCGGTCCGACCGCTCTGACCAACTGAGCCATCGATGCTTACTCAAGGAGCCATACTCTTTCAAACAAAAAAGCAATTTCCAAATCGGTCCAGCCGTCTTCGAATAAATCGTCTTTACATAAAAAAAAGCAAAAACAAAGATCCCGGCGAATTAAGAATCTCCTCTTTCGAAATCTTAAAGTCGGCTGAAAAGCGTTTTCATGAATTAATTTCCAGCAGGTTGGAGGTCGTTTTGATACCTTCATTTGGTCCCGGGCCGCAATTCGACATGGCATAACTGACAGTCGCTTGCGAGACAACTATGATATCACACTTTTGTGATAGTTTAAATCGGGGTGGAATCACTCAAGAGTGATGTCTAAAATGGTGACCATAGCCATAGACAAAACGCTCTAGCGAAACCTACTGACAGCTTGACGTTAGGTGGGGACACGGGTGGACAGCAGAGATGGGCATTTTGTAATCGATTCCTGATTACACGATTACTTGATTTGACTTCTGTAATCCACTACCGGTTGTCAGATTACTTGTAATGTAATCAAGTGAAACGGTGATTACCAGTACATATTAAGGAATCAGGAATCATCTATAGAAAAAGTACAATTACTATTAATTGGGAATCAAAATTGAATCCAAATTACTGGAATTGTTGACTGATTACCACCAGATTACTTCTACATATATATATTAAATTCGCACTGCTGCCATGCTTGTGATGTTTTTTTTACATAAATCAGTTCGGATTCAGGCTTTGGGCATCGATTAGCGGAATCGTAGCTGTCGATCATAGACAAAAATCAGCTCTAAGTAAGAAAAAACCCAACCTCTGAATTTTGTCTGACTCCATACAAAAATCAGTCACCATAGACAAAAATTTGCCGGAAGTTGGGTTGTTTCCGATTTCCGGCTGATTATTGTCTATGATAGACTGAATTCCGCTCAATTGTGTGATGCACCTTAAGTATATTAAGAAAGCTATTTTTTACAAGCCATTATTTAACTCACAGTGTTTGAAGTAAAGTACAGTCAGTCACAAAATCGTATATTGTCAAAAACCTGTAAACTGATTTAGAATTAATTCCTTCTAACCGATATTAGAATAAATACTAATAAGTATTTAGATGATTGGCTAAATAAAAGTACAGTCAGCCACAAAATCATTAATTGTCAAAAACTTGTAAACTGATTTAGAACCACTTCCTCCTAACCGATATTAGAATCGTGATTGTCTAAAGAAAAGTACAGTCAGCCATAAAATCGTATAATGTCAAAAACCTGTAAACTGATTTAGAACCAATTCCTTCAAACCGACATTAGAATAAATAATAATAAGTAATAAATAATAATGATTATCTAAAGAAAAGTACAGTCAGCCACAAAATCATAAACTATCAAAAACTTGTAAACTGATTTAGAAACTATTCCTCCTATCCGAAATTAGAATAGTCTCAATACCCTAAGTATCAGATGATTGTCTAAATAAAAGTACAGTCAGCCATAAAATCGTATAATGTCAAAATCTTGTAAACTGATTTAGAACCAATTCCTCGTAACTAATATAAGAATAAATAATAAGTATTTAGATGATTATCTAAATAAAAGTACAGTCAGCCACAAAATCATAAACTGTCAAGAACTTGTACTGAGTTAGAACCTATTCCTCCTAACCGATATTAGAATCGTCTTAATACCCTAAGTATCAAATGATTGTCTAAACAAAGTACAGTCAGCCACAAAATCATAAACTGTCAAAAACTGCAAGCTGATTTAGAACCTCTTCCTCCTAACCGATATTAGAATCGTCTCAATACCCTAAGTATCAGATGATTGTCTGAAGAAAAGTACAGTCAGCCGTAAAGTCGTATAATATAAAAAACTTGTAAACTGATTTAGAACCAATTCCTCCTAACCGATATTAGAATAAATTATAAGTATTTAGATGATTGTCTAAAGAACAGTACAGTCAGCCACAAAATCGGTCCCCCACTAAAGCCACACTACAGGCAAGAATGCATCGAACCCAGGATTGACCGGCTAGAAGAGCACAGGGGAAAAGTGTCCACATCGTCACGTCCCTCAGCCACGAGGATTAAGCAAAGGATCTGTTGTGTGCAGACCGGATTACCACGTTGAACCAAGCAGCGCTGACCCGCTGTACCATTTACCAGGTCATGTAGGGAGATGAATAATAACGCTTATTTAAAATTGTAAAACATTTGAGCAGTGTAGTTGCAGGTGTTTCCCCGCTGGGAGTTGTTGTAGAAGTGAGGTTGAAGTGAGCAACGAGTACCTTCTTCTTTGGTGTCGTCCGCTGCTCCTCTTATGATGGGGGCAGGGGTTGGAGTGCCCGCATTTCTGCTATGACTCCTGTGTCATGTCGCATCCCACTGCGGTGGGATGGTCGCTCGCCGTCATTTTGCTTTTTTTTTTTTTTTTTTTTTTTTTTTTTTTTTTTTTTTTTTTTTTTTTTTTTTTTTGAGCCTGACTTGGGCTTTATGCTTCTGGAGCGTTAAAGCGGGCGGACTGTTTGGTGGGATGGTTGCCGGGGGAAAATCCAGGACCCTTCCGCGACCTAACGTGACGAGTTTTGCTACGCTGGAATGCTCCTACCGAGCTTGCGCTTCCAGCGAGATCAGTTGAAGCGAGTTCAACCTGATCTGGGTGAGTGGGGGGGGATCGAGCTGATGGGAGTTTTGTCGCTGGTTCGCTACTCCTAGCCTAGCTGAGAAGACTCCAGCAAGAAACTCAGCTAGGCCCGACGACTGTCGGGGTGACTCTATCCGGTATGCGGCGGTACCGGGTGGATAAGGGACTGAACGTGTCGATGTGGTCGCGACTGTTCCGAGGTGGGCGACCCCGCCGGCGGGGGCGCCGCAGTGTACATGTGGGGGAGGGCGCACGCACAGCGTTCCATTTCTCATGAATGGCCGCTGTGAGTGCGTCGTCCTGGTCCGTGACGTAGTGTCTAGGCCGCCGAACCGAGCGGCCCCTAATCAGTGACTTCCGTGTTAAGAGTCCGAGTGGGGGAGGGTTGGGAATATAGTTCGCAGCCTTCCTAACTAACGGATTACTACTGTGCGGGGCGTTGTCAAAATAACGCCGGGCAGTCTGCTTAAAGAAACCATAAAGGGAGTCAAGCCCCGCGTCATGGTGCAAACTGAGGGTCGTCTGGTACCACGGGGCACCAGTCGCCCTACGGAGGAAACGATTCTGAACGACCTGAAGCGGCTCGAGACTTGACATACCCACGTGGGTAAAAACCACACTTGAGTATGCCATGATTGGACGAACACAAGTCTTGTAGAGTGTCAGCTTATTTCTAAGTGACATTTTACTAAACTTGTTAATCATCGGCCCTAGCCTTCCTAATACGAACAGCGCTCTGTTGCGTACCCTACGGATGTGGCTTTTGAAAGTCATACGACGGTCGAGAGTGACGCCTAGATATTTGACCTCGTTAACCCACGGAATGGGCTGGTCAAAAAGCCGGACCGGAGCCACCTTCCTGCCTATCGGACCTATGGCAGTAGGGTGGAAGATAATCGCTGCGCTCTTGTCCGGATTGACTTCAATACGCCAAAGACGAAACCATTGACCTAAGCCATTGATTGCCTCTTGGAGGTATTTCCGAACAAGAATGTAGCGATTGTGCGTCGTAAAGAGCGCGGTGTCGTCCGCGAACAACCCTAGTTCGACACGCGGGTGCCTAGGAATATCGTTCGTGAACAACGAATAGAGTGTAGGCGAGAGAACGGAGCCTTGCGGGACTCCTGCCCTAATAGGATGTGGAGGTGAAAGCGTTCCCTCCAGTCGGTAGCAAAAGCTTCTGTCCGTAAGGAAATCTCGTATTATGAGTACGAGTCTGTCCGGCATACCGATTTGATATAACTTGTATATCAACCCGTTATGCCAGACCTTGTCGAAGGCTTTCGCCACGTCAAGAAAGATCGCTCCCGTCTTCAACCCTGTTCGACGCGAGAAGCCGTCCAGCACGTGCTCCGTGATGCGGTGCACCTGTTGGACGCACGAGTGCCCGGCACGAAAGCCGAACTGCTCGTCCGTGATAATTGAATTCTCAGTCGTGAACCTGAGGATCCGAGCGAGGATGATTCGCTCATACAGCTTAGCAAGCGAACTGAGTAAGCTGATGGGCCTGTAAGAGGCTGGCGAGGCCCGGGGTTTGCCGGGCTTCGCTATCCCGATGACCGTGGCACGTTTCCACGCGGCTGGAAAGTGACTATTGGTCAGGGCGGCATTGAAGATGCCGACCAGAATGAGTAAGAGATGTTCGGGCAGAAGTCTCAGCATGCGGTTGGAGATGCCATCCGCACCCGGGGACTTCCTTACTCGAAGATACCTTACTCGATCGTGGACTTCCTTAACCGACACCGGTACGAGAGGTGAAGTTACGGGGAGACGCGATCTCCTGTCCACCTCAGAATTTACCCTCTCGACATGGGCTTCATCGGCAGGCAGGAGGCTGGGCGAACATTGAGATTCTAAACTATTGGCGAGACATTCTGCTTTCTCGTCGTCCTCGAGTGCGCGGGTTGGACTACCGGGGCGTTCCAAAGGGGGGATAGTCCAGACGGTATCTGATTTGAGAGATCTAGCTAGTTTCCAGTAAGCCTGGTGACTAGGCTTTATCTCCCCCATCAGATCCCTAAAAGAGTTCTCCCGAAATTCGGCAATTCGCTGTTTAGACTCGTGACACAAGCCCCTCAGGATTTGACGATTTTCGGGGGAAGGCCAGTTAGAGTAGGTCCTAATGGCGCGATTTTTCCTAGTCAGCAACTCTCTCAGTTCCCTAGGCAGGGGGCGGCGTTGGATTTCCTCGGCCGACACCTCCCTAGAGGCTTCGCTTTTGACAGCGTTGAGGTAGTTGGTGAATAGGTCGATCGCTTGGTCAGTCTGTTGAGTTGTGGTAATAATGTCAGGTATGTCTCTAAGTATGGGGGCGTCTGTCTTTAGGAGACCTTGATGCACCTTTTCCCAGTCCACGAGTGTCCTGGTACGAGGGGCTTGATCGGGGTGAGGGCCCAGTCGCAAGAGGACCGGCCTATGATCTGAGGTTAATTCGTCTAGCACTTCTATAGAACGCAGAGTAAGCGCTACGTTCTTTAAAAGGGCTACGTCAAGTATGTCGGGTCGGTGTCCTTCAGTGTGAGGGTAGTGGGTTGCTTCCAGGGGAGGGAGGATATCGAAAGGGAGGCTTTCGATCAACAGACGATTGAGCAGCCTACCGTTGGGGTTAGTCGCGACGCATCCCCAGTCGACGTGTTTGCTATTTAGGTCCCCGGCCACGATGACCGAGGGGCCTAGGGCTGCTAAAATATCTAGGTCAGTCTGTAGTATGTTAAGTGATGGAGAGATGTAGGCTGACGCAATCGATATCGGGGGATGACCGTCCATCGATATGCGGCAGACCGACACTTCCATATTTGTCAGTGGAGGGGGGTTGAGAGAGATGCAATGTAGGAAACTTTTATAGAAGATGCAAGTGCCCCCGCGGGCCCTACCAATCCTATCGTTCCTAATCTGAGTGTAACCAGGGACACGGAAACATTTCATAAACGGTTTATAGAATGTTTCCTGTACTAGGAAGATGTCGACGGAATGATCGCGCAGAAAGAGTGTAATCTCATCCTTCATTCGGCTTAGGCCATCGGCGTTATAAAAACCGATGGTTAGCGAACTGGGTTTAAGCTTGAGGCAACTATTATTCATTCTGGTGGAGAGCGACTTGACGGCCTAACACTGAGGCGAAGAAGTAATTGCTAGCGTTTGCTATATAAGCCTCATATTCCCTCTGCTCCTGGGGAGAGAGGGTCTTTGAGGCCAGTATAGAAACTGGGAGGGGACCTGGGGCAGGCCGGCCTGCTTGAGGTGCGGGGGAACCCTGGGCAACGGGCCCCCCCTGGGACGCGGGCACTGAGGGTGCCGGAGAGGGTGCTGCGACCGCAGAGGGCGGCGGGTTCCTATTGGCAAGCCCTAATCCTACAGCCTTAAGGGCGGGGAACTCTTGCGCGCTAGTGGTCTGAGGAGCCACCTGAGTCTTGCCTGACCTGCGCCCGTCAGGTTGCGAGGGCTTCGGTTTGCCGGAGGTGTCCTTCCGCTTTGGAGCACAAGGGCAGCCTCCCCAGTTGGCGGTATGCCCATGGGGAAGCTTGCGCTCCAAGCAGTTGACACACCGCCGGCCTACCGGGTCCTTGCAACCCTTCGGACGCGGGCAGTTGCGAGACGAGTGGTCGCCAGCACACTTGACGCAGCGGGGGGGAGAGTTACAGCCACGCGCGCTGTGGCCGTACCTCTGGCAGTTGTGACACTGCGTGACGTAGTTCCTCTTGTTGGGAGGTTCTACCCTAACAGTAACACCTAACACGTTCCTGATGGCTTGAAGAGCCTGACGCGAGCTAGGACTGGGATCAGTCTTCACCAGAACAATATCATATTTGCCCCTAGACTTATGATAAAGACGACACACTTCCCGAACGTTAACTCCCTTCCTCACTAGATCCGCCTTTACCTCATCATCCTCAAAGAACCTAGGTACATTGCGGATGATGGCCCTATGGTCTTTCTCTTCGGGGAGCGCTCGCCGGTTGAAGGACAGCTTGAGTTCCTCGAAGAGCCTGGCCAGGGCTCGGTAAGTCTTGGATCCCTGGACCGTGATCCTAAGCCCGTAATAGGGTTCGGTCTGAAGATCCGTTCGATGTATGACAATGCCCCTCTGCTGGGCCATGGCCCGAGCAGTGGTCCATCGCTGTACATCGACCAGTACCAACGAGTCGAGCCTATTATGGTCGATCCCTGGAGCCGAAGACCCGCCGCCGCTTGCCTGAGGGGCACTACTGGCCTGAGGGGCCTGCACAGAGTGTGCTGCGACGGTAGGATTCGACGGGATCGCAGCTGTTGTCGAAGACCCGCCGCCTCTTGCCGGAGTGGCACTACGGGCCTGAGGGGCCAGCACAGAGGGTGCTGAGACGGAGGGAGTCCGCGGCGCCTTCGGCGCCGGCGCCGAAGACGTTGGAGACTTCGACCGCGTACGTTTTCCCTTGCGGTTGCGAACTTTTTCCCAACCTGAGGTGTCAGTATCCGTGTCCATATCGTCGGTTGAGTATAGTAGGTCCCTGTTTTCATCGTCAGTCAGTACGTGAGTCAGAGAGCGGGTTGGACACAAGCTGGGGGCGCGCTTGGAGTCCCGGTTTTTTCGCGCGTAGGAACGGGTCCTAGGCGAACGTGACCGGGATTTCCTTACGCTAATACCCTCAGGGGAGGCCTTATGGGCTGGAGGGGACAAAGAGACAGACGCGGCTGCCTTTTTACTGGGCTTCTTCTTACGAGCGCCCCCAGAGGGCGGCAGGACTGCCTTAGGGGCAGGGGGAGGGGGTTTAGGTTTGGAGGCCGACGGCGCCGGCGGCGGCGGCGGCGGTCCCATGGTGGCCGGAGGGGCCGGGGCAGGCAAAGTGACTGCCGGTGTTGCCTTAGGGGCCTGGATGCTCGAGACTTTGATGTCGAGCGTTGAGGGGCGCAAGATGTGACTACGGCCCGCCCGGGCCACAGGCTTACCGAGTTCAGTACGCAAGTGATCGTTCTCGGATCTCAGGGTACTGATCTCGGCCGCCTGTCGCTCGAGATTGGCCCGAAGGGTCGCCATCTCCTCCCTCAGCGTCGCTATCTCGTCTTTTACGTCCATTCTACAGTGAGTCGCTTAAAACTACGACGATACGCGGGAACTTAGAACTACGAGTGTACGCGGAAATGAGGTGAGCCTATAGTAATTGTCAACGTCCACTTGTCCGCCGTGTCGGTCAGCTGAATGTGTACCTAAGTTTGCGGGAAGGAGTCGGACTGGTATGAGGTTATCGGGCTTCGTGGTGGTATCCACCCCGTTTATGGCTTCGTTTGGCACTGTTATAGTATCCACCACAAACGGCCACTGCGAGCGTGGTCTTTTCAACGGGCAGAGACGCGCGGGTCTGACTTGAGAAAGTCTTACCTAACGGGTATCCACCAGGTGTATTGCTACAACCAGGAGTCTAGCCCACTCAGTTTCAACGAGTATCCACTGAGCGACCACTACGAGCGTGGATTTCCAGAGGGGCCGAGACACACGGGTCTTACTGGTGACTTGAGAAAGTCTGAACTAACACACCCGGAGCTGTCCTTGCGGTAATTTGCGATTAAATCACCACGAGGGGGAGCAGAGAGCGAGCGAGTCAGAGCTAGTCTGAGCGAGGTTCGGGACTAGGACAACGATAGAGCAAGAGCGCACAGTGAGCACGACCTCACCCAACCGCTGCCGTAGCCGGAATGGGTCATTTTGCGAGTGCTGGCCTCTTTTATGGGTTTTTTAGCGTGCTCGTACTAGTGGCTGGTATGTGCCGTGTATGTGAGACATTTATTGGCTAATAAGCTTACAGTATTACATGTTTGTAGGAGGGTTAAAATTGATATTTATATAGGACATTTCTTCGTAAATTAGTACAAAATTCTTATAATCTAGACATTTTGCGTATTATGACATGATATCAATAAAATTAGACACAGAGAAGACTTAGCAACTAGACATAGAAACACAATATTTATACACGTTATTAACACAAACAAATTGGTATAAACCGAGAAAATGATTGACTTAGATCTAGTTATACACAAACAATGGCAATTTTAAGCTATCTGCGACAATTCTCCCCCACGTGCGTCAGCACAGTCGATTGGTGCAGAGCAGATGAGAATGAGTCTGGAAACCGGGCGGCGAACTTCTCCTGCGCGAGTACGTACAATGGCTACTCTTATGTGGCCATCAGGACCTGGAAAGAGCTGTGCGATCACGCCTCTAGGCCAAGTACCTCGTGGCATCGTGCCGTCGGCTATAATTACTACATCTCCTACGTGTAGTTTCGTCGCGTTCTGGTGTGCACTGGATCGTGGCATCAGGTTTGGACGATATTCTTTCAGCCAGCGTTTCCAGAAGTTGTCAGCTAGTGCTTGAGCTGTTTTCCAGGACGAAAGGCTCATATTTTCGTCGGAGAAGACTCCCAGCGGGGACATAGCGTTCGATCGGCCGATGAGAAAGTGGTTCGGCGTGAGCGCTTCAGCCTCTAAGTCAGGATTCACTGGGGTCAGCGGTCTGGAGTTTACCAGGTGTTCAGCTTCCAGCAATAGCGTATGGAGAACTTCTTCATGGGGTGCTCTGTCTTTTAGCGTGACTTTCAGAGCTGTTTTCACGCTTCCGACTAGACGCTCCCAAGCCCCGCCGGCGGAGGGGTTGCCAGGCGGGATCTTCTTCCAGATCATGCGTCGTTCGGTCATAAATTGTTTGAGACTATCGGGCAGAGAGTTTTTGGCCTCTGATAGCTCGCGTTCTGCGCCGTAAAAGTTTGTGGCGTTATCTGAGTACAGAACGGTGGGTGCGCCGCGTCGAGACATCATTCTTCGTAGCGATAGGATCATAGAGGCTGCCGATAGGGAGGCGGCTAGCTCTAGGTGCACGGCTCTAGTGGTGAGGCACGTGTAAAGGACGCCCCATCGCTTTTCTCGGCGGCGGCCTATGACAATTTGCATAGGACCGAACAAATCTACGGCTGCTGCGGTAAATGGCGATTGATTCGCCTTGAGCCTCTCTGGCGGTAGGTCGCCTACAGGAACCTTGAGGGTAGCTCCTTTATAGGTCCGACACCATTGGCACTTATTCGTCAGATAATGAATTGTACCGCGCAGTCCGACTATGTAATATCTTTGCTTCAATTCGTTGATCACCGTCGCATGATTTCCGTGGTTGAAAAGTGCGTGGAAATGATGGATCAACAGCTTGGTAAATGCCTCCTTAGCGTGCAAGACAGGTATATGGGCTTCGTCTCTGTCTATTCGGGCATCTAGCACAATTATTCCGTTCTTATCGAGCTTCATAGCAACTCGATGTAATGCAGACTTCTTCGGCAGCGCGCGCCCGGCTTCCAGTAGTCGTATCTCTTCGGCATACGACTCATTTTGGCTCCGTTTAATCAGCAGTATCTCCGCTAGACTTATGTGTCTGTTATTCATTTCTGTTTCTGGATTTCTATTGACAGACAATCTGGCTTTGAATACCTCGGCAGCAACCAAAACTCTGGCCGTAGTGCGAACCAGCCTAGTGAACTTCGAGAACCTACATATCTCGGGCAAGTATGCGAACTTGTTTTGAACGGTATTTACAGAGCAAACCGGTTTTATGACGCGCTCTTCGCACGTTTCTACGACGGGCTCTATTGTTTTCTCGCGCGGCCAATGCTCCTCCGCTTGCCGTATAAAATCAGGCCCTATAAACCACCGGTGGTTAGCTCCGAACTGGGCCGGGACGCCCTTAGTAGCGTCGTCGGCGACGTTTAACGCGCTAGGTACCCAACGCCAATCGGTAGGTTTAGTTGTGTTTTCTATTTCGGCTACTCTATGTGCGACGAAGCTTTTGTACCGACGTGGATCCGACCTTATCCAGGATAACGCTGTCCGAGCGTCGCTCCAGAAATACCTATGTTTGATGACATAATCGGACTCCTTTACTACTGTGTCGGCTAGCCGTGTCGCTAGCACACAACCTTGCAATTCTAACCTAGGAATGCTGACAATACGCAACGGTGCGACTCGCGCCTTGGCGGCTACTAAGGCTGCGGACTTTTGTCCGTCCGGGCCTTCGCTAACTAAGTATATCGCGGCGGCGTATATCTTTTCGCTAGCGTCGCAAAAAACGTGCATGTCGGCCTCTCTATTTCTCGCGGGTACGTATCGCGGTATTTCTAACTCCCTAAGTTGCTGAATATTACTCACGAATGAATTCCACGCGGGTGCGAGCGAGGTGGGTATAACGGTATCCCAGCCTATCCCTGTACGCCTCCTGTGAGACTTCCTGCATCAATGCCTTCCCTAAGACAGAGATCGGGCTTACGTAGCCTATGGGATCGAATATCGACATCGCGCTACTCGTCACCTGTCGTTTAGTGGGTAATTTCGTACCGTTGAGCACGTCTTCGGGCGTGTTGCGTAAATTTACGTTAAACAATAACGTGTCGCGTCTATGGTTCCATTTTAAGCCTAATGTGCGCTCGCTTTCGCCTCCCCCGATGAGGGACGTATCCTCTTTGCTAGGAACTACGTCAGAAATTACGTTTGGGTTGTTAGAGGCGAACCCGCGGAGCTCGAACGACGCGCGTAAATTAAGCGCGTAAATTTCGTTTACTATGCGCCTAACGTCGCTCTCACACTGGTCAAAAGCTACGACTAAGTCGTCCATATACGTGCTTTTTATAGTTTTCTCAGCGGCGATCGGAAATTCTTTCGCATGTTCGTATGCGTTTTTGTTTTTGACGTACAATGCCGTCGTCGGCGAAGCCGCGGACCCGAATATCAGTCTTTTCATCCTATATTCTTGCGGTGAGGCTGAGCGGTCCTCCCCCCGCCAAACAAAACGTAACGAATCTCGATCGCGTTCTACAATCTCTATCTGCAGGAACATTTCTTTAATGTCGGCTATTACCGCGGTCCTGCCTTCCCTAAAACGGACTAACACGCCGAATAAGGATTCTAACAGATCAGGACCAGCGAGAAGAGCACTATTTAGCGACCTACCGTACGCGGTAGCGGCTGCGTCCCAAACTACGCGCATTTTTCCGCGCTGCGGATGAAACGTTGCGAAATGCGCCAAGTACCATGCCCTAGGCGCGTCCTGCGGGGGCGGCGAGTCTACTTTTTCCGCGTAACCTTTGTCTAACAGGTTATTTATGTGCTTAGTATACTCGATTTTCAGAATAGGGTCGCGATCTAACTTATTTTCCAGGCTGTACAGCCGCCGTAACGCGTGCGCTTTATTATTTGGCAATTCTTCGTTATCGGTACGCCATAACAAACCCGCTCGGAATCTATCTTCCCCGGGGATTTTTTCACATGTCGCTTCTAGTAAATCTATTGCTCTTTGATCGGGATCGGCCCGAGGTAACTTTTTAACTACCCCTAGTGACTCGATATCGAAATGTTCCTTCATGAGAGCTAAAGCTTCATCGTCGGCCGTTTGTGGCCCCATGTGGCCTACAAACGCTACGGTTGCCTCCGATGACCTATGCGGTCCGTGCAGTGACCATCCTAGCCGCGTCAAACTAGCTACCGGGAGGTGCGATTTACCGCTGATAATTTGGCGCGTCACTATCAAATGCCAATTATCTTGACCTATAATTATTGAAGGCGCGGCAGAATCGTAACACAGCTCCTCGGCTATGTCGGCTAAATGGTCGCACTGCGCGACTATGTTTTTGGAGACGCCTTGCGCTCCTACGTTCAATTGATTGATGGTAAGCGCTTCCATCATTTCTAGATGCCTACTGCAAAAGCCGCGGATTGCGAATCGCACGTTACAAGAGTCCGGATCGCTCACGCTCCCACCTATACCTTCTATGTCGAGCGTTTCTCCCCGCTCTCGGGGCATTATACGATCGGCTGTTTCGTGTGAAATCAAACTAAGGGCCGCCCCTTCATCTAACAGGGCTAAGGCTTGCGTAGTACCTAGTGGGCCCGTAACCTCTACGGGCATCATTTTCAAAAACGTGGGCGCTATTCTAATCGCGTGAACGTTACTGACTTTTTTGTCTTCCACGGGCGCTTTAGATGCGTTCAAACCGTGTAGTAACCTGTGATGCCCGGCTTCGCACTGTTGCACTCCGCAAGCCACATACCTGCATTTGAAGCGACCACGGTGCGCCGCGCCTAGACATTTATAGCACAGCTTTTCGTTTTTCGCCCAATCCCAACGTTCGGATACCGATGCATTCAAAAATTTAGTACACGCTTCCACTTTGTGTTCATGATTATGACATATTAAACACTTATCACGTGACGTAAATCGTGCTGGTACCGAATGTTGTTTGGGCTTGGTCCCCGTATACGCGGGCCTTTTAGCCTCGCGGGGCTTCGTTTGAGCTACCGTCGGCGACCTATACTCCCCCGTGTGAGCTCTATCTACTCTATTTCGCGGGCGAGTGCTCTGGTAGCTGTCGTTGGAGTCGCTCGAATAGTCGCGGGAGAACACGGGGGCGGGAGTACGGGTGGGGGCGGTATGACGCCCTGACCTATTGTCCAGCTCAAAGGAAACCGTGTTCACGGCATTTTTCGGCTTCTGACCTCGATGACGACTCGTTCTTTTAGCCGCGGAACTAATTTCTAGCAGAAATTCTGATATCGCGACTAAATCGGGCGAGTTCAAATTAGCTTGTTTGAACTTGCCCCATTCGTACCTAACAATAAGGTTCAACTTATCGACGATCTTGTTGACTAGCTCTGGCGCGTACAAGTATTTTTCTTGCTTTAATGATTTTATTGTCGCTACTGCATTTGCGACGTGCGCGGCAAAAGACACGATATTACTGTTATCTTCGGCTAGGCGCGGCATGCGTTTAACATTATGTAGCTCAGTCAACACGATCTCTTCAGGGTCCCCGAACTGCCTCTCTAAGGCCTCCATTATCTCGTATGGATCCTGGACGGTATACATTATGGATTTCACCGCGGTACGCGCTTCACCTTTCAACGCGCGCCTAATTCGACTGACGTTATTTACGTAACTAAACATGGGCGCGGTATCGTTAAATTCGGCACGGAATGCGATCCATTCTGTGATATTACCGTCGAAAGCGGGTAATTCGGGTGGCCTATGCATAATGGGCGCATACTGACTAGACACATCTCGCGGCGGGCGATGAGTACTCATATGCGGCTCGCGGGGCGCGGGGGCGCTGGGCGCCGGCGCGCTAGAGGCGAAATTACGTATTGTGTGTAACGCGGACGCTTCATTTTTAGTTACGTAATTGCTCTGATCTAGCTGGGACTGTCGTTCTACCCAATTCCTCACGCGTTGCTCGTCTTTTTCGACAAGAGGTTCGGACTTACCGCTAACAGATTGCGCCTCATGCTGGGCAATCTGTAGCCTTAACTTGGCAGTTTCCGTCTCTTTATTAGCAACGGCGAGGGCGGCTTTATGAACCTCGAGTTCCGCTAGCAACAGAGCTAACTTTTCGTCGCACTTTTCACTATACACACTTCGATTTTCGCGCACTTTTTTACTACCGCGGTCGCCGCACTGAGAAAAGCGGTCTTTTTCCCCGGCGGACGTGTTAGGTTTACACGATGTCCCCGGTGGACTTTTAACTAACGTCTTTTCCGCCTCGTCTTCCGATATTTCCGAATAAGCGGGCGCCGGCGCTATTGCCGGCGGCGGCTGTAGACGCGGTTCGACACTAGGACCATCGCCAAGAGTGCTGGTGGTGCCTTTGTCCCATGTATTGGTATCGCCGGAGGTTGTTTCACCAGACGGCGGGGTAACGGCTCTGGAGGGTTGTCCCTTGTGTGAGCGAAGAGACATCTTGAGCGTATGATCGGACATCTTCTTCTTTCTTCTTGCTTCTTGACGCACGTGGGGTTCCCTAACCTTACCTACCTAAAACCTAATGGCTGACACTGCCTAGTGCAGTGAAAGCGGCCCTACGTTCACTTTACTTACTCGTGGGCGTTAATCCCTGATGCACTGAATCTCGCGCAAAGGCTAAGTGCAAGTGCCAGAGCGTCCGAAAGCAGTGTGAAGACGTCAACCATGTGACGTTGCAACGAAAGTTGCCAGGACACGAACGTGGAGTATGGCCTCTACACGAGCGGTCCGTCCAGCAAGCTGGTAAATAGCACAGGGCTCTTCCGCGAAAGCGGGCAGGTGTATCAGCGGTTAGGCCGGACACCGTATGAAGATTCTGAGCGAAATTAATCCAGCTCAGCGCGTACTTGTTTCTTTCTTCAATTGGCCGCAGTTTTCTGATATCCGGAGCTCGAAGGACCAGCTGTTGTGTGCAGACCGGATTACCACGTTGAACCAAGCAGCGCTGACCCGCTGTACCATTTACCAGGTCATGTAGGGAGATGAATAATAACGCTTATTTAAAATTGTAAAACATTTGAGCAGTGTAGTTGCAGGTGTTTCCCCGCTGGGAGTTGTTGTAGAAGTGAGGTTGAAGTGAGCAACGAGTACGAGTGCTGGCCTCTTTTATGGGTTTTTTAGCGTGCTCGTACTAGTGGCTGGTATGTGCCGTGTATGTGAGACATTTATTGGCTAATAAGCTTACAGTATTACATGTTTGTAGGAGGGTTAAAATTGATATTTATATAGGACATTTCTTCGTAAATTAGTACAAAATTCTTATAATCTAGACATTTTGCGTATTATGACATGATATCAATAAAATTAGACACAGATAAGACTTAGCAACTAGACATAGAAACACAATATTTATACACGTTATTAACACAAACAAATTGGTATAAACCGAGAAAATGATTGACTTAGATCTAGTTATACACAAACAATGGCAATTTTAAGCTATCTGCGACAGGATCCTTATACAAGGAACGTGTTATTTTTCGTGTTTTGGTACGGAACCCTCTGTGTGAAAGTCCGACTCGCACATAGCTGGCTTTATGAAAACCCATTCGCAAGCAATCTATAATTATATCCATCATTGTTTATAAATCACCCCTGACAACCATGCCAATGACATTCACGGTGTAATCCAGTCTGGAATTTAGTAATTTAGTAATTCAAATTACTTAAGTACTTGATTACTGAGGAATCAAGATTACAGTAGTGGTTTACAATACTGATTCCTAAGTAATGGATTACAGATGTAATCATAGTACAGTATTACAGTAATTTTGATTACCTAAGTAATCGATTACCGAGGAATCACGATTGCTGTAATGTAATCGTGTAATTAATTCCAAAAGTAATTGATTATGCCCAACTCTGGTGGACAGGATGGATATCACTCTATTCACTAGCGATACAAGTGTGACATCCACGTCTCACAGTTTGGCATGTCGAATCAGGGCCCTGGATGCGTGTAATTCGAGTTTGCGCAATCCCAGAAGATGTGCATAACTTTGCTAGAAATTTTTTTTGGCTTTTGACAATATCTTGTGGCGGATTTTGTCCAAAGAGGTCTCGTTGGCCATAGTGAATATAGGGCTTCCAGGAATAGTTGACCTGCTGAAATAAGGTCTTCAGGATCAGTATAAAAGCAAAAATTCCCTAAAAATAATGCACACCTCCTTAGATTGCGCAGGAGGAGCAAATGAAGGTATCAAATCGATTTCCAGCTTTGCTGGAAATTAATTCGACGAAAAATTCAATAATTGGCCAAATGTTACTAATACACATTTTGTATAATTTCAGGTTATGGCTCCGTTATTATTCCGGAGGAGCTACCCTCGCTGCTATCTGTAGCCTACTCTAACATCCCACCCATTAAAAAAGGTACATACATTATCATACCTAGGGTAGACCGAATAGAATAGGATCGCAGGGCGAAACGGATCAAGTTAAGCATTTTTTGATTTCGCTGCCATTGCGGTGAGTGGAAAGGTCAGACTCAACGCGGGACGTTGATTGACAGTCCGTGGCACAATTTTTTTTTTACTTGCTCTGCTATCCAATTCGCGTCGGTCCACTCTATAATATATAATACATAAGAAAATATACTTATTTTACTACTTCTGCGGTTGCGACATTTAGTTATTAGGTAGTTAGGTACCAACCCTTATTTTAATAACCATTGTTTAGAAAAAAAGATGTTTACAACATAATATGAGTCAAAGTAATTTGAATTTGGAAAACCTAAATACCATCATCAGATCCTGACCTGGTGGCAAACTTTAAACAAAAATTTTCCGAACCGGTGCAGCCGTCTCCGAGTAATCGGTGAACATACATTAAAAAAAACAAAGATCCCGACGAATGGTGAACCTCCTCCTTCGAAATCTTGAATTCGGTTGAAAATAGGATGCTGATTATAATCCGTAAAAGAGCGGCATCCCTATTGTACAGGCTGCAGAGTGGTACCAACAGCATCCTAAACGCATTAGTCGCTAGAATAGACTGCCCACTGATGAGGCGTTGGGATAAACTGCATGAACCCTCGTCAAAACAATAATAATAATTTGATAATTTAATTTTGTAATTGATTTTTATGTTTTATTATATTTTGTAATTATAATTTATGAATATCCTTAATACTAACAAAGGTTAAGTCATAATTGTAACTAACATTGTATGGGACTTGTGCCTGAAATAAATAATTTCATTTCATTTCATAATACATTGTGTTTCAGGCACGGACTCTCGAGTCGGCTTTGGCTTCGCGTTCGGCAACCATGCAGACTTGCAGGTCATGTTCGAACTTGGACCTCAGACCAATACTGCACCTTTAAGTTAGTATAAACAGTTTATAATCTATATATAGGCTATAAATTATATGTTTTAAGCATTGATTTATACAAAAAGGGAGATATGGTACCAGGCGCTCGATTGTGTGCCATCAAATATAGGTTCCGGCACCTATATTGATTTAGTCGTGTGGCAGAGTGTAGAGGTCTACCGTGCATACCCGTGTTAACTATATAGGTTTATCCCTTTTTCCCATGATGCACATACATTATAGCTGTGTGTAGCATTTTACAAGTGTGTAGGTGCAGGACCAAATTTCAGTTTTGCTTACTATGAACGACACTCATCTTCCTTTTTGTTTATGTCTATGGCTTTAAGTGAGTATAACGCTGCGTTTCCACCAATCCTATAGAGCTGCGCTGTGCGAGGATAGGTAAATAAGATGATTCTATTGGTTCTTAAAAAACACATTCCTCGCAACGCATACTCGCTCATCTATCTAACTCATAATCGAACGAGCGGAGCGTAAGCGTAGCAAGTTCTTACAAACAACTTCTGGCTAGAGGGACGTCTCGGCATTTAGATGGCTTTTTGATTTTGAGAGCTTGTTCCGCGATTACTTTAGTAACGATTTTCTGACCTTCATGAAATTCGTTGGGGTTGTAGCAGAGATACATATAATTTGAGAGTTCGTATATGAGCAGGATCGACCAAGGGGTCATGGAGCTGGAAGGCGCGAAAAAATCATCTTAAGGGTCTTGTTATACTGGTCATCTCGTTTCCAAGGAAATCGCGAGTTCTGAGTTCGAGAAGGACTACTAGTTTATTTAATAAAAATATCCTATTTTTATTGCTCGTGTTACAGGAAACACCCGGTATAATATTAGAGAACTCGACCGTACCTCAACCCAAATAATGATACATTATTAATTCGTGTACAATAAACATTACTTTATTTTTCAGCTGGACAGACCAGCGGCGGCAATGCGAAGCGGCAAGCCCCGACGCCTCCAAAGCTCACCAAAAACAGGGAAAAGGTATTTTTTCTACTCGTCGACTGTAATGCTTGAATTGAGATTGTGTAGACCGAACTATGCAGGTGCAGATATAACGGCCTCCTAGCCTAGTCGGTAGTGACTCTGCCTACGAAGCGGGAGGTCCCGGGTTCGAGTCCTGGTCAGGGCATTTATTTGTGTGTTTGTCACAGATATTTGTTCCTTAGTTATGGATGTTTTCTATGTATTTATTAAGTATTTATCCATATTTATCTATTCTATATATCGTCGTCTAGTGCCCATAACACAAGCCTTATTGAGCTTACCGTGGGCCCAGGTCGATTTGTGTAAGATTGTCCTATAATATAATAATACTTTTCAATAGAGATTTTATGGTCGCATATTGTAGCATCACCAACGATGGTACAAAGGATTTTCATACAATATTGTAACACTGTTGCCCGAGCCCGCCTCGAATCTCGTACCTTACTTAGGCCACTCAGCAAGCTTCGTGACCTAAACACGGTACTCGACTGCAAAGCTCCTTATTATGTAACGATTGTATGAAATACTATTACATATTTTATTGTGGCAACTTTATAGCGCTAATAGCCTGGCGGTTAGACGTCCGACTTTCAATCCCGAGGTCTCGGGTTCAAACCCCGGCTCATACCACTGAGTTTGTGGAACCTTATGTACGAAACAATCATTTGATTTTTACCAGTACTTTTTCGGGTGAAGGAAAACATCGTGAGGAAACAGGATCAAAATCCAATAAGGCCTAGTTTCCCTTCTGGGTTTGAAGGTCTGATGGCAGTCGCTTTTGTAAAACTAGTGCTTACGCCAATTCTTGGGATTAGATTGGCAAGTGGACCCCAGGTTCATTGGCAAAAAGCAGGGAGAAAATACTTGGAAGAGTCCTCTCTTCCAAGGGTTAAAGTTTAATGCTTATTCAATTGTAAATATATGATTTCAGCTCCTCCAAACCGAAGCCGGCAGCTACCTCTATAACTGGGCGTCGGCCATGCAGCGCCCGTCCAAGCCGGGACCGTTCATGGCCGCCACGGAACTCCCCAGCCTTGAGGACTCGGTGGTCGAGTTGGTTAAGAACAGCAAGGGGGAGTACGAGATACACCAACCCAGGCCTGACCATATACCTGCTGGGGTAAGACATTATTAACTTCAATATCCCATAATATGGCACAAACTTTAACAAAGTAGAGGACGCATAGTAGCTGTCTTAGTAGACGAAGAGCTGGCTACGTCAGATATGACACAATAATGAGAGCAACGAAACCCCTCTACTCAGTTTGCTTCGCACTATGCTTATTTCTAGATCTGAACATCTAAGTGGTGGAGGTCAAAAAATGCAAACCACGTCAAGAAAGCAAATCCTAGTTCTTTGTTTGATGCAATATTATGAGAAATTATATAAATTATTAGATTATATCATTGCCAAAAGTTTCTGTTAGGGGAAAGTAGTGACAAACTACGTATAATGTAATTAATATTTTGTCGCCTACTGTTTTTGTTTCCATAATAATACGCAATGTTTTTTGTTCATAGTGAAAATATAGGCGCTGTCCTTTATAACTGAGACAACTTCGGCAGTTTTTACCTATTTTGGATTACTATTATCCAATTCAAAAATTTTGCTAGTCTGTCAGTCTGAACTCAACGGAAGCCTTATAGTTTCGTCATGTTCGTCTGTCCGCCCGTCCATCCGTCCATCCGTCCGTATGTCATAGTTATTTTGCTCCGAAACAGACGACGTATCTTAATAAAATATAGACGTAAGGTGTATTTTGTATGCCGCTATTTAGTTATGTAGTTAAATAGGCGCTCCATACATGTAACTAAATTTAAATATATTTTTTTACTTAATATCAACATATTGTACATCAATCTCTGTCAATTTTTTAACCATGGCAGTAGTTTGAGAACCCTAGTCCACTTCACCTCAAAATGGGGTAAGAATGAAATACGGCTGCATCTCGATATCTCGAATGTCAAGGGAAATGCAAAAAACTTCGACTTATTGTATCGAGTCTTCGACTTCACAAGAAGTTCGAGATATGATGTATTTGATGGCTAAAATTTCGACTTGGAAGGCGCGATTTTTGAGTATATTTTTTGAGGTGTTGAGTAAAAAAAAATCGATTTAAGTTTTATGTACCTACACATATTTATTGGAATCAATTACACATTTAAAAAGAAATATGTCATCTTTTTTTTGCTGTAAAGAATTTGCAGATGCTTTATCATTTATTTTTTCAATAGCAAATAACGAACCCAATACACAATCCTCGACATTATTACATCTTTCAACGTAAGTTCGTAGTTTGTTAATTGCTTCTCTGGCTTCTTTATTTGATATGAATGGTTCAACATCTACAGAATCGGTATGAGCAACATCATTTTGGTTAACATTATCGTCATCGTCATTTTGATTAACTCTGTCAAGGATTTCAGCATCAGTTAATGTTCCAGTAGCAATTCCTTCATCACATGTCACATAATCTTCAAATTGAACTTCTACATTCTGCAGTTTATTCCAATCGGCTTCTAAGTCCATATCCGGCTTAAGAACTTCTTCTGAAGCTTCTTGTATCATCGAAAATCCACAGATTTTGAAGCAGTTTGAAATTGTAGTTTCAGAGACACTTCTCCAAGCTTTGTCTGCCATCCTAATTGCATGTAAAACGTTAATAGGTGAAGCAGACTGTTGTTCCATATCACTTATCATTTTCCTAACAACTTCCTTTCTGTAACAGGTTTTAAAGTGTTTTATTATTCCTTGATCTAAAGGCGTAGCTTAGATGTTGTGTTGGGTAGTAAAAAAATAACTTTCACAGCTATCAATGGCGGAATTAGGTCATGAGCTGTACATTTGTCAATGAAAAGTAATATTTTTCGTTTCTCCTTAATCATTTTCTTTTCAATGAGCCATCCTTTAAATATTTCGGCTGTCATCCAGGCTTTCTTATTAGCACCATAGTCCAGTGGTAGAAATTTACAACCGGAAAAACAACGAGGTTTTTTAGCCTTTCCTATAACTAATGGCTTAAGTTTTTCACTACCTGTCATATTTGTTGCTAGCAATATTGTTAATCGCTCTTTACTGTGCTTTCCAGCATGACACTTTTCATTTTTAAAAATAAGCGTTTTATCAGGTAAGCACTTGAAAAACAGTCCAGTCTCGCCGGCATTAAAGACGTCCTTTGGTTCATAATTCTTTAGTAAACTCTGCAACTAATTTTTCCATTAGTCACTTTCGTTATTCACACTTGCACTTTCACCACAAACCTTAAACACAAGGTCATGACGCTTCTTAAAATTTATCAACCATCCATTGCTGGCTTGAAATGAACTGTGTCCCAGTGATTTTGAAAATTCTTCGGCTTTTTCGCGTAAGATAGGTCCTGATACACTTATGTTTTTGTCACGACACTGTTTGAACCAGGTGATTAAGCATTCTTCTACATCGACAGACAAATTGCTGCTTGACGCGTATCTTGACAATATTTCGGTTTTTTCTTAATGATCGTAGATAAAGTGCTTGCTGGCAATCCATATGAGCTGCCACGTTTCTTCTTCATGCCACGTTTTATCGCATTGATAACGTGGAATTTTTCACGTAGAGTTAAAGTTGTTAGCTTCCTTTTAAGACTCATGTTGTTGCTAGTTAGCGGCCAAATAAGTACTGATCGAAATCACCAATTTAGGTTTGTCCATTCCTTATGGTACCCAGCTGTGTTACTTAGAAAGTTTAATGAATAGATTCATTAATTGCACTTGTACTGGGCAGAAACAATAGAATAAACGCACCAGACATTCCTTTTCGATTTTATTGCTTCGAGTTTGGAGAATGAGGGTTTCCGCGATCGAGTTTTTCACTAGATGGTAGCACCGTGGCGATAGGTCTAGCTGGCATAATCCACCAATGATGTTTAATCATATTTTTTCTAATTGGCGGATTTTGACAGCTGCTGTCAAAAAGACCTCTCGTCGCGGTGCTGCCATCTAGCGAAAATCTCGATCGCGGAAACCCTCATTCCAAGTTACGTTATTACCGTAATTCGGGGTGAGTTGGCGCGAAATCGAAGTTCAAACCTAGATAAAAGTTTATTTTTATATATGGCACATTGATTTATATACAAAAAAAGTGTTCCGGAGGTATGAATTTTATTTTGTCAATGATAATGATATTTTGGATTAAGACAATAGCTCGACTTGTCAAGAGATTTTTTTTATTAATGTAGCAAATTTATGTTTTATTTATGCTCCTATTTGAACCGGCTTAATGTTTTCGATAAGTAGTGACCCTTATTTTTATGACGTGCTAGGTTTTGCCCGCGGCTTCGCTCGCGTTATAATTTCACCCCCCCTTTAAGGGTTGGGGGCAGTTTTCAAAAAAATAACCAACGAACACAACCGATTTTTTTTGTTAGTCTCAAATAGTCCGCATACCAATTTTTAGCTTCCTACCTTGGATATTGCGGAATCATCATCATCCTTTTAGGGAAGTGGGGGGTAAGAATGAGATAAAAAGTAGCCTATGTCACTCTCCAGCCCTTCAACTATCTCCACTTAAAAAATCACGTCAATCTGTCGCTCCGTTGATCGGTGAAACAAGGACAAACGATCAGTTCTCCTAGTACCGTAATTCGGGGTGAGTAGGTTTCGCGGGGGGAGTTGGCTTGCGAATCCAGAATTTCTTTTTTGAGTAGTTACTTTAATTTTTGGGCTTATGTTGCTCTCAAAGTAATTTGATTATATTTTTAGACATATTTTTTCTTCTTTTCGCAACACTAAGCTCCAAAATCATACAATTTTGAAACACAAATTCACTCTCAAAGTTGATGCTCGAAATCGGCGGATTTTTAGTTGATTTTAACTTTGATTTTAAGTGATGTTTACCAAAGTAAGTTCATATACTATTCGGATATCGTTTATATACTTACATGGCTTATTGGAAACAGAAAAACATATGTTATATTTTCTTTATTTATAATGGTTTTAACATAGAAAACAATCCAACCGCATTTGATGATTTTTATGGGGTGAGTAGGTTTGTACTGTGGGGTGAGTTGGCTCGACAACGGGGACAGTTGGCTCACGAATGGGGAGAGTTGGTGTTACGAACGGGGTGTACCGGCTTGGTAGAGGGGGGAGATGGCGTTCGTAGTTCAGGGTTGTCGATTTACATAAGTAGTCAAAAGTGTCTTACATTATAATGAAATGGTAAATATTATTTTAAAAATCATTGAAGTAGCAAAGAAATTAAATAAATTGCAAATTAAATCAATACGTTATATTAAAATTGGCAATTTATTTATTTCATACAGTAATACAGGCTATTACCTACTGAGTGGTTCATCATCATCATCATCATATCAGCCATAAGACGTCCACTGTTGAACATAGACCTTCCTTTTAGCTTTTTTCCATATATATCGGTTGGAAGCGACCTACATTAATCGACTTTAATTCAACTCGTGAGTTTATTTATTTTAATTTTATTATTAATATTTGAAAAGCCGGCCATAAACACCTCCGATCCTTGTCACACTATTAGCCCACCTTCCCTCACCGCACTCGCCATATTTTAGTTCGCTGCTGCGCCACGATGTCGCTAGTCGTATTAAAGAAGATTTGAACGGGCATATTTTTTCTAAGTAGTGTGTAGTTAACCTTCTTCCTTAAATTCTTAGGTTGACAGTAGGTATCTAGACAGTCTTGTTTTTATTTGTTGCGGGTGACAAAATAGGGAGTAGAAGACGAATGTCGATTGTCGAATAATATTTATCGGAGTTTTCTATGTTTGGCTAATGCTGTATACGCTACTGTTTGGTATTAAATAATAGAAATAGCATAATTGTAATAAGTAATACTCGTGCACGTAATAGCTATGTCTTTTATTTGTCGACTGTAAAATGTTTTTGTTGGTTATACCTATGCGTAACATTTATATTTATACAAACAATATATTTGTAAGTTTTATTTGATTTATAATGATCAAATTTTAGAGATGATTCTTAAAACATAAAATTGAGCTTGGTATACCCAATATTTCAAGAAACGGTCATAAGTAACACTAAGCCACCTGAATTTAAAGTCGATATTTGGCTAGTACGAGTAAGTACCAAGGCAAATATCAGTCATGCCAACGTTTCATTTCAAACAAAACAGAAAGATCGCACTGCCGTTTGCATTAGGATGCCAATGGACTGATAGTGTCACATACAGGTCAAGTAAATTACAAGAGTAAATAGGGTAAAGTCGCCATTGGCCGGCCCGCACCAGTGGCCAGCCTTTTGCACCTTCTTTTGGTGTAGCAAACTCTTTCGAAATGTTATACTTTATCTATTCTTTGATTACATATTATCAAAAAACATCGTTAAAACCTTGATGAAATTGCCGATCATTTGTCAAAAATTCAGTTTAAAACAGTTCCGCGTTCAATCACGCGGAGTTGTCCCGTGCGCCATATTTTTTTCGTACTAGGAGAACTGATCGTTTGTCCTTGTTTCACCGATCAACGGAGCGACAGATTGACGTGATTTTTTAAGTGGAGATAGTTGAAAGGCTGGAGAGTGACATAGGCTACTTTTTGTCTCATTCTTACCCCCCACTTCCCTAAAAGGATGATGATGATTCCGCAATATCCAAGGTAGGAAGCTAAAAATTGGTATGCGGACTATTTGTGACTAACAAAAAAAATCGGTTGTGTTCGTTGGTTATTTTTTTGAAAACTGCCCCCAACCCTTAAAGGGGGGGTGAAATTATAACGCGAGCGAAGCCGCGGGCAAAACCTAGCACGTCATAAAAATAAGGGTCACTAGTTATCGAAAACATTAAGCCGGTTCAAATAGGAGCATAAATAAAACATAAATTTGCTACATTAATAAAAAAAATCTCTTGACAAGTCGAGCTATTGTCTTAATCCAAAAGTGGCAACCCTAGCAATTTTTCCAACTCACCTCTTTGGTAAGCCATCTCACCCCAACTACGGGGTGAGCTGGTTTTGCCTACTATTATGCATTTTTCGTAGAAACTATGCAATGTAGCAACAAACTATCATTGACAAAATAAAATTCATACCTCCGGAACACTTTTTTTGTATATAAATCAATGTGCCACATATAAAAATAAACTTTTATCTAGGTTTGAACTTCGATTTCGCGCCAACTCACTCCGAATTACGGTACGAAAAAAATATGGCGCACGGGACAACTCCGCGTGATTGAACGCGGAACTGTTTTAAACTGAATTTTTGACAAATGATCGGCAATTTCATCAAGGTTTTAACGATGTTTTTTGATAATATGTGCCGTAATTCGGGGTGAGTTGGCGCGAAATCGAAGTTCAAACCTAGATAAAAGTTTATTTTTATATGTGGCACATTGATTTATATACAAAAAAAGTGTTCCGGAGGTATGAATTTTATTTTGTCAATGATAGTTTGTTGCTACATTGCATAGTTTCTACGAAAAATGCATAATAGTAGGCAAAACCAGCTCACCCCGTAGTTGGGGTGAGATGGCTTACCAAAGAGGTGAGTTGGAAAAATTGCTAGGGTTGCCACTTTTGGATTAAGACAATAGCTCGACTTGTCAAGAGATTTTTTTTATTAATGTAGCAAATTTATGTTTTATTTATGCTCCTATTTGAACCGGCTTAATGTTTTCGATAAGTAGTGACCCTTATTTTTATGACGTGCTAGGTTTTGCCCGCGGCTTCGCTCGCGTTATAATTTCACCCCCCTTTAAGGGTTGGGGGCAGTTTTCAAAAAAATAACCAACGAACACAACCGATTTTTTTTGTTAGTCACAAATAGTCCGCATACCAATTTTTAGCTTCCTACCTTGGACATTGCGGAATCATCATCATCCTTTTAGGGAAGTGGGGGGTAAGAATGAGATGGTGATGAGATGATGATGAGAATAAGATGATGATGAACCACTCAGTAGGTAATAGCCTGTATTACTGTATGAAATAAATAATTTGCAAATTTTAATATAACGTATTGATTTAATTTGCAATTTATTTAATTTCTTTGCTACTTCAATGATTTTTAAAATAATATTTACCATTTCATTATAATGGAAGACACTTTTGACTACTTAAATATGTAAATCGACAACCCTGAACTACGAACGCCATCTCCCCCCTCTACCAAGCCGGTACACCCCGTTCGTAACACCGACTCTCCCCATTCGTGAGCCAACTGTCCCCGTTGTCGAGCCAACTCACCCCACAGTACAAACCTACTCACCCCATAAAAATCATCAAATGCGGTTGGATTGTTTTCTATGTTAAAACCATTATAAATAAAGAAAATATAACATATGTTTTTCTTTTTCCAATAAGCCATGTAAGTATATAAACGATATCCGAATAGTATATGAACACTTACTTTGGTAAACATCACTTAAAATCAAAGTTAAAATCAACTAAAAATCCGCCGATTTCGAGCATCAACTTTGAGAGTGAATTTGTGTTTCAAAATTGTATGATTTGGGAGCTTAGTGTTGCGAAAAGAAGCAAAAATATGTCTAAAAATATAATCAAATTACTTTGAGAGCAACATAAGCCCAAAAATTAAAGTAACTACTCAAAAAAGAAATTCTGGATTCGCAAGCCAACTCCCCCCGCGAAACCTACTCACCCCGAATTACGGTATGTTTAATAACTTCGCCTTACAGAGTCTGATTTTTGATATTCAAGTTATCGAGTATAAATATGTACTAAAATGTCTACGCAGAGAAGTAACATTTTATTCGAGTTACAAAGTCTAAATAATTCGAGATACCGAGTATATAGGGGTTTAGCGGATGGGAACGATTTTTTTTTCGAGTTACTGAGGATTTCGACTTATCAAGGTTCGAGTTATAGAGATTCCACGTACCACTTTTTGGAAAATCGAGTTTTAACTTAAATAAAGAACATAGGTATCTGTCTGGTCTTGTCTTGTCTTATAGCTCCTTGGAAATAACATCCAAGATTTTTTTGAACATTTTGTGATTAAGTAAATATTTTCAGAAAAAATCGCTTCGAAAGACAGAAAAATTGTGCCCTGTAACTTTTGAACTGTAAGTCCAAACATGTGAAAAAATTTTAGAAGATGCGCCTCACATATTTCCTACGAAAATTGTTTTGTGCATTACCGGTTCAGCCATTTCTGAGTTATCTTGAAAAAACTTCTTCCGATACGACCTTTTGGTATTATTCCATTTAAGGCACGGAGCCCTCAATTATGCATGGTCCGACACGTACTTGGCCGGCTGTTTTAGCTAGTGTCATCGCCATTGAAAAAGGGATGACTATAAATAGCTTGTTACTTTCTACCGTTACTGCGGATTCTGGTATGCCAGACTTTCGCATTTTTAAAAGTATATTTTAGTCTAGAAAGTATGTACTGGATTCCAAATTACTTAAATAATGGTTATTTTTTTCAGGTGATGGACGAGCTATTGCGACTGTATGGGCAGAAGAAAGAGGAAGTCAAGAAGATGACAGAGAACGCTAAGGAAAAGAAGAGAAGTGACGCAGAAATCAAGAAGATCACGGAAGACTTATCTAACGTGGATTTAGACTAGTAGTAATGGCCAGGGAATAGGGTATTGTCAGCAGTCTGTGATATAAACAGGTGAGCAAAGCGAGGCCGTTTAGTAATACAAGGGTGGCAATACCCATTCAGGCCGAGGTATAAGAATGTTTCTTTCGGATAAGTAATGGAACGTACCTATACGAACGGTATTTAACTCATAACATATAAATTCATTTGTATAATTTGGTATGATATGAAATTCAGTAAGTATAAAGTGCGAGACATATAAGATCAAAACATAGAGTTTAAGAATGTATATTAAACTTATATGATATCGTTTACGATAACGATCATTAGGTATAATGTTCAAATGATGTACTTAATATACATAACAAATATTTTACATAGCCGTCTAACCTGATCTAGTGAATGAGGGCTCCGATTCTATTCTGACCAAATCTATTCTGGTTAATCTGGTTGCTGTTTATTTTGTGTTAGGGTCGCAATTATAACCTAATAACCTAACCTGTTCTTGTAGCAGTTTTAAAACTGCTACACACAATTGTGTGTAGGGGGTCGCAGTTCTAACCTAACCTACTCTGGTAGCAATTTTTTTGTATAGGGGGTCGCAGTTCTAATTTAACTTAACCTATTCTGGTACCTAGCAGTTAGCAGACCTCTCTTATACAACGGTTTCATAAAATACTATTATATACGTAATAAAATAAAGGTTATACAAAATGAAATTAGTTAAAATGTCTGTTATTCGAAACGACCATATGGATAACGTATGTTATACTAATTTTACGTTGTAATAATTGAAAATATGTTATTAGTACTTATATCTAACGATATCATACCTTTTGACCGTTTGTACATTGAAATTATACCAAAAGTGCGTATACGTTATGAGATGCACCTTGTTTTTTCCCAAAAAAATGTACAGAAATACGACTTAAATACTATAGAGCTAAAAGTACCCGTACATCATGAAAGCGTCTATGTCAGCCGGCATTGTTCTATGAATATCCATTATTGGCGCGTCTTGCTAAAGCGCCTGGAAACTAATGTTTTGCAGCCTATTATCACTGACATGACGTCATTATTTTTGCCTGTTTTAAAAAAGGATGTAAATAATAAGAAGATCTACGTATCAAGCGGAATATAGTAACATATATATTATATAATATACTCGTACTATGTGTGTTACCGTGTTTGATTGTTCTTTAGTGTAGGTAGTCTATTATACTGGTGCAAAACTTAGACAAATAGGAAATCAGTAAGAAATTGGATGTAGGAAACGGTGTCATTTTAGTTTTAGAATTTTATACGTGGAAATAAAAATGTATTAGCATATTCATTTGTCTTTAATTAAGATTGAAACAAAATAATATAATTTTAAACAAAAAAGAACCGACTTCACTTAGGCTCCACCTTTCTAAAATCAAATGCTCCAGTTGCTGTAAAAAATACTCAAATCACTATAGGTAGGTGTGCCTATAATAGTTGAAGAGTTCCCTCGATTTCTCCAGGATCCCATCATCAGATCCTGACCTGGTTCCAATGGGTCCAACTGTGAAGTATACTCTTTCAAACAAAAAAATAATTTTCCAAATCGGTACAGGCGTCTTCGAATAATCGGTGAACATACCTACATAAAAAAGCAAAGATCCCGACGAATTGATAACCTCCTCCTTCGAAATCTTGAAGTCGGTTGAAAATACCTGGGTGCTTAGCCAACGTGGCAATCAATAACGCTCCGGCGTAGCGTAGTCATTTCTCTCTATGACTCTTCACCATTGTGCGACAGTGACAGTTGCGTATCGTTCGCTACGGAGCGTAAACGATTGGCACGGTGCCTACGCACCCTGAATTCGGCAATAATCTAAATATATAAAAGAAGAAACTGACTGACTGACTGACTGACTGACTGCCTCACTGATTGACTGACTGACTGACTGACTGACTGACATATCAACGCACAGCCCAAACCGCTGGTTCTAGAGATTCCAAATTTGGCACGTAGGTTCCTTATAAGGTCTAGAGATGCACTAAGAAAGGATTTTTCAAAATTCACCCCCTAAGGGGGTAAAATGGGGGTCCAAAGTTTGTATGGCGAATCATGATTTGTTAGACTATTTTATTCGAAACTTCACAGGAGCATTCCTAACGATAAATGCGTAAACACGTGTTTCAGGTTTTTTGAAAATTCAACCCGTAAAAGGGGAAAATGTGGTCACAAAGTCTGAAAATCAACATGGGTATCGTATGCCTCGCAATGACGCACTTTTAATAAACAACCATGGTTTCATTGTCAGCTTATACACATACGGCCCCTGTGGCACCGTGCCGAGGACGCTGGCAGCATTTCCTCGCTGAACCTCAATACTAAGGCGTTGAGCGAGGAAGCTGCCAGCTCTTTTATCCCCGGTTATGTCGACCAACCGTTATTTATATTCATTTTTAGGGTTCCGTAGTCAACTAGGAACCCTTATAGTTTCGCCATGTCTGCCCGTCCGTCCGTCCGTCCGTCCGCGGATAATCTCAGTGACCGTTAGCACTAGAAAGCTGAAATTTGGTACTAATATGTATATCAATAACGCCGACAAAGTGGTAAAATAAAAAGTGTAATTTTTTTTATTATTAGGGTACCTCCCCTATACGTAAAGTGGGGAGTGATTTTTTTTTTCATTTCAACCCTAACCCTTTTATGGTTCAGATAAGTATGTCAAATCCATACAGCCCATGAAAAATATTTTTTAATACAATTGCTCAAAAACTTTACTTTATGTAGCTGCAAATCGTGCGTAAAGTTTGATTTTATGCACCAGTGCTAAAAATTAATCTGATCAACAGATCGTGCGTAAAGTTTGAATTTATGCACGATTTGCAGATCAGAATTTTAAATAAATGAGTATTATGCGAGACCCGCTTATAAATGACCCACCTAAACTACGAGCGATTGGGCATAAAGGAGTATTGTGCGAGACCCAATAGTATTACTTGAACAACGCGCGATTGAATGAAGCTGTCTTTCGTACACTGACAGAATATAAATGTAATTTATTATATTGCAGTTTTTTCGCAATTGTATTAAAAAACGTTGTTCGACACACGTGCGGAAGTGTCATTTTCACTAGTCCCGAGTCTTGACCCTCGCCTCTCGGCTCGGGTCAAGTAACCTCGGTACTCCTGCAAAATGATATACTACTCGCACTTGTATCGAAAACTACTATTTAAATAAATCTAGAGTGCGATAACATTTTAAGGCACGACCGGCGACACACACTTCAGTAGAATTTAGCCCAGCCCAGATCTCAGCAGAATCAGGGGGGGGGGGGGGGTTCACTATGTCTCTCTCCATTGTACCCGTTTTTTCCGATGCGCTTACCGCATCTGAGGGCTAATGAGGGTAGGGTTGTCGCATCACTTGTCACCCTATGGGTGCGTTCGAGAATATGTGACGTTTTGAAGTCATAGGTACATCATTGTCGGTTGTTAATAGAGTTTATTTCTAATTTTTTTTTTAAGGCAGTTAGTCTTATTGACAACCGACAATGTCAAATTGAGGAAGGAGAATCCTCTGTACATGTACTATTACTTATTCTGTGGCAGAATTCAGAAAACAGCGGGATATTCTCTATGGGGTCCATACAAAACACAAGAACCCATAGACAATTTTCTACCTTCCACATAAATATTATCTATTGGCTATGTGAGGAAGAGATACAATATACAATAGACACATTTGTATGAGTAGTATGAAATATCGAAATGGAAGCCTCAAAGGCCCTGATATTAATGAACAGTTAATACATACAAATTGAATAGCGTACGCATTTTACAAAACAAGCAGGAAGTATGATGGTTGCGACTAAGAAGCTTTTAGGGCTATTAGTTATGTTTAATTTTCTACGGGAGAAGTTATAAGCGATAGCGAGTAGCAGATTATTTAAAACCATTAGGAACTCTATTAGGAAGAAACTAAGACTTAGCAAATGCGGAGCGATGTCACCGAGTTTAATTGTTGGGTTATTTTGCTTGTTTTCAAGCATAAAGCAAGAACGCATGGTAAGCAGCGACCGTAGTCTATAGATCCCTGCAACTCCCGGGGTGTCACATGCACGTAACCCTTTAACATAAAGGACGACCCACTGTGTTTACGGCTAAAGCGATAAGGGGGTCCTCCGTCGTCACCACACTACATACTCTTTGAGATCTCTGGTAACCTCAAAATGAGTAGAGTCTAGTGCTATTTGGCTTTTTTTATTTTTTTTTTATTTTATACCACGACGGTGGCAAACAAGCATACGGCCCGCCTGGTGGTAAGCAGTTACCGTAGCCTATGGACGCCTGCAACCCCAGAGGATTTACATGCGCGTTGCCTACCCTTTAGGAACCTATACACTCCTTTTTTGAAGAACCTCATACTGTAGCCCACTGGGAAAACCTCGGCAGGGAGTTCATTCCACAGCCGCAGCGTTCGTGGGAGGAAATTCCTCTTAAATCGTACTGTGCGCGACCCATTGGGCTCCAGGGTGTGGGGATGAACACCCTGCCGGCGGCGAGCGGTGCGGTGATAAAAAGCTGCCGTGGGCATCATATCAAACAGTTCTTCAGAGCACAACCCATTGTACAAGCGATAGAACACGCATAAGGAGGCAAAGTCCCTCCTAAGACTCAAAGGTTCAATATCGCTCGTGAGTTTGGGATCGTCGACGATCCGCACAGCGCGCCTTTGCACCGAGTCAAAGGGCCCAAGCTGGTATCCAGGTGCTCCCGCCCAAAGGTGACAACAGTACTCCATGTGGGGTCTGACTTGCGACTTGTATAGGAGCAGTCTCTGCCCCGGAGTGAAGTATCGCCTCGCTCTATTGAGCACACCGAGCTTTTTGGATGCCAGCTTGGCCTTCGCTTCAAGGTGACTACGGAATTGGACGTCACTGGAAATGTCCACACCGAGGATCCCAATACTCCCTGACATTGTAAGGGTTGTGCCTTGGAACTGAGGGGCCACAGTAAATGGGGTTTTCTTAGCGGTGACCGCGCAAACTTGTGTCTTTGTGGGGTTGAATCTGACTAAGTTGTCCTGACCCCACACCGAGACTCCAGAAAGAGTATTCTCGATATCGGACACAAGTTTTTCACGACTCTCTACCACAACGGATCGAGGGATATTGGCACGGCCCGTGTAACAAGCATCCCCAGTACTGTCGTCCGCATAACAATGAATGTGGGTTTTCTGTAAAATGGGGTACTTCCTCAGTAGGGCTCTGCTCCAGATTTGAACGAGATGACATTCATAGTGCCCATACCTATCTTTTAGACGTAATTTAAGGATATACCCTGAGGACTTACCGCGAACATCGAAAACCGAAAGACTGTTTTGCTCGGTAATAAGGTTCAACTGTGGGTTGGGAAGAAGTGTAACGGGGCTATCTGTGTGCGTGTGGATTGAGTGAGTACCCTTCTATAAAAAAAGGAAAAATGCTATTCATTTAGTAAAAGTTCTAAAACAATTGTAAAACTAATGTCTGTATTTGTAAAAAGATATATGAAAATATAAATTCATTAACATGTGCTCACTCAGTGCTCACAAACGACCAACGAAATCAGTGCATGTATTTATTTAACATATAATATTTATATACTAATATTTAGTAAAACCTATGCTAACGTACCTTTATAATTTGTAGATCACCTAGTAACGTACTTAAGCTATTACAAATAATTTCTTATGCTCACTCAATCCACACACTTTCGAAAACTCGATTTCTCATGAAACAACTGAAGATTTAAATTGCTATGTATGTGTAAAGTTAAGTAAAATCAAAATGGGACTTTGTAAAATGCAAAACGAACCACTAACGTGGCAGGTTTTTGGATAATAAATTTTTGTGAGTGCTCACTCAGTCCACATATTATAAGTAAGTTAAAAATAAATATCATAAGATTTGTAGTATCACAGAAACTATAGATTAGTTCAACTTTTAGTAAAATACTTTACTAAATATCTACCATCTAATATTTTATATTCGTTGTCTAATTTTAAAGATATTCAATTGTAATTTTTGGTCATATAAATATATCATTTAGGGTAACCACACTTCGGGACATTTTAAAAGAAAACAAATTTGTTTACTTAATCAGTCTTCTTTATTGAAGCATATATAAATAATAAAATGTACAAAATCATCGGCGCAGTTGAATTTCTAGCACCTTTACATTCAACTGGTATAGGTCATTACAAAGCTCATCATTTAGTAGACGACACATTTTTTGGCGAAATTGACCTAAAGTCACATAATATTTATTCCTTCTTTTGGTCTTAGAAATTCGTGGTTAAGATCTGTCGGGTTATTCCAGCCCACGGTGTATATCAAAATAACTGCACCGTTAAGGTGGCGACTGACTTGTAACATTTCGGTGTAATGTAACGTGATACAACCCGAGCATTACAACAGTCAGTGCAGCGAGCCGAGCCGCTCGACGCGAGCACCGCGTGCTCCACTCGGCTGTCGGTTTTTACGCGAATCCCTTTGAGTGTTACATTACAAGTCAGTACAGGTTCGCAAGTCGCCGCGAGTGCACTTCTCCCGTGATTGTGCTTTTGGAACAGGATTTTAAAAGCTGTAATAAATATGGAATGGGATAGAGAGAAAGTTCTATTATTTATTGACAAATACAGAGATAGAGAAATACTGTGGGATCCCACGCACGGAGATCACTTCAATAAGTTTAAAAAAACCATGGGTGGGTAGAATTATCCGATGCAATGAATATAACGGTTGAAGAGGCCAAGAAAAAAATACCAGTTTACTTGCCTCGCTAAGAAGAGAGAAGGCTAAAATAAAGAACAGCACTGGAACGGGCAAAGGTAAGTTTAAAATGATTTTTTACGTCACTGGGCGGTAAGTGAGATTTGCCGTGGCGTAGCGGCGGTCTCTATAGACCCTTTTGCATGGAATCCCGAGTAAACTTTCATTACATTTTCTGAAAGGGCAAAAGCTTCGTCACTAATGAAATAGTATGGGATGTCTAGAGTTCGCAAAGGTAATGGGTTGGGTTCAGGAATATTTAACGATTTATTTTTTATTCTTTGACAAAGTTCAGAGTAGTTAAATACACCGCCGTCCGATATTCTTCCTTGACACCCCGCATTTACATATACAAAGTTGTATTTAGCGTCAACTACAGCAAATAATACGACGCTAAAGAATTTTTTATAATTATAAAAATCACTACCACTATTCATCGGTGATTGTATTATTACATGTTTGCCATCCATAGAGCCCAGGCAATGGGGGAAATTCCATAATGTGTCATATTGTTGTACTAAACCTTGCCATTCCTCAGGTGTTGTTGGCATCTGCAACAAACAATAATTATATTTTTTATGTATTTTTTAGTTACACCCCGATGAAGAAAGCGAGCAACGTGGTGCGACCGTGGATACAGTTTTGGACTACGGGTCACATACCGAGCGACCGATTCATGTGGCTAAAAAAAAGAAAAAAACCGTCATGGATCCCGAAGAAATAATGGCTTCTACATATGACATTTTAAAAAAGACGTCAAGCGAGAAAAGTTCGAAAAGTTTGGACGAGTGTGACAGCTACGGAGCTTTCATTGCAAACAAATTGAGATCGTACTCTAACCAGACTCGAAACTACGTACACCACCATATTTCAAATATTTTATTCAATGCTGATCGGGGACAATATGAACCCAACTATGGTTATGGTTATTCGACTCGTCGAGGCTATTTTTCTACACCTTCACCTCAAATATCGGAGTGCAGTCAAGATAGTGCTGGATTACAACGCCCAGATACTCACACCCTCACTTCATCCCAATGCAATTATTCCTCACCTTCACCTCAAATACCGGAGAACAGTGAAGAAACTGCCAGGTTCTTGCGAGAATTTGGCGACTTGATTGATTAGATATATAGAATGTGTAAGTCCTGGTTTCCTATTATCAAATTACATTTTTAAATAAAAAATAACTAAAGCACATGTTGGTTTGCTTACCTTTATACAATTCTTCAATACTTTCACTATTGCTTCACTGACTTCCTTTACTATGAAGCCTATTCTCTGTCTAGAAATTTTAAAAAGATATTGCAAGCTTATAAAAGAATCTCCAGAAGCGTAAAAACGTAGTGTAACTGCTAGCCTATCTGTAACAGATATAGCTTTTCTCAAACTTGTATCTTGCTTGCCCACTAACGGTCCAATTAAATTAATAAGTCGGTCGAAATCGGTAGACGACATTCTAATAAAGTTTCTGTATTGTCCAGTAAACTCTTGTACTTGAAAAACTTTGGTACAAATTAGATATCCAATATCGTTTCGTTTTTTTCTGCTTGTTTTTTAGATAGCAATAACTTAGTAAAATAAGTGAAGCACACGCGACCTCCATATCCGACATTTTGAAACAGAATGGAGCATAAACGAACAGAGCGCTCAAGGCGAGCGTTCGCCGCGTAGCTGTAATGTAACTGTAATGTAACACGATCGCCGTGAACGATACATTACAAGCAAAGGTTACTAGTCAGTCGCCACCTTTAAGTATCAATTAATACATAGCTTAAAAGGTGTAACATAATGTCTTGGTTAGTACTTTCTGTGGTTGTGTGGTACAATTATCGTCGTAGCAAAAAAATGTGTCGTCTACTAAATGATGAGCTTTGTAATGATCTATACCAGTTGAATGTAAAGGTGCTAGAAATTCAACTGCGCCGTTGATTTTGTACATTTTATTATTTATATATGCTTCAATAAAGAAGACTGATCAAGTAAACAAATTTGTTTACTTTTAAAATGTCCCGAAGTGTGGTCACCCTAAATGATATATTTATATGAGAAAAATTACAATTGAATATCTTTAAAAATAGACAACGAATATAAAATATTAGATGGCAGATATTTAGTAAAATATTTTACTAAAAGTTGAACTAATTTATAGTTTCTGTGATACTACAAATCTTAAGATATTTACATTTTTAACTTACTTGTAATATGCGGACTGAGTGAGCACTCACAAAAATGTATTATCCAAAAACCTGCCACGTTAGTGGTTCGTTTTGCATTTTACAAAGTCCCATTTTGATTTTACTTAACTTTACAAATATATAGCAATTTAAATCTTCAGTTGTTTCATGAGAAATCGAGTTTTCGAAAGTGTGTGGATTGAGTGAGCATAAGAAATTATTTATAAAACCTTAAATGCGTTACTAGGTGATCTACAAATTATAAAGGTACGTTAGCATAGGTTTTACTAAATATTAGTATATAAATATTATATGTTAAATAATTTACATCACTGATTACTGAGTTACATTCACTGATTTCGTTGGTCGTTTGTGAGCACATGTTAATGAATTTATATTTTTATATATCTTTTTACAAATACAGAGATTAGTTTTACAATTGTTTTAGAACTTTTACTAAATGAATAGCATTTTTCCTTTTTTTTTAGAAGGGTGCTCACTCAATCCACACGCACACGGGCTATCTGGATATGTAGATATAGGTTCAGAGTAAAGATTTTGGGGTGTAGTGGGCTTTCAGTGTCGGATTCTCCTAGTCGGCCTTTGGCGGAGGATTGTCTAGTTAAAATCACCGATGCCCATAAACTCTCGCAAGTGGCTCCTCGTAGCTGTGCACGACGCTGCCACACCCTTGAGAGGTCTGGCTTTGCAAGTTGGACTATGTCTAAGATCTGCAGAGGAGCATTGCAATCCTCAAATGCCTGAATTCCACTAATTAACAGTCGCTATGGCCGAAGTCGGTCAGGAGGGAGCATCATCAGAAATAGCTTCGTGCGCCCTGTAGCCTGGGCATCAGAATAAGGCTACGGCCCGTCGTACGGGGCGACTAAAAGGGAACTTTGGGCCAGTCAAGGGTCCGTGATTTAGATCCGCCCGCTGTAACTTGTGACTTGCATCCTTCCGTTTTTAATCCGCTTACTTTTAATAGACACGTCACTGTCAAGGAGGATGAGGCTCAAATATCTATAGAGTATAGAACATCGTTTGATATATCGCTACATAGTTAGGTAAATACCCAGATATATAACTATAGCTCGTTTTTTTTAGATTAGAAAAATAATGGTCAATTTCGCCAATGTATGTTTTTTTCAGCCATATCAGGGAAAAATATAAATGAGACTACTTTTATCCATTATTAGTGATACGCTTAAGTCGATAAGATGCAAAATGGCCAACTTTATAATCGTTTTTCCAAAAATCGCACTACGACAATCGTACGATTTTTCTAACCTGATAAAAAAACGAAGTACTTATAGTGAAGGCTGCATCCCTACTATCTCTATCCTTACAAAAAAAAATATTACGGCTCATCTGATGGTAATCCGCTACTGTATGGACGACTGTAATTCCAGTGGTGTTACATGCGCGTTGCCGACCGTTTTATATAAAGGACGATACTGTGTTGACGGCTAAATGAACAAGAGGGCCCCCATCGTCAACACTGCATCCTCTCTGAGCTCTCTGGCGACCTTACTCACAGGCAGGAACACAACACTATGAGTAGGGTTTAGTGCTATTTGATTATGGTTGTCTGTAAGCTGGAGGTACTTCCCCAGTCGGACTCTGCCCCAGATTCGACATGACATTACCTAACTGATGAGCTGTTCGTGGCGTGGCTGTTCATATCATGGCGATATCTAACTTACCTCTTTTCCTCCTAGCGTTTTGTCCCAGCTTTTTGTTTTATTGAACCTGGGGTCCGCTCGGCAACGTAATCCCAGGAATTGGCGTAGGCATTAGTTTTTACGAAAGCAACTGCAATCTGACCTTTCAACCCAGAGGGGAAACTAGCCCTTGTTGGGATTAGAGCCGGTTTCCTCACGACGATTTCCTTCACCGAAAAGCAACTGCTAAATATCAAATGATAATGAAAATGATATTTCGTACATAAATTCCGAAAAACTCAGTGGTAAGAGCGGGAGTTTGAATGAGCGACCTTCGGATTGAAAGTCTGACGTCTTACCGCCAGGTCATACTTACCTAGCTACCGAAATTGTACTTCCTGCGAGATCAGTTGAAGAGAGTCTAACTTAATCTAAGTGAGAGGGGAATCGTGCTAATGGAAGTTTGGTTGCTGGTATGCTAACCCTAGCCTAGTCGAGAAGAGTCCAGCATGACACTCATCTGGACCCGACGGCCGCCGCACTTAGCCTTTGCATTAAATGTGAGTATTATATCAGTAAGTATACATGACGTTGACTGCCGCCATCACCAAATGACATGTAAAAGTGGGATGCAAACATCAGTACCACAATTTTCTCATTATTGAGGAGGGGTCACTAAAAACTCCACCCAAAGCGAAAAACCGAGGCGGGCCCAAATTGTGCTACTTTCACCAGGACTACATTACAATTCACCAACTAAGTAGAACCCTTATGACTTTGTAATATAGTCCAATTTCAAACAGCATTTAGTTTTCTAGCTGCATATTAAGTGTGTAATTTCATCAGAGCGCCTGCACATTGCAAACTTATTTTTTCCGCTCTCAATCGTAACTATAACCTTTTTATCGTTACGAATAAGTTTCATTTTTGTTTAGCAGATAGTTGGCCAATGGTAAAAAGGTGGTCTTTCAGTTGTTGAGTTCTGGTTTCGAGAAATGATTAAATCCATAGTTTGTTGTGTACGGGCAGTTTTTTGGCGCGCGTCTCAGGGCAGTTTGCTGTTCCACTATGTCGCAGATATTTGGCAACGTCGATGTAGGAAGAGGGTTCCAGTCCTCTGTTTTTTGACGTGATAACGTCTTATAGACCGTAAGCCAGGAACAAATTTCATGACCAATCGCGTCCCAGGCGATAACTTGTGAAGTGGTTAAGGGCGATGTATAATGCAGCCTCGTGAAGGTCAGCTGCCGCTCCGTTGGTGGGTTGAGGAACGGCAGCTATTTAATCAATTTAAAAAAAAAACGGTCATCGCGTCACGATTGAAAATTTGTCAGATGATAGTTTATATGCTCTTACAAACATGAAAAATCGTCAGCCAGCTGTAGCTAGGTGGAAAGACCGTCAGCTGATGCCCTGAAGATCGTATGTTCACGTGACCAGCTGACGGTCTTTTCACTGCGATACAGCTGACGATTTTTTACGTTTATAATAGGATATAAACTATCATCTGACAAAGTATCAATCGGGCCGCGATGACCATTTTTTTTAAATCGATTAAATGTCTGCCGTTCTTCAACCCACCAACGGAGAGGCAGCTGATCTTCACGAGGCTTCATTACACATCGCCCTTAACCACTTCACAAGTTGTCGCCTGGGACGCGATGACCAACGAAATTTGTTCCTGGCTTACGGTCTATTATATATCGATGAACACCGGCTGCATGCACGAAAAAGAGTCACGTTGTGGACAGATCTCCATGGTAACGTTACGGCCACATTGTCCATTCAATTCATAAATAAAAGTATGCAGTTTTTCATCAATGTTCTCTTATAACGTTAAACCGACTTTACTACTACTACTTACTTAAGTATTTGGCGTAACGACCCAAAATGAGTCCTGGCCTCCGACACAAGAGTGCGCCATTTTGTTCGATCCTGCGCTATTTTAAGCCAGCTTTCACCGGCACCGAGCTCCTGAAGATCCGCTCCTACTCTGTCGGCCCAGCGATACTTAGGGCGACCGACAGGACCTCCAGTCGGTCGAACCAAATATGCTCTTTTTACAGAGCGATCTTCTCCCATCCTCTCGAGGTGGCCGAGCCAGTGGATCACGGTTTTCTAGATCCGCAACTTAGTCCGTCTACTAAGAAGCTTGGACACCAATACTTTATGGAGCGCAGCGCTACAGCGTAAGGTGTTTTGGGTACGGATATTAATGAAACCGACTTTACAGAATACCATATTTTTTTGCGACACTTGACTCAACATCATCTGATCATCATTTGACCTTATTGGAGTTTCAATTTTATAATTGAAAGAAAAATGGAAAAATTCACCGCATCGAGCAAGATTCGAACTTGCGACCTTTCGGAACACCGGTCGGACCGCTCTGACCAACTGAGCCATCGACGCTTACTCAACCTCGGTGAATCTTTCCATCGGTTCCTTCATTGCTTACGTCATGGGGAGACGTGTCGTCTTATTGGAGTTACTGAATTAGATCCTGTTTCTTCACCGAAGAGCCAGGTAGGTATTCTGGGATAGGAAGATCCGTCTTAATCCTCCTAGCGTTTACCACAGTTCAATTGGGAGGGTACCCTTGGCAACCTAATCCCATCAATTGGCGTAGGTAGTTTTTATGAAAATATACTGTCATCTGACCTACCAATCCAGCGGGGAAACTAGTTCCAGCTTCTTCACGATGTTTTCCTTCACCGAAATGCAACTGGTACGTGAATACCTAGTATGCGATAACTTTAATTGCTGGACCTACCCAATAGGTCTAATCCAGCAGTAATTTCAATACAAAATTAGATGAATGTCTAATTCATTACCGAATCTGTCCAATCCAACTGTTATTTTAGAACAAAACTACTATGTATTTTTATTTCATCCTATCTGTTATCTGTGTCCAGGTCGCAATTAAATGATAGCGATTGTGACAAACACAAAAAGTATCGGATATGTACTAGCATTACTAGCATAGGCCTAGGCCGTAACGTAAGTATATGTCATGCCATTTCGTGCAGTGCCCCCACGTCACTCCGATGTGTATGCAAGTCGCAAGATAGCTCTCGCATAAAATAAATAAAATAAAATAGAGGTATGGGTACTGCGAATGTCATCTCGCTATGTGTGGTAGGGCACAGCACAGCGAATATCATCTCGCTCAAATCTGGAGCAGAGCCCGACTGGGGAAGTACCTCCACCTTACAGAAAACCACAGCCAAATAGCATTAGACCCTACTCATAGTGTTGTGTTCCTGCTGGTGAGTAAGGTTTCCAAAGAGCTCAAAGAGGATCCAGTGTGTTGACGATGAGGGACCCTCTTGTTCCTTTAGCCGTCAACACAGTGAATCCTCCCTGTAGGGGGTCAGCAACGCGCATGTGACACCTCTGGAGTTGCAGGCGTCCATAGGCTACGGTAGCTGCATACCAACAGGCGGGCCGTATGCTTGTTTGCCACCGTCGTGGTATAAAAAAATATATATTTTAGACCAGTTTAATCCATAGTTTTGTTAGTAACAAGAACAAAACAATTGTTTTATAAAGTGCCGCATCCATCAAATATGCTCATGCGCGTGCGCGGGACAAATTACAGAGTGTTTAACGGTAAGGAGGATTTTTCGCATGTTTTTTCCTTTAAGGAGAGCTCGTTTTTCATACGCATATGCGACGTAATAGCTGCATTTTGGACATATCAAGGAATGTATACTGTAGAAATGTACAGAACGTGATTACCTGGTAAATGCATGAGTAAATGATAGATGGTAAACTGAAAAAGATATAACATTAGATAAAAAAGTGACCAAGGCTGGGATCGAACCAGCGTGCTATGCAACTGCATTCACGGCAGACGCCTTAACTACCTATAAGTACCTACACATAGATAAACATACACATACTATAAGACGGAGTGCTAGCTCCGTAATAAATATGTATAATAATAAATAATAAATATTCTTTATTGTACACCACATGAGAAAAGAGAAAAATATACAGCGATACAGTGATAAAAACTAGGTAACAACAGGCGGTCTCATCGCTAAAAAGCGATCTCTACCAGACAACCTTTGGGTAGCTGGAAACTATGAACTCAAAACAATGAACGGGTAGTGCCGATATGATATAAGTATACTAGTAATAGTAAGTACCTACTTTAAAAACTTATACCTAAATACATAAACACATAATATATACAAAAATACACATTATATAAATACATAATACATACATAAATACACAATATATAAATACATAAATGCATACATAAACGAAGGCAACTTACGGGCAGCGAAAGGTAATGTGATTTCAGAAGATTTTTGAAGATGGGAAGAGATTTAGCAGATCTTACATTCAACGGCAAAGCAAGCCGAACAGCCCTATAATATACCTATGATACAATGACTACAACAACGAAACCATTCTTAAGAAACCTGTATCTGTGTTGTATCGTATTTATAGTTAATATCATTTTAATTACATTAAAATTTCAAACGTCGTATGCTACACCGATGTTACTTATGTCAATCTAGTTGGTCATGATTTGAAATCTAGTTGGCCATGGAGGTACAATGGTGGCCATTCTAATGAATCTCAACACGTTATTGAGGATTTATAATAAACTAGCTGTGCCCGCGGCTCCGCCCGCGTGGAATTCGGTCTGTGTCAGTAAGCGGCTAATTCACCCCTAATTTCTCTCCCGCTACCCTGGAGGCGGAACTTGAAGTAAAGTTGACAGATGGATACGCTAGAGGACAAGGACAGTAGTCCTAATAAAATATTTTACAATTACCACTAAATGAAACTACACTTTTTTTTATTATATTTGTTTTTGGCATGATTTAAACGACATAGAGAGTAGTAGGTGTATATCGGACGATACAGGACCACTTTTGTATTTATACGTTCATGTCTACGGCAAATATCATCCAAATGCCATGACTAACATTATTGCGCCGGCGGTCGGGGGGGCATGCCGGCGGTCGTGGGGGCGGATTTTCATTACGTTACCGTAGGTAATGAATTTTCATACGTTTTTACCACACTGTCACAGATAATACACTGATGTTACGTTATTGGTTGCAATAATGTTGGTAATTAATTACGAGTACATACGGTTCCGAACGCGGAATAGAGGATTTATGATATTGGTGTAGATGAAGATATTTATTCGTCAATGTAAGCACATTACAATGCACTAATGAACGTCAGAGAAAAATAAAATAGTCAGTGTCGTGGAAAGTGTGTGAATCAAGTGCGATTGGAACAAAGTTATGTTATTTCATTTTTTACTTTTTCGTAAATTTTGTGGTTTTAATTTTTTTTGCATTTTTTAAAAATTTTGTAAATTTTGGAGATAGTGGAAATTTTGGAAATAGTGGAAAATGTGGAAATTTTGGAAATTTTGGAAATTTTGGAAATTTTGGAAATTTTGGAAATTTTGGAAATTTTGGAAATATTGGAAATTTTTGAGATATTGAAATTTTAAATTTTTGACATTTTCGAAATTATTGACATTTTCGACATTTTTAAAATTCTCGACTTTTGAGGTTCTCGACTTTTTTCACTTTTATCACTTTGCCACTTCTCAGTTTCACTACACTTCACTTCACTTTATTCTATTTTATATATTTTTTATTTCATTCCATTTTACATGTTTCTCAATCGTATGGGTGTCGCGTTTTCGTGACGTGACGCTTTTTCGTAACGGTCACGTGACTTTTTTTCGCCTAGGCCCTCTTCCGCGAACCGTCCAATAAGGAACTTCGTTCCAAAACTCCACCGGTTCTAACCCTGTAGGTGTGTGTACCAAGAAGTATTATGACCGAAAAGAAATTCGACGGGACTTATTTTTTTCAAAACAGTAATACATTATTACATCTTAAAGATACAAAATAATGCGTAGTTCTTCAAGAAGACATATCAAAACTGCTTGAGAGACAGATAATGTACCTATTGTTTAATTATAAAGAAAAATAAATCCTAATCTGACTGCTTCACAAAACGTTTGATATGTTTTCCTACCTAAACGGTGTCCTATAAATGTTAGATGATTTTGTAGTAGTTTTTTGGTTTGCTGCAAATAACCCTTTGACATTCATGACATTTTCAAATATTTCTTAAGAGCGGGTAAAGGTAAATTTAAAGCATCGACGGGTAACATGTTATAAATATGAACACCTTGACCAAAAATTACAAATTATTTCCATACCAACTTTCAACATACAAACTTTCAACCCCCTTTTCACCCCTTCCAGGGTTGATTTTCGGGATGAAAACTGTTCATTGTCCTTTCCCGGGACTCAAACTATCTCTACACAAAATTTCACCATTATCCGTTCAGCCGTTAACTAATTAAAAATACTTGGAACGTGTTCTGTTATCGATTCTAAGTATCTCCAGCCAACTTTTTTTCGAATATATTCCATGAACAGACTTTCGACCCTCTTCAGCTTTATTATATGTATAGATAGTTTTTATTGAAAGTACCTTTCAGGCGTCACTTCCATTATTTTTCTCAATTTTTTTGGACCTACGGTTCTAAAGTAAGATGGGGGGGGGGGTTGAAGAAGAAACTATCCTTTGTCATTTCTCGTGACCCATACTATCTCTATACCAATTTTCATCTAAATCAGTTCAGCGGTAAAAAAAATCCTCATACCACCTTCCAACCCCCTTTTCACCCCCACAAGGGTTTGAAAACTATCCTATGACGTTTCTCGAGACTCAAATTATCTCCATACTCATTTCTATCTAAATCGTTTCAGCGGTAAAAAATTCTCCATACAAACTTTCAACCCCATTTTCACCCCCACCAGGGTTGATTTTCGGGATTAAAACTATATATTATCCTTTCCCAGGACTCAAACTATATCTATCCAAAATTTCATCAAAATCCGTTCAGCCGTTTTCACGTGATGCGCGGTCAAATAAACAGACAAACAGATAAACAGATAAACAGACAAAAATTCTAAAAATTGTTGGAACGTGTTCTGTTATCGATTCTAAGTATCCCCAGACAACTTTTTTTCGATTATCTTCCATGTACAGACTTTCGAACCTCTTCAGCTTTATTATATGTATAGATATGTGTGTAGATAAACTAATGTAACTGCTGTACATGAGCGCTAAATGGTAACCCTTATTAAGGGATTGCAAGGAATATAGGATAGCAGCAAGCAATTGCAAAGGGCTAGCTTTATTTCATGCTAAGTGTTTCCGTAAGGGGTAGTCTAATGAATGGGCTAGCAGTTCAAACTGGAAAGTTATTCAATGCGTTAGCCGTGTTTAAGGGACGCCCATTGAAAGGCGTTTATCGCGGAAAGGGTTGTCCGGTCGCTGCAGTTTTCTACCTTTTTTTTATTTTCTACGACGGTGGCAAACAAGCATACATAGCCTGATGGTAACAGCTACCGTAGCCTATGGACGCCTGCAACTCCAGAGGTGTCACATGCGCGTTTCCGACCCTTTACCTACTTTGTTATTCCTTTTTCCTGCTGAAAAATGTTCCTTTTCTGTCGCTCTAATCCCCACCGATGAATAACTGTCAGATGCCCAAATCTAGTAACAAGGATGGTATAATAAAGTAACTAAAGAGGTTTGGTTGCTCTCCTTATTGTGTCACATTTTACACATAATTGTGGTTTTTTTTTTCGTTCTTTTTCTTAGTCTATAAAATTAACAAACGTTTACGTTAAAGTGGTCCTTAAAGTACCTGACTGACATTTGATAAAAATTCCCACGATGGAACAATCAACAATGGGATCCGTTTCAATATTTATGGACGCCGTTCGGTCTTTATTGTTCAATATTACCATAACGGAAACAGTAAGGCCCGCCATATTGTTTTATTAGTACGGTGTTCAAAACTTAAATGCCATTTTAAAAACCATCATCCTCCTAGTATTTGTCCCTGCTTTTTGCCACCGGGGGTCCGCTCGCCTACTTAATTCTCATAAGGCTTAAAGTGACGGGATACGGAAACACGTAAAATTGAGGTGTTTTTGTGCAAGTTTAGTGATGAAATCAAAGCACTTGGGAGCGCGAATGTGGCATGATCTAAAGGGACTTATAGTCAGGTTTCATGTGAAGATAATGGTTTTGCTGTATATCATAATTAGATATATACACGGGTATAAAGTGAGGGGATACTTTAAATCAGTTTGTAGGGTATTTTTTGCAATAACAAGACTTCAAGCTATTTTATCAAATGCAATTCATGTGCGTAATTTCATTATTAGCAATATTTGTTTTCAAATCGTTACCGAACTCTAAAAATTTCCCCGATATGGCTGAAAAAAAATATGATACAATAATATACAAGCGAAATCGACCGTTATTTTTCTAACCCGAAAAAAAAACGAGGTACTAATAGTATTCTAAACAAAAGTGCCGCTACGTTTACCCTTCTTGTTATGCCAATAAAATAAAACAAACCAAATATACAGTTAACACTAAAATAATGGGTGTTTATAACCAAAATGGCCTCCTGCGATGTACTTTTGTTTTCAAGGGTAGTTTCTACTCTCTACTACGTTACGGTACATTTTAAGCCTCATTATAAAACTACTAGCGGATTTTTTTACAATGTAACTGTTTAACGGGTTTTGTGTTACAAACATTCCGCGAAATGGGGGTGTTTTGTTCAAAATAGATAATTTTATTACTGAGAAGTCAACTACGTTATCTAGAATCAATAGAAATAAAAAACGGCCTCCTAGCCTAGTCGGTAGTGACCCTGCCTATGAAGCAGGAGGTCCCGGGTTCGAATCCTGGTCAGGGCATTTATTTGTGTGTTCATCACGGATATTTGTTCCTGAGTTATGGATGTTTTCTATGTATTTAAGTATTTATCTAGAGCTCAAAGAGGACCCAGTGTGTTGACGATGAGGGACCCTCTTGTTCCTTTAGCCGTCAACACAGTGAATCCTTCTTTTTGTAAAGGGTCGGCAACGCGCATGTGACTCCTGTGGAGTTACAGGCGTCCATAGGTTACGGTAGCTGCTTACCATCAGGTAGGCCGTATGCTTGTTTGCCACCGTCGTGGTATAAAAAAAAAAAAAAAAAAATCTATATATTATATATATCGTCGCCTAGTACCCACAACACAAGCCTTATTGAGCTTACTGTGAGACTGGGTTGATTTGTGTGAGATTGTCCCATAATATTTGTTTATTTATTTATTTATTCAAAAAAAGTTTTTTGTAGGTATTTATTTATAAGTTGTATTAAGGTACATATTTCCAAATAAATAAAAATTCCGGATGATTACGTAAATGGATTCTATTATGGAGGAATATGAATGTGTTCAAAATTATGAGAATTCAAAATACTTATTTACATTTGTTTTTAATTATCTGAATATCCAAATTACTAGAATTTAAAATAGATAGGTACATTTATTCTAGGTGAAACATTTGTTAATTATAAAGTTTTTCACAAAAAAACTACCTTGGTTTAAATATAAAGATTTAGACCATCAATATTACGTACTACTTAGTATAGCACTTAGAGTTCACATCCATACATTCGTAGGTTGTTTATTTGGAAATAATTTCATGTGCAAAAAATAATATATTGTTTTAAATTGTACGAGTGTAGTGGGCGCTTAAAAGTCATACTTACTCATATCTTAGTACAGATCATTTGTTCACTAGATGGTGCATTCGAGAGGGGTAAACGACAAAGCTAAAATAAAATTATTAATTATTATATCCTTCCAAAAGACATACAAGATCTATACCTATCCAACTCAAAGTCAATTAAGGATGTTAGAATTTTTTTATGTCTTCTAATAATCACGACTACGCTCTGTAAAACTGTAAATGCACTGTTAGAAAAAAATATCATAGCTAGTTAAGTTAGTCTGAACCCTTGCTGTAAATAAGCCATAAATGGCTTTTGCAGTTAAGTACCCATGAAACTCTGCGATTTAATTAATTATTTTGATCTTTAATAAATAAATAATAATCAAACAGTTACTGAAAAAGTGGCCTTTTGTAGTTGTTTAGCATGCGGGAAGTTAGATTTTGTGTACTAGTATTATTTAATTTGTGTGTACTTGTTTCTGTATAAGTCAGTTTGCGAAGTTAATAGAAAATTTCGTAACGTAAATAATTGCTGCAACATTGCCTACTCTGGCTGGCTTGAAAAACATGGTGATTTTCACCAAACAGCTTTACGAAATAGTAAAAAATTAACGTAAATACAATTTTTATACGTGTATAAATTGATGAGCGAGCAATAGTTGTTCTTTAAAAGTGCGTGTTAGTGAAACAATGAAGGTAAAGTCTGATCAGAAATATATTATCATGCGTCATCTTGCGGAATTTCATTGGAAATAATATTTTACATTGGTAATAATTTTAATGACAGAATGATATGCATGTGTGAGTGCATGTGATAGGCTGTCACTGTTCTCAGTGTCATTGAGCCGGTTTACTTGGATAATAATAAAGTGTTGTATATTAAATAATAAACGACAAAAAATTCCCAAAATTATCCATAGTCAAGAGCGGAATATTGTACATTGTGTATATAATAAACTGCTCTAAATAACACGCACGGGAAATGAAACTATTTCCCTGTGATACATTTTCAAATTAACATCGGAGCTGACATGTAAACAAATAAAGATGTCACCTTACCATAAAGTATAATACGCTCCATGACTATACTGAACTGTTGCCATATAAATTAGAATGAAAGCGCCCTCTTGACAATAATCATATATTTCTGGTCAGGCTTTATTTCATTGGTTTGTTTACATTATTTGCCATTTATATTTACCTTAGATATAAGTAAATTCAAGTAGTTATTAAGTATGTTATATCAGTGCTGACCAAATTCGCTCAGCTCTCAACACTACCGTCCACGATGCTTTTCACTCGGCGATAGATAGAGGAAGATGGCGTCAGATCATCAGAGAGAAGCTGTTGAATGACCACGACCCTCAGTGATGAGGAAACCATGCAAGGAGGAGGATATCAGTGTTTCATTATGCGGAGTCTATTAAGGGTATTCTATGTACCTAAGTGACCGCATTGCCCTTATCGGGGACCCACATCGCGGTCACAATAATCGAAGTTTATGACCTTAGGACGGACAAGCCAGAATCGGCATTAATCATTATAAATAGCTTGGTACTTATAAACTGAAGCACTGGTAGCCTGGTGGTGGTAACGTCCGACTTTCAATCCGGAGGTCTCGGGTTCAAAACTCGACTCGTACCACTGATCGGATTTTACGGATCGGCTTGACTCCTTGGCGCTGCGTAGAGATGTAGCCTCGCTCTGCATCTTCTACCGCCTCTATCATGGAGAGTGCTCCGAAGAGTTGTTCGGATTAATCCCTGCCGCCTCTTTCCGCCATCGTCCTACGCGACAGCATTACCATCATCACCACTTAGATGGTTGGCAGTCCTCAACTGTGCGTTTCTCGAGAAACTTCCTGCCTCGCACAACAAAACTGGAATGAACTGTCGTCTGCGGTATTTCCGGACCGATACGACCTTCAAACCTTCAAGAAAAGAGCGTATTCCCATCTTAAAGGCCGGCAACGTGCTTGTGACCCCTCTGGTGTTGCGGGCGTCCATGGGCGGCGTTAATTGCTTACCATCAGGCGATTCGTCTGCTCGTTTGCCTGTCACCCAGGCTGTTCAACAGACATGTTTTTTTCCCGATTTTCTCTGTCAGACAGTTGAAATTTTCACAGATGATGTATTTCTGTTGCAGAATAACAACAAATAATAAAAAAACCGGCCAAGTGCGAGTCGGACTCGCGCACCGAGGGTTCCGTACAAACCTATAACAAGCAAAAGTTGTAAGTATGTTTATTACTAATTTCAATTTAATACCTCTACGCGGTTACGAGGAAAAAGGTAGTAAGTTTAAAATTTAAAAAAAATATTTTTTGTATGATTTTACTAAAAATGTCTACTTTTCGTAATTTTTCCTTTGTCTGTGCTATATGAAGTTTCTTCGTGCCAAGTTTCAAGTTTCTGAGTTTACGGGAAGTACCCTTTAGGTTTTGAGTTTCTTGCGAGTACTCAGTTTCAAAATATGCGACTTAAATTGCTATTTATTTTGATTGCGTTGACATAAAAGTTTAGTTTTGCTACATCTGAAAGATCCTATAGCCCTGAGTATTTGACATGAATTTAAATTTAATACCTCCACGCGTTTACGAGGAAAAAGGTAGTAAGTTTAAAATTAAAAAAAAAAAAAAATTGTATGATTTCACTAAAAATATCTACTTTTTGTAATTTTTACATTGTCTACGCTATATTACGTTGCTTCGTACCAAATTTCAAGTTTCTGAGTTTACGGGAAGTACCCCGTAGGTTTTGCGAGTGCCGAAAAACTCTAAAATTTGCAGCATAAACGACTGTATATTTTGATTGCGTTGGCTTTTAAGTTTGATTTTTTCACAGCTCCAAGGGACAATAGACCTAAGTATTTGATATAAATTTCAGCTTGATACCTCCACGCGTTCCTGAGAAAAATGGCCTTGACAGACAGACAGACAGACAGACAGACAGACGGACAACAAAGTGATCCTATAAGGGTTCCGTTTTTTCCTTTCGAGGTACGGAACCCTAAAAACAGAATAAAATAAATATTTAAGAGGACACAACAGACATGATATATTGCCGATTTTCTCTGTCACCAGGCTGTATCTCATGAACCGTGATAGTTAGACAGTTTAAATTTTCACAGATGATGTATTTCTGTTGCCGCTATAACAGCAAATACTAAAAAATAAAATAAAATCAATCTTTAAGGGGACTCCCATACAACAGACATGATTTTTCTTGCCGTTTTTATATATATGGAACCCTTCGTGCGCGAGTCCGACTCGAACTTGCCGGTTTTTATTATTTCGGTAAGTATTAATCGAATCAACAATGATCTTATTTTACGGTATGGATCATGCGCGGCAGAGAACAACGCGCACTTCTTTTAGGTATAATTTCAACTTATAGCATTTTTGTGATCTAAGGCGATTATCACACTGGCGCCGCAACCGCATGCGGCGACGGTGTGTAAGCGTGACAGCGCTACACACGCAGAGCGCAATCTCGCTCGTGCACCGGCGTCGCATGCGGAAACCGCATCAGTGTGAAAGACGCCTTACTTGATAATCATCAAGACTCCCCAACCCCCTTGTAGTTAATAATCTGAACACAGATCTTTCCCTAGACACAAGTTAGCTGACACAATCCTTCGGGAACAGAACGATGTAAACATTAATAGGCTACTCATTCTCATTCATTCTCATTCTCATTCATTCTCAATCTCATTCTCATTCATTCTATTTCTCATTCATTCTCATTCTCATTCATTCTCATTCTCATGGGAAAAATCCGGTCGACCCCTCCCCCTCCCCAATAGTCTTACATGATAAATGAACGGCACCAACCATCCAAAACTACATTATTAAGAAATTACGAAAACATATTTCCCCAAAACGTGTTTACACCCAACGATGTCACGAATGAGTTGCACATGTATGCAAATCAGTTTATCCTTCATAACAACCGTTTATACTAGCTTCGGCCTGCGATTTCGTCTGCGTAGAAATTGTACTGAAACTACACTCAAAGACCAAGAGAACTTGGATGGAAATTTTTATGTCAAATTCTTGTAAGGCTCAGTTTATTTTTAGGACAAATTAAATAACAACCCATTGTTCTATAAAATAGGACATTATATTTGAAAAAAAAAAAACTAAAACTAAAATAAATCTATATAATTAACAGTAAGGCCCTTCTCTCACGAGGCTACTCTCAAGCGATTTGTGTTTCGTACGCGTATCCTACGCGTCGCTTGTGAGTATCGCCATATTTATTCACTTCGTTTTGCACACGACGAGACGCGTCGACGCGCGACGACGCGTTTGATATCAGTCGCACGAGACTGTCTTGCTATAATATATAGCTGTATTGCGTTGTTAATGCATTGAAGTTGTATTGAAGTTGTATTGAAGTTGGATCGTGTCTACACGTGTTTTAAAGTTAGAATACGGCCCGTTTTGATGTGAAAAGTTGAAGTGGGTCATTATGACTAGGTACATTTTGCAGTCCTAATTAAATTATAGGACATTGGGCCTTACGAGGCGATACCATCTACTCTCCGTTACTCGAATACAACCCTTTTCGCAGGACGATGACATCCTGTATTAATGAAAATTTCATTTATTCACCAGAAAATGAAAACAAATACTAAATTAACAAGTATGCTTAGAGCATACAAGTAATACATAAAAATAAATTAACAAACAATATAAATATTATAATTAGTTTTGCATGTTTTTAAAGTGGGGCATTCCACTCATACAATAGATTGTTATTAAACCAAATACAAACATTGAAAACGTTGAAAAAATAATGAACCCAACAGGACAACCTCCTGTTTGGTTGATTTGTCCTGTTGGGTTGATTATTTTTTCAATGTTTGTATTTGATTTAATAACAATCTATAATATAAATATTATGTTTAATATAATTGTTATAAAAGTATCCTACTTAGAGAGTTCATTCAACCGGAGTCGCCATTGACAGGCGCTCCCCTCTACCGAAAAACCTCTACTCTCAAAAACATATGACCAGTGGTCATACACATGTATGGACTGACGTTTATCTGACGTGGCTTTTTTTATGTTACATACGAATAGCCATACATTTGACGTTCCCCTCCCCCGCAAAAATCGGCAGACTTTTTTTGTATAGAAAATGACTGTCGCAGATAGCTTAAAATTACTGTTGTTTTTGTGTAACTAGATCTAAGTTAATCATTTTCTCGATTTATACCAGTTTGTTTATTTTTGTAATTTAATAAAGTGTATAAATATTGTGTTTCTATGTCTACTGATCTATGTCTAATTTTATTGATATTATGTCTTAATACCCAAAATGTCTAGATTATAAGAATTTTTTACTAATAATATCAATTTACACCCTCCTACAATCATGTAATAGATTAAGATTATTGGCTAATAAACGAATGAAATACTCTGCACATACCAGCCACTAGTACGAGCACGCTAGAAAACCTATAAAATAGTTCAGCACTCGTACTCGTTGCTGGCGGACGGAAAGCTGAAATACGGAGCTCGGGACCGGGCAGAGATTCTCGCCCTCAGTCTCGAACACCAATTCAGACCGAACCCCGACTCAAACCCGCTACACTCGGCCGACATCGTGGAGCGCGTGCAGGATTACCTCAGCACGCCAATCCAACCACACGATGACCCGATCTACTTTTCTCCTTCACAGGTCCAGACAACCATCAGGCGACACTGCAACCCAAGGAAGGCGCCGGGCCCGGACGACATTCCGAACATGGCGCTTCGCCACCTGCCGCTAAACACCTTAGCGGCGGTGGCACGCCTGTTCAACGGAATAATGCGTTCGGGTCACTTCCCGACCGCCTTGAAGACTGGACGAGTCATCGTCCTACCCAAACCTGGGAAGGACAGAAGAAAAGCCGAGAACTATCGGCCCATCACACTGCTCAGCAACCTCTCGAAAGTATTCGAGAGGTTGCTGCTCCGGCATCTCACACCGCACATCGCTCCTAGGCCGGAGCAACACGGGTTCAGAGCCCAGCACTCGACCACCACGCAGCTAACGCGAGTGCTACATCACATGGGACAAGCCACCAACAAAAAGGACTCGACCGTGGCCGTGTTTCTAGACATGGAGAAAGCTTTCGACAGAGTCTGGCACGACGGTCTAATCTACAAACTTTCTCTGTCCACAGCTCCCCGACGCATCGTGAGAACATTGGCATCCTTCCTGGCAGACCGACGCTTCCACGTCCAAGTGGAGGGCGCCCACTCCCTTGAACGCCCCATCAGAGCGGGCGTTCCACAAGGGAGCTGCCTGTCATCGGCCTGCTACGCTCGCTACACCGACGACATACCAGTCGTTGGCGACGCCAAGCTCGCCCTCTTCGCGGACGATGCCGCCTACTACACGTCGTCATTCAAGATTGCACACGCAGTCCAGAAGATCCAGCCGACGCTCGACGCCCTCCCTGACTGGCTCTCCAAATGGAGACTATCAGTCAACGTGGGCAAGACGCAAGCCATTATTATTACTAATGCCATTAAACTGACTCCTCCTCCTTCTCTCTTAGGTCAGCCTCTTGTATGGTCGCCCACAGTGAAATATCTGGGGGTCACCATCGACAAAAGGCTCACGATGACGCAGCACGCCGCGGAAACACGCCGCCGAGCCCTGACCGCCCGCACGAAATTATACCCCGTGTTCAACAGTAAGCTCCCTGTACGAACCAAACTCGGACTGTACAAAGCTTACGTTCGAACACGACTTACCTACGCCGCACCTGCCTGGTATTCTTTCTGTGGCAGGACAAACAAGGAGAAGCTAAGACGGCAAGAGACGATGGCGCTACGCATCCTCACCAAGGCACCGAGACGCAAGAGGAACGCCACCATCGCCGAAGAACTACAGTGGGAGGGCCTGGAGCAGTTCGTAGTCAGACTCGCGCGGGTCATGTTTGACCGCGCGGACAACTCTGGCTACGAACACCTCCAGAACATCGCGCCCCACTATATCAGGCCTCCCGAGTGCAGGGCCCGGGCTCTACCACGGGCCCTGCTACACCTCGGATAGCAGCAGACGCCAGCACCGCGGCTGGGCCATCGGGCCCGCCGCGGACACCGCCGCCGCGGCCGGGCCATCGGGCCCGCCGCGGCTCGCCGGGACAAGAAGCAGATGACATCACCGCGGCTGGGCCACCGGGCCCGCCGCGGACACCGCCGCCGCGGCACGCCGGGACTCGCGTCGAAGCAGATGACATCACCGCGGCTGGGCCATCGGGCCCGCCGCGGACACCGCCGCCGCGGCTGGGCCACCGGGCCCGCCGCGGCACGCCAGGGCTAAGACGCGAAACAGATGACATCACCGCGGCTGGGCCATCGGGCCCGCCGCGGACCGCACCTGACACCATCGCTGCGGCAGGGCCATCGGGCCCGCCGCGGCCACACCAGACGTCAAGTCGTCCTCAAAACGACGACGAGCGACCATCCCACCGCAGTGGGATGCGATATGACACAGGAGTCATAGCAGAAATGCGGGCACTCCAACCCCTGCCCCCATCATAAGAGGAGCAGCGGACGACACCACATACTCGTTGCTCACTTCTACAACAACTCCCAGCGGGGAAACACCTGCAACTACACTGCTCAAATGTTTTACAATTCTAAATAAGTGTTCTTATTCATCTCCCTACATTGCCTGGTAAATGGTACAGCGGGTCAGCGCTGCTTGGTTCGACGTGGTAATCCGGTCTGCACACAACAATGACAGACATGGCTACTCCGTCCGGGTTGAATTCTTTAAGGTATCCTATATTCTTTTCCAGCTTGTAAATTATCTGTATGCCAAATTACACATAGATCCGTTCATTCGTTTTTGAGCCATAATAACACACCCAAACAAACCAATGTTCATATTGAAAATAGATGTCATATACTTCAGAAAAAGTGACCAAACCCTCGGAGGGTTTGGTCACTTTTTCTGAAGTATATGACATCTATTTTCAGTTTATATATAGTAGTGTAACTACTTAAAAAAAAAAAAAAATTGCAAATCAAAAAATATTGAACAAAAATATTTGATTTGCTTCAAGATTCAATGTTCATATTTATAATATTAGTATTCAAAAACTTTTAAAGTAGGCTTCAAAAACTCATTGCATTATTTACTGTGGTCATAAAGAGCAACATACAGGTACAATGTCACATACGCTTATGGTCTCTACAGACTAAAGCGACATGTCAGTGCAACAGAGCGAGATGGAATTGTGCTCGCCAACAAATGACGATAAAAACCCACAGGTAGTGAATGATCTCAACTGTATTTTTAACCGACTTCAATTTCATAGAAGGAGGAGGTTCTGTATTCGGGCTTTTTTTTATGTATGTTCACCGATTACTCCGAGACGCGTAGTCCGATTTAAATAATTATTTTTTGTTTGAAAGGGTCCACTTCCAAGGTGGTCCAATATTAATCTGGTGCTGTTCTGATGATGGGATCTATGAGGAATTGAGGGAACTCCTCAATTTTTAACGGCATATGTATGGTGATTTGGGTGTTTTCTTAAGCAACTCAAGGATTTTCTCTCGGAAACCACCAAATTGATGATGTGGACCTCATGATGATGGTTGTTTTGAAGATAATGATGATGATTATTTTTTAATGTCGGATGTTCAGCGATTACTCCGACACCCGCGGTCCGATTTGAGGAATTCTTTTTTGTTTGAAAGTAACTGCCTCTAAGATAGTTTCACATTAATCTGGTTCTGTTTGGATGATGGGATCCATGAGGAATTGAGGGAACTCCTCAATTTTTAAAGGCACATGTGATTTGGTTGTTTTTTTAAGCAACTCAAGCATTTCCACTCGAAAACCACTAATTTGATGGAGTAGACCTAATGATGAAGACCACATCTGATATGTGGAACTTTCCTTACATTGAGTAGGTATTATGAACTTTTTCTTATATATCTTCACCGATTATTGCGAGATCTGTTGTCCGATTATGATAATTATAACCACTAAAAATGGAAAAATAAAAGCTTTTTACAAAAAAAAGATAAACCGACTTCAAAAAGGATAAAATAAATTATTATATTATTTATATGCGTTACAAACTGATATGTTTGAAGTCGGTGCCAAGCCAAAAAGTTACAATACCGGTCAAATCAGCTTCAAGTCTGAAAATCACAAAACATATCGATACCTACTTACATTTCAAAGGTGAATGTGAATCTATCTGTTACATTTTCACGTCTAAACCACTAATCCAATTTTGATGAAATGTGGTACTCATGTCTATATACTTGGATACACGTCTACTTTGTCAATAATCAGATAAAGACGGCAAATAAAAAAAAACATGTATGGTTGACCTTCCATAGAAAATTTGTAATATCGCGCCTTTTTCTACTGAAAAGGTGGGTCCCACACACCCAGTGTGTCTGAGTATAGACAGATCAATCTAGCCATTGAATTCCTTTACACTTCGATGTTACACCTTAAATGAAGTAGTATAAATAATTCAAACCGAAGCACGGGCTCCGTTCGAGATATGGTTAGTCAGAAAACTAGTAAAAAAGTGTATTAAGAAACATCATAAGACCCATGATTATACTTTCTTTCTGTACTTGAATGAAAACCTACGTGCAGTCAATACCGTATTAGAATAGTTCTATAGTATGAAGAACAATTCACTGAGCAAATACGCCTCGTTCATATTAACTGTTTTGTGATTTTCAGACTTGAAGCTGATTTGACCGGTATTGTAACTTTTTGGCTTGGCACCGACTTCAAACATATCAGTTTGTAACGCATATAAATAATATAATAATATATTTTATCCTTTTTGAAGTCGGTTTATCTTTTTTTTGTAAAAAGCTTTTATGTTATTTGGAAACTAAAACCGGTATTCGATATAGCAATTTGTAGGGCCCAATCTGTTGTATACCCTGCCTCTCCCTAACCCTCCTTCAGCTCCCTAATGGCCCTAATTCTTATTACTACAAATTGCAATGTCTAACACCGGTTTAAATACGTTTATACTTTTTACAATAGACTAAATGGATTTGAAATAGTCAATGAGATGTATTTTATTGCAGAGTCATCTTGCATTGCTTTGCGCGTTCATCTTCATTAGATTTTGACGTTAAATTATAGGAAATTTTATTAAAAAAAAATATTTTTAATTGCAAAGTCAATTATAAAAATTAAAGAGTATATTGGAAATTAATAAAACAAAATTATATTAACATTGTTAAGCTTTGTGCGGAAATAGACATTATTGTACATTGTATGAGCTTCAATATAAACCATGAGGCTTCTGTTCCAGCACAAACTCTATCGGTGAGTATTGTAATACTTGTAGTTGTAATGAAACGTCTAGGAAGTCAAGTTGATATTGGAAAATTGGCAAATTGAAAATGCATGACAAATATATCAGCAACATGTCAACGTCAAATCGTGATGTTTGTAGGCACCTTTATGCGTAGGTATGTGTGTGTATTCGCGCCTAAAATAAAGGCGATAAACACAGGGTGATATAATTGAAATCAGTTTCCATGGAAACATAAATAATGCTGGGTAGGTCATGCGATGAGTTAGAGTGCGACGTTTTGAGTTTAAGTTTTTTATGCTGTTTATCCTTAATTTATCGAAGGAGCGGAGCGTCAATACTTAGAAAATAGATTTTCTAAGTGTTGGCGATGGATTATTGTAACTTGGAAATTTACGTAGTGGACACAGTTCAGAAACTAAAGTACGTACATCAAACGTTTTGTGTAGGTACTTCGTTTTTAAATAGTCATATTTGTGACTCATAAACATAATTTTTTCTTACACATGGTGTTTCTCTTAAACTGGTTAGATGTTTTCTTATAGGACAACGCATTTATATGTATTTTTAAGATTTGATGTACTGTTTTTTTTTTGACGTGATAACGTCTTTAAAATCGTTTTAGTCGGGTGACATGTTCAGAAACTTGTGTCACACCAAAACCTCACGAGCGCGATCGCAGGTATAACGAGAGAGAGACGGACCGATCTCCCGTCTCATCTCGAGCGCTGCCAGTCATTCCGTGAAACTTGTCACGCGGAATCCTCACGAGCGGAGGCTGGCATAGCGTTCGAGTGAGTGGACCGATCTTCCGTCTCTCTCACTCTAGCGGCATACAAACGAATGGAGATTTTCTCGTGCGGTTAAGTTTTCGTTGAATGTTTAACAGTGAAACAAAATGTGAAGTGCAAGTGAAGTGTTACAACAATTGCAACAAAAAAAGGTGAATAAAATATCCTACTTACTAACAATTAACATTCTTGAATAAACTTGTAAAAGTAATGAAAGATGGAAAAAAGACACGTGTAAACAAACGAAATTTAGAGGTTATGTTATGATAAAAATGAATTGTGGTAGTGTTAAATAAAAATAAAAACATAGTTGGACTCATACCCTAAATAATTATAATACGGAACGGACGTTATCACGTAAACATCTCGATCGTAAACCTACTTTACAAACAACCAATTTTTTTTTAAAGTCCCGCCTATTTTCTTGGCGCTCATAATTCTTCTCGGGACAGAGGTGTAGGGTTAGAACCGGTGTAGTTTGTTTTTCTTTTTCTCTTTTACTTTGACAAACTATATGATACGTGTAAAAGGGGTCTTGTGGCCTACTTACTGAATAAATGTTTGAGTTTGAGTTATGTGACGCAAATTATTATCGTTTGTCCATCTGTCAATACCGCATAGTAAGTGTAAATTTGTCCATAGTCTTCAAGGAATAAATAAGGTAAACACTCCAGTGCTCGTCACTATCCAGGTACATGCTTTAAACTTGAGTCATTTGAATAAAGGTGACGACAAGGTGTTGTTTATTGGGCATTAACGTGTCGATCGCTGGTACGTCAACCTTAAGTAAAAACCAAATTTTATTCTATAGCCGCTAAATGCCTATAAAAGGGTCTAGGGGGGTCGGAGAACAAGTGCGGAAGACAACGCTGTATATATATATATTTTTATACCCTGACGGTGGCGAAAAATCATATGGTCCATCTGATGGTACGCAGATACCGTAGCCTATGAACGCCGGCAACTCCAACACTAACACAATATGTTCTAAATTTTGTTAGAGCATATTGTGTTAGGGTTGTGTTTCTGCCGGTGAAGAACTCCAAGAGGATGCATTGCGCTGACGACGAGGGACCCTCTTACCCCTCTAGCCGTTTTCACAGTGAATCCTCCTTTCAAAAGGGTGGGCAACACGCATGAGACACCTATGGAGTTACAGGCATCCATAGAATATGTTAGCTGCTTACTATTAGGCGGGCCGTATGCTTTTTTGCAATCGTCTTGGTATAAAAAAAACGATGCACCCTAATCTTCCGAACGACCTATACCGGACCACGCAGTTCGATTATTTATATGTTTGCCTTAGCGCCGGCGCGCTTAAGTTATGGAAATATGCCCCAGTGTCCAGGGGGTCACGAGGGTTCAGACATACATACATACATACATATTGGTATTTAATTTGTGAATTTACGAAACATCAACATGGGCAGGGAATAAGGTCCCACTTAGCTTTAAATAGTAATTAGGTACCAAAGCTTTAGATAGTAATACCATTAGTTAGTTTAAGTTTTCTGTCCTTGTTTTGTGCTAATAAATATATTTTCTTTCTTTCTTTTTCTTTCACATTTTCGATATGGAGTTATTGCACTTCCTAAAACTACACAATATACCGGGTGTTACATATACAGTGTGTAAATTTTATACGGGCGTATATTGTACTGGCGATTAGTATTGGACCTAGGGAACCTATTTACATTTATTTCTTTATGAAAATAAGGATTTTTTTTTCATACATAATAATTCAGCCCGCAATGTATTCATGACAATTAAATAACCGATACCGATGCGTCATGTCAGTTATGTCAGTTTTAAATCAGTTGTATAGCGTACATTGGTGCCCGGTAGGACTTTAAAAAATCGTTACGCATAATTAATAACACTATTTAACAAAATGATTATACTATATGAGTCCTAGATATAGCTGGATACTATAGGTGGATAAAGTATACGCCCGAATATAATTTACAGGCTGTAGATCGGTAAGTATGGCCAAGTCAGTAAATGAGACATACAAAGATCTGTTCTTACTTTCTTAGGAACTATGTCATCGATTTTAGGGACAAGAAAAACTGCATACATATATTTAAAAAAAAAACTTGTACTCAGTTCGGCAATGAAGGTAAATGCGTTTGTTTAGATTTTTTTTTTAATACCACGACGGTGGCAAACAAGCATACGGCCCGCCTGATGGTAAGCAGTTACCGTAGCCTATGGACGCCTGCAACCCCAGAGGATTCACATGCGCAGATTATTTAACTTTTCTATTGACCCCGAATATATATTCTATTGACCGTATACACTAACAAAGTCGGACCTTTTACAAAACTCCTCCACATATTTCAACAAACATACAACAACATGACAAATCAGAAAATGGGGCCCTATTTGTAATGTTAAATAAAATTGTGCCTACGCCAATTATTGGGATTAGGTTGCCGAGCGGTCCCCAGCGGACTCAATAGAGCAAAAAGCTGGGACAAACGGAAGATTTGATTTGTCAAAATAATGGGTCGCGTCGTTGTTAATAGTTAGGTATATTTTTCTGTTTCATGAGTTTTTAGTCAATTGAACATATAAGTATTACCAACTTTAAACATTCTAGTGATAAACGTTGACTTCATAAAGAGTAATAGTTGCTCGTGCACAAGCCATAAAAAGGTCAAATACGACTTTTCGTGAACAAGAGATTTCCTTCAGCGTGATTATTCCTTAGGACCCAAGGATGGATTTGAAAAGTGGAGCCACCAAGATTTTTGATGTAAATTCTTAGGGGGGGGGAGGCTCTCAACTTTATCTTAATATCTACATCAGTTAACCTACTAGCCTACTAGGCCAAGTTTGGTATCGTTAGTCACTTGTATCGCAGTGAAAAGACCTTCAGCTGGTCACGTGAACATACGATCTTCAGGGTATCAGCTGACAATCTTTCCACCTAGATACAGCCGGCTAACGATTTTTCATGTTTGTAAGAGCATATATAAACTATCATCTGACAAATTTTCAATCTTGACGTGATGACCGTTTTTTTTAAGTAATTAAATAGCTGCCGTTCGTCAACCTACCAACAGAGCGTCAGCTGACCTTCAAGAGGCTTCATTATACATCGCCTTTAACAACTTTACAAGTTATAGCCTGGGACGCGATTGGTCATGAAATTTGTTCCTGGCTTACGGTCCATTACTAAAGTATAATTAAGTTTTGTAAGCCTTTTTAATAAATAACAATGTTGGTTTGTATTGTCTACTTTCTTCGAGTAGTATCAGTTATAGTGGCAGTTGCAGCTATAAAAATACGGCTTTTCGTGAACAAGAGATTTCCTTCAGCATGATTATTCCTTAGGACCCAAGGATGGATTTGAGAAGTGGGACCAAGATTTTGTATGTAAATTCTTAGGGGAGGGGGGAGGCTCTCAACTATATCTTCATATCTACATCAGTTAAGCTACTAGGCCAAGTTTGATATCCTTTTCGTATAAATCGGGGATGCCCAATTCATTTATGGTATAATTTTGACACCATTCTGAAGAAAAAACATGTAAAATAAAAATAAAGTTGTTAAAGGCGATGTATAATGAAGCCTCTTGAAGGTCAGCTGACGCTCCGTTGGTAGGTTGACGAACGGCAGCTATTTAATTACTTTAAAAAAAACGGTCATCACGTCAAGATTGAAAAGTCAGATGATAGTTTATATATGCTCTTACAAACATGAAAAATCGTTAGCCGGCTGTATCTAGGTGGAAAGATTGTCAGCTGATACCCTGAAGATCGTATGTTCACGTGACCAGCTGAAGGTCTTTTCACTGCGATACAAGTGACTAACGATTTTTTATATTTGTAATAGGATATAAACTATCATTTGACAAAGTTTCAATTGGGACGCGATGACCATTTTTATTAAATCGATTAAATGTCTGCCGTTCCTCAACCCACCAACGGAGAGGCAGCTGACCTTCACGAGGCTTCATTACACATCGCCCTTAACCAAACAGGTGGTCGCCTGGGACACGATGACCAACGAAATTTGTTCCTGGCTTACGGTCTATAAACAGTCCCACGGGAAAGTAAAAAGCCCACGACACAAGCCAAAGAGGTATCGTTCGAAAACAAATGTTCATTCCTCAATAAAATGTGTCTCAGCAACCATACTTCATTTTAAGCGCCCAGATAAAATCAAACAGATTTTTTATTAAATAAAAAATAGATTATAATCACACGAGATACCCGGATGTCAAGAAAAATTCTTAAACCAAAAAAAGGACGCATCAAAGCAAACATTCAAAAAGAACTTAATATCATTTTTAAATTCTTTATGGGCGCATAACTGGCCGGCTGTAAAAAACAACTAAACCTCTCTTTTTAACGTCAAATATTGGAGAGGGATAGTAGAGCGATCGTTTTATCGGAGCGCAAGGGAAACAAAACGGTGTATTTTTTTAAATGTATTCTTTTTTTTAAACGGCGTCACACGCAGGGAGACAAATGTTAGCCATTCGTTCTGAGCATGTATTTAGATGTTCGGAGTTCGGTATTTGAACGGTCAAAGTATTTTTAAAAGTAAATTGAATTAACGTCTGGGCCGTGATTAAATATGATATAGTTCTCTATTATTGTTTTCTTTTGTACTTGGGTAAGTATTTTTGTGTTTCAATTTTCAAATTAAACAAACATTTTTGCTCATAAAAATTTAACAAATGATTTGTACGCAAAGTACTGATAATACCTTTTCATTAATTTTCAAAAATTATTGATTTTATTTTTACTTTTTAATCTCATTTATTTTATAAGCCATACATCTTAATGATTAAGTCGGCTTAAAAATAAAGACAATATACCTCAAAGTATACTTAAGGGTTATTTTTAATATATTCAAATCTTAGGTTCAATGAGTGTGTGATGAAGCTTAAGAATGTACCACTGTGTTCGGCAGTGAACATTGAGCTTAAGGCTTGATGGAAAAAGAAGAGAAGATACCCCGCGGAACATTGGGTTTCTCTCAGATTGATTTGATTTTTGGATTTGGGCCATTACCCACCGCCGCTAAATAGCCTTATAAAAATCCAAAAATAATCTGAATAATTTGAAATCTGAGAGATTCCAAATTCATCTAGGGAGGATTGGTTGGGTCCCAAAACCTTACAGCTAACGGGAATATAGTTCTTTTCTAGCCACATTGTAGAGGTAGGTACTTATTACGTTATTACGAGTAAGAAACTCTAAAAAATATGTACTCACAACTTACCTACTGGGCAGATTTTCTTAATTAACTTGTGAGTAAAAGAATAAGTTCCTAAATTGTACGGGTCGGCTTAAAGTTTTACAAACGTTATTTGTAAAGATTTGTTTACGCATTTTTAAATACACTATAAAATATTTATTTGTATTTTATTAGTACTTAAACATTTTCTAACAATGAACTAAATTAACTGTTAGTTTAGAAAAAGGAACCGTTATTATGCGCAGTTAAGTAATAAAACTACCCTTATTTCAGAAACAAAGGACCCTTTTAAATATTCATGGCCATTTAGCATAACGGGAAACGATTTGTCCCACCATTTTTTGCCTAAAATATTACAGAATTCCACGAGTTTGTTACACAAATGTCAAAAAAAGGATAGATAATGTTTTTGTTATGTTTGTACTAGTTTCCACCCGCGACTTCGACCGCTTAGAATAATGAAATTGTCACACGCGTAAATACGGCACTTATTTCAATAACAATAAATGTATGTGTAAATGTGTAATGTGGTTGTGTTTGTGTAATATATCTTCCTCATCATCAACCTCCTAGCGTTTTTCCCGGTTATTTACCACGACCTAATTTGAGCCTGGAATCCGCTTGACAACCCAATCCCATGACTTAGCGTAGGCACTAATTTTTATGAAAGCGACTGCCATTTGACCTTCCAATTCCAACCTAGATGAGAAACTAGGCCTTAGTGATATTAGATCCGGTTTCCTTATGTTTTTCTGTACAGAAAAGCGACTGGTAAATATCAAATTATATTTTGTATACAAGTTCCGAAAAACAGTGGTATGAGCCGGGTTTGAACCCGAGACCTCCGGATTGAAAGTCGGACGTCTTACCCCCAGGATACCAGTGCTTTATTTAAATGTAATGTAATGTGTTATATATCTTGTAATATTAATATTTTTTTTTTGTATTTTAAATAGATTTTTATCCTAATCCTAAATAACAAATCATTAAGTTTGTGCGGAAAGTAAAGTGTCGTGGTTTATATGAGAACTCATACATTCTACGGGATTTCTCTTTCTGCAAAGACTACCAACTACGGCAAAAACCTTCTATTGTCTACAAAAAGGTTTTTTTTTCTAAGTATGTAGTGACTAAACACAATACACCAGTGAAATAATTAAGATAACAAACATAGTTTCTCTGATGTGGGTCGAAATGACTCACTTTCCATTTAAGTCAATTTCTTGGAAACAAATGATATATCGCAAAGCCATTTTGTGTTAAAAAAATGTGTTAAGGGGCTCCCTTTGCAATGACCTTCGATCTAAATCCCTTAGTTGTCTAATGATTTTTATTTATTTATTTTTATTTGAGTACATAGGAAAACTTACAGCTAGGGTAACAAGATAGGCAGTAATGTGGAAACAGTGAGCCAATTAAAAGCTTCCACAGGCAGTTGCTAGCTAAATTAATGTTGTATTAAGAATTAACGTCTGCAAGCGATACTTTCAATTTTATACGGTCGGACCGGTGTCCCGAAAGGTCGCAAGTTCGAATCTTGCTCGACGCGGTGAATTTTTCCTTTTTTCTTTCAATTATAAAATTGATTTTTATAACTTATCAGATTATCAGTAACGGCCTTAAATAATATAGAATCATATAATATTTATTTTAATATTAATTGTCTTCGAGATATTTGACATCATAGATATCTTATAATGTCAATGTTTGACATCAAAGTCGAACAATTTTAGGCCAAAAAAGATGTTTTCTGGTCATAGCTTTCGTGTTAATTAGTTAAAATTAGTCAGTTTTTAGAGCCGTCAAAGAGGAACCCTAATATGTTGATTTCGTAGATGTAAAATTATTTATCTAAGTACACCAATATCATAAATCCTCTATTCCGCGTTGGGAAACCGTATGTAATTACCACCATTATTGCAACCAGTAACGTAACATCAGTGTATTATCTGTGACAGTGTGGTTAAAATGTATGAAAATTCATTACCTACAGGAACGTAATGAAAATCCGACCTCCTCCCCGACCGCCGGCACAATCGAATTGGTCATGCATTGGTGCAATGGCGATCATTCTAATGGTTTCCGAACACTTCATTTGGGATTTATAATGTGTGTAGATAAAGCAGTGTATACAACTGTACGTAATTAGGCCTTATTACGTAACAGTTACATAATCTTCTATTACAGTATTCGAATATCGAGTACCACTAAACGAAGCATATGATAAAATAAATACCCTTACCGGGAATTAAACCCGGGACCTCCTGTTTCGTAGGCAAGCTCCCTACAGACTACGACTATTGTACATATTGATAACCCTTATCTATATGTCACTTCAAAGTTCAATGGCAGCTCGAAAGTTACTCATAAACCCTTATTTAAGTCTCAAACTAACAAAAAATTCCTACTCATATTTTATTTAAATTTTATTGGAAAATCAACCTTACATATTATAAAATAAGACTCAAAGCTGCTATAACCTAGTATATCAATACGCAATTTTGAAAGTAAGTGTAGTCTCCTATTATGATTGAAAAGACAACCTTAATACGCTAAATATAAAGTTCTTTTTAAGTAAGGAAACATTTTTAGAAAAAGTTAAAACGGTAAGAAAAAACTTGTTTTGTTTATGGTGCGTCACTTTGACAATGGATTGAGTCATGAAATGGGTGGGTTTGTGTTTTCATACAGTTTAAAAAAGCTTTTTTATAATTACGTAATTGTTTGATGTCGGGGCGGTATGCTTGTTGGTAGTGGCTGCTTAGGAAGCTGAAGGTTGGGTTCCGGGACAAATATTTGAGAATAGAGAAGATATTTTTATTTGAAAATAAACATGTCTATTTTGTAAGGAGTAAGTTCAGAGGAGTAGATTAGTATATAAACATTCACAATTAAATATGTATAGGTTAAGACGAAAAAAAAATACAAGTAGGTTGTCAAAAAAGTTCAGACATTATAATTCATTGTGTCATTACCTATATTTTTTTAAAAAGAAAAAAAAAAGATTCTATTATCGGACAAGAAGTTAGATTTTGTAGATTATGTTTATTTAAATTCAAATGGCAAGAAATAATCTTTCATACATTTAACAAGTAGAAATATACGACTTACTTTGTCAATAGGTAATAGTTATACATATTATCCACTAACTAGGTAAATTAAATGTGTCACTTTTTTGGAAAAGGTGCCATTTGGAGGGAGGATTTGGTTGAATGTTAAGCAAGTTCAGTATTGTATTTGAGCAATAAAAATGCCCGCAAAAATGGTACCGTTCCCAAAGTAATGTCACAAATATTAAGTAAGCGCGTTGATGTCTTATATTCAGAGCAATGGCGCGTAGTTTCAGTGTTCGCGAGGCAACTGGATGGCTCGCGGTATCGCTCCCTCTGCCTACGCGTTGTGGAATCAGCCTGTGCAGCTCGAACTGCCCCCCCCCCCTCCCCCTCATTATTGGAGCCAGGCTTTAGCAAAAATAATAAAATCAAATCATCATATTACTTGTCTAATCCGAATGAATCTCAAGCTACCTATACACTGCTGTCACAAATACATAAAACAATAGGGTTGCACTAACCATGCACGTACTATAAAATCAAATTATTATATTATTGTACTAATCCGAACGAACCTCAAGCTACGCTAGGGCTGTCGCATCTAAGCAAACACATGTAACAATAGGGTTGAACAAGCGGTCATTACCGCGCATTCCGCGCCCGGAATGTCTACATCCCACCCTTAAGGTGAAGCTCTCACACATTCATTTTTGGCCACAAAAAAATGACACTTAATTTTTTTTTTTTTCAATTGAATTGAAAATATTAATTGATTATTTTGTATTGTATGGTTTTAAAAATAATGCATATTGTGGTCTAACTATATCTATGACGACAAAATCTCATTAAATTTTGTAAGTTTTTAAATTTTATAATTTAAAAACTTACAAATTTATTATTAAAATAATAAGCATTTAAAGCCACATGTAACGTTGATTCAACGTTGACCATTTAACTCTAAATATCCGCATAAGACGTTGTGAAAACAGAAATGATTTGCTCATTTTAATATATTTGACCTATAATTTAAATATAACACTGCGCAAGCGCTGGTAACCAGGCGGTAGGACGTCCTACTTTCAATGGAGGTCCCGAGTTCAAATCCCGGCTCGTACCACTGAGTTTTTCAGAGCTTATATCATTTGATATTTACCTGTCACTTTTCGATGTAGGAAAACATCGTAAGGAAACCGGACCTATTCCCAATAAAGCCTTTACTCCTTTGAGTTGGAAGGTCAGATGGCAGTCGCAGTGGCAGCTAAGCCTACGCCAATTGAGATTAGATTGCCAGACTCCAGCCTCAATAGAGCCGTGACTATGACAAAAGGATGATGAATAAATACAGGGTGTAACATAAATACAGGGTGTAACATAAATACAGGGTGTAACATAAATACAGGGTGTAACATAAATACAGGGTGTAACATAAATGCAGGGTGTAACATAAATACAGGGTGTAACATAAATACAGGGTGTAACATAAATACAGGATGTAACATAAATACAGGGTGTAACATAAATACAGGGTGTAACATAAATACAGGGTGTAACATAAATACAGCGTGTAACATAAATACAGGGTGTAACATTAATACAGGGTGTAACATAAATACAGGATGTAACATAAATACAGGGTGTAACATCAATACAGGGTGTAACATAAATACAGGCTGTAACATAAATACAGGATGTAACATAAATACAGGGTGTAACATAAATACAGGGTGTAACATAAATACAGGGTGTAACATAAATACAGGGTGTAACATAAATACAGGTTGTAACATAAATACCGGTGATCCGTTTAAGGGTATAATTGGTATCGTATTGCTACTAAGAAAAAAACCAGCCAAGTGCGAGTTGGACTCGCGCACCGAGGATTCCGTACAAACCTGTAGGTATATAGGGGTAGTAACTTTAAAATTATTAAAAATATTTTTATAATATGATGTAATTAAAAATTTACGGTTTTCGCAATTTTCCCTTTATCTGTGCTATAAGACGTTGTTTCGTACCAAATTTCAAGTTTCTGAGTTCACGGGAAGTACCCCGTAGGTTTTGCTAGGGCCGAAAAACTCTAAAATTTGCAGCATAAACGACTGTATCTTTTGATTGCGTTGGCTTTTAAGTTTGATTTTTTCACAGCTCCAAGGGACAATAGAGCTGAGTATTTGATATAAATTTCAGCTTGATACCTCCACGCGTTCCTGAGAAAAATGTTCTTGACAGACAGACAGACAGACAGACGGACAACAAAGTGATCCTATAAGGGTTCCGTTTTTTTCCTTTCGAGGTACGGAACCCTAAAAATTGAGAAAATTATTTTTGACGCAAAAAAAAAAAAATTGTATGTGGCACGTCATCTCAGCCGGCCAACTCATACAAAACATTTTTTTTTGCGTCAAAATAAGTTTTGTCTTAGGTTTTCATAATTAGAATAGGATACCAATTATGCCCTTAAACGTATCATCAGCATTATGTTACACCCTGTATAACACAGACTTCCCCTTAACCCATATCTGGTGTCGGTGGTCGGCCTGATTTATTGTCCGTCCGTCCGCCACCCCGGGAGCCGACGCGCGGCCCAAACCTCCAAAAAAACAGACATACAGACAAAAATACATTTAGGACTTAGGTTATGTTTTATCTTAGGTTAAACAAGTGAAACAAATGTGACGGTTTGTAAAAGGAACCATTTGGCGGAGGTCGCTTACATTGTAAGTACGTTGTCTCTCTCTTCCTCATAGCGTTTGTCCCGGCTTTTTGCTCCATTGAGCCTGGGGTCCGTTCGGCAACCTAATCCCAGGAATTGGCGTAGGTTTTTCCGAAAGCGACTGCCGTCTGACCTTCCAACCCAGCGGGGATAGGCCTTGTTGGGATTAGATCCGGTTTACTCACGATGTTTTCCTTCACCAAAAGTGACTGGAAAATAAATATCAAATGATATTTCGTACATAAGTTCCGAAAAACTCAGTGGAACGAACCGGGGTTTGAACCCGAGACCTTCGGATTGAAAGTCTGACGTCTTACTGCCAGGGTACCAGCACTCTACATTGTAAGTACGTTGTATGATTCAATATTGTATAGAGTAATAAAAGTGTAAGCGCCGGCCGCTAACAGGTTCCTTTTGAATTAGACTGTCATATATAACCTTGCTAACATTAAGTGTCTTGCCAAAAAACGGTGGTGTTTTCCATTTGTCCACGCTTGGTCGCTTCAGTAGCGTGCGAGTTTGGAACGGGGAAGACAAATGAAATTGATTTCTGGAAAAAAAATCCCATGTGTTCTAGGCAGGCACAGATGGGAATACAATCAAAAATCCCATGTGTTCTAGGCAGGCACAGATGGGAATACAATCAAAAATCCCATGTGTTCTAGGCAGGCACAGATGGGAATACAATCAAAAATCCCATGTGTTCTAGGCAGGCACAGATGGGAATACAATCAAAAATCCCATGTGTTCTAGGCAGGCACAGATGGGAATACAATCAAAAATCATAGATATATTATGCACTTTTGTAACTACTAAGAAAAAAAAGAATCAAGATTTTTTTTTTTTCAATCTATCTATAAAAGTATTTTTATCAACGCCTATTACCCATATATTTATTTTATTATATTTTTATTTTTATTTATTGGGGAGAAAAACAGATACAAGCTAAAAACATTTAAGTACAAAAAAAAAATCACGGAGGTAAATAGGTACAGCTTATATCCTAGCACATTTATATTTAGCATAGAATAGGGACGATAACACATACAAATTAGTTGATAAGGTGCAAAATGATGAAGTGAAAATTTAAATAATCTATTGAAATGATTCAAAATTTCAAAATTTAATTTTTTTTTTAAAGTACGAAATATAAAAATCAATTATACCATTAAATTTTTACTTTAAAATAAATTGTATGGCAACCATATATAATACCCGGCCAAGTGCGAGTCGGACTCGCGCACCGAGGGTTCCGTACAAACCTATAACAAGCAAAAGTTGTAGTATGATTATTACTAAATTTGCTGTTTCTTTTTATTGCGTTGATATAAAACTGAGTTCACGGAAAGTACCTTTAGGTTTTGATACCCTTGAGATTACCTACTCATTTTTAAATTATGCGACTTATATTGCTATTTCTTATGATTGCGTGGACATAAAAGTTTCGTTTACTACAGCTAAAAAGTATTATAGACCTGAGTATTTGATATGAATTTTGATTTAATACCTCTACGCGTTTACGAGGAAAAAGGTAGTAAGTTTAAAATTTTAAAAAATAACTTTTTTTGTATGATTTTACTAAAAATGTCTATTTTTTGTAATTTTTCCATTGTCTATGCTATATGACGTTGCTTCGTGCCAAATTCCAAGTTTCTGAGTTCACTGGAAGTACCCGGTAGGTTTTGCGAGTGCCGAAAAACTCTAAAATTTGCAGCATAAACGACTGTATCTTTTGATCGCGTCGGGTTTTAAGTTTGATTTTTTCACAGTTCCAAGGGACAATAGACCTGAGTATTTGATATAAATTTCTGCTTGATACCTCCACGCGTTCCTGAGAAAAATGGTCTTGACAGACAGACAGACAAACAGACAGACGGACAACAAAGTGATCCCTTATAGAGTTCCGTTTTTTTCCTTTCGAGGTACGGAACCCTAAAAACGCAACATTTCACTGTAAAAATAGCAATTTTTTTATTTTTCCATACGTTGAACAGGGCGACTATGAGTATCGTGAGGTCACTTTTGCACGTCATTTTGTTAGCGTTTCGAGAAACAAATGCAAATCTCAGACTTTAAGTCTCATTTCTGACTTTTGTGTTGCTTTAACGTAATTGTAATCCAGCAGTTATGTCGAATGAAGTTAAGGGTAGCTGGAAAGTAATCCAAACTGAATGGAACTTTATAGGGTAGTTTGGGGGAATGCCACGAAGTCTCTTTTAAGTTTTCGACCTCGAGGACCTTGTGGAATTTGGAGGGGGTACAAAAAACCTATTTTTTTCTTTTTTTCGCTTATATCTCATAAACTAAGCACTTTTTGTGTACACCTTGTATGGCAAAGTTAAATAACAATAAATTTCCTGGAAGATAGCTGTCATACCAGATTTTCAGGCCAAATGTTAACGAAAATACAGTCGAAAAAAGGTTATTAAAATTTGAAGTAGCTTATCTGTTTTTTCCGTCATTGCTATGTTAATTATGTCGATCAATCACCAATATTAACGTTTTTGAATACCTATAAAATCCTAACTTTGTGGATATATTATTTTTTGTTATGCTGTCAAGTGTCATCATACATTAATAGCAATTAATGTATGATATTCTGTGGATATTAAGTAAAAGTAAAGTTAAATCCTCTCTATTGCACACCTTATAATAAGAAAACAGCACACCAAACATATTTACATATGAAGAGAGGCAAACAAAATGCGGCCTTATTGCTAATAAGCGATCTCTTCCAGACAACCTTTGGATGTATTATTTTTCGTTAAGCAGTCAAGTGTTGTGACACTTGAAAAGTCGTAATTTTTCATAATTGCTAAAACAATATGGTTCCGGCGCCATATTGGAATCTCAACAATAAATTGGCTGTATCTTCGTTAATATTTGGCCTGAAAATATGGTATGGAATTTCAGGAAATTTATTGTTCTTTAACTTTGCCATACAAGGTGTATACAAAAGTGCTTAGTTTATGAGATATAAGCAAAAAACTGAAAAAAAAATATAGTTTTTTTGTCCCCCCTAAAAATTCCACAAGGTCCTCGAGGTCGAAAACTTAAGAGAGTATTCGTGGCATACCCCCAAACTACCCGTTAAAGTTCCATTGAGTTTGGATTACTTTCCAGGTGAAATGTACATAACTGCTGGACTATTGGCCGCATATAGACATTTGATCCTCACATCAAAACGAATCGATTGATACCATACATAAAAAAAATCATCATGCCTATTGCCCAATTTGGATCCAGGTAGATCTATGTAAGGTTGTTTGTTTGTTAAAATATACCTAACAAAAAATATTTTTAATTTATTTGTCTTTTACTACTGAAATATTTGTATTTATAAATCAGTAAGTATATTTTGATTGCACATGTCAACTGCTTGTTCCATTTTAAATTCCATTATTATTTCCCACTAAGCTATCAAAGCCTTTTAGGCAACATGGTCGTGGCGCTTATTTGCCACCTCCTATCCCATCCTAGTACAAGTTATCTGCCGTTAGTCAACTTGACTATGTACACTCGTCTTTAATTTTGAAGTGTCCAACCTTGAGAGCTTTGAAGTACAGTCACTTCCAGAAATATTAATATATTTTTTGAGATCACTTCTTATATACCTATCAAAGTAGTATTTTTTTTTAATTTTTATACCACGTCGGTGGCAAACAAGCATACGGCCCGCCTGATGGGAAGCAGCTACCGTAGCCTATGGACGCCTGCAACTTCAGAGGTGTGGCATGCGCGTTTCCGACCTTTTACAAAAAGGAATTCACTGTGTTGACGGCTAAAGGAACAAGAGGGTCCCTCATCGTCAACACACTGGGTCCTCTTTGAGCTCTTTGGAAACCTTACTCACCAGCAGGAACACAACACTATGAGTAGGGTCTAAGTGCAATTTGGCTGTGGTTTTCTGTAAAGGTGGAGGTGGAGGTACTTCCCCAGTCGGGCTCTGCTCCAGATTTGAGCGAGATGACATTCGCTGTGCTGTGCCCTACCACACATAGCGAGATGACATTCGGAGTACCCGTACCTCTCTTTTGGACGTAGTTTAAGCACATACCCGGGTTCAAGATAGCTGTTTAGAAAAAATAAGACCCACTGAATTTCTTATCGATGATAATACTTCTCGGGTCAGAGGTGTAATGTTAGACCCGGTGTTTTTTTTTCTCTTGCATTTTTAAGTGCATTGTAATGTGCCTAAATCACAGATAAGTAGTCAGTAGGGTCAAATTTGCTTAATCTGAAAGTCCATCAGTTGTTAATTCAGCTCTTGAGGTCTTGGTTGGTTATATGTACAGTATAGGCGAGTACTATACATTTTCAGTTTAATGGTGAATGAAGGTCAGTGAAAACTTATTGTAGAGGGCGCTGTTCTAGATTCCATACAATGAGAGAAAGAGATACACACAATGAGAGAAAGAGACAGAAGATGAATGGTGATAGTATGGAGTGAAAATGCTTTTCTAAGGCAAAAACCTTCCCTATGGATGGCGTTAATCGACAGCATTTTAATTTTAGTGTGTTTCAGAAACCGATGGATTTTAATTTCGGAGCAATTCGAGACAAAACATTGAGCCATTTTCGCGATAAATAAAAACTACTTCGTGTCGTACAAATTTAGCTTTTCGAAGGACCAATGTTGAAGATGTCACTTTAACAGTTGCCTTTCCCATTACTTGATTAACCACATTGCCCAAATACAAAACTCAGTACGCGAACCAAAAATTGCACAAAAATTCTGACCTCCGTAACATTGCACTCGATCGATCAATCATTATTTCACATTCGCGATCACTCGCCCATAATTACAAATCAGAATATCGACTTTAAAAAGGTTACAGCACCAAGCCTTTTTAAAGGACTTACGCCATTCGGTATTTTGAAAAATCCAAGATGGCGGCCGACGCGACGTTTCATTAATAATATATTAACAAAAGACTTTACAAATATAAAGGGTAATTGAGAAATACCGCTGATTTTTAATTTTGAAAATGTCTTAAAAGTTGTAGTTTTTAAAAGAGTTAGGTCTTTTTCGAATTGAGGTATGAATTTGTATGGCTTGCAAAAATTTTAAGGATTAAAGTTCATTAGCGTTTAAAATAAAAATAAATATTGCAAGAGCAAGGGCCTTACAATACAACCTGGTCATGTGAAAATGTTACATTTATATTTTAGCCATTTAACTTTTTTATGTTAATCCTATTCATCGGTCTCTTTAAAGTATCAGTGGGGCCTTATATTAGTTTTTACAGATAAAATTATCATCGTTAGTGTTTAAAAAAATTTGGCACCTACTTTTGACAGATTTTTTGAGCCTATCAAGTAAATTCAATTTTGACGCTGTATACTGATATTAATGTAATTAAGAAAGATTAAGTCCGTCATTTATACTTTTTTCATACCATGACGGTGGCAATCAAGCATATGGTCCGCCTGATGGTAAGCAGCTAGTGCCAGCTAGCTTATGGACGCCTACAAATCTAGAACCAGTTTTATAGTGCAAAAAAATTGAAATAAATAAGCCTCCCGATGAATTTTTTTTTTGTTTTGATGTTTAATCGAATTAACCTAACCTTTTTACGACAAAGTATTTTTTTGTATCTTACCTGGTGATCCTATGTACCTGTACTAAATAGTTGATATGTAGGTACATATCATAGATTAATTAACCCAAGACCCCGTATAACTGGGCGACCCCCGCTCCCACTTACTTACTTACTTACTTACTTACTGCAGTAGCGCAGTGGATCTTGGCCTCCGACACCAAAGATCGCCAGGCTTGTCTGTCCACAGCCGTCTCTGTCCAGTCAAGGGCCACGCCACGCTTGAAGTAATTTCACTCTATAGTGCGACACTAAATATTGGAAGTGACAGTAAACTTAGTACGTCTCCATGGCAAACATTAATGTCTGACTGTCTCTTACGCCCCACGGAACTATGGCGCGTTCTCTGTCTAGCATTGCCTGTTCCCCTCTCGCACCCCTTCTTTTTGGCAGCTTAGTCTTCAAAGAAATAACGCGCTAAGCGGAGTAAAGAGATATCTGGTATATATTCTACAGTTTTATCTGTTTGACCTGGTGGCTGACTATTTATTTTTTATTTTTATTTATATATATTAAAGTACATCCACATCATATATATTAAAACTTATACTAAATGGTAATAACAACTGATATATACGACAATTACGGAGTACATAACACTGGCTACATTAAATTGCACGGAGATCAATTATATTAATAATAACTATATCTAAACATTAACCTAAAATTATACATCTAGAAATATTATACTATAATTTTAAACAAAAAAGAACCGACTTCACTAAGCATCCACCTTTCCAACACCAAATGTTCGATCTGCTGTAAAAAAAATACTCAAATCACCATAGGTGTGCCTATAATAGTTGAAGAGTTCCCTCGATTTCGCCAGGATCCCATCATCAGATCCTGACATGGTTACAATGGGACCAACTGTGAAGTATACGCTTTCAAACAAAAAAAGAATTTTCCAAATTGGTCCAGCCGTCTTCGAACAATAGGTGAACATACATAAAAAAAAAAAAAAAAAAAAAAAAAAAAAAAAAAAAAAAAAAAAAAAAAAAAAAAAAAAAAAAAAATTGCAAAAACAAAGATCCCGACGAATTGATAACCTCCTCCTTCGAAATCTTGAAGTCGGTTGAAAACTGCTGACTAGTAGAAAATGTGTTCTGGCATTTAGTCCGTCCTTTGTACTTATTTTAATTTATACTAAAATATTTTTTTTTTTTTTTTTTTAAAGATCCACTTACATACCTAATACTATTATCGTAATATCTCTGGACATAAATAAAACTAGTAGTCCGCCTCGAACTCAGAACTCGCGATTTCCTTGCAAACGAGAGGACCAATATAACAAGACCCATATGATGATTTTTTCGCGTCTTCTAGCTACATGACCCCTTGGTCGATCCTGCTCATATACGAACTCTCAAATTATATGTATCTCTGCTATAACCCCAACAAATTTCATGAAGATCAGAAAAGCGTTACTAAAGTTATCGCAGAACAAACTCTCAAAATCAAAAAGCCATCGAAATGCTGATACGTCCCACTAGCCAGAAGTTGTTTGTAAGAACTCACTTCGCTCGTTCGATAAACAATCTAAAGCATTAAGTCTCCGGCTGTACCAGCACGTAGAATAAATAACACTTCGTCATCAGCGCTTGGTTGAATAAAAAAACACCGCTACAATAATAAGGCTCGACTCTATCGTGGAAATAGACGTGATAAGGATTTTATCTACACTCATACTGTAAGTACTCTAAAATGCGTTCAAAAACCGTAGACAATGACAAGCATTACAACAAACCATTTAACTATGATAAGTTTCTTATCTGCGGCAGTAACGTAATTTTAACTATGCATGCTCAAATATTGTTAAGCAATGAGTTTCAAATTTGGAACATCGAATTTGATAACATAATGTTACCGCCATGGCCAACTCGATTGGTCCCGCGCGAGCGCCGGCACAATCGAGTAGGCCATGACGGTACAATGGCGGTCATTCAATGGTTTCCGAACAATGAATTTAATATATATAATATATGAGTGTAGATAAAGCAGTGTATGCAACTGTACGTAATTAGGCCTTAAAACACTCGTGTGATCTTATTATAAAATTCGCCTGCGGCTCATTTCATAAAACCACACTCATGTTTTAAGGACCCTTATTACGTAACAGTTACATAAACTACTAATATGTGATATTTTCAAGTCCAAGGTACATTGTCGGTTGTCAATAAGGCGTTGCTGCCATAAAAACCTGTGGAAACTTTTAATTGGCTCACTGTTTCTACATTACTGCCTATCTTGTTACCCTAGCTGTAAGTTTTCCTATAAAAAAAAAACATTTAGACGAACTTTATTAACAACCGACAATGATGTACAGTCACCGGCAATAGTATCTTCCTACACGAAGGCCGCAAAAATATGTGACACGCTCTTATTTGTAGGGCCATAGGAGCGTGTCACTTATTTTTGCGGCCTTCGTGTAGGAAGATACTATTGCCGGTGACTGTACCTTGTCCTTTTATCAAGTCAAAGGTTTGGCATTTTCAAGAAACGCCACATATGTGGCTGTCCATAAGAAAAGGACCCTTATGTTCATTTACATAAGGGCCCTTCTCTAATGGAAAGCCACATATTTTACACACTTTTATTATCAAGTACACACTTTTATTTAGCTTTATCCCCTGTATTATTTATGTGCTAATCTTAAATTCCAATCACTACCCGGTGTCTGATTGAGTTGAAAGGCATAGGTAGTTTACATGACAGTGCTTACTAGTGCTGACTGTACATATATAGTAACTTACTACATATGTACAGTCAGCAATGAAAGTGTGTACAAAAAAAATATTTTTGCGAGTTACTTGGTTCGTTCTACACACCGTGTTTTTAACATTGAAAATGTTTTCGAAGCATCTGTATTGGCCCGATTTTCAGCCAAAGTGCAACATCGCCCTGGTGTCCTACATGTTAGAGCGATGTAAATTTTTGTGATGTCAAATGACGCGTCTTGGCAAGGGCTATAATCTAAAGAAAGTTTTTTTTTTTAAATCGTTAAAACTTTTTTTGGAAATCGCAAAAATGTGATCGTTTTTTATTTGCTTAAATTTTAGCATATAGTTAGGTACGATTAAGGAAACAAATTGGCATTGTTAGTGTTTAAAAAATCGTTTTTTTTTCATACAATAATTGTTATATCGGTCACGAATGTAATTAGGGTATTAAGAGTGGTCCAGAAAAAAAGTAGCCGTGCCTTTTTTGATTTATCTTTTTATTTTGTGCCGATTTAGAAGCAGTGTTTATATTTAAATAATCTCTAGATACAATCATACAAAACATAAATACAATCATACTTAAATAAAACAGCGTTTGGAAGTTTTCGCCTTTTGTATTCCATCATACACATAGTTTTTTGAACAGCGTCTTCTGACAGAATTTTTGAGGTGTTTCTCAAAAACATGTTTTTTCTTATACTTTGATTTGATGAGCTATTTTATACCTTAATAAATTGTCTTTCTTCAATAGTAAACTTTTTTATCTGGCTTCATTTTAAGGTAGTTACAGTAATTTTTAATTAAATGTATTTGCCTTTTTTCATAGAAAATTATCTCCCATAGAAAAATCTTTGTCAGAGGTTAGATTAGAGAGTCTTCCTGACTATCCTAGCTAAAATACAGTTAATTAATGTAGCTTCTTGGTAAGATGAAATTCTGAAAAGCATAAAACGGGTTGTGAAAATGGAAATACAATTGTGGCATTGTAGCGGATGTCGATTGAAGATTGTCAAATTATGTTGTTCAAAAGGTTACAAAGTATGTTGAATTAAAAACGCGAAAACTTAAATATGCTCACATATTCTATTATGATTGTATTTTTATTTATTAGTATTGTATCTACGGATTAATAAAATAAATATACTGCTTCAAAATTAGCACTAAATTAAAAAATACACAAGATTGTACACTGCTACTTTATTTTAGGACCACTCCTTAGGATTCACTCAAACAAAAAAGTGAAAATTATGACATGTCAATTTAATTTCGAACGTTACCACTCCGAGACACAAAGGAAGCATATTTTATTGACTTAACACACAGGTGCATCATTTTGTAGCGGCAAGAATAATTTAATTTAGGTTTACACAATCAAAAAATTTACTATAGATTATCTCAGAACTGGAGCTAATTAGGATATTGGTGTTTTTGAGAAATATACTTAATTTAAGCTCAGGACTGTATCCTTGTAATTAAAGCAAATCAAAAACAATACCTATTTAATAAATAATAATAAATAACATTCTAGCTGTCCCTGCTTTTTACAAAATGTAATGTTTTTCAATTTTATTTACATATTTATATTACTAAATAATAAATAAATAATAAAATACTCTTTATTGTACACTGTTTATTGTTTGTTTATTCTATACTCTTTGTTGTTGTCTTTGTATTGTATTATTTATTGTTTTTATTCCCAATATGGCTTAGTTTCCACTCTGGGTTATAATTAAAAGTTAAATAAGTTAAAACATGGCAATCCCTTTCGTAAAAAGTAGTGCCTATAATAATTCATGGGATTAGGTTGCCAAGCGACCACAGGCTCAATTGAGCCGTGGCAAAACACCAGGTAAACAGAAGGAATACTTATTGTTATTTATAAACATGGATTCGTACCCGCGACCTTCGAATTGAAAGTACAAACACACCAGTTAAACAAAACATTTTTCTTTGCGAGTGCAATATTTTAGTCAATCAATATTCTAGTAATCATAAAGTAAATCTTAAAAATAAACAAAAATAAACCTAAAAATATATGTCATATACTTCAGAAAAAGTGACCAAACCCTCCGGTGTCCGAGGCCAGATCGAGGCGAGACCGGAGGGTTTGGTCACTTTTTCTGAAGTATATGAAATCTATTTTCAGTTTATATAGGGTGGGGCCTGTAACTAAAGCAAAAAATTAAAACGTAGATTCTAGTCCTCAAACTAGACAACTTTTGTGTAGCAACTTTTTAAAATCATAAAGTTTTTAGATTGTTATTTTTTCAAACAAAGTAAATAGTATTTTCAATGTACTTAAAACTCCGTCTTTCGATTTAACTTTAAAATGTAATAAAATTCAAACCGCAAGATTTTTTTCAAAGTCGTCAAACAAACGTTGCGTAGTTTGAGGAGAAGAATGTACATTTTAATTTTTTGCTTTAGTTACAGGCCCCACCGTGTATATAGTAGTGTAACTACTTAAAAAAAATGCAAATCAAAAATATTGAACAAAATAATTTGATTTGCTTCAAGATTCAAAAATAAACCTTCTATAAATAGCATCTACGCAAAAAAAAAACTAAAAGTAAAATTAAACTAAGTAAATAAACTTTTCGTTTATTTTGTAACTGTTTACTATTTATTAATTAAAAAACATATATTTTTTCCTTAATATATTTGCCAAGACAACAAAAAAGGAAGTAGAGGTCATTTCGTTCTTATCCATCCTTCTTTGTCTATACCTTGCTTTTAGACAACAAAGCAGGTTTCAGATTGCAAATCCTTTAACACCTCGAAGGGTTACATAAATAATACCGGCACTTAAGAGGATACATGAGCCAACTTGTGTGTACACAAAAAAAAATCACTTGAATAATGCTACCTTTACTGCTTCCTCTTATTTAAAAAAAAAAATCGCATAATTTTCTAGCTACCTGTGACTAATAGTAGTTTAAATAATATTGGTAGTTTAAACTAATCCATTTATAACAATGTATATCATAAAAGCTAAGCATAAAAGAAAACTTCCGATTATAAATTTGAACACCGATTAAAGGAACTTTTACTGACTAGAAATTTATATTCTGTTGAAGAATTCACTGCAGAATTTAAAAGAACTGTAAAATGTTAAATATCTTTATAGAGTATTTCTACCTTATTGATTTGTCTTTTTACTTATGTTTTGTTTATAGTGTTATTTTTAAATTATTGACTTTATTATAGGTTTTGTGTTTTTTTTTTTTTAATATCTTTATTGGTTTACAAAAAGGAGTTTTGTCACGTGGTATTATAGGTTTTGACATTTTGCTTTTATATTTTAATATTTATACCATTACCTAGGATCTTAGACATCCATACATGCACAAAATACCTGTTGATATTCATTTCATTGTATTGTAAGTGACGATCTTTTAGTGAATGCATTTTATTTTATGATGTAAATACTGTGTCGTTTTCTAAAGTAAATAAATAAATTTATTTATCTATCTATCTATCTATATATTTACTTTTCAATGATATCTTCAATGAAAGGACTCTGTAGTTTTAGCTACATCAAAAATACAAACAATAACATACATAACTATATTAAAAAAACCTACAGGATAAAAAAAAAATGTTACACATAATTATACATGTGAGAGATACATGATTATTGATCAATATGTTTAGGATGCAGGTGCAGAGCAAACAAAAAAAAAGGTGAAAGATATATGTGACAATCTCCATCAAAAGGTACCATTTGGCGGATGGTGCTTACGCTTTTTTTGCTCAGATGCAATATTGAATCTGTACAACATACAACATGAGCGCCTTCCGCCAAATGTATTTTCTTAATTTTTCATAATTAGACGGATTTAATACCAATTAAACGGATCACCAGCATTTTTGCTCCACCGTTTATAGCCATAAATAAGCTTAAGCTTACTTAATTCTCTTTGATATATCAAACACTCGAAACCCCTCTACTTCCCCCTTTTTTAATCAACACTAAAGACTATGTAGGCGCTAAACACCAGCGTAACTACCAATTAACTCAATCAATTAAAAACCATGATTAATCAATTGATCAAACATTTCAATCGATCGAATTCGAATCGGGTCCAGTTAAACCACCCACAACCATGAACTAAATCCAAACACCATAATTTCATAGACGCACTATCAATGAGAGCCGACCGCGCCATAACTCACGGCCATAAAGATCTATACATCATATAGATCCTCGATCTTTCAAAGAAATCATTGGAAAAAAGTCCAACGAGACTTCCAATGCATGCCATTATACCTGTCCCGTTTTAACGGGAAGGAATCCGAGGGAGAGAACGAGAGAGGTATGTTTCTTATTCAAGTGGTGTTTCTCAGAACAGTCAGTCTTGGTTAGAGAGTCAAAGGCGAAGGACGTTTCGGTTCAAATTGAAATCGATATTGTGTCAATTTTTCGACTGCTTTTGAAAGTGAATACTTGTGACTTGAAGTGTTGTGTGTTAAGGAATTTCGTTCAAGGTTGGTTTTCGTTTTATATTTTATAGTTATTAAATTTTTAATTTCAGTTTAAATATCGATAACGACATGTGTCACTTTTTATATTTAACAGGTTTCTTTGGACTTTAATTTGTCATATTTATAAAATGTTTATACATCAGCATATGAAATGAAAACTTTGACAAAATATGCCTTATTGAACAAAAATATGTTAAATGAATTAGTATACAGTGTGGAAAGATAAGTCGGGCCCTGGAGGGAAACTACCTTAAAACGTTGAGATAGCTCAATTCGCTGAAAGGAAACATTCTTTTATTTTTTCTAAAAACTAAAACTGCATTCACAGTCTTTTTCCCAATTTTCACTTTTTTCCATACTAATTATATGAAAAATATTTTTATTATTATCTATGGGTTCTCTTGTGCCCTAAACTTGGTTGGTATTAAGAAGTTTTTATCCTTGTTGGAAATAGGATCGATTGGCATCAATTGTCATAAAAAAATATTTATGGCAAAAATTACAAAATAAATAGTTTTTTGTAAACTGTACTCTTTTCCAAAAAATTGTAAATGCAGTTATGCCCCTTTTAAAAAATTAAAGAATGTTTCCTTTCAGTGAATTGAGCTATCTCAACGTTTTAAGGTAGTTTCCCTCCAGGGCCCGACTTATCTTTCCACACTGTATATACAATTTCCATGGTTAGAGTTAATTTAAAATTATTACCTAATAAACGAACGAGTGCTCATCACTGTCCCAGTAGCCAGTACATGTCATCTTTAAACTTGTCATTCGCATATTGCAATAAAGATGACAGCAGGGTGGCAACTATTAGTCATTAGTGTGTCGAACACTAGGATGTTCATCTTATTTTTTTTATTAAATAAGAAATTTCATTCCAAACGAAGCTTGAATTGTGGAAATCCGTTAATATTATGTTCGAAAATTTAAAAAACACTGTCACAAAGACAAACGTTTTGTCATAATCATAATGCAATTTTGACTTGTTCACTCCAATGCGTCAACAATTGTAAACATTGTGTGTCAAAGGCAAAATAATAAAGAATTTATGTAAAGATATTTTTGGTAAGTTACCTCATAATATAATATGGCATGATAGAAAAAAAAACTTCTGCAAGTTAAATGATACATTTAAGTATACACATGCTCCATTTAGATATTCAATAATTTTTCTTACATTTAAGTATAAAAATATATACATATTTTTAGGTGTTATAGGTGTTATAAACTTATATACTTAGATGTCAAATACAAAGAAAAAAAGTGACCTACGCCTATGGTGCCCAGGGCTGGGATCAAAACGAGCGTCTTCTGCATTCGCGGTATAATAATTAGAAGTTTATAATTTAAATAGTAGTGTGTCTACTTAAAATAAACAATCAAAATATTTATTAAAATAATTTGATTTGTTCTTCAGTTGTAATTGACATGTTATCTAAGAACGGCTAATTAATTTATAATTGTAAAAATATCCTAGTTAGACAGTTACATTTTGTCTCTGCACCCACCTTAACGCATTTCTGTCTGGCCCTATGGTTGACTGGTGGAGAAAGCCTAAAGGTATTAAGTCCGCCTTTTGTACTATTTTTTTATGTGCAATAAAGTTTGAATAAAATATAAACGGCTCAATTCAGTTAATAGTGCTACCTCAAACTTTGATTCATATTAATTTAAAAGTAATTATTAAGTTCGTATGGATGATTAAAGAGCTTTCGCAGTATTACGGTATAGTAAGGAGGATTTACGGTTCATATACAATAATACACTATAAAATAATCAGTAACCACTATAACCATTTTACCACTACCATCAATGACAACCAATTACCATCACTTACTTCATAATTAAACGTCTGAATCAGAAATATCAGAATTTGCTTGAAAATTATTCGGGTGCAACTCAATAGAACTTCAATATTAGTTGATTATTTGTTGTGATATATTGTATTTTTAATCTTTTTTTTAATGAATTTTGAAATAAGAATAAGGCAAAGTTTCATATTAAAGAACACAGGACTAACGTATATTAAATAAATATTACCAAATAAAATATTAGTCCCTAATGTCCTTCACATTTGGGCGCAGGAATTACATTCCACGCATAACACAATACTACCTGAGTCACATGCCGTACCGGCCTTATCGCTTCAATCAAAATCTTCCAGACAACTTTTGGGTAGCGGACAAAAAAGACGACAGGAATTAGGGGGTCTTGAATGGGATATTAACGCGCTTTGTATACATATTTATGGAACCTAATTTTTTTAAGTTTAGTAAACAGATGCTATAAAAATGAACAGCTGCTTATAATGCTATAAAAAAGATTGGTGTAGGTAGACAAATACGCAAAAAAGTTTTAAATACTGTGATAAATATATGTTTGAAGTTTCTATTACAAAATGAAGTAAATATTTTATAAGTTTTTATTGTATTAAATTAATTTTAAATTCAATATACATTTTCGTCTCTACTCCATTATTATACTTTTCATAGTTATTGGTATTATTGTACTGTCGGATTTAGTATTACATATCATCATCAGTATTACTATAATCAGGAGATGCATATTCATCATTTTGTACTAACAACGTTGAATTATGCAATGAAGAATGCAGAATTACCAATGTATACAAAAAAAAGTTACAATTAAAAAAATCTATTGAAATGGGTCAAAGATAACATGCTTCAAAATTTGAATTTTTTTAAATTTTTTAAAGTACAAAATAAAAAAAAAAAACAATGAGACCATTCGTTTTTTCACATTTTACTGTTAAATAAATTGTATGGTAACCATATACATAAACGGAACATTTCACTGTAAAAATAACAATTTCATAAATTTTCCATACTTTAAAACAGGGCGGCTATATGATCGTGACGTAACTTTTGCACGTCATTTTGTTAGAGCGTTTCGAGAAACAATTGAAAATCTGCGTGCTGTCTGATTTCTGGTTTTTACAATACAATACAATATTCTTTATTGCACCACACAAAGAAAAAGAAGTACAGAAACAGATTTAACAAAGTAAATAATGGTAACAACGGGCGGTCTTATCGCTATTAAGCGATCTCTACCAGACAACCTTAACTTTTGTGTTGCTTTTACGCAATTGGCCGCATATAGACATATAGACGTTTGATCCTCACAACAAAACGAATCGATTGATACCATACATGAAAAAAATTCACCATGCTTATTATCGTGTTAACAATTGCAATACGATACGTTAAAGAGAAAAAGGGGTAAAATATTGTGCATTAGCGTTAAATGTAACAACTTTTTTTTTTGCGAAAAATGATGGAATAATGTTACTTACTCAATCTTAATTATTAATCGTGTTGGCCAAAACAATATTTTTCTCCAAATACTACAATGTTTACCCCAGCGGTTGTCGGTTCTTCGCGAGATATGGCCGGCCCACTGCCACTTCAGCTTGCTAATTCTGTAAACGTGTTCTTGAGTGGAGACCGCGTCTCGGCAAACGTAGTGTAGAACGCCCTCTGGCCAGGTGGGATGACGATCTGCGAAAGACTGCAGGCAGATGCTGGATGCGGCAAGCTGAAGACAGGGCGCTATGGCGCTCATTAGGGGAGGCCTATGTCCAGCAGTGGACTAATATAGGCTGTTGATGATGATGATGATGATGACTACAATGTTAAAAAATCATTATTTCAAGTAACTTTACAAATGCATTGTAATGTGCCTAAATTGAAGAAAAAATATTTTATTTTTTTGACACATTTCGTGTTAGTAAAAATCACATTAAAAACAATGACAGTTTACACAACTGACTGTACCCTACAGGCAAACTGCATTCCAGAGTACAGTCATCTAGTTGAGCAACATTCAAAGGTTTCGTAACTACAATAATGCAAGGAGACTTAATCCAAGCCCACTGATTCCTATTTTACGATTATTGACATGGTCATATACCACAAATTGGAAACAGATAAGATAATAACTTTATTGTACATATAGACAGCCTGTTACACAAGTTACATTATATGGTACACGATAGTTTTGTTCAGACAAGTCGGTGTGGAGTGGAACTTTCGACCCCTGAACTAGGTGAAAACCTGTGCCTTAGGAGCTTGATTCCATGTTCAATGTCATACTCATAACAATTTGAGTTTGGTCGTGCAAAAGCAGTAAGTGATAATAATTACACTGGCTAGTTGCTATGCTAAACAGTTATAAATATTGAAATACATTAATTTTCATTTTGTTGCCTTTGCCAGATGATACTCAAGATAGAATAAGCAAGACAGTCATTTTCAGTCTCAATATATGTTAAGTTTTGCAGCCATTTTGCAGTTTAATTTTAACTTCTCGTTCTGTTATCTAGTTAGATGGACAATGGATATTACAAAGAACATAATTATGAACTGTGAAGGATATATTATGATAGGTTTTTCCGTGACTGCGTAGTGTTTCGTGCGAGCCTAAATAAATTGTATTAACAAACAGTAAAGCACAGAACTTCCTCCGTATTTACTTCCTATCATATGTCCTTCTCCGGGACTCAAAGCTTTTTCCATATGTATTATTGAGTAACAGGAGATAACATCCCTAAGAAATGTTTAATCCCAAAAGTTGTAGTGAAAATCACTACAAGTCTGTACTACTCTTTGATTCAGTCATAGATGTCAACCGCACAAAATTTGTTCTAGATGTCACATCTAGTAGAATACATAATAAATAAATGATAGGTATCAATTTTTTTCTTTTTGAGTCACCGGTTGAGTGATTTTAGCCTGAAGAGATAACAGACAGAGCTACTATAAGAACAGGGATAAACAATAATATCTCTTGTAATCTAGTTGTAAGTATATATTTTCCGTTTAGAGACCTTTTAAAGTTTAATTGACGTGGCAAAACATTTCTGAAAACAAGTTAATAAGATTGGCCGTAAGCGAAGCCGCTGAAGATCAAAAAATGCAACAAGATAACGGAAGGCATTGAAAATTTCGTCAGCTTAGTTACATATACCCATAGCTTACTTGGTAAAGCAATCGAGCCTCGGCAAGGCGTATCGATGCTGATTCAAGTCCACTTGGGTTGATAATTTTTTCAATGTTTTCGATATTTGTAGGTATTTGATAATGTCCCACATTAAAAACATGCATAAATAATTATAAGTTAAAGCGATATCTTGTAAAAACTACATAGTCAATTAGTCATGTCAGAAAACCGGCGGCAAAACAAATCTAAATCTCTTCGAATTGGGTTCGTGGCTGGCGAAGACCCAAGGTGCCGCATTCTGATTTTAAAATACATAAACAATACATTAAAAACACAATCTATCTCAAACACAACTCCAACACTCAACAAATAATCAACTAATATTAAAGTTATATTGTAGTTGCATCGGAATAATTTTCAAGCAAATTCTGACATTTCTGATTCAGACGTTAGACGATAGCTGTATTGCGTAGTTAATGCATTGGAGTTGTATTGAAGTTGGATCATGTCTAAACGTGTTTTAAAGTTAGAATACGGCCCCAGACTGTAGGTAGGCATCAATGCCCAAAAAGCAAGTACATAACCAGGATAATCGATAATCACGATGGCGGTCAAAAGGCAAAGGTACGTAAAGCAAAAAAAATTGAAATCGTGTTTTCGTGTCAGAGTGCCTTTTGTGTCACAAATAGTTTCGTGACCCTGTGACGCTCGATGTCACGATATGACGCGATGTGACGCATGATCTGGTGGTGAGAAAATCAGTTGAACTTTAAGTTTTTTTTAAAGGCACGGTCATGGTGACCTGAACCGATTAAGATATTATATTATTAATTAACCTACTGTTGGAAAAGAGAGAGTAATGATTTTAAGAGGGTGTGTAAGTATGATTGTTTTGATGTGTTCCGATTTGTCAGAAAGAGAAACCATTATTTTTTTATCTCGCAAGAGGCAGATACCATTATATCTAGTTTAGAACTGAAAATACTTAACAGTTAAATTGGACCGGTTAGATATGAACTTTAAAATGTATCTAATGTTGTATTAAAAAGACTATTGAACAGATTTATACGATTGTATTAATAAAACAAACATGTTTTAATGTATAAATTTGGAAACGCAGGCAGCATTAAACAGAACTAAAAATTTCGTTAAATACTATTAGATTATGTTTGTATAAATAATTCATTATTTTTCAAAAATCACTCTAATCTGTCTATTAAATTATCGCAAGCAGATAAAGTGGCCGGACCGGTTCATGCGTTTAAACTAAGGTTTATGTTTATATGTTACAGACAAGTATTGATTCAATAGTTGTCTGTAACATATAACATATAAGTTCAATAGTATTGAACTATAGTTTTATCCATTTCAAATCTGCCAAATTCAAAGTGTTTTTTCTTGAATATTTTCTAGCACACTTTATACACTCCACTACAGAAATTTCTTAAATCACGAAAGTATTATACCAAAAATACATTTTCTCTACGAACTATCAAATAATTTCAAAAAAGATCTAAAGACAACGGCTAAAATGAATAGCCGCCAAATTACTATCAAAAACTTGATACTTGTTGACGAAACCTTATTAAAACTAATTTCTAACACAACCTTTTAACTAATACTATTTTTAACATATATCAATGACTTGACAAATCTTGAGATTGACGGGGGCAGTATATATTCTTATGCAGATGATACTGTTGTTGTTTTTATTGACATTTCTTGGGACGCAGTGTTTGCAAAGGCTGAAAAAGGTCTGCATAAAATATCTGTCTGGCTTAGATGCAACCTCCTTACATTAAATGAGGCCAAAACAAAATACATGTGCTTTACTAAGTACAACAGCACCCAACCACCAAATGCCCTACTACTAAAAGTCCATGGATGTAACCTAGAAAACACCCAACTTTGTCAATGTACTAGAATAGAAAAAGTTCAATCTATCAAGTACCTTGGTGTTATTCTAGATCAACGTCTCTCCTGGCACAAGCATGTTGAATATGTGAATGGTAGAATAAGAAAGCTTACCTGGATTTCTAAGAAATTAAAGTACATAGCTTCTAAAGATTTATTAAAACAAGTATATACTGCGTTGGCGGATCTAATATGACATACTGCTTTACCATATGGGGAGGGTCAAGTAAAACAAAATTTATAGATGTAGAAAGAGGACAAAGGTGTTTAATAAAGGTCATGTATTCGAAACCCTATCGATTCCCTACAACTGAGCTGTACCAATCGTCAAATCTTCTCACCATGCGAAAACTGTTAATATTAAATACTGTACTTAAATTACATAAATCTTTGAAACTTAAACCGTTAAACACGACTACACGTAGGAGAAAACCTAAACCTGCTCCCATTCCTAACTCTAACTCGGTATTTGCTAAACGTCAGTTTGCTTCAGAAGCTGCCCACTTGTATAATGTGATTGATGCCGCACTGTCAATACATCCTTTGCACTCTTTTGAATGTAAAACAGTAGTCCGGGAATGGTTAAATACTCTAAAGTATGAGCAAACAGAGTTATTAATATTATCGAATGCTAAATAGTAGATATAGTTAGTAGAAATAAGTAAGTGAAACATCTATTTGCAAAACATACACGCACACACACACACACACACACACACACACACACACACATATACCTACTCGTTATTAAAAATAATTTGCATATATATATTACATAGTAACTGTAATTTTAGTTAAGTAAAATTTGTTACTTAGATTTACAATATTATTTAGATTAGATTAGATTCCTTATTGGTTATATATTTAGCCTTAACTTGTTGCTGGAAGAGCGGGGTCTGCTGACACAAGTATTCCCATACTTACTAGGAGGTCCCAACCCTTTCTCAATTTGTAAAGACAATGATTGTGACCAATAAACTATTTTTCATTTTTTCATTTTTCATTATGGGTGGTGCTAAATGAGTAACAAACTTGGCAGCTGCACTGTCCCATCTGTACCTCGCAGCACTCACTAGATTTTCTTTATCATCTGCTTTCCCACTACTATTATCCCAGGAAAGAAATGCCTAACTATATCCAGTGACATGAAATAAATAAAACTAATATTATACCATTACTGAAAGACAATTTCTTCGCGATCCCTCTGGTCAGTTTGCTATACTTTGCTTATTTCCAGATCTCACCATCTGGCAGCTGTAAAGTGGTGGCGGTCAAAAAATGCAAACCACTTCAAAAAAACAAAGCCTAGTGTTCTGGGAAATTATATAAATAATTACATTATATTATTGCCAAAAGTTTCTGTTGGGGGAAAGTAGTGCCAAGCGACGTATAATGATATTCATAGTTTCTCGCCTACTGTTTTTGTTTCCGTAATAATACGCAATATTTATTGTTCTAATGTTAAAAAAATAGGCCCTGTCCTTTATAACTGAGACAACTTCAGCAATTTTACCTATTTTGGTAGTACTTTTTTCGAATTCAAAAAATTTGCTAGTCTGTCACTCTGACCTCCACCCATTAAAAGCTGCCAGATTCCCGGATCTAGCAATAGGAATAGTATAGCAAATCTAACCGGACGGGTTTTTTCGCTCTTCTTATTGTGTCATATCTGACGTGGCCAGCTCTTAGTCCAATACTTTTATCATAAGTGAGTATTTGCGATTATCCTGTTTTTATTTTATTTAAACAATCTGTAAAAAGTGTTTTTTTTACCGGACTGCCAAATGAAAAGGCTGTTTTTGTTCTTAAATTTTCCAGTTAGGTGACACTTGCCTAACTATTTCGTCTAAATGTATATTAAAGTTTATATTTCACAGCTTATTGTGTGAAATCATACACATAACAAACGTTCTAACGACTCATACAAAATGTATGGCGCGGAAACAGACTCAGATAAATCTGACAGACGGACAAATTCAAGCGTCTTTTATTTATTGCCTTAACCAGTTCCTATCTGTTAGAGACATATAATAATAAAGACTGTTACAGCACATAAGTTTCTCTCTAAATGTTGCAAGAATTCCTGCAATAAACTCTTTAGATACAAATTAATAAAATCAAACACAAACCAGCCATTGTACGCTCGAAATGGGCAAACTGTTGACACCTACCTATATCTAAATATATAAAAGAAGAAACTGACTGACTGATTGACTGACTGACTGACATATCAACGCACAGCCCAAACCGCTGGTTTTAGAGATTCCAAATTTGGCACGTAGGTTCCTTATAAGCTCTAGGGGTGCACTAAAAAAGGATTTTTCAATATTCATCCCCTAAGGGGGTAAAATGGGGGTTCAAAGTTTGTATGGCGAATCAAGATTTGTTAGACTATTTTATTCGAAACTTCACAGGAGTATTTCTAACGATAAATGAGTAAACACGTGTTTCAGGTTTTTCGAAAATTCAACCCCTCAAAGGGGCAAATGTGGTCACAAAGTCAGAAAATCAACATGGGTATCGTATCCTTGTTGAGTACTTATAGTACGCGGGCGAAGCCGCGGGAGGCTAGTTGTAAATATATGACATGTTATACCTTTGTAGACAATTATCTTTATCTTTAAAAAAAAGAAGCGTTAAAATACTTATAATTATAAACCTCTAAAATAGATAAACCTATAAAATATAATAAAATGGTAAATAAAATAAATAATAATTGGCAATCATATACACATCAATTTAGTTCCACAGTTGTACAGTGAGCTTAATAAGCTTGTGTTATGGGTACTATACGACGATATACATATATATAATATGTAGATAGAAATTGACAAATGAATTATCTTACAACAATTATAAATCTATGATGAGTATACCAGTGATAACTCGGGGCAAGTTCTAGAGATTTGATATCGATAAAAAAGATGTCGATATATAATACATGTGCTTATTGAAAATCCTCGATAACTAACTATAAAAAGGTTGGCTATTATCGATAGCATGTCTGATATCGAGCTTCTAAGATAATAAAATTATGCGGATGTAATTTCTATCAAAGACAATTTTCTATGAGTGCCATTCATATGCTAGAGTAAGAATAATATATGGGGTAATATTCCACTATGACTGTTAGGAAGAAAATAAATAATTTTTATTTATGTTGACTGACATCTAGATGTTGACATTAACATCGATATATATTTTTGTCGATAAGATATTTTGCTACATCAGTTTAGTATTGGTGCCCTGAGTTAGCATACGTATTATGATGAGCAATGATTATCATCGCCAATTGGCTGGTTTTTTTGTGTATCAGTCATGAAACATTATGAAAATACAAGATAAAAACCGAAAAGATAAGTCTTTCTTATTAACTAGTCTCCGCTATCTACTAATAATATGATACGTTGGTATGAAACTCGTCTGTTCCGAACATAGCTCATTTTAGTGATTTATTCTTTATATGTACTAAGGAACGGCACACTTAAAGCTAGATATCATTTACTAGTTTTCTTTACTAAGGGGATCATCTTACACAAATATGTTTGTGACAGTATACACGGTGCCCGTGAGGATTGCAAGAGATTTAAATAGTGTAGTCCTGATCGGAGTTAATAACAATTAAATATAAACATTTTTTATTGGTACTCAGTACAAAACGCCTTTTTGATGGATATGTCGCGCTTTATGGGGACTAGATAGTCTAGACATATAGAGATCTAGACATCCTTATTGACAGATATCAAAGTGAGAAGGAATACTTTATTTTTATTTTTTAAATTTAAATATAGATTTCTTTTTATGTAAGTTATTAGATTATTTTTGTGTAAATTATATTTTTTATTTGGCATTGTAGTTGCGCTCTCTCAGAAGGGTTTCCACGGAAGACCAGCGTCGTGGTCCTGAAAAGGTACCTTGAACTTAAGCTGAGTGGAAACCATTTCAGTGACGTTTAACAATAATACACTGACAGTGTTTTTCTCAAAATAATAATATGCTTAAAACTGATTTTGAAAAAAAAAAATATTCTATTCTATTGCAAACGTTGATCTAAAATGAAAGTCATAAAACAACAACATTTTATGAACTTTTACTCGTTATTTTTTATTTCTGTCACGTTATGGTTATTTCAACATGTTTTAAGCGATAAATATGTTAATAATTATCTATAACATCTTGGTCAAAAATGTCAGAATATACCAAATTGGCCACGTCTTCGATTTTTGCCATTAAATAGTAAATCTTATCTTTAAGGAAATAAGTTTGATTTTAGTGTAACTTGAATGTTTACTGCCACTGTTCAATCCTGAATGTAATATATTGTAGTTTCACCTTAGTTTCGCGATTATGGCTTGTCCTAGAAATCTTTACGAGAAGTTTTTTGGGCGTGTAAATGCATATGGCGCCGTTCATTTATTACGTAAGACGATATTCAGGGGGAGGGTTGACCAAGTCTTACTCTCCTTACGAGATGGTGTCAAAAATTATCAAACCTAATAAATGACACCTTATTTAGTCAATCATTTTGTTCGGTAATGATTTTGACGTGTCAATCAATGTATTATTTATTTTATAATGATATAATGTATTATTTATTTTATAATGATATAATGTATTATTTATTTTATAATGATATAATGTATTATTTAGTTTATTTCATGTTATTTGTATATGTAAGCGTCGGTAGCCTAGCGGTAAGACGTCTGACTTTCAATCCAAAGGTTTAGGGTGCAAAACCTGGCTCATACCAATGAGTTTCTCGGAAGTGAGGTACGAAATATACTTTGATATTTACCAATTGCTAATCGGTGAAGAAACCTGCATACATTCACGGAGAAATTCAAAGATGTATGTGAAGTCTCCAATCCGCTTTGGGCCAGCGTGGGGACTACAGCCCACTCCCTCTCATGCATAAGAGGAGGCCTGGGCCCAGCAGTGGGTCGTATATAGGCTAACATATTATATTATTTATATTTTATTAACTTTGTAACGAAAAAACGGTGTCATTTTCAGACTCTCTAAAAATTATAATATTGTCTTCTGCCGCAATACATCCGTTTTATTGTAAAACTAGCGACCCGTCCCGGCTTCGCTCGGGATAAAAAATTATTATTGTGGGTTATCCCTAAGAGATAGACATATACCATCACCGACTTTTTGTAAACCTTTTTAAGGTGTACCATACTGTAGTACATTATTTTGATCTATCTCGTAGGGTTCAGCCAGCGTTTGCAATGTAAGCACAAAAATATGTGTTTATTTACGACATCACATGAGAAACCTCTAAAATTATCAGTGTTTCTCTACTACATTATGCATGTATTATACATATAAACCTTCCTCTTGAATCACTCTATCTATGCATCAAAATCCTTTGCGTTGTTTTAAAGATCTAGGCATACATAGGGACTGACAGCAGAAAGCGAAAAAAAAATAAACTACATTAATTCGAACACTCGATAATTCGAATATCTCTATAATTCGAAGTTATCATGGGTTGCCCAGAAAATCTCTTAAATTGCTACAAACCTAAATCAGTCCATCGGTTTAAGATATACAAAATGGAAATATTATCGCTGTTACAATTTTTGTGTAGGATTTTGAAAAACTTATTTTATTTATTTATTACTCATAATAACGTAGGGACTCCGTCGGAATGCTTAATAATTTAATAAAATTGCCAGATTTCCGTGCGATACCGAAATTTACTTGAAATATGATTAAATACGGTTTTGGCGAAAATATAACAGTTTCGGATAAATGGGCGGTTGTAAAGGGCGATCCCGGACTGATAAGTTTGGCGTAAAGACCGGGACACAGTGGGAGATGGCATTAAATGTAAACTACACTTGAAATGAATTAATTCAATTCAAATTATTTATTTCGAATCAAGGGTCCATAGATTGTTAGTAACAGCTAGACAAGGCTTTTAAAATTAGGGTTTGTGACATAAAATTACAATTAAATAGTAATGATTAAATTTAAAAAAAAAAAACGAAAAAACAAACTACTACTTACTTAAATGGTAATAATTCAATTAAAACGCTCCCCGCTCCGGTTCGTTCCTGGTGCAGAGGCTGTCCATCGCGATTCAACGCGGAAATGCGGCAAGCATGATGGGCACCTTTGCGCCGGGAATGATGCGGGGTGTTTTATTTGATTAATTATGTGTACATTTAATTTAGTATAGGTTTAGGCTTCTTGTTATTAATTATTGTGGTTTTGTTTTAATTGAAACTTACTTTAACTTAACTTAGTTTAGAAATTACAATAATAACTGACGCGTTTTCTGTTAATATACCTACATCTTCATCGACAGACAAAGGCCTGTCACTAACAAATAGATTTATGCTATTATTCATGAAAATTTGTCACATTTAAATTGCTTTTATAATCGTATGTCCCTTTCCTTTATTTTGTATTACCTAAATCAGAATATTTAATAGAGCGCCACAGTCTAAGAACTTTTTGAAGCTCCAAATCTGAAACTGTTTCTGAACGGGAGCAACCCAATGCTACCGTAAATGTAGAGCAGTGAGTACAGAGCCATCTAGTAATTGAGTTACTATAACGGTATTACTATGGTAACTTTGGGTTGCTCTCGTACAGATGGCGCTTCAGACTTCGAGCTTCAAAAAGGTCATAGACTGTGGCGCTCTATTAAATATTCTCTGCCTATAAACAAATCAAATCCAATCAGTTTCAATTTAAATAACTAACTATAACCCAGTGTAACACGGGCACAAAATCCAAAAATATACACACATTAGTACCCTTCAAAAACGAGTACAGACAGCAATGGAGACGCGCTTTCTTGATACTCGTACTAGTACCGTCCGCATGCTAATCACTATCAATCACTACATAGTATAAAACAAAGTCTGTTCTGTATGCTTAGATCTTTAAAACTACGCAACGGATTTTAATGCGGTTTTTTTTATATAGATAGTGTTTCAAAAGTAAGGTTTATATGTATAACATGCATAATATAGTAGAGAAACACTGATAATTTTAGAGGTTTCTAATGTCGTAAAAAACACTTTTTTTGCGCTAACATTGCAAACGCTGGCTGGCTGGTTCTTATGTAATGATAGTTACAACATATTATTAACAATTATCAACAACGTAGTACTTATTTTCAACAATGGAATTTATTAATCTCTGATTTATGATTCAACTCCAAAAAAAACCTCACTAATTCAGTCGTTTCATGAATTTGTGTAGGTTTAAAAAAAGGAACGACGCTAAAATAATTTATTTACTGGTATTTAATCCTATAATTTAAAAAAAGCAATTTAATCTACCTTTATACTTGGATTAATACAAGCCAAAAGTGAATGAGGTTAGGTTTCTGGCCTTGATTTAGAAATCAGGTATCAATGAGGATAAACCCGTAGAGGGCGCTACAATCGTTAAACTTTTTTATCCATAATTTATGGACCTGACCTGATATATTCTAAAGAGAGTGTTGTGTTTCTGCGGATGAGTAAGATCGCCGGAGAGCTTTAAAAGGATGCAGTGTGTTAAAGACAGGGACCCTTGTCTCTTTAGCCTCAACACAGTGGATCCTCTTTTCTAAAGGGTCGGCAACGTGCATGTGACACCTCTGGAGTTGCAGGCGTCCATAGATTACGGTAGTTGCTTACCATCAGGCAGGCCATATGCTTGTTTGCGACCGTCTTAGAATAAAAAAAAACCAGCCAAGTGCGTGTCGGACCACGCATAGGAGGGTTCCGTACCTTCAATGTAATAAGAACCAAACTAATACCAAAAGGTCGTATCTGATGCCTATGGAAGAAGTTTTTTGGAGATACCTCAAAAATGGCTGAACCGATAATGTTCAAAATAATTTTCGTAGAAAGTATATGATAACTATGATAAGGCACATCGCCTCAATTTTTTTCATATTTTTTGGACTTACGGTTCAAAAGTTACAGGGGGGGGGGGACACAATTTTTATGACATTCGAAGCGATTATTTCAGAAAATATTCACTTAATCACAAAATGGTCAAAGAAACCTCAATGTTATTTTTAAAGACCTATCGATTGATGTGTCGCATGTTGATATTTGGTTAAAAAATTTTTTTGAAATTTAGTTACATCTATGGAGCGCCCCTAAAAATATTTTTTTTTTTTCAAATTTAACTACATAACTAAGTAGCGGCATACAAAATACACCTTATGTGTAAATTTTATTCAGTTACGTCGTATAGTTTCCGAGTAAAATGGCTGTGACATACGGACGGACAGACAGACATGACGAATCCATCATCCGTTTTTTGCCATTAGGCTACGGAACCCTAAAAATAAATGTTTTTACGACAACGTTAACTACTCGTATTGTGCGTTCCTCATTCAAAGTTATTAAAATACGTAATTTCATTTTTATTACAATTTCATGAATCCTCTTTTCTAAAGATTCGGCAACTTGCATGTGACACCTTCGAATTGCAGGCGTCCATAGATTACGGTAGCTGCACCATCAGGCGGGCCTAATGCTTGTTTGCCGCCGTCTTAGTATAAAAATAGTAGTTTATGTAACTGTTACGTAATAAGGCCTAATTACGTACAGTTGCATACACTGCTTTATCTACACTCATATTATTTATCCAAAATGCCGTATTCGGAAACCATAGAATGGCCGCCATTGCACCGCCATGGCCAACTCCATTGTGCCGGCGGTCGGGGAGGCGCGTGTCGGCGGCCGCGCGGGCGCGTGCAGGTGTACATTATGTTATCAAAACTCATAACACATCAATAGTTGAGCATGTAAAGTTAAAATTACGTTACTGCCACAGATAAAAAGCTTATCATAGTAAAATCGGTCGTGGTAATGCTAGCCATTGCCTACCGTTTTCGAACACGTTTTAGAGAACTTAAAATATGAGTGTATATACAAGAAATTTGAAGTTGTATTGTGCGTTCCTCATTCAAACTTATTAAAACACGTAATTCATATTTTTATTACAATTTCAAGGAACTCGAGTTACTTGATTTACATTTTATTGCAACTGCATTTATTTTATAGCTCACTAAATATATACAGTAAATGTCAAACCAATTTGCACCCAAACGCGCTAAAGTCAAGTAAAGGTTAATCGAAATATATCACCAGATGAGTAAGTTCAGTTTTATTTTAAAACATTCTTGGAAACTCTTGTTAGAATACATTGTAAAAAACTGGACAACCTTAATAAATAATTTCGGCATGCATGTTAAGTATTTGTAGGTACTGTACACCATACACATCTTCCTAAAAATAACATGTCTAAGACGCGATATTGTTGCTTATAAAAAATTATGATGAATGGTTTTAAAATATAATATTTAAAACTACGCTTATTGGTTGAAACAGACGGGTCGAAACCGAATAAAATTGATTTAATATGGTTTATAGATATTTTTCCCCTAATTAGTATCAATATTAGGTAATTTATCTTATTTTCAAGTTTTACATAACTAGGTAAAGCCTGACCAGAAATATATGATCATGCGCCATGTTGCGGAATTTTATTGGAACGAATTTCTTGCACTGGCAATAATTTTAATGACAGAATAATATGCATATGTGAGGGCATGTGATAGATTGTCACTTTTGTCAGTGTCATTGTTGCGGTTTATTTGAATAATAGTAAAGCGTTGAAAATTAAATAATAAACGACAAAAAAATCCCAAAATTATTCATAGTCATGTGCGAAAGATTGTAAATAGCGTAATAAACAGCTGTAAATAATACGCTCGGGAAATGAAACTATTTCGCAGTGAAAGACTATCAAATCAAATTAACATCATACCTGACAGGTAAACAAATTGAAATGTCACCATACCATAGAGAATAGTATGCTCTATGACTATAATGAACTGTTGCCATATAAATGAGAATAATAGCGCCCTTTTGACAATAATCATATAACTATTTCTGGTCGATATAATCCGACAGATCTTAACCACCAATTTGTGAGACCAAAAGAATGAAAAAATATTATGTGACTTTAGGTCAATTTCGCCAAATATATATATTTTTTCTATTTTTTTTTATTTGTATTGCACATTTAAAATAAATAAATAAATAGTGTGTTAGTGTCAATAAGAACGTGTAAACTATGCCCAATAGTGGCAACAACACCATCAGAAGGGCGTTTTGTTCTGAGATATAATAAAAACTGTATTTTTTAAAAATTGGTATTAACTTTGCAACTAGGCGTATTCCAGAAAAGTTTATAGGACATTTTAGTATCTAAATAAGATCAGGAATACACTGTTAAATTCTTTCTATTGTAAGGACCCACGGTGTATATGATGTAGTTTGGTATTTAAAAAATATTCCATTATAAACTACCTATAAAAAATTGAATAAAAACTAAAGTTCACGTTAACGTGAGTAGGTCAGCTACTTTTTTTTTCATTTCTATTTCCAGCGACTGCTATCCCTCCCGGACTGTATTCCAATAGCGAGTCGGTTACTCAATAGTGAAAAGTGTGAATCGCACATTCAAGGTCTCCAGTGTAACTGTATCTTTGAGATCCGTAAGTGTACGGCTCAGTGCCGAGTTATTCCGTTCTGATCCCCAAATCTGATCCCCTCAAAAGTTTGCTATTACTTTCTGATCCCTCGTAGCATTGTAAAAGGCAAGGAGAGTGGAGTGAAAAATTGGTACCTACAGGACTTATCTTTATGCATTTATGAGGCAGAGTGAATATACTTCCCACCATTTTTGGACCCTATTTTAAAATAATAGGCTTCAATTTCGCGTAATTTCTGACAAACGTATGCCTTATAAAGGCTTAATAAGTTCTTATTACGTTGCGCTACGTACTTACAGACCTATAACCGCGAACCACTTCGTTCGCTCGATCACTATCTATTGGCATCACTATCTTTCGAATACACCGTGGGCCCTAATAACTAGAAAGATTGTAACAGTATTTAGATACTAAAATGTCCTATAAACTTTTCTGGAATACGCCTAGTTTTAGAGTTAATACCAATAAAAAAAATGCATTATTTTTATAACTCAGCACAAAACGCCTTTTTGATGGCGTTGTTCCCACTACTGGGCATATTGACAGATATAGTTTACACGTTCTTATTGACAGATATCCAAGTGACAAGGAACACTTTGCAAAAACTAATTTTTTACAAAAACAAAATGTACCTATTTGTTTAAGGCGATGATTTTATTAATCATATTTACTTTTCATATGCAAAAAAACATTCAAAAAATGAAAATAAAATATAAATTTTTTTTGGCGAAATTGACCTAAAGTCACATAATATTTTTTCCTTCTTTTGGTCTCAGAAATGTGTGGTTGAGATCTTTCGGGTTACTATAGAGCCCACGATGTATACAAGAGCGATAGAGATGCATAAATTTCGATTTGCAACGTTCGTGATAGATATAGAAAGCAAATAATGTAAACGTTCGACTCACCGGCAAGCGTTTGGAGCAACATGGAATTTCGGGCTCCCAGATACTATCGGAGTTCGAGACCGGTCCCTGCTATCGGGACGACATACGTAACTATATTAACTGGTGTTTTTTACTAATGGTTAACCTGCAAAGACCAAGATACCTGAACTGTCAATTGATACACACATTATCACAGCCACAAACACACAAAACAATTCGGGAAACGTGTATATTGATAGCGCCGAGCTCCCGATACAAAAACACGAATAAAATAAGATTTTGTCAATAATAAAAAAAAAATATTCATCTAATGGCCTATAGTTATAATGGATATAGATATTAGGCATTTCTTATCTGGGGTAGTAATAGTCGGAAAGCAGATGATAAAGAAAATCCAGTGAGTGCTGCGAGGTCCAGATGGGACAGTGCAGCTGCCAAGTTTGTTACTCTTTTAGCACCACCCAGGGATTACGTGTAGGATTGTCCAAAGTGTTTCCTACGGACGCAGAGTAACATTGGTCCCCAAAAAAAGAAATGAATACAACATTGTCACGCGATATACATATGCGTGCAAAATTTCAGCTCAACTGGAAACCCGGAACAGGGACAAATTTAACTTGCAAGATTTACAGACAACAGGTGAAACTAATTAAAAGCTTGTACCTACTAGTAAATATACCTGAACTGTCTAGGTGTAGTCTATCCACAATCGCGGTACTCAAATACTCAGGCTACACCAGTTTTAATATCAGATACACACAGATAACCTCAACCACTAGATAGATGATAAGTACAACTCGAGGTCACCACACATCAGCGCTCCCGTGCTAATTTAGTACGAGAGCGCGACCGCTTATTTCATTTAAGTTAACGTTTTTGATCATTACACATGTGAATTAAAAATATCCACAAAAATCAAGTTATAGGGGTTAACCTGGATTGTTATACTACAAAATGGTGTAGAATACTATTGAGATGTGCTGTTCGAATCGCAGAAAATAACGAATAAAATTGAGCTTCTGTTACCTCGTCCTCCTTGTAAAAGCTTAATGATGAGTAGTATGTGTAGTCTGTGCAGGTGCACCATCTACTGAACTGAACTTGACTTATTTCGATACGGTTAAATCATCGTAATATTAATTATATCACGATTTAAAGCGCCATAATGGCAGTCGCGGTAAATTATTAAGTACATTATCGAAGTAATGTAAGTAAAAATCGCTGGTAGCATGGCCGTAAGTTACGGCCCGTAAGACGTCCGACAAATCCAGAGGTCTTTGTTTCTAACCCCCGCTCGTACAGTCGAGGACAAAGAAATGTATCCACTTTTTCACCTTATTGCGTTGTAATAAGGTCCAAAAGTGGATACATCTTTTTGTCCTCGACTGTACCACTGAGTTTTCTTAAACTTATGTACTTTACGAAATGTCATTTGGTATTTAGCAGTCGCTTTTCGGTGAAGGAACATCATGGGGAAACCGGACTTAATCCCCATAAGGCCTCCCTCAGGGTTGGAAGGTCAGATGGCAGCCGCTTTCGTAAAAACTAGTGCCCACGCCAAATCCTGCGATTAAGTTCAATGAAGCTGTGGCAAAAAGCCGGGAGGATGATGAGAATATTTAAGTAATATTCATTGAGTAACAGGAGATTTTTTTTGTCCCAAAAGTTGTAGTGAAAATCACTAAAAGTCTATACTACTCTTTGATTCAGTCACAGCTGTCAACCACATGGCGCAAAAAATTTGTTCTAGATGTCACATCTAGTAGAATCACAACATCACTTCACTATCACTACATAGTATAAAACAAAGTCGCTTTCCGCTGTATGTCCCTATGTATGCTTAGATCTTTAAAACTACGCAACGGATTTTGATGTGGTTTTTTTAATAGATAGAGTGATTCAAGAGGAAGAGTATATGTATAATACATAGATAATATAGTGGAGAAACACTGATAATTTTAGAGATTTCTAATGTGATGTCGTAAATAAACACATTTTTTTCGTTACTAAAACACAGACATACTTCCTAAAAGAGGTTAGACTGCGTATCTCAAACCCCGAATTCCGTATTGCAAAAACGTCACCCGAACCGACTAATGACTGAAGAATGTCTTTGTATAACACGGGGTATTCTGAGAGGTCTTTTATTATTTTTTAATTGGTCCCCGTTTTAGTCTGGTTGGGAATTTTAATTCCTTCTTGTTTAGTTGTTTTGGTTTTTAAAGCATGGTTGTGTAGGTTAGACGTTTAAAATAGTTTGGGTAGTTTTAAGATACTTGTAAGTATTCGATTTAAAAATCTCACAAAAAAATTTTTTTTTCAAACAAGCACACAGCTTGCCTGGTAAGCGGACGCCTAGTAAATATCAAATGTTATTTCGTACATAAGTTCCGAAAAACTCAGTAGTACCAGCCGGGGTTTGAACCCGAGACCTCTAGATCGAAAGTCGGATGTCTGACCGCCTGGTAGGATTTACACTACGTATCTGAAACGTATGGAAGATCTGTCGGGTCCGGATCCAGATTGTCAATTCCATACATTTTAGATCCGGGCTGCAAACCGTACTGCCAGGATCTCCAGGCTACCAACGCATTAGAATGACCGCCATTGCACCGCCATTGACAACTGAATGGTGCGGGCGGTCGGGGAGTAGGACTATATTTTCATTACATTACCGATTATCGATGTCGTAATGAGTTTCCATACATTATTACAACACTGGCACATATAATACACTGATGTTACATTACTGATTGCAATTATGATGGCCATTTATTTATTTATCGTATGGCATAAATATGTTCTCTACTCAAAATTTTAAAATATTTAAATCTAGGTATGCAATTGTGGTCATTATTTACGGTTTCCGAACGCAGAATAGGGGATTTATGATATGGGTGTAGATAAAGTATAAGGCTGTATAAAAAATAATCACGTAACGGATTTAATATCACCAGATTCTTTAATCTCTGCATCCGTTTCCAAAATTAAAGTAAACACATTAAGATAATCATCGCTTTTTTAAGTCAGACTAAATTAAGAGGTGAAATTAATAAGCGTGCGATAAAATTAATACCGATTTGCATTTACGAGTTTTACGCCCTTGTTTGTAAAGCGGCATTTGCGCCTTTGGTGTACAAGTTATTTCATGGATTTTTTATGCTTGATTATGGAGATTATCAGAATGACTCATATTACTACTTCGTGTCATATCGTCTTGGTTTTAACTAACGTAGTAATCATCTGTCAGACAGATTTCTTTTACATTTTTTTTATTGGGACTGCCTAATATATAGGTTAATAGACTTATCAACTAGATGCAAATTACAAGCTTCCACATATATAATGCTAAATAACATTACCATAAAGTCTCTAAATAGCTAGTAAGAGTTAGTAAAAGTTTCAATATTATTAGTAAAGTAAATGTACAAAAAATCTATGTATAATCGGTGTCAATAGAAAAATAAAATAATTTAAGCAAACGCATTTGCCTTCACTGCTTCGTAAATACACTTTTAAAGAACAACCATGGTTTCATTGTCTGCATATATACATATATACTTGTTATATATTCATTCAGTAAGAATATCCGTTAATCACTTATATTTTAGTGAAAACTAATTTCATTAATAATATTTTGTCATACATTTTTGCCTAGAAACGCAACCATATTTATTTATCTTATTTAAATTATCTATTAACGTCGAACATATTTTCTTGCAGTTTTATAAACTCCTATTTCTAATTGAAAGAATCTCTGTAACATATTTTTATTATTTTGGGCAAAAAAACTGATTACGTTTATATGAACAAAAATATTCGTCTGCTATCACTATCATCTAATTTGACTACACAACATTTTCCATACAAACGGTCGCCTTTACTGTTAATGTAGGATTATTTATTGTAAGTATACATACAATGTTAAACTTGCTTGACAAGTATCTTATCGTACGGACTAATCTTCAGTAGCGATATCTGCGCAATTTTGACAGCCACTGTCATTAATGTGGTTCTACAACCTGTCATGGCGACCTGTCAAACACTTACATACCTCAAAACAAACGTAGGTATGCGAAAATCAACTTATATGTTCACACATTAAGAGTTTAAAAGACTGAAATATATGCATGGTGCTTAAGAGGCACTTGTGCATTGGAAAATAGACTTTAAATGTTAGGAAATAAAGTTGATTTTCGAAGGTTTTAGTAAAGCCTTTTCAATGTAATGAAACAAAATTAGAATTGTTCTTAAGTTAATCGAAAATGAGTTCTACGTGAACGGAATAAGGACGTGTTAAAGCGTAATTCGTTTTGTGATTTAAGCAAATCTGTCCAATATGATCGATTGATAATGCGTTTTTTATGCCATAATGTGTTATATGACTCATGGCCGGTTTTAATATTGCAGTATTTAAACTAAAAAAACACTATTACAAGGTGCAGTGGAGTGTTATCGTAGTTTTATATATATACAGTTGAAACCTTTTATAACGAAATATAATTGTGTATATACAGCCTTGGCCAGAGGTGTTGAAAGAGCACCCCAGCAGTTATTTTATCAATTAATTCTAACTGAACAGGCATGTTTTGTTGAAGTTATTAGTAACTGCATAGAATATTTGTAATTTGTCGCACCGACCTAAAGTCACATTTTTGTTACCTCCACTTTTCATATTTTATACGTACCTTGAAAGTGTTATTAAGTGAAGTTTTCCTGACAAATATAACATTTTACGTCAAAGTACATTGTTATGATAGGGAATTAATACTTAACATCTAAATTGTAAACAAAAAGCAGCTATGCTCAACACTTCTGGCCAAGGCTGTATGTTGTTACGTCCAATGAATAAATCCCTAGGCAAACTTTTATATTATTATTTTAAACAAAAAAAACCGACTTCACTTAGCCTCCATTTTTCCAAAAGCAAATACCCGAGCCACTGTAAAAAATACTCAAATCACTAAATCTGTGTCTATAATAGTTGAAGAGTTCCCTCGATTTCTCCAGGATACCATAATCAGATCCTAACCTGATGACAATGGGACTAAAAAAACACTATTACAAGGTGCAGTGGAGTGTTATCGTAGTTTTATATATATACAGTTGAAACCTTTTATAACGAAATATAATTGTGTATATACAGCCTTGGCCAGAGGTGTTGAAAGAGCACCCCAGCAGTTATTTTATCAATTAATTCTAACTGAACAGGCATGTTTTGTTGAAGTTATTAGTAACTGCATAGAATATTTGTAATTTGTCGCACCGACCTAAAGTCACATTTTTGTTACCTCCACTTTTCATATTTTATACGTACCTTGAAAGTGTTATTAAGTGAAGTTTTCCTGACAAATATAACATTTTACGTCAAAGTACATTGTTATGATAGGGAATTAATACTTAACATCTAAATTGTAAACAAAAAGCAGCTATGCTCAACACTTCTGGCCAAGGCTGTATGTTGTTACGTCCAATGAATAAATCCCTAGGCAAACTTTTATATTATTATTTTAAACAAAAAAAACCGACTTCACTTAGCCTCCATTTTTCCAAAAGCAAATACCCGAGCCACTGTAAAAAATACTCAAATCACTAAATCTGTGTCTATAATAGTTGAAGAGTTCCCTCGATTTCTCCAGGATACCATAATCAGATCCTAACCTGATGACAATGGGACTAACTGTGAACTATATATACTCTTTAAAAAAAAAAACGAATTTTCCAAATTGGTCCAGCCATCATACATACATGAAAAAGTTAGCAAAAACGAAGATCCCGAAGAACTGAGAACCTCCTCCTTCGAGATCTTGAAGTCGGTTGAAAAATAGCACCAGTTAACCCGGAAATATCGGATTTAACGCCAAAATGTGGTGGTTTTGATTGTAATATAAGGCACCATCACCAGCCTGAAGTATATCCCAATGCTGGGCAAGTGGGCGCCTCAGTCAAACCTATAGAGTTTGTAAAGTCATTAATTTGAGTTCCATTTTCTGTAAGTACTGGTTTTCTCTTTGAAGTGTTCAATTAAGAGTTGTTTTGTATTGTACATTAGTAGTAGTAGTAGTAAAACACGTTATTGCAAAAAACAAGTACATGACCCACAAAAATATAGTGAGTGTGTACAAAGTTTGTACTTTAAGGGATCTCTTCCAGCTAACCTTTAAGTAACTGAGAGAAATCGGTCAGACATGGTAGACAAATGGTGGTATATTGTATTGTAATTTGAAAAGTCATTACAGCATTAAAAAAACATTTGCACAAAGGGTCGGCAAAGCACATGTGACACCTCTGGAGTATTGGGTATGGGTTAAAATCATATTTTTTTTGGTAATCAAATGTATGGCCATGTTTTGTTTTTATCTTTAAGTATTATGTTATATTTTAACTGGCTCTTGTAGGTTTATTATATTATAACCAGGTACAGTTAAAGTTGGTAAGAGCGCTGGACCGATGCTTATTGTTAGAATAACAATATGGTCATAGAGTATCAATATCGGTTCTAGATGATCAAGTAGGTACTTAAAGTTTAGAGCAAGTTACTTAGGTCAGAGGATAAGAAAACTTGGTACAAAAACTGGAAGTGAGTGTTACCATCGCCGATAAACTTTGACGAAACTGATATTTTTGTAAATTGTACCATACTTTTATTGGAATTTTTTTTTTGTCAAAGCATTTATTATAGAATTATTATTTTTATACTCATAATTTTGACCAAAAATCGCATTAATATTTTAGAACTGGACTAGATACTAACTTCTACATGATTCATGGATAGCAGCGTTTTTTTTAATCAAAAAGACCCGATGACCTTCAAATTGACTTTACTTAAACAGTTTTTTAGCTATTACGTGTTTTGGGGAAGTGAAAAAATATATGTTAATATTCATTACATTTAGAAGAACTTTGTTGATTCCGGTTCACGATTGGACGAAATCGGCTCGATAGAAAATAATTCCAAAGTTACATCTTAAAATTATCTTTAAACAGTTGTATGTCTTTAGTTTCTTGAGTTATACGTCTGTAATTATTAAGGACAAAATGCCACCACACTAATACCGCAACCGGACGGCTCGCGGTATTTAAGCTCCCTACATGTTGTGGAACCATCCTGTGCAATTCGAACTGACCCACGTTGGACTTTGTTATTCATCCTCCCCCCCTCAATTTCCAGTATCTTTGTGATGAAGAATTAGCATGCAAATTGCCATTTATACCGGCTGGTCGGTTATTGATCCCTCAGAGTTGGAAGCCGGAAAAAATGAGGGGGGGGAGATGAAAAACCAAGTCTAACATGGGTCAGTTCGGGTTGCACAGGATGGTTCCACAACATGTAGGGAGCTTAAATACCGCGAGCCATCCGGTTGCCCGCGGATACTGAAGCTACGCGCCATTGCTTTATTTATTATAGTGGTAATTTTTTAAGATGTCGGAATCTTACTAAGGAGTTCTACCGACAATTCCGACATCTTAAAAAAATCGTACTATACCAACAGCAGGTGTTCTTATATTCTACTCTATGCCCAACGATTTTATCATTAATCAAGTTGAATTAGGAAGCCACAGTCACGATGACTTTGAATTTAGAATTCGGTCTGATTCGATCGTTTGTTGATTTTGCTCGAATCGAATCGAATGCTGGGATCGAACTGGTTATTGTGGTTAACTAGGTTTTGGTTAGCTGAGAATTTTTATGAAGTCAAAATGTGTTTTTAGAAGCCGATCATTTACATAAATAGGTATTGACTAGCCTTTTTTGTCACGACTGAACGGAGACTGCATATACGTTGGGAAATATTATTATGCTTATTAAAAATACTGACTTGCTCAGCAAAAAATCTGAATGCATATTAGAATAGAATAGAATAGAATATCATTTATTTCAGTGTAAGTACACAGTTATACAATACAGACAGTGGAAAAAAAAAAAAAAATGAAGACTTATAACTAACTTGCGATTGCGATTTTATTGAAGCGATTAGTTGCGTTTGCACACGACATAAACACTTTTCGTGGACAAAAGATTTCTTATGGAATGATTATTTCTTAGGATCCTATTTCTATTTATTACGCAACTTGTATTTATATCGAAATATTACTAAAATAAACAAAAAGCCGAAACAAATAGGAAATAGCCGTAATCTATTGGAGCCAGCGAGCCCACGCGTGGGCGGAACAATGGACCGTGTGGGCCTTTATTAAGTTATGGCCACAGATATTATATTTAAAGGGATTTAGGGGCGATTCGAATTGATATAGCCAATATCTTGATTTAGACAATTCTATACTTATAATTTTGAAAAGGTATACTACTGGAAAGAGACGCTTTTTATGATATTGAAAAATGAGGATAAATGTGTATTGTGTAGAATCTACACAATACACATTTATCCTGTACACTGTAGATCACGTTACATTTTTATTAAATGAACGAATAATAGGGCTCTCAAAAGCACCCTTTATGATTAGTAATTGTTACTATTATGTAATGTTATGTAAGTATACTGTACCGATTGTTTTTCTATTTTTTAGTTTTATTTTTATTTAATTACTAGCCTTTTCCCGCGGCTTCGCTCAGTACTCAGTACTCAAAAAGGATACGATACCCATGTTGATTTTCAGACTTTGTGACCACATTTGCCCCTTTTAGAGGTTGAATTTTCAAAAAACCTGAAACAGGTGTTTACTCATTTATCGTTAGGAATACTCCTGTGAAGTTTCGAATTAAATGTCTAACAAATCTTGATTCGCCATACAAACTTTGGACCCCCATTTTACCCCCTTAGGGGGTGAATTTTGAAAAATCCTTTCTTAGTGCATCCCTAGACCTTATAAGGAACCTACGTGCCAAATTTGGAATCTCTAGAACCAGAGGTTTGGGCTGTGCGTTCATATGTCAGTCAGTCAATCAATCAGTCAGTCAGTCAGTCAGTTTCTTCTTTTATATATTTAGATTATGTAATTCTGTGTCTCTAACCCTAATTTTAAGTCTTCTCTAGCTGTATGTACAGTCGCCATCAAATATGTCTGAGCGCCCAAGGTGGTCGCAAATATCTGAACAACGTCTCTATTGCCAAGGAGATAAAGTGCATGTTCAGATATTTTGAGTACCTTGGCCGCTCCGATATATTTGATGGCGAATGTACTAACAATCTGAGATGGACCCTTGATTCGAAATTATCTATTCATTTCAAAATTGAACGTTTATTTATTTATCACAATAATTTATACAAATAGGACGCATTATATATTTTAAAAATAAATTCCTAAAAAATTGAATAAATTCCTAAATAAATAATTTGAATTTGAATTGTTTCGAAGTTATGGATGTTTTCCTTGTGAAATAGGGAATTCCAAAGTTATTATTTTTACGTCACACCTGGCCATAATGTGAGTTTTACCGCTCGCTACGCTTACGGTAAAACTCGCATTATGGCCAGGTGGGGACGTAAAATTGTGTACTCACCACGGGCAGTAAAAAAGAAAGCCCTCTATCGCATATTTACAACCCTCGCCTGCGGCTCGGGTCCCAAATACCTGCGATTTCGGGCTTTCTTTTTTTTACAGCCCTAGGTAAGTAATGTACTATTATTTTACATGTTTTATCTACCGAATGGTGTTAAAATGATACCAGAAATTAATTCGGCATCTCCAATTTATACGAAAACGATACCAAACTTGGCCTAGTAGTAGCTTAACTGATGTAGATATAAACATAAAGTTGAGAGCCTCCCCCCCTAAAAAATTACATCAAAAATCTTGATGGCTCCATTTCTCAAATCCATCCTTGGGTCCTAAGGAATAATAAGGCCGAAGGAAATCCTTTGTTCACGACAAGCCATGGGACAGATTATTTGAATAATGGTTTTGTATGGGGAAATGACCGCATCAGAAATACCGAACTGCGTTCCAGAACCGGTATCGTTGATGTGCCATGATCTCTGCCAGATGCATCCGGACCGCTGGGCCAAACTAGTCACTGAATGGGTTCCACGGGATAGACATCGAGGCAGAGGAAGACCAAGACGGAGGTGGCGACATGACCTGGACACATATAGTAAAGAATGGCGGGAGTGGGCGATGGACAGGAAAACATGGCGGGAAGGAGGGGAGGCCTTTGCCAGCTTTGACACTCTACCAGGTTAATAAATGGGGAAATGGAAGATACGACTTTAGTAGAAATGCAAACCTTAGTAAAACATAAAATGAAGCTCGGAGTTACCGTTATCAGATATGCCCCGAGATTGTAGTATCGCGAAATCGGATCTTTTCGATTTCACGAGCCATACATAGACAACACCGCTCGTGCTTAATAGAGTGCGCTTTGTTAGTTCTCTTTGATACTCCGAAGCAATCCTTGCTACGAAAAATATTTCGTCCTAACAGTACAGAAATACTGGCCAAAACGCTATGAGGCAGAAATTTTAGCATCTTAATGATGCCATGGTAGAAGGAATGATCCCACAGCTATCGTTTGGATAACGTGACATAATAGTAGTTTATATACACTCACATTGTAAGTCCTCTAAAATACGTTCAAAAACGGTAGGCAATGGCCAGCATTAGTTACCACAACCGATTTTACTATGATAAGCTTTTTATCTGTCGCAGTAACGTAATTTTAACTTTACATGCTCAAATATTGATACGTTATGAGTTTTAAATTTGGAACATCGAATTTGATAACATAATGTAAATCCTGTCCTCCTTCCCGACCGCCGGCACGCGCCCGCCCGACCGCCGGCACAATCGAGTTGGCCATAGCGGTGCAATGGCAGTCATTCTATGGTTTTCGAACACGTCATTTAGGATACATAATATGAGTGTAGATAAAGCAGTGTATGCAACTGTATGTAATTAGGCCTTATTACGTAACAGTTACATAATAGTAGTTTATGCAACTGATACATAATAAGGCCTAATTATGTACAGTTGCATACATTACTTTATCTACACACATATTGCAAGTACTCAAAGATGGGTTCAGAAGCCGAAGGGAATTGACCTGCATTTACTAGGTAGATAGATACAAGTGCTGAAACATACCCACAGGTGTAAGCTTAATAAAAATAAATAAATAAAAACTGATAAGGAAAGTATATTTATTTATTATAATATCGTTAATAGTAAACATTTACATTTTCGCAATTAAAAATGTTTCGACGAACAATAACTGACAAGTTGATAACAGAAATGGCGGCCGTACAAACCATAGAGAAATATATATATGTACAAACTTCTGTCGCGAGTTTTTTTTAATATTAGCCAACGAACGAAGCCCTTATTCTCATGTCATCCGAGATCAAAATGTCGTGCGGTTTATGTCAAAAAATATATCGTACTGACGTTTCGTATCGACAACATTTTAAAATCAGTACATTATTATTGACCTACTGTTGTATCTTTTGAACTTTTATTATTTTGCGCGTTTTTGTGAGTCTTCTGAACCATGAACACATAAAGATGCATACCTTACCGTCTTTAATTATTTTATTGTAAATAATCATTCAGTAACAGATGACATCCCTAAGTTTTTTTTGTCCCAAAAGTTGTAGTGAAAATCCCTACTACTCTTTGATTCAGTGACAGCTGTCAACGGCCAAACATGTCGCACAAAATTTGTTCTAGATGTCACATCTAGTAGAATACATAATAAATCAATGTAAATAATTCGATTTGGCTTTGGTTTGTAAATTACACATCTTAAAATAAAGGAATTTAATGGTCTTATAGGCCAAAGTTGCTGTTTTACATAAATCGATATGCCTTAGGTTAGATTAAAGCTCAATTCTCCTGAACGTATGGGATGATTGTGCTAGTTTTCGTCCACTCTTGTCAGTTTTCCGTCCATACTTATTTATATGTTTATCTTCAAGTTTTTCCCAAAATAAAAGCTTAAAAGTAAAAAATCTACTAAAGAATAAACTATAAATATAAACTATGTTGACCTTAAAAAGTTTTTCCCATTTATTTGCAGCAGTTTAATCAAGTGGACGGTAAACTGGACCTGGACGGGAAAGTAGCACAATTACCTACTAACCCATGACATGACATAACATTCTACACATCCCAGGAAAAGCTTTTTTTCTCAAAAACCTCCATTCATTTCTCCTCGGGCGGCCTTAATGCTGCATTAGGCATCTAGTTAACATTCTATAACTCATTCAAATCACATTTGAGTCAGATCTTTTCGTTTTTTGTAGTTATAGGTTTCGCCGGCGACCGATTCGTCGCGTCTAGTCTGTGACTCGCGGAAAGAGAAGTGTCGTAGAATGTATGAGTTCCCATATAAACCACGACACTACTTTTTTCAAACAAACTGTAGTACAGTCGCCATCAGATATATCGGAGCGGCCAAGGTGGTCACAAATATCTGAACAACGCCTCTATTGTTAAGGCGATAAAGGGCATGTTTAGATATTTTTGAGTACCTTGGCCGCTGTACTTAATGTTGATACGGAAGACCGTGTTAAATCGACAAGTTGGCGTGTGATTGGACGTATATTGGCATTTTAGGTTTTTTGCGATAAAAAAATATATTTAAGGATTTGTTTCAACAGTTTCAATGAGGAAAACACTATTTTTATTATGAATTATTTTGATTCCGGTGCGTCAAGTCATGCAAAATAAATGACATATAGAAAGAATAAAATAATTACATAGTCCCAGTAAGCTCAATGAGAATTTAATTTCCCATATAAAAAAAAACTGTGTAAGTACTAAATTGAAAAAAAAAAATAGCTTTTAAAAAAAAATTGTAAACATTCATAAGGTAACAAAAATAGCTTTTTCTACGATATTCTTATAGACCAACCAAGACTGTTAAACATTTATAAAATTATTTTAAAAAATCAAACAAAAATTCTTATCTAAAAACATTTTCCTAATATGCTGCTACACTTTATACGACTTTATAATAGCAAAGATAAACCTAACCCTTCCCAAAATTACATTTGTAAGCGTACCCGATTGAGAAATAACCTGTATTTGACAAACACAGGCACACAAAAAAACCAACGATCCGTAGCAAAATGTGTTTAACAAAATTCTTACAACCCACTTTTTTCACACCAAAAAGAACTAAATCACTTGTATAATTCAAGCGAAAATTTACTTAACGTCTTTGGAATAGGGTTTAAAATTGTTTGAACGTTGTGGTAGTTGTTTTGTTTCTGTCGCGTCAGGTAATAAAAAATGTTTGAAAAAAGGCTTGTATGGTTTTGCCTCGGCGCACTCGTTAACCTTAGATGTATTTATATAGAGCGGTTATTATCGATGGATGAGGTTTGTAGGGTTAAAGTTGTAGGTAGTGAAAACATTGTATGTGGACGAGTTTTGTGAAAGGGACCTTTTTTATCGATTTACAAGGACACTGTATTATTTCACTAAGAGATAACGTAAATATAATTTGTGTATTTTTTTTGATGTACTAATAACTCTTTTGGGCTGACACATAATATTAAGAATAGTTTTTTGATGCCATTTGAAGTAAAAAAAAACCACAAATATTATTGTTTGCTTTTACAATTCAAAGTATACTAAAGTGTTTATTGTTTTAATTGAATTACCTATCGTAGTATTCCTTGTAGCAAAATAGTAGTTTTCGATACAAGTGCGAGAAGTATGTCATTGCGCACGAGTACCGAGGTTACTTGACCCGAGCCGATAGGCGATGGTCAAGACTCGGGACGAGTGAAAATGACACTTCCGCACGTGTGTCGAACAACTTTTTTTAATACAATTGCGAAAAAACTACAATGAAATAAAATTACATTTATTTTCTGTCAGTGTACGAAAGACGGCTTCATTCAATCGCGCGTTGTTCAAGTAATACTATTGGGTCTCGCATATTACTCCTTTATGCCCAATCGCGCGTAGTTCAGGTGGGTTATTTATAAGCGGGTTACGCATAATACTCATTTATTTAAAATTCTGATCTGCAAATCGTGCGTAAAATCAGACTTTACGCACGATTTGGAGATCAGATTACTTTTTAGTACTAGTGCATAAAATCAAACATTACGCACGATTTGCAGCTATATAAACTAAACTTTTTGAGCGTTTGTATTAAAAAATAATTCTGACTAAATATTTATCTTATACAGTTCCTTAAAAATAAGATTTCGTTTGAGGTTTTGACTCTATATAAAATATTTTTAAACAAAAAAGAACCGACTTCACTTCGCCTCCACCTTTCCAAAAGCAAATGCTCGAGCTGCTGTAAAAAATCACTAATCACTATAGGTGTGCCTATAATAGTCGACGAGTTCCATCGATTTCTCCAGGATCCCATCATCAGATCCTGACCTGGTTACAATGGGACCAACTGTGAAGTATAATCTTTCAAACAAAAAAGAATTTTCCAAATCGGTCCAGCCGTCTTCGAATAATCGGTGAAAATATATTTAAAAAAAATAGCAAGAAAAAAACAAAGATCCCGACGAATTGATAACCTCCTCCTTCGAAATCTTGCATTCGGTTGAAAACAAACACCAACAACACCAAGTAATAAAACAAACATCTATCCTAATCCAACTCACACTTGACCATAAAAAAGGTGGTAATAACAGCACAAGCGTGGGCGTGAGAAATCAAGGTAATTGAAATATAACTAACTGTATAAGTGGATAATACGGGGTTGTAACCGCACTATATAATTACACATGTTTTTTGTTCCACTTGTTTTTCGGGTTTATTATTTTGTTTTTGTGGTTGTTTTTGTAATACAATGATATATGGGCACGACAGTGTTGTACACGGTTATTGTTATGAGCAGTGCCTGCAGGGTATTTTGACGTGATAACGTCTTTAAAATCGTTTTAGTCGGGTGACATGTTCAGAAACTTGTGTCACACCAAAACCTCACGAGCGCGATCGCAGGTATAACGAGAGAGAGACGGACCGATCTCCCGTCTCATCTCGAACGCTGCCAGTCATTCCGTGAAACTTGTCACGCGGAATCCTCACGAGCGGTTAGACGTTATCACGTAAACATCTCGATCGTAAACCTACTTTATTTTTATTGAATTTTGTGATAGGATTTATTTAAAGAATATTTACTGCGTAAAAAAAACAGATGGCGGATTTTTAGCTGTAGTGTATTTTCTACCAGAGGCACTTTAGGCAAGTAAGATTGGAATGAACAAACAAAAAATACCAACTTGGGCCGTATTCTAATTTTAAAACACGTTTAGATACGATCCAACTTCAATACAACTCCAATGCATTAAATAAGCAAATACAGCTAGTGCGTAAACGTCTGAATCAGAAATATCACAATTTGCTTGAAAATTATTCTGACGCACCCCAATACAACTTGAAGATAGATAATGTTTTTAATGTTTTGTTTATGTATTTTAAAATTCGAATACGGCACCTTATCAATAATGAAACTTGCTCAAGTTGTTCATACGACAGTAGCATATGAATAACTAGCCTTTTCCCGCGGCTTCGCCCGCGTACTATAAGTACTCAAAAAGGATATGGGTATCCATGTTGATTTTCAGACTTTGTGACCACATTTGCCCTTTTTAGGGGTTGAATTTTCAAAAAACCTGAAACACGTGTTTACTCATTTATCGTTAGGAATACTCCTGTGAAGTTTCGAATAAAATAGTCTGACAAATCTTGATTCGCCATACAAATTTTGGACCCCCATTTTACCCCCTTAGGGGGTGAATTTTGAAAAATCCTTTCTTAGTGCACCCCTAGACCGTATAAGGAACCTACGTGCCAAATTTGGAATCTCTAGAACCAGCGGTTTGGGCTGTGCGTTGATATGTCAGTCAGAGTCAGTCAGTCAGTCAGTCAGTCAGTCAGTCAGTCAGTCAGTCAGTCAGTCAGTCAGTCAGTCAGTCAGTCAGTCAGTCAGTCAGTCAGTTTCTTCTTTTATATATTTAGATATAGTTTAAAAAAATCTGAGGTCGTTTATTTTGCCTTTGCTTTGTTTATTTAAAAGAGCCGGTAACACGCGTGAGACTCCACTGAAGTTGCATGTGATACATAAATATAATCTAGTGAGATTATTTTAGATATAAGGAGCGACTTAATACAGGGTGTAAGGGACTAAATACTGGTGATACGTTTAAGGACATAATTGATATCGTATTGCAAGTAAGAAATAGTAGTTTATGTAACTGTTACGTAATAAGGGTCCTTAAAACATGAGTGCGAGTTTCATAATAAGATCACACGAGTGTTTTAAGGCCTAATTACGTACAGTTGCATACACTGCTTTATCTACACTCATATTATTTATCCAAAATGCCGTATTCGGAAACCATAGAATGGCCGCCATTGCACCGCCATGACCAACTCGATTGTGTCGGGGAGGCGCGTGTCGGGCTGTCGGCGGATGCGCGGGAGGGTGCAGGTGTACATTATGTTATCAAAACTCATAGCACATCAATATTTGAGCATGAAAAGTTAATATTACGTTATTGCCACAGATAAAAAGCTTATCATAGTAAAATCGGTCGTGGTAATGCTAGCCATTGCCTACCGTTTTCGAACACGTTTTAGAGAACTTACAATATGAGTGTAGATAAAAATAGGAAAAACATTTTTGAAACACGAAAAAAATATTTTGTATGGGACACGTCATCCCAGCCGACCCTCCATACAAAACCAATTTTTTTTTTGCGCGTGTATTTTGTTCTTTTTTCTTTTTTTCTTTATTAGACTACGATACCAATTATTTTTGTTACACCTTGAAAAAAAATTTTTTTACTAACTTTTTCCAGAATCTGCGAATGTTTATCTTCGTAAATAAAAAAGGGTAGCTCTCCTTAGAGCTTAGACCATTTTTACGTACCATCACGGGAGCTGTCCTCATTGAAAATGTTTCTACACACCAGATCTATTCAATTCTGCAAGTATTTCCCTTCAAAATACTCTCATTCAATAGTTAGGACAGCCCGTTTACGTTTACCAAAGGACCAAAAAAACACATTAGCCCGGCGCGTGTCGCTTTTTTCTTTACGATAATAGCTAGAGTCCGGTGGGCGTTCACAGCATAATTGACTAACTGAATAATAGAATAATTGGGGGTTGTATCCGCGCTATGTAATTATTTTTTTGTACGTTAAAGGAAGCTTGCGGTTGCTTGAGGTTTACCACCTCATTAGTGTTACTGGACGTCATCTATTGGACAATATTTTTTAAGTTATTTATGCATGATAAAAAAAACAATGGGGTGCACTCCGGGAGTGCCGGCAGAAGTGAAAACTTGAATATTAACGTTGTGCATTTTTTAAATATTTTGGAATGGTTAGGGAATAATTTTGCACGAATTGCTTTAATTATCAGTATAAAAGTACTATAACTTATGTGGTAAAATACAATGTTCATTTATTGCGCTATCGTACACAAACATGTCAATTTATATTAAGTACATCAAAAATTTAAGACTTCAGAACTATGTATTACAATTATTTACTCGATCAGGTCACGTGTCCGTCTTACGAATTTTCAATCTGACGAATCTGTCGGTCACGTGACCTGTCGGGAGTTTAAAAAATTTTCCCCATCACAAAAAGTGCACAGCGCCGCTAAAGAAGTTTTCACTTCAAAAAAAATTTAATGACTTTTTTTTCAATTATCCATTAGAGATGCAACGGATAAGTGTTTAGCCGGATAGCGGATATCCGGCGGAACCGTTGGCCGGATAGCCGGATATTCGGCCAAAAATTCTACCTACAGTTAAGCAAATTCGAGCACGCAGGTGGCAGTCCATGCAGGTCGCAACTTGTTTAAGGAATTTTAGCTTCCTAAAGCTATGCCCTTTAATGAATAGAAGAATTATGTTACGTAATAAAATGGATTAATAATTAATAAGCAATTTATTTGGTGGTTTACTTTGTATTCATCCCGATTTTGAACTTGACTACTTGTCATTTTCTTATCCGGTATCGGTAGTTTTCCGGATAGTACGCAACTATCCGATATCCACTTGAATAGTTAATTTATGGCCGGATAGGCCGATCCCGGTTATTGGCCGGATATCCGTTGCATTTCTATTATCCATGCCTTTGAATAAGGTAGTGCAAAAGAAATAGACGCCAGAAAACATACAGAAATACTTTTTTGTTTTGTATGTAGATAATACTCCAAATTTTCGTAATATATTTTTTGTGTAGATTTCTAAGTAGTATTACAGTATTATATAATATAACACACGTTTTTAATTGTCACTAATAATCAATAAAAATGTCTATGAAAACGTTTGTATGAAACTTGGAAGGTTTTTACCGATGACCTTAAAATGCCTTAACTGATTACGAATGCTTTTACGTAGAACTATGAGTAATTATGTTAATCGGACCTATCCATTTTGCTACGGCTATCAAAACAAATAACTCTAGTCGAAAAGGGCTTAACTATCTTAGAATTAATGTGGATATAAAGCCCTTTTTCTTTAACAAGAGAGGTATTTGTCATTCAATGTCTGATGCAATCTTAAAAGTCATATATCATTGTAGTCATGGATATTCGATAAATTGATTATATTTATTAACGTCAATAATATTTTAAGATTTGACCTCCAAAGATATAAATCCGGCTTTTGGTTCACTAAATATGGTTAGATTTAATATTAGGTACATTAGAAAATATCGCTTAGGGTTATTTTTTGGAAAAACCCAGAACATCCAAAAAAAAGTATTAAATATAGGTGCACAATTGTGAACCTTATCACAATGGAATAAAGTGCAAAAGTGCTTGCATATTTTTGGCGTAGACTGTACAAAAATGACATTTGATTTAACATTATTATCTTTTGTTACAGATAACAGTGATGAAAACGGCGTAGAAGACATAACCATGGGCACAACATACATGGAAGACGAGGAAAAAGTAATCTGCGAAAAAATGGCGCACAGACTGCCAACATTACAAGAAATCAAAACTAACGCTAGACAAAAGACGACAGACTTCAAAAATTTAACAATGAAAAATAGTATACAGTATAATAATTTCGGATATAAAGAAGAACTGACCAGAAGAATGAGGAAAGAATACAGATGTTACAATTTATGCTTTCTCAGTGTCTGTCTCAGTTTTGTATTAGGATTAACGATAGGAATAGTCCTAATGAAAACATCGCAAAATATAACAAGAAGAGTAACTATAAATAGTAGTAAAGACTTAACATTAAATTCATTCAAACATGAACCTAAGACTGATTTTGAAGTAAAAGTGAATGAAAACAAATATGACACAGTTACTGCTGGTCATAAGTATAATAAAGATGTTTATCCTAAAAGCTTAACAGAAGATATGAAGGAAATACTGAAAGATAATAAATCTCATCACAGACATGTGATAGCACAGATTATTAATAGTACTAAGCCTTATGTTCCTAGTGACCAAACTGTGTTGTACAATAATGTTTATTGGGGGCCTGAGGTTGAAGATTCAATGCCACAAGGATATGGAGAGAGCAGTGGAGAGTTATGGGAGGAATATGTCGATCAAAGTGAAGTCGTCGAGATGAAGCCAGGGTGTGGTCGTATGCAGAATCGACTAGTCACCTTCAAAGATGGATCTCAAGCTTGCGTCCGATACAGGCAAAACACGGATCAAATTCAAGGGGAAATCTTCAGTTTCTACGTAGCAAAGTTAATGAATCTAACGAACCTAGCGCCTTCAGTGTTGAAGATCGTCGATTTGAAGGAGAAACTATGGGCTAACGTGGCAAATGATATAGCAACAGCTCAATGGAATAGTAATAGAGCTGTTGTTTTAACGCAGTATATCCCAAGCTTAGAATCCGCAACGATACCAGATATTTTCAAACCAGCTAACAGACATTTGAACAAACATGATGTACTTAAAATGTCTATGAAAGAAAACGAAACCCCAAAGGAAATTCTAATAGAAAAATTAAAGACGAAGACAGTGAAAGTGAAGAAAGTTGACAATTTTGATCATATTGATGTGAAATTAAATAAGAAATCTGTAGATAGTTTTGTAGAGTTAGCTCAATGGTCTGATCTCATAATTTTTGATTACCTAACAGCAAATTTAGACAGGATAGTTAATAATCTATTCAATTACCAATGGAATATTAATATTATGGATGGTCCAGCTCATAATTTGGCTCGAAAAATGGATAGTGGACTTCTTTTGTTTCTTGATAATGAATCAGGATTATTACACGGTTATAGACTTTTAAAGAAATATAGTATGTATCATAGTTTAATGCTGGACAATTTATGTGTGTTTAGAAGAACTACGATAGATTCTTTGAAGAGATTGTATGAAATGAAATCGATAGGTGTTAAATTAAGTGATATATTCCATAAGAAAAACAGTGCTGTAATTAGAGATATATTACCTCCTCTACCAGAGAAAAATGCTAAGATTTTACACGAGAGGATAGGAAAAGTTTTAAGTCAAGTTGAAAAATGTGAACAAACATTCTCTAACAGATAGTGAAAACGTTATTTTAGAAATCAATTCAAAAACAAATGAAATCAAGAATCCGAGGAAGTTAAATGCAAAATATTTCAGACTAAGGGCCCGTTTCACAATGTCCAAGTAAAGTCCTGAATAAGCTACTTGCCACTTATCTGACAAATAAAGACAGTTGGCGTTTCACAATCTTCAAATAAGCTTAACTGGTAGATAAAGTTCTAAGTTTTGTAGGTTATCTGGCAGTTAATTTATTTGTTAATTAGCTATCCAATACTTTACTTGGACATTGTGAACCTAACAATCAGTTTGAATGACATGATTTACGATTAAATTGAAAGAAGATTTTATATGCTATATGTATCGATGGCCGATCGTTGCTTCGAAATATTTTGTAAATTAACTTGATGCAGTGAAAACTGAATAAGTTCCGGGTAACTTCTACTCTACAACGACTGTGTTGTAAATACTATTAAGAAGGTAGAATGTATCCTTTTAAGGACATAATTGGTATTCTATTATAATAATGAAAAACTAAGAAAAAAAATCTTCACATGAAAAAAAAATTCACCTACTTTTTCTTGGTGCGACCAAGTACAATACCAATTATGTCCTTAAATGGATTACCAGTATTTTTGTTATACCTGTAAACGAAAGATTAATATCAAACTACCTTAGACACAGGCCACTTTATAACAATCTTCTGTTATGTCTATACATAGACTAATAACCCAATACCCCGCATAGCCGGGCGACCCCCGCTGCCACGCTCGAAGTAATTTCACCCTATGGTGAAACACTAATTTATTGTAAGTGACAGTAAACGTAGTACGTCTCCATGGCAACCATTAATGTCGACTCTCTCTTACGCCCCACGGAACAATGGCGCGTTCCCTATCTAGCATTGCGTGTTTCCCTCCCGCACTCCTTCTTTTTGGCAGCTTAGGTTTCAAAGAAATAACGCGCTAAGCGGAGTATAGATATATCTTGTATATGTCTCTATATGTTTGTGATGAGAGGTTGTAAGTCTAGTTAAAAGTAAACTAGAATGTTTCCCTAACAATATTGTTTTCCAATACCTTTTTTAGGCAAATGTATTGCAAAAACATTATCGTATTTTTGTAAGCATTTTTCGATACCAAATATAATTATTTATTGTATATTATTGTGAATATATTGTAAAATGTCAGTGCCAGTGAATTTACGCGTGATATTTATGTTAATTACTTAATTGTAATATTGTAAATATGCTTTAAGATATATGCCATTAAAATATTTTTAAATATATTATTTGGTTTATTTTGGTGTAACCTGCAACATCTATAATAGACGGTGTAGCATGACGCTACGTCTATCGTACGACATCTGTCGACGTTCTTTGGAACTTCCGTGTCTAAGGAAGGTCTAAGGCTAGGTCGTGGTTGATATATAAATAATTTTGAACAAAAAAGAACCGACTTCACTAAACATCCACCATTCCAAAAGCAAATGCTCGAGCTGCTGTAAAAAATACTCAAATCACTATAGGTGTGCCTATAATAGTTGAAGAGTTCCCTCGATTTCTCCAGGATCCCATCATCAGATCCTGACCTGGTTACAATGGGACCAACTGTGAAGTATACTCTTTCAAACGAAAAAAGAATTTTTCAAATCGGTCCAGCCATCTTCGAATAAAAGGTGAACATACATAAAAAAAAAAAAAAAAAAAATAGCAAAAACAAAGATACCGACGAATTGATAACCTCCTCCTTCGAAATCTTGAAGTCGGTTGAAAAGTGTACATTGTGATTCACGTCATTATGGTTAGATGGCGCTTATATCAGTCCACATTTTGTAATACACAACTGGCAGTTATAAAATTGAGATAATATTCGCGCTAATTTTGAATATGGAATTTTTGAGGTATTCCAGATTGTCAAAAAGATTGGGGTTTGTTTATTGGGAGTGACAGATCGACTTAGAGAGATTTGAAGAAAAAGCAGGAATTATCCTTTTGAGTCCTTTTTTTTGTTCCCTGAAAGTGTTCACCACAGTTGTTTAATTCCCTAGAAGAGGGTGGCGGTCGATATAGGTTTTCCAATACCCAGTGCTCCGCTTTCGCCGTGTCTGAGGGTGCGGGTAGTGCCTGCCGTGGTCGCCGGTGCTGGGACCGTTTGAGCCGGGGGGCGGGCTCCGGAAGGCGCCCGTGGGTGCCGGTCTTGCGAGACGATCAGCAACCACCGCGTGTTTCGCGTGGTTCTTCACCGTCGTCGGAAGACTAGAGCCCGCATTCCGCGTGGCTCCCCAAGTGAGAGAGGGTTCAGCGAGCTGCTGCCCACGAACTTTATTTAAATGCAGTTTGACTTTTGACCATTTCCTGACTTTCAAGAATATCATTTTATTTACCTTTTTTTTAAGCGTTATAAATCCGATTGCATTTTTGTAACCAGTGTTTTTTGTGCCATAATCGTTTTTTTTGTTGTTTTGCCAACCTTGGTTGAATATCTCAGATCCGCATTTTCCACCATTCTTAAAATTCTAAATTAGCCTCATCTGACGGGCGTTATAAACAATCGGTTTTAAATTTAGGTTTCCTTCATCCAGTGAATCAGCCATCATCGTTCATATCACTTGCATTTCATCAATTCATTTATCTTTATAGCTAAATTTTCAACCAGTTCTGTCTTGACTCACGTCTTGAGTCACGTCTGAAAATATGGATACATTTAATGTGACAATAATATGTATCCACGACTCTATTACCAAGAAGTAAAGACGTGGATACATGTTTCTGTCACATTAAATGTATCCATATTTTCAGACGTGACCGTACCTACTCCTTTTTTTATTTCATGCGGAAGGCAGACATCCACCATTGTTCGCATATAAATATTCTGTTTAAATTGTGCTTCTATATTTTTTGTATGAAGAAAATTATAATCAATTTATACACCGTTACACCGTGTAAAATTTATGACCGAATTATTAATAACATTTTTTTGGTGTTAAGTAAAAATTATACGCGTTCTGCAAAAGTGATTGTTTTACTGCAACGGAGATTAGGCCGTTGGCAACCCTACTTCATCGAGTAGCAGGATTCGGCCTATATAGGGCAATGCACGGTAAAAAGTTATGTACCTGGTAGCCTGAACCAAAGTTGGAGCATTTAACTACCCTATTTTTTGATAAACACTAATTCATCGACTAGCAAGTCCACTTTCTAGTCGATGAACGTGGCTCATTCGGTAGTGCTTATCTATACTCTATGTCTTTAGGTATTTAAATAAAAGTAAACGAACAGTTTTTACATTTTCGGGTAGTTATAACTTTTATTGGTTAACCAATCAAATACAAAACTGCCTGGATCTGTCACTTAACGACCTGACTTTAACCAATATTATTTGATCGTGTAATGTTTTCATCTACCCTCAACTGGCTTAAGGAGCCATTTGAGGGTAGATCTTATTTACTTTTATTTAAATACCTAAAGATACAGAGTATAGAAGTAGCATGAAAATGGTGCTAGCCACACGCTAACCTGACATTTTAGGCTTTATTTCCTTATAAACTGATAAATTATTTCGAATGGCACGAGTTTTATATTCTATTTAGGTTAATGATTGCAATAATTTGCCATTTTTGGGCAATGCAACCTTTTATTTTTTGGCACTTGTTGATAAACATACTTAAAAAAATATTTATTCCAAAACTTGCGGAATAAAAATACACGTAAATCAAACTTAAAAATAAAACACTACTAAAAACTAAACTAAACTAAAAACTACTCAAAGAGCCCCCCTCGAGCTGTACCAGGCGCGAAGGTGCCCATCATACTGGCGGCGTTACCACGTTGGATGGCGATGGACAACCTTTGCGCCAGATAAGAACCCGCGCGTACATCAGACCCCAAGTTGATAAACAGTATCTGTTGATAAACAGTATGTCATGTACCGCGTAATACTGCATTTAAACCGTTCCGTGAACTCATTTGCACGTCGTACTTATATTTGTCGATATTCACCTTAAAACATAAAACTTGACTGAATAACAAAAGCCTCAGTTATAAGATCAGTTACCATTTTTTCGTTATTATAAGGTTCAATTTGCTACTTAATGAGGTAGATTTTAAAATGATGTTTTTGCTCAGTGCACAAAATGCTCTAAATTTGGCTTAGGTTGTATTGTGGCGTAGGTGAATTGCCCTATATAGGCTGACTTCTGCTACTCGATGAGGTAGGGTTTCCTACGGCCTAGTCTTACTCTATAACAGTATTAGGTAAAAAAACTGAAGGAAAGCGTTGCTTATTTTACGTAATAATGCACCGAGTTTGCAATATTCTTAATCCCCCAAGTTACACATATGTTTTTCATACACAGAAAAAACAAAATGTGAAGCGAAATAAACGTTAAATACAGTGAAATTACAGATTCGTACGCCATTTTATTAATATTTTGAGAGGTTAAGCATAAAATAACTCAAAGGTTAACTGGAAGAAATCCCTTAAAGGGGTAAGTTCGCCTTTGTACGTGTATGTTGTGTTATATGCCTTTCGTTGTGTTTTCTTTTACAATGAAGTGTTTTACTACTACTACTACTAAAATATTTGAAACGATTTTTAAATTGTTCTAATTCAATTTTTTATATTATAAACACAAAACAATGAAATAATTAACGTTCAGTATTTTAAACAAGTATTAATGGTGAGACAAAAGCACATCGTCTCCGCTGGCTTGGCCACCTCGAGAGGATGGGAGAAGATCGCTCTGTAAAAAGAGGATATTTGGGTCGACCGACTGGACGGCGTCCTGTCGGTCGTCCTAAGTATCGCTGGGCAGACAGAGTAGGAGCGGATCTTCAGGAGCTCGGCGCCGGTGAAAGCTGGCGTGAAATAGCACCGGACCGAGTAAAATGGCGTGCTCTTGTGTCGGAGGCCAGGACTCATTTTGGATTGTTGCGCCAAATAACACACAAGTAACCTTCTTGGTTGGTTCGTATAAGTAAGTAGTAATTATTTAGTGACACAGATAATTTAAAAAAAGCTATAACTCCCGTCGGAGTAAAATGAGCTTTCGTCTCTTTTGCGTGAAATAGCACGCTTTATGAGCAAGTGAAATGAAAAAAATAAACCACGTGCCGTGACCCAGCCGTTTGCCAACAACATATGACATAACATTCTTTAGATCCAAAAGCTGGTACTTCATTGGCCAAATCACGTGGGCATTGAATACGCTATAGGGTAGATTGATGCGAATCGGATTGCAGGGCGAAACATGTCAAAACATTTTTGTCAAATTCATAAGGTAGCCACGGACAGCCAACCGATTTTGTTTGACACCTCCTTGCCCGCTACTTCATAGAAATCTTTAAAACTTTAATTCCCTTTACATCCGAAATTATATCTCCAAAAATCTTTTCTTAGTTGAACTTCATGCACGACATTAGAACATAATCAGTTCCTAATTTCAAGATTTTCGACGATGGTATAAATTAATTTTAAACAAAAAAGAACCGACTTCACTTATTTCCAAAAGGAAATGCCCGAGCAAGCTTAATACTTAAATCGCTATAATATTATAGGGCACACCCTATAATATTTGAAGAGTTCCCTCGATTTCTACAGGATCCCATCATTAGATCCTGACCTAGTGACAATGGGACTAACTGTGCCTTTCAAACAAACAAAATAATTTTCCAAATCGGTCTAGCCGTCTTCAAATAATCGGTGAACATACAAAAAAAAGCAACAAAGATCCCGAGGAATTGAGAACCTTCTCCGCCGAAATCTTGAAGTCGGTTGATAAAGTAAACTGTAATTTACACATTGATTATTGTTTTGTGCGAGTTCATACATTTATTACTCAACACAAGTAGAAAATTTATGAACTCGCATTAAACACTAATCAACGTGTTTATCAATAAATCAAGCATTTCATTCAAAAGAGTAACATTTGATAAAGTGGAACTGCTGATGATGATGATCAGAATGGAACTCTTCAACGACGCATAGTTCACGTTTGGCGATTTGTATTCTTCGCTGTGTTTGTTAAGCAGGTTAGATTGTCAGGACACATTTTCGTCAAGCTCAAGTTCTGATGATGGGATCCATGAGGAATCGAGGGAACTCCTCAAATCTTAAAGGCATACATAAAGTGAGTTATGTATTCTTATCAACAAATCAAGCATTTTCATTCAAAGGAGTGACATTTGATGAAGTGGAACTGCTGATGGTTCACGTTTGACGATTTGTCCTCTTTGCTGGAGTCTATGGAGTCTAAGAGTGCACCATCTACAATAATCCTTCAGCGGCTTCCCCCATTGAAGTCGGTTTTTCTTAAAAGTTATGTAGTATAACAATCCAGGTTAGCCCCTATAACTAGATTTTTGTGGATATTTTTAATTTACATGAGTAATTATCAAAAACGTTAATTCAAATGAAATAAGTGGTCGCGCTCTCGTACTAAATTAGTACGGGAGCGCTGATGTGTGGTGACCTCAAGTTGTACTTATGATCTATGTAGTGGTTGAGGTTATATGTGGTATAAAAACACACAATTCGCACTAAACACCATAGACGTAAACAATAAGGACGATGAGTGACGTTCATAGTAAACAAAACTTAAATGTGTTCTAGCACCTACACACTTGTAAAATGCTACACACCGCTATAATGTATGTGCATGACAAAAGAGATAAACCTATATAGTTAACACGGGTATGCAAGGGAGATATCCATTTTTGCGCATTGCACAAAGTTTGACTGAGAGATTCTGCCACACGACTAATTCAATATAGGCCCGGAACCTATATTTGATGGCACACAATTGAGCGCCTGGTGCCATATCTCCCTTTTTGTATAAATCAATGCTAAACACTAATTAATGTGTGACGAATCCCAGCGTATCCAGACGTATCGCGAGTTTACTATATTCCGATTTGTAGAGTCATTCATGCCGTGTTTTTTTGTTAACTACATATAATAGAGCAGCGTTAATTAGTAGCTGTTTAGTCAAATATGCCAGGATAGTTACCGAGTGAGTTGTAGCATTGTCGTTTCAATACTGCGTGTGGCATATATTACCGAAGAATGGTGCGGGGGCGAGCGGCTTAAGGGGGAGTCTATATTTATATATGGTCGGGTCTAAAGCAAAAACAACTATCTGCTAATAAAATCCAAATAGTTGGTTCTGCCTTTAGGGTCAAAGGCAAAACTAACTTTTTGTTAATAAAATTAAATCCAAATAGTTGATTCTGCATTAAACTCGGCGATATATTTACAAAAGAAACGCAAAAGAAAAAACATAATTATCAAACTACAATTACTACAAATATAAAATTTTTGTGTGGGAAATCTACCGGGTCGTTGTATGGAGACCTCGCATTAATTCCTCAGTCGATTATTCTTTTGCTAGGATGTAGTATAGGTCATAACAAACACAAACCACTATTTTTCCAAAAAAAAAGTATGTCAGTTTTGGTTTTTTTAGAAAAATGTAAAAAAAGCTTAATACTTTGTACTGGAATTTTTCTCAAGGTATATTTTTTTCACTAAACAAATGATTTTGATTACTGACAAATATTGTCAAAAGTTCAAAAAAAAAATTCAAAGAAAACTGTCACTTTTATTCAAAAGTAATTGGTAACACTCGTCATTTTGTTTGAAAAAATTCTCAGTCAGGTTTGTAACAGTGGGTGTTACGTTAATCTTATTTTAGCATAATATTTACGAATATCCAAAAAAACTTCTAAAAATAAAATTGTTATTACAGTATATTTCATAAACTTTATGGAAAATTCCTCAGCCTGGTTTCGTTTCTTATTCACGTAAGGTAGTCAATTCAACAGCCACAACCGAAATTTCCAAAAAATATTCCACATACAATACATCAAATCTCAAAATGAAAAATTTGTCTAGCCTTTTAAAGCGAGTGAGCACGCAGTAATATGTCGTCGTGCTTCAGCTATTGAGTCCAGTTTAGCATGCGCGGCTACGACTCAGCTATGCTTGCGTCATAGTGAAAAAAGTGGAGTAAGTTACTTCAATTATATAATTGTCTAATTTCATATTTGTACTTAACTCGTATCATTATAATTTTAATAAATATTTTGATGGCGTATTATTAATTAAACAATTTAGTATTTAATTGAAGCACCAGAGTATCATTGCCTCACTAAATAGAACACCATCACCACTACTCGCCAACAGATGACGCTTTTAGTGTCATAATGCACACAATACAGCCGCATGCACCGATACAACTACGCTTCGACACTAGTCACGCCTACCAACAGATGGTACATTGATCGAGTTATGTAGATGCCGCTAACGTTTGTTCAACGCAGAAACATGACCCTCGGCGCATTGCCGAGGACTTTTTGAGAAACACCCTACCGGTCTCAAGGTACGCATGCTATATGCCTCAACCAAGTTTGAGCATTTTAGTGTTGTGACACTAAGCCACTAGGGTGTGCCCTTAGGACAAATTACTGGCCTGTTACACATCTACCTAGCTGGGTAGTACTCGGCAAGTAATCACTAGAGAGAAGAGAGTACATGTAAATTTCTAAAGCAATAAATTGTATCCCATCAAAAACAATACGTGTACAATAATACCAGCCTCGCAACGCAGTTCTCCTACATCAAAACGTAATGAGGTCTAATGTAAAACCAAGCCGGTGTGCCGGAGTTTACTAACAACATGTCATTGTGATCTTTTGAATATTAGATGTTTATATTTTTATAATAAAAATAACTTTGTTTCTGCATATATTTATATGGGATTACAATGTTAACTGTGCGGTTTGTAAAACTAGACAACCCGGGATATTGCGGTATGTTTTAATTTTTAGTGACTTTATAGCCTAAGAGTTAACCCTAGAAGTTAGAAGTGTTCAAAATTTGGAGCTTGTGGGACTGCTAGAAGTATTTTAGATATACGATGATCGTAATCTGTGAGTCAGTGACAAAATTAAGGAATTTTGACTTGCAATAGTTCTTAAAGTATATAGTGAAATTCAATGATATTGGTATCTTCCTTGTGTTATGGCCTCTTTGTCACAGAAATTTCAGCCGTCTAGCTTTATCGATAACAGAATTAGAGGGGGGTCGAAAATGGCCTGAAAGGCTTCGGAAAAAGGATGGTTCGGCCGATAACGATGGTTACAATAAATTATTTGTATCTGTATGGATCGAAGCGAATACTTACTCCGAAGACCGGATAGCCACTTATCCACATTTTCTCCGCTGGCAATCTACTGGCAGTAGGATGTCGGGTCGCCCCCCAAACCCGCAATACAAAGAGGCGATAAGTTGATACAGATGTAGCCTAAGCCGGTCTCGGCTAGAAGTTGCCGTTTAAGATCGTGGCAAGTGCAAAACTTTTATGCGAGCCCTATGTCCCTAATGAGGGACAACAGGAACAAATTGGCACCACAGCTACATTAGTGACCGATTGAATAAATCTTTTTGTAAAAATCTGTTTCAACTTAAAGAAAATCACAATTTCCAAAAATTTACAATATAGTTTTATTTGTTCCATATGACTAGACCCCGTTTTCAATGGTGAAATTTTAATGAAACTGCTAGGGTTGGCATAGCACATTTTAATATTCTTATCATGACGTATAAATATTTGATGTAAGCTATATACTTATTTTATTTATACAGGGTGGAAAGATAAGTCGGGCCCTGGAGGGAAACTACCTTAAAACCTTGAGATAGTTCAATTCGCTCAAAGGAAACAATATTTTATTATTCCTAAAAACTAAAACTGCATTCACAGTTTTTTTCTTAATTTGACTTTATTCCATATTAATTGTATGAAAAATATTATTATTATTTATGTGTTCTCTTGTGCCCTAAACTTGGTTGGTATTTAGAAGTTTTAATCCTCGTTGGAAACAGGATCGATTGGCATCAATTGTCATAAAAATTATTTATGGCAAAAATTACAAAGTAAATACTTTTTTTGAAAACTGTACTCTTTTCCAAAAATTTATAAATGCAGTTATGTCCCTTTAAAGAAATTAAAGAATGTTTCCTTTCAGTGAATTGAGCTATCTCAACGTTTTTAGATAGTTTTCCTCTAGGGCCCGATTTATCTTTCCACCCTGTATATTAAGGCAAAGGACTTTAACGAGGTTTAATTTGGTATATAAACTTCATAATAGTTTATAATAGTTTTTTCGGCAATTATGATTGATGTCATATTAATCACTTAATATTCAGTAAAAGTATGGATTTCCTGAATAATCTTGCTAAATTTTCTCAGTTTCTCAGTCTCAGCGACGCGGAAATGGTTACTAAATTTAGTATAACTGTGCAATAGATACCAATTTTTTCGAATAGGTAAGCCTGGTAAGCGTACCCATTAGATTATAGTTTTCTAATAAATAAATAAGTTTTTTTTTTCAGTAACATGGTACAATTGTGCAAATGCATATACAATTTAAAGTAAGATGACTAAGATTTGTGTTAAAACGTGTTAAATCGTATATATATATGACGGTTCCTAGGATAAAATGGTCACAGTATTCAAAACAATTACGACAAGTGGAAAAAGATGGCCAATAAATTAATTGTATTGCACAAGCGATAACCAGACATCAGAATTACGGAAAATGTTACCTAATGAAAATACCATCTCAACGAATGTAATCTTTTTGTCATGGAGCGGTGATGTGATTGAAAATTATGTTTTTTTTTAAATATGTCACATGTTGTACTCGAAATAAAATATTGTGTGACAACCCTATGATTCGATATCGTTAAATTTTCACCACTGATAACGGAGTCTGCATATGACACATCTACACAACACGCATGCATTTTAAAAATGTGTCAAATATACGTACTTTTTTATTTACACTGTGACTAGGCGTTTAGCACCACTACAAATTATATCAATTAAGATAAAATTACTAACAGTATGGGGGTATTAATGTAGTGTTAATGTATATTTTAGTAACGTGCAAAACCATAAAAGTAAACTTTTTCTTTGAGTTTATTAAAGAAGATAACGAGAATGCTGCGCATGGCCCCTCGCATCCCCGCTCCCGCGTCCCGCGTCCTGCACGTGCGCATTCCACTAACGAGTGAAATATTAGGTATCTTTATTTGTGACATGATTTAACTTTTTAATACGCAGGATTTTTTTTGGATTTTTGTACAGTCGCAAGAAAACTCTTAAAGGAAATATAATTAAAAAAAAAATATTGACGGAGCAATATTCTACTGCGAATAATAAGCAAATTTTTATACTGAAAAAGTTTGATGATGAAATTTTTGGATTTTTGTTTGTCATACGTAGAATACATACATTTAATGTCACTTCAGAAAAAAAAAGAGGGAGCAAATTTCCGATGTGAGTTACACAAAAAAAAAATATTTTTTATAAAAAAATATGTTCAGTTATGGTTTTTTTTTTGATATTTTTAACATTGGTTACATACATCAAGTCAATATTTCTAAGGCAATAAAATTAGACTGAGCATTTTTCCAAACGTAAATATAGACGATATAAGAGTTTAGATAAAAAAACCTAAGAAGAACAATAGTTTTTTTTTGGAAAAATATATATATACCATATACTCCTGACACTTTATCATGCTGTAAAGTTTTTTTGGACTGAGGAGTTAATGCGAGGTCAACCCCTCTATTGCCTGGCCTATTGGCCCAGATCGCTTTCAAAATAACTTTGCAATTGTAGGAAATATACTACGGATTAATGCATTTAAAGATGCATCGAAGAATTACTTCGAGTTATCAAAAACACAAAAACTGTTTTTTTACGAAACTAACAGCCTTATTATCACCAATCTTCGTGAGTATCTTCAGGGTATAAGAGGGTCTTCTAACAAAAAAATGTGTGCTGTTATCAAGATATTGCCAACGTATGAATGGTACTAATCTTCCCTACAACAAAAAAACCGGCCAAGAGCGTGTCGGGCCACGCTCAGTGTAGGGTTCCGTAGTTTTTCGTCCGTCACAGTAAGTGTCCCCACTTAAGAGTTAAAATAACACCGCCATGTAGGATATGATATGAGCGTTCTACGTACAGCGACATCTATCGGCAAATTAAGTAAACTATTGCGCGCGAGCTTAAAGTATGGAAGATGATTTTTATGGGATAATTCTTTATTGCGTGAACCGATTTTCACCGTTTTTACTTTATTTGAAAGCAAGACTTTTCATTGTACTTTTGTAGAAATTACAGGTACAATACACACCTGCTTATACGGTTAAATTACAAACTTAGTTCAGAAATAATTATGTATTTTTTTTTCAAAAACTGTTCAACCTATCAAGTTCAAAATAATTTTCCTAGAAAGTTTTTATAAAGGTTTACTTTTCAGATTTTTTTCATATTTTTAAAACTTATGGTTCAAAAGTTAGAGGGGGGGGGGACACATTTTTTTTTACTTCTGGAGCGATTATTTCCAAAAATATTTACTTTATCAAAAAATGATTTTAGTAAACCCCTATTCATTTTTAAATACCTATCCAACAGTATATCACACGTTAGGGTTGAAATGAAAAAAAAAATCACTCCCCACTTTACGTATAGGGGAGGTACCCTAATAAAACATTTTTTTCCACTTATTATTTTACCACTTTGTTGGCGTGATTGATATACATATTAGTACCAAATTTCAGCTTTCTAGTGCTAATGGTCACTGAGATTATCCGCGGACGGACGGGCAGACATGGCGAAACTATAAGGGTTCCTAGTTGACTACGGAACCCTAAAAAGTGGTAAGTTTAAAATTGTATGTTAGACCAATTTTTCAAAATACTAAATATTTTTTTGAATAAATTAACTACGAAAAAATGGGCGTAAAGGATATATTCTCTTCTTAAATTTAATTTTAACGTTTATAGCTTAATTACAGTATTTTCTAAACAATGTACCAAATAGACATTGAAAAGTATATTATGTTAGAATAATCTTCATCGGGTGAAAATTTACATAAGTTTAAATTATAAACCGATTTAACGGGCATAAGTGTGTCAGAAATTATGCGAAATAACAGACATTTAAATATAATATGCAAACTTAGAATATTTATTTACAATAGGTACCAAAAAAGAGATGGCGGGATGACTTGGACGCATTCTGTAAAGAGTGGTCGAATTTGTCAACCAACAGGGTCGAATGGGGGAAAAGAGGGGAGGCCTTTGCCCAGCAGTGGGACACCAAATAGGCTAATAAAAAAAAAATATCTAAAAGTTTGCATGATAAAATATGTATTAGTAGCATTTATTTATAAATTCATATAACTTAACTAAATTTAAAATAACTATTAAAATTAAAACCTAAATAAGTCTACAAATTTTATTATATTCGTTAGTTCATACAAGTAAACACAATAACTTAAAGAAATATGTATTAAAAATTAAAAACTACTTCAAAATAAATTTAAACTAATGTAAACTAAAATACATCTAAAGGCCCCCGCGGCATCGTGCCAAAGGTGCTGGCAGTATTCCCTTGCATTGCATTTATTTATTAGTTTTGAATGTTCGGTTGGCTCAGTTTTCAGTACAGTTGTGACGTTTTATTAACTCTTACTAAAAACTTCCCCTTAACCATTAATTATGTATGACTACCTGTGTTCTTCAAAATATAAATAACAATGGTTATGATTTCTGTCCGTTTATTCTAATTCGTGTTTAAACAACGCCTCCTTGACAGGACAAAAGGACTTCATTCCGGCTGGACCTATTTTGATGGAGTCACCTGCTACGGAATGTATAACTAAATGCTTAACCTTTTATACGCTCCATTTTTTATACCACGGTGGTGGCAAAGAAGCATACAGACAGCCTGACGGTAAGAGACTACCGTAGCCCATGGACGGCTGCAACGCCAGAGGTGTCATATGCGTGTCGAACCTTTGACATCTTTATGTCAAAGGTTCGAAAGACTGGGTTGAGCTCTCTGGCAACCTTACTCACCAGCAGCAACACAACACTATGAGTAGGGTCTAGTGCTATTTGGCTGTGGTTTTCTGTAAGGTGGACTAGCCCAGTCGGCTTCTGCTCCAGATTCGAGCGAGATGACATTCGCTGAGCTATGCCCTATCCTACCTACCAAACTTAGCCAGATGATATACACAGTACCAATGTGACCATACCTCTATACGTATACATTAATAACTAATACACATACAAGTATGTTTATCCTCCGTCAACTCCAAATGCCCGAGGCCTGAGAACCCCCTGAGCGCGTAAGACGTAAAAACACGTCATTTGGCGAGAACGCGGGTACGGCACCGATACGGGGAGCACTTAACGATGACCGATTACAGTGACCCGGCCACGCCACCCGGGTTCCGTGACACATTTAATCGACAGAGCGACCGAGTTCTTAAATTATATTTTTCTGTCACATGTTTTTAACCTTGGGCAGATCCTGCAGTTAGGTAAAAACAATTTTGAGAAGGAGGCCAAAAGGAGGATCCAGCTAGGCTGGGCAGCATTTGGGAAACTACGCCGAGTCTTCTCGTCATCCATACCGCAATGCTTGAAAACGAAAGTTTTCAATCAGTGCGTCCTACCCGTAATGACCTACGGAGCTGAGACGTGGACACTCACGGTAAGGCTGGTCCACCAGTTCAAAGTCGCTCAGCGAGCTATGGAAAGAGCTATGCTCGGAGTTTCTCTGAAGGATAGGATTCGTAACGAATACATCCGACAGAGAACCAAAGTTATCGACATAGCTCAAAGAATTAGCAAGCTGAAGTGGCAGTGGGCCGGCCATATCTCGCGAAGAACCGACAACCGCTGGGGTAAACGTGTTCTTGAGTGGAGACCGCGTCTCGGCAAACGTAGTGTAGGACGCCCTCTGGCCAGGTGGGATGACGATCTGCGAAAGACTGCAGGCAGATGCTGGATGCGGCAAGCTGAAGACAGGGCGCTATGGCGCTCATTAGGGGAGGCCTATGTCCAGCAGTGGACTAATATAGGCTGATGATGATGATGATGATGATGATGTTTTTAAGGTTCCGTGCCCAAAGGGTAAAACGGGACCCTATTACTAAGACTCCGCTGTCCCTCTGTCTGTCTGTCCGTCTGTCATCAGGCGGTATATCTCATGAACCGTGATAGTTAGACAGTTGAAATTTTCACAGATGATGTATTTCTGTTGCCACTATAACAACAAATACAAAAAAATAGAATAAATAAATATTTCAAGGGACTCCCATACAACAGAACAGACCATTCAATCTCGTACCTTACGTAGGCCACTCAGCAAGCTTCGTAGCCTCAACACAGTACTCGACTGAAAAGCTCTTAATTATGTCACGGTTGTATAAAATACTATAGCAGATATAGTTGTTCAAATTTCAATTACATTTGGTAGAAGCTCAGTTGAGTTTTTTTTTTCATTAAGATATAAGCAGGATCGATAAAGGTGTGGAGCTAGTAGACGCAAAAGCGATTATCACAGAGGTACAGTCGCCAACAGATACGAGTATATCGGAGTGGCCGAGGTGGTCACAAATATCTGTACAACGCCTCTATTCATCATCATCATCATCATCTCAGCCATAAGACGTCCACTGCTGAACATAGGCCTCCCCCTTGGACCTCCACACGTACCGGTTGGAAGCGACCCGCATCCAGTGTCTTCCGGCGACCTTAACAAGATCGTCTGTCCATCTTGTGGGTGGACGTCCTACGCTGCGCTTGCTGGTTCGTGGTCTCCATTGGTTTGGGCTGATTGTGTATCCCTAGTTTTATTTTATCGATGGTCGAAAGTGCTGTGTAGGACGTGGAACAGAACGGCGTGAATCCTTTAGCCGTCAACACAGAATCTTTCTTTATTTTAAGGGTTTTCCGACTGCCCTGGGGCCCCTGGTCGTCAACGCTAGGACATTAATGGCGACTCGGTATAAAAACCGAATGAATCATACCACTATCGGCGCTTTAAGCCGCTGATAACTTTGAGGTGCGCGCGCGCATAGAGTAGTACCAACAGACGGGGACTTGATGTGTCGAAGGAACGTTACAGAAATTGCGGAAATTTGAATTTAGAATGCATTTTTACCAGAGCGAGGATGCGCTGCGAGGAATGTGTTTGTTAAGAACCAATATCTCTCTCTTAGGTCGTTCCCTCATGTCTGAGGATCGTGGTCAGCATCAGGGTTGCATCTGAAGCGGATGATCTGCCCATCGGTTTCTGTCCAGCGCGTCTCTTACCACCGTGTAGAATTGCGCAGACGACGAATCCTTCACTTGATTGGTCCGCGACCAATATTAGTAAGGGAGCCCATGACACTGAACCTAGTTCGATAAGTCTCCTAGATGAGATATATATAATTAGACGCGTCTGTAATGGGGGAACACGAAATGCCGATGCTGCAATGCAAAAAAGTGGTGGCGTATTTTAATTTTTTTTTTAATTAAAAAATCCGGTTTCTAGTACGATAAGTCTCCTAGATTTCCTTTGTTCCTTGAAGCTGGGGAGGGGTAGGGCTACACGATAATGCGGTGCTGCAAGCCCCCGTGCGTAGCCTTGTCAGTGGCAGCAGCATCAAAAGATTGTAGATGTATGCAAAAACAAAGCGCCTGTTCGTTGAAAATATATAATCATTTTAATAACGTAACATCCTTTTGCAGTTCAGGCGCTAAGTTTAGGTTACATAACATCTTGTTTTTGTTATAAAATGATCGGGCGTTTTGTTTTTTCATACATCTACAATCTTTTGATGCTGCTGCCACTGACAAGGCCACGCACCGGATTTTTTTTATTTTTCAAAAAAACAATTAAAATACGCCACCACATTTTTTGCATTACAGCATCAGCATTTCGTGTTCCCCCATTAAAGACGCGTCTAATTATATATATCTCATCTAGGAGACTTATCGAACTAGGTTCAGTGTCATGGGCTCCCTTACTATATAGGGTGTAACAAAAATGGTGGGCATAATTGGTATCGTCATATATTGCGACTAAGGAAAAGTAGGAGAAAAATGTATTACAACACAATAAGGATCAAAAGTGGATACATTATTTGTAGTCGATTGTACAAGGGATTTGTGCAGCACTCACTGTGACGACTCTCATACGTTTTCGTTTGTTTGTAATGGACGCCCAACACTTCGCCAGTCTCCGCCGTTCGAGCGGCCACTCATTTTAAACCCTACCCGCCGCCGTGGCCGTGTCCTACGTGGGCGAATGGAAACGAACACATTTGCGAAGCGACACACGCGAATTCAATGTGAAACGGCGGCTTTGTCCTACGTGCGCACGAATTGCACCGCGAAACAGCACTCTGACAGTCGCCGCCGCGTCGAGATCAAGATCGCACGAAAAAATCAAACCAACTTAGCCAAGCTGGCTTAGCCAAGATGACAATCGTTGGCAGAAAACGAATCGAAACGCTATCCGTCTCTCTATTACACTAATATGGAAGAGTGAGCGAGAGCGTGTAACGTTTTGTTTCGTTTTCTGCAAACGATTGTCATCTTGGCTACAGGGCCTGATCGCGTTCGCTTCGTTTCGAGCTACGCCGCTTCGCGTTCACGTGTAGTTGGTCACGGTAGGACACTTTAATCGCTATCGAATGTTTGTTTCTCTTGCACCGGTTCACACTACGTCGCGCCCTTCGCGTTCGCATTGAATGAGGGTTTCCGCGATCGAGTTTTTCACTAGATGGCAGCACCGTGTCTAGAGGTCTTTTTGACAGCTGCTGTCAAAATCCACCAATCAAAAAAATATGATTAAACATGAACCATCCGGTTCGGGCTATCCAGCCGTTTGCGCTCAAGATGGACACCCGTCTTTAGAATAGTTTTTTTTTGTTTTTTGCTCATTTACGTAGTTCAGTGTGTAATAGTGACACCTTATTGTGCGGTGACCTAACGAGCAAGAAAAAAAAGTCTCTTGAAAAATCAGTCTCAAAACGCGCGTAACCACGCTTTAGTTGAACAAACGGTTATCCGGGGTCTCGGCCACCCAGTGTTTGTAAAGAGGCTATCACTTTACAATCAACAAGGCCTTAACCGAACAACGTTGCTTTTATTTAATTTTAACCAAAATGAATAAAATCATAAGTACACCTTGACATTGGCAGAATTCACCTCGCCAAGACCGGCGAGGAGTAAAAGCCATTAATTAAAAAAATATATATATACATACATATATATGATTAAACATGATTGGTGGATTATGACAGCTAGATCTCTCGCCACGGTGCTGCCAGATAGTAAAAAACTCGATTGCGGAATTCCTCATTCGCTTACGTCGGACAAGACATAGCGTCAAAGCAGTGTCGCCTCTACACGCACTCCTGCGCCGGTGGTCCGCGCGCTGACGCCGATAGCTCTTACCGTCATATGACGTGCGCTAAGTGACAGCCCACCATAAACACATTCTACTAAGTATTATGTAAACCTAATACATGCCACTTTTGTTTTTAGTGGTATTTTTAGATTACAGGCATCCATTGTTAAATGACTTATTATTTGCACACTCATTTTATACTTACATATAAATTGAGAAGTTTTATTGACAGACCTAGTGAAACGAGCGAAGCGTCTCCATTTCAACTCGGGCAAAAATTATTACGTACCTATGTCCGGCGGAAGTATAATATAAAAAAAAACGTAAAATTCTCAGATACAACGGATTCTCAAATATTCTCGTGAAATTTTGTGTACAGGATCGAGAATTACATCGATTTCTTTCTTGAATTAATTTTACGGTTTTTTTTAATTGCGGTAAGAAAAATTATCAAAGCGCTGGGTTCTGATATTCTCGGGTTAATTAAACAACAAGGATTTTTATCTACACTCATATTGTAAGTTCTCTAAAACGTGTTCGAAAACGGTAGGCAATGGCTAGCATTGCCATGACCGATTTTACTATGATAAGCTTTTTATCCGTGGCAGTAACGTAATTTTAACTTTTCATGGTCAATTATTGATGTGCTATGAGTTTTGATAACATAATGTACACCTGCACGCTCCCGACGTCGACGCCGACAGCCCGACACGCGCCCGCGCGACCGCCGGCACACGAGAGTTGGCCATGGTGGCGGTGCGATGGCGGCCATTCTATGGTTTCCGAATACGGCATTTTAGATATATAATATGAGTGTAGATAAAGCAGTGTATGCAACTGTACGTAATTAGGCCTTATTACGTAACAGTTACATAAACTACTATTTTCACCTTTTAATCGAATACGAGAATGTTAATAATAAATTTAGCTTACCTACCTTTACATATACAAGATGTAACAAAAATGCTGGTGATCCGTTTATTGGTGTCCTATTCTAATTATGAAACCTAAAAAAAAATTTTTGATGTGAAAAAAAAAAATAGTTTTGTATGGAGGGTTGGCCGGCTGGGACGACGACGTTGATTAGTAACGAATTGCGTGAATTAGTAATCCTGAATTAGTAAATAACAACAATTTGGACCATCGCCGGAAATAAACGATTATTTAATTTAATAATTAACGGTGAGTCGCACCCCATCGCATCCCAGGCTCCATTAGGGTTTCGCAAAAACCGGGACAAACGTTAGAAGATAAGTGTAGTAAAATCTAACGTAAATTGGCTAGAACTTTCCAATAGATAAATTTATTAAAGTACTTCGTACTTCATTAATTAATGCTTACGAAAATACACGGAAAAACAGAATAAACATTGCCCTTACAAATGAAAAGTAAAACTCGTATCATACTCTCGACAACAAGGTTTGCCTGACATGGTTTAAGATCCTAGCAACCCACAAGATTCCATTTTTAGAATCTTTTATTCGATTTTATACCATGACGGTGGCAAACAAGCATACGGCCCGCCTGATGGTAAGCAGCTACCGTAACCTATGGACGCCTGCAACTCCAGAGGTGTCACATGCGAGTTGCCGACCCTTTACAAAATGGAGGATTCACTGTGTTGACGGCTAAAGGAACAAGAAGGTCCCTCATCGTCAACACACTGGGTCCTCTTTGAGCTCTTTGGCAACCTTTACTCACCAGCAGGAACACAACACTATGAGTAAGGTCTTGTGCTATTAGGCTGTGGTTTTCTGTAAGGTGGAGGTACTTCCCCAGTCAGGCTCTGCTCCAGATTTGAGCGAGATGACATTCGCCGAACGTGCCCTAATACCACACTTAGCGAGATGCCATTCGCAGTACCCTTACCTCTCTTTTTGGCGTAGTTTAAGGACATACCCAAGTCCGGACGTAGTTTAAGGACATACCCCGGGTCCACACGGGTCCGGGTACACGGGGAGATTTCAATAAATGTGTACCAAAAGTATTTTTTTGCAACAATCAGAAGACTTCAAACTATCTTATCAAATGCAATTCATGTGCGTTATTTCATTATTAGTCATTCCGTTTTCAAATCGTTACCGGACTCTTAAAGGTCGGCAAGGGTGACCTATTTTATCTAATCACATGACTAAATATTACTGTTTACCTGTTGCCATAATACTTCGTAATATTACGTTCATACGATAATCATGGATGATTTAATCATAATGGCAACAGCTTAACAGTAATATTTAGTCAAGTGATTAGGTAAAATAGCTCATTCATTCTGACGTCTGATTATTATTTTTCTTTTCTTACAAAAGTTCAAGGTCCATTGTTAAATTTTGACTAATTCGGATACTTAGAAGTATCTGGTAAAATCTTTAGGAGTTAACTTTCGTGTTGAAACATAAACCTAGCTACCTGATGTAGGGCAGTCCATAAATCCATTTTTTCCCGATACCATTTAATTTTATCCTACCATCTGTCACCTTAGACCCAAAATAATCTAAAATAGAGCACCGAGACAGTTTCGGATTTCCAACGTATAAAGAGGTTTCTCGAGAAAAGACTTAATTCCATCCGTATCCATCTTTTGTCTGTTAAAACACCTTTTATTACGTTCGAAATTTGAATCTTTTGACAAACTTACACATGCCTTTCGCCAACACACATATGACTCTTAAATCTATGAGCATAAGATTGAGTTTCTATAGTTTTTAAGTTCACGGGATGTAATAATAAGTTGGTATTCTATAGCATTTTGTATAGAATTTGGGACGCATTGAATTCTTTTGTCAGTGCTAATCCAACGAATGTTTTTTTTTGGCGCGCTTTTGTGGCCGTTTGCGCGGGCAAAACCTAATGTGTATTGGATTTTGACGGGTTTTAAAAAGAAAACTGCTTAAGCGTGGAATCGAGGGCTTTGTACCTACCAATTATGGAATGTGTTGCAAAATTATTATTTTCAAATTTTGCGATAGGACGGAAGTTTTAGTTATGATGCAAGATTCACTTCGTGGTTTGTTACTGAGTTGTATAATTGCGACTGCTGCGAGTTTATCATTCCCGTTTATCATTAAGAAAATATTATTAGAACATTAATAACATGTCCCTAATTTTGTATGAACTAAAAAAAAGTGTTTTTTTGACTATCCGTATTTGACAAACTACATATTATTTAGAAGTTTAATGAAGCATTAATATAGTGATATTAATCCTTGTTGAAACAGCAATAAATCGTATTATTAGTATTGAAATCAGTCGAGCACTTTTGGGATTGCCATCGAATTTCAAAAGTCATATTTGTAGGCAGTTGTATATGGAAAATAGTGTTGTCCCTAACTGAACCGCGATGAGATACGATTGAGATAGATAACCTATTTTAATTTTGACGTAAGAATGTGGCCGATCTGTCAACTCTAATTTTATTCTAATCGCGGTTCAATATATAGGGAATAATCATTAATTTATTATGTACTTATTCTACTAGATGTGACATCTAGAACAAATTTTGTGCGCCATGTTTGGCGGTTGACAGCTATGACTGGATCAAAGAGTAGTATAGACTTGTAGTGATTTTCACTACAACTTTTGGGACAAAAAAATTCTTAGGGATGTCATCTCCTGTTACTTAATGGGAAAAATACTACTTTTTAATATCTACCTCGCACACACCTAATTATCATCATCCTAGTCTTTGTCCCGGCTTGGGGTCCGCTTGACAACCTAAACCCATGAATTGGCGTAAGTACTATCTCGCACACCTAATAACTATATTGGGTTGAAACTTTGAAAGTTTTCGACACCCATCATGCGAACCAAATCGCGAGACGATAATTATATTATATTTAGATAAAGCGTGAAAACCCCGTTGACAGCTCTTTTCCTCAATTATCGAGTCACTTTTCCATCTATACTGGAAATTTGCAATGTGCATCATTAGCGATCGGTTTCCTTTCGACTTAAGAGGCCTTTTCTACACGATTCCCGAAAGAGTATTTATGTACAGTCAACCAATTTGATTCCTAGGCCGCTCTAGAACCTTGTCGTAATTACTGTTGCCCTTGGATACGTATAAACGCTATAGCTATTATGACAAGGTTCTAGAGTGGCCTAGGAATCAAATTGGTTGACTGTACGTATGTTTAATTCGTTGGCTCGCCTATATATCTAAATAGTAACAGTTTTTTTTTAAAAACGTGTGGAGTGTCCATTCTTCCGTTTGTAAGAGTAGTTTTTAACTACTCGACTGCGCCTCAAGAAGAATTAATGTATTAAATACACCCGCAAGGATTTACGTATTGTTTTCCGGTATGAAACATTGAGGTACTATCGGGTTCAGCATTGCATGGCCAATTTATGAATGAATTCATTGATAAATTGACCATGCAATTTTGAACCCGATGGTACATATGTATATTGAAAAAGATAAAAGATATTTATTCTTTAATTTAGGCACATTAAAATGCACTTATGAACGTCAGAGAAAAAATAACTACCACCGGTTCTAACCCTACACCGATACAGATTGCATTTCGTTTCGATTAAAGAAGTAATGACGTCACTAGACAGTAATACCGACTTGACAACAAGTCAATATGTGTCAATATGGTGCGGGTGAGAAAGCGTCCCCTACGTAATACTCTCTATCGGACCGTTTTTTCTAGTATCCCATAAACTATTTTGTTCGGTAATAATGTTATGTAACATTACAGATTAGTTACGTAGTAATAAGTATTTTTCACACATGTATTTTTGCTTTTTTTTTTTTTTCTTTATACCACGACGGTGGCAAACAAGCATACGGCCCGCCTGGTGGTAAGCAGTTACCGTAGCCTATGGACGCCTGCAACCCCAGAGGATTTACATGCGCGTTGCCTACCCTTTAGGAACCTATACACTCCTTTTTTGAATTTGGTTTGGTTTGGTTTCATATAAATATATATATATAGGTAAATTTTTATGCAACGACTAGCGAAAACATTGCTTGGTAAATTACATAATAGCATGAAAAACATGTATTAAAAATTAAACATAAAAATTAGAAATAAAATCCCAATAAACGTAAACCTACATTTAAAAGGCACCTTAAGTGTTAGTACCTACCTAGATATTTCAAACAGGCTTAGCTCCTAGTTAATACACTAAGTAGTCTAGCCAGCTTTCAATATAGACATTTGCTAATTGTAAGGCTTGGCTGATGTGTGATGCTGATGACTTACTTATTCTCATCTTAGATTTAATCTTGTGAAAGTAATCTTTCCCTTATTTTTTGTTCATACCTCGAGGGTGGCAAACAAGCATACGGCCCTGATGGTGAGCACTGTGAGCAGCTACCGTATTTTATGGACGCCTGCAGCTCCAGAGGTGTCACATGCGCGTTGCCGACCCTTCAGTATAGAGTAGGATTCTCTGTGTTGGACGGCTAAAGAGACAAGAGGGTACCCCGTCATCAACAAACTGTCCCTCTTTGAGCTCTCTTATATGAACCATTCAAACAAAATCATCCTAAGGAAATTGCTAGTCACAAAGATCAGCGTAAGCAAGACAGCTAAATAAGCGTGAATGCTACGAATATGGAGGTCATGTTATATTAGTTATATTAGAATCCGCTTAATACGATCACGTTTAATACGATTTATCGCGTAATACGCCCTTTTATATCATTCCCTGCAATTTGAATTCTCTCAGAACAATCCCTCTTAAGTTGGGGATCAATGTTACTCTGCGTCCGTAGGAACACCTTAGACAACCCTAATGTGATCCCTGGGTGGTGCAAAAGAGTAACAAACTTGGCAGCTGCACTGTCCCATCTGGACCTCGCAGCACTCACTGGATTTTCTTCATCATCTGCTTTCGCACTACTACTACCCCAGGGTAGAAATGCCTATCTATATCCAGTGACATGGCTACCCATACGATAAATAAATAAGTCCCTCTTAATACGCTTTCCCGCTTAAGACGTATTTTTGACTGGGTCCCTTCAAAATCGTCTTAAGCGAGTTTTACTGTTTTTACTCGCGAAAAATCCATACGTTTTGTGAATATAACAGGGAGCCGATTTTTGACAATCGAGCGCTCGAATTCAAAGAATTGGGTACTTTCCTGGGTAAAAAATATATAATTCTATTTAGTCCGTCAGTTAGATTATCAAAAAATATTAGACACGTATTTTTTATTTTGTCAATCAAACAAAAATTGGTGAGGATATAGCCAGTTAAAGTTCCGCGTGACGTCACATTATACTAAAAATTGTACTGAAATGTGACGTCACGCGGAACTTTAACGGGCTATATCTTCACCAATTTTTGTTTGATTGACAAAATAAAAAATACGTGTCCAATATTTTTTGATAACCTAACTGACGGACTAAATATATTTATTTAGGAAAGTAGCCAATTTAACCTCGAATATAATCGCACACAAAAGTTTGACGCCATTATTCACGCATGAAATAAATAGTATATAAATAATCATGATTTTAAATTACTACGTACCTCTACCACGAGTCAAACAAATAAGCCCAATTCGTGATTCGTTTACGAATTCATAAATTATTTGTATGGAGAATTTGTGCAGAGCCTCTAGCGGTCACTTATAGAACTAAAAATTACTGCCATACCATGAGTTAAATTATCCTTTACGCAATTCGCTAACGAAAGCTCGATTGCTTGTTTCGTTTGTGTAGATTTCAATACTTTACAAAGTGACGTGACGTGACAAACGTTACATCCTTCACACCAACCACAGAGTACCTTCTTGACACCAACCGAAACAGATTGTAGGTACGCCAAAAAGGTTTTACTTCCTAAGTACATTTTATCTGAGGGTTTAGAACTGTAGACAATTATATGAGTAGTGAACAATAATAAGCAGAGAAACCGTACTAGCTCTGAAAAATTACCCTGCTTTTTGTGCGTGTTTAATATGCTTGCTAGGCCGTAAACCAGGAATAATTTCTGTTGGTCATCATGTCCCAAGCGGTAAATTTTAAATGGTTATGAGTGGTAAATCATCAAGCTCCGTGATGGTCAGCTGCCGTTCCTTGAGTGGGTTGAGGAACAGCATCCATTTTCTCACATAAAATATATATATAAAATAAAATGACCATCGCGTCCCAGTTGAAACAGGTGATAGTTTATATGCTATTACAAATAAAATAAAAATCATCAGCCGGCTGTATAGCACTGAAAAGACCGTAAACTAGTCACATGAATATATGGTATTTAGGGTATCAGCAGACGGCCTTTCTACCTCAATACAGCCGGCTGACGATTTTCCATATAATATTAAGAGCATCAAATACTGACGTTACGCAACCCACCAACGGAGCGACAGCTGACCTATGCGAGTCATCATTGTTAAAATCAAAAATTATCATCTGGCTTACGGTTCATGCCATCGGAGCCGGGAAATACAAGCTATGACAGTAAGCCTTTTTTTTACCTTATTTAAACGCTCGTGACTTTTAACGCATAAAATGTTATCAACCGACTTCAATATTTCGAAGGAGGAGGTTCTCAATTCGTCAGGATCTTTATTTTTACTTTTTTTTCACCGATTCACCGATTGCAACTTTTTTAAACGGGGAAATTGCGTATTTCGTCACACATATTCAAAGCTAGGAAAAGGGGTGAAAACTGTCAGTACTTCATCCATCCATCCATATATTTATTTCGTCGTAGGATATAGGATTACCTAAGATTAGAAAACCAAATTGATGAAATTTAAAATGTACAAATAACACTACTAGTTTAAAACGTCCTAGAACTACGTCCATATGTAAAGTGTTAGGTGATTATTAATTTATTTGGTTATTTTGTCAACATGACAGTTCAACTTTTAGTGATCATAGTGGATCATAGGTTTATATCTTATTTTTTAGGTCTATTGTATAATCACAAAAGGATAAGTACCCTTTCAGGATGTTGTTGATTCTCTAAAGTATAGGCAGTGCGCTACTGTTACACATCCTACCTGCGTCGACGCCGACACGTTGGCGAAGTCCTTTAATTTATTTACCAGCAAACAAGCCGGAGTGGCGCCCGACATCCGAAATCACTACAAGACTATTAAATATAGTTGTCGTTCGTCTAACTATTGTTGGTGTCGAGGCAATCGATCCGTGAAGCAAGGGGCACGGAGCCTCACGACCTAACAGACGCACAAGGGAAGCTAAAGATGCTCCAGCAAGCCGCCGGCTTTCATAACACAACGCAGGATTGCGGCTTTGCCGCTTTTTGCATAATGATGGTTTTATTTCTATTTATAAGTTACATGTAAGAGTAATTGTTAGTAGTACTTACTTATAAGTCTCTAGTATGTGACAATGTTACTTTAAAAGGCTATTTCGCAATAAATAAATCTTTAATATCATTATGTACATTATAATTTCAAAGTGCCCTGTATAAATCTGGATGTTTTTTAACCCTTTTCCAGGCCGCTCCAATCTAGATTTTTTATTCAATAATCCTAAATATCTTCAAAATAGTTAGGTTTTGGTGATTCATTTAAAGGTGAGTAGAATTTAGCGATAGTCCAACCTAATTCCAACCTTAAACCGAAAGATTAAGGTTGAAATACAATTGACACGGATGTGGTCGTTATATCGTACTACGCCTGAAAAAGGGTTAAGTCAGCACTATTTTATAGGACTCGGATGCAATAATTCGAAGACTCCGGCATGTAACGCAGTTGTTACTTCTTGAATATAAAATAATACACCTTCCTGGGATAAATAGTTTCGTCTTGCCGGTGATAACCTAGCTGCTACATGTGCAGCAATCAATCATAAATGAATGATGCACAATAACCTGTAAAAGATGTTTCAATATTACCTATTTGTTATTTTTCACAGTTTCATTGTAATTATTATGATTGAAAATTAACGTGTTTATAACTAAAAAAAAATTCGATTTGAACTGGTACCCACTTTATCATATCAAATTTCAACTACTTACCATTCATTTTAGGTTAGAGTTGGTATTTTTGTGTCGATATAAAATCTGTTTAATTGACTATTAATACATAAATCTCACAAATATTCAGCAGTTCTTGAGTCTAGATTTCTTTTCTAAAATTATTCTTATTGAAGTGTTGATGTGGATATTTCTATTTCTCATATCGGCTTGAAATTTACCGTTTGGTTTTCCATTTCCAGTCTTCTTAACAAATTATCCTTAATATAAGGCTTTGTCGAAATTATTTCATCAACTAATAATATATAAATATCACACAATAAATACAAAGGTTTTCACTTTCACCATGTTTTGACATCTCACCTTATAATTTGATAGTGAAAGAGTTTTCTACAGTCGATACGGTATTTTTCGGTGACGTATGTCAAATTAGTGTCTTATGGTAGCGTTTTAATAAAACCTATCGATAACAAACTGTACTGACTACATCCGTCTCGTTCTACCTATGAGATGGATGTATGTCAGCATAGAGATTTCGAATTTCTTGTTGTCGATACCGAAGGAAAACTATTCGAAGCCCGTTGATTCGTTAACGACTGCAGAAAGGTTTCAGAATTATCTGTAATGACTCGTGGTAGAGGTACTGCTGTTATTTTTAAGACATCATTTCTTCGTTTTATTCTCAGTTTTAAATGTCATATTCGAGCGCTCGAATCTCAAAAATCGCCCCCAGGAATTGTTATTATATTCGATGACTTTTTGTTAGTGTCTGTATTTCTATTATCTTTTAGTCTATGTGATGCCTTATTTCTTATTTAGACTATACAGGGTGTAACATAAATACTGGTGATCCGTTTAAGGGTATAATTATTATTGTATTGTGACTAGGAAAAAGTAGGAAAAACATTTTTTGTACGAGATTTTTTTTAGGGTTCCGTACCACGAAAGGAAAAACGGAACCCTTATAGGATCACTTTGTTGTCCGTCCGTCCGACTGTCAACATCCTTTTTCTTGAAAAACGTGAAGGTATCAAGCTGAAAGTTATATAAAATACTCAGGTCTACTGTCCCTTGGAGCTGTGAAAAAATGAAACTTCTAAGCCAACGCAATCAAAAGATACAGCCGTTTATGCCGCAAAGGAGACCGTCAATTCCAGGCCCACTAGCGATAATGGTCTCGTATAAGGTTTGTTCTGCAATTTTAAGCAAATACCCATTTTATTACGAAACTAGACAAAATATTTCATGAAAATGAAACGGGAATTAGAAATACAAAATAAAAAGTAATTTCGTTGATCCTTCCGCGATCCAAATAGTGCTTAATAAGTTGTTAACGTCTTTACAGCATTGACATAAGGTTAACTTTACCTGGACTGAGACCACAGTATTTATCTAGTCCGTGACTGAGACGAAACAGACATTTTTAGAAAGGAGTTACGTTTACTTTGCTAATCTAGTTTATTATTCTAGTTGACACTGTCAATGTATGACTTCACCGTCATACAAGTCTGCCGCATGAAGTTATCATTTTAAACTATACTCTTCGGCCACAAAGTGGGGCCGAAAGAAAGGGAGCTGCGTCTCATTTTGACATAGGGCATTATGACGGCATTATATCATGCTCTTTCGATAACGAAACGCATTTTATTTCAATTTAGTAATGTCTGATACCTACTCGTATGGATTTATAAAAAGTGGATGTAATTGTTGCACTTTTTCCCTAACCACAGATGAACCTTATTACCGTGCAAAACAGTCGTTCATAGGTGACTAGAAAAAACGGTCCAATAGAGGGCATAATATGGGGGGTGATGTCTCACTCGCACTCGTTACAAAATTGACACACATTGACATCTTGAGTTGTTCTCATGCTGGAATTATTATGTAATGACGTCATAACTTCCAAAGTCAAAACGAGACGCAGCTCCCTATATTACTCTAGCTCTCTTTCGGCCTCACTTTGTGGCCCAAGAGTATACTCCAGTTTAAAATTATAACTTCATGGATACTAGTAGTAGCGCACTAACAGAGCTAAACCTTATCTCTTTGTAATAAGTTCTACGATTGTTTAGTTAATAGTAGCAATGATGGTTTGACAGTCATTATCTTTGTTTACCCAAATACAAGAAATCAGCGGCAGGATCAAAATATGACTTTTTATTATTTTATTATGATTTTCGTTTCATTATCATGTCAGATTTTGTAGATATTCTTTAAAAAACCGGCAGTTATTTTGTGTTACACTGTCAATCATAAACATGTACGCTTCTAAATATTGTCCTTATCACATTCATGTTTTTTCATCCCGTTAGATTTCATGATTATTTTATGACCGCCCTGATCTAGAAATTTAGGCGAATGTTTTGATACCTATTTCATAATTATACGCACCTTAATGAGCTGGGGCAAATCGCCTAACAAAAATTGACGATCTCCTTTCCGCAAATTTTCGAAACTCGCAAGGAAATCAAAACCTAAGGTAGAATTAATAGTTCAGTGGAGTGATTTGACAGCCCTCGGCATAGAAAGCGGTTGTCAAATGTATGTAAAGTTCTGTCAAATCACTCCGCTGAATTATTAATTCTACCGTACAGGGTACTTCCCGTGAACTCAGAATCTTGAAATTTGTTACGAAGCAACGTCTTATAGCACTGATAAAGGAAAAATTGCGAAAACCGTAAATTGTTAGTTACATCATATAATAAAAATATTTTTAATAATTTTAAAGTAACTACCCCTATTGCAAGCTACTAACTTTAAAGCAAAAAAACTAATTTCAGCGTTTTTCAAAATTCCACCTCAGAGTTGTAATTTGCAGCACGGGCTACATTTACAATCTGTACAACTAATAAGAAGCGATTTAGAAAATTTCAACCCCTAAGGGGGGATAAAATGGGGGTTAAACGTTTGTATCGGTGGGGTTTAAAATTTAGAGTCAGAGATTTGAAACTTCGTACTACGTTTACTAATAATTAAAAAATATAAAAGGGGTTGAAAGTTTGTATAGAGATTTACTATTTCTAGGGTTCCGTACCTCGAAAGGAAAAAGCGGAACCCTTATAGGATCACTTTGTTGTCCGTCTGTCTGTCTGTCTGTCAAGAACATTTTTCTCAGGAACGCGTGGAGGTATCAAGCTGAAATTTTTATCAAATACTCAGGTCTATTGTCCCTTGGAGCTGTGAAAAAATCAAACTTAAAAGCCAACGCAATCAAAAGATACAGTCGTTTATGCTGCAAATTTTAAAGTTTTTCGGCACTCGCAAAACCTACGGGGTATTTCCCGTGAACTCAGAAACTTGAAATTTGGTACGAAGCAACGTCTTCAAGGGCGTTCAAGGAAAAATTGCGAAAACCGTAAATTATTAGTTACATCATATAATAAAAATATTTTTAATAATTTTAAAGTTACTACCCCTATATACCTACAGGTTTGTACGGAACCCTCGGTGCGCGAGTCCGACTCGCACTTGGCCGGTTTTTTTTGTATGCCAGCCGGCTGACTCTCCATACAAAACCAATATTTTTTTTTTCGCGTGTATTTTTTGTTCTTAGTTTTTCACAATTAGAATACGATACCAATTATTACTGATCACCAGCATTTTTATTACACCCTGTATGGCCATATTTTTTACGTTTACTGTCGACTTCAGAATTTGGGCTAACTATACACGGTGTAACATGAGGAAACCGAATAATTTTAACAGCGTATTCCTGATCATAATTGGATACTAAAATGTCCAATAAACTTTTCTGGAATTCGCCTAGTTTCAGAGTTACTAACAATTAAATAAAATAAAAACATTTTTTATTGTGACTCAGTGCAAAACGCTTTTTTGATGGCGATTTCACCCTTTATGGGTATTCTTATTGACAGATATCAAAGTGCCAGGGAATACTTTACGTAAACTATTTTTTACGAAAAAAAATGTACAAATTTATTTGAATCGACAGTTTTACCAATAACATTTATGTTTTTATGTTCAAAAGCATTAAAAAAATCTAAAAATTGCAAAAAAAAAATTTTTTTTTGGCGAAATTGCTTTTTTTTGTTTTTTTTTCTTCATCTAAGTACATATAGTCTGGTAAACCATTTCTGTCAGTAGAAACGCGCGGCAAATTCAAAATACGTACATGTGGCAACCCTTTGTGATGAGAAACCATATTTCATGAAGAACATTTCAATTCACATTGAATTTGTTTCTAGTGCATTTCACTCTCTCATCTTAAGTGCAAGTGAGATAGAACTCCTGCATCGTTCCCAATTAAATTTAAATTCATTTTTAAGCCATATGTCAATTGCCTTAACCAGATTATCTGTTGCAGTTGATGACAGATCAGACGAAATATATCCGTCTCCTTTTTACACACCGTAAATGTCACCTAATGAAAGAGGCGGAAATACCAACTAAAATTAAAAACATAAAATTTGATGATCATTGCTGCTTTTTTCACTGATTCTTAGTGTTGTCATACTTTTGTTCGCTGTACATTGCTACTGCGTTCGTTGGCTGGGCAGACTATATAACTTTATTACTCCTTATGACCTCAGGAATTCGTCGTTAAAATCTATCGCAATGCTCACGAGCACCGTGTATAACTTTCTAGAAAACTGCACTCTTTTGTCATCTTGTTAGCATTCAAATAAGACTATAAACATCATGCAATAAATGTATACAAAATGGTCATCAATCCAAAAACTAGTATATACAGTTATTTTCCTAATTCAGAGTATTAAATATACACCTTTAAATTACACTAGGAATGCCGGTGGAATTTAAACCTTAAGGTTGTATGGTAGAGCTGAAAATAAGAATAGTTTTTTGGTATGTTATATGTCTAGTTGCGAATTATAATGGATAATCGTCGCTGGCGGTCGAAAAACGGATAAATTGTGAATGGTGTTATGCAGTATGTCTAAAAAATGTCCGTAAAAATTTGAACGTTAAATGTTTATTGGGCGAATCATCTTTCAATTTCGTGAAATTGGATTTCAATGTTAATCTGCGTCAGTAGGAAACGCCTTAGACAACCCTACACGTGATCCCTGGGTGGTGCTAAAAGAGTAACAAACTTGGCAGCTGCACTGTCCCATCTAGACCTCGCAGCACTCACTGGATTTTCTAGATCATCTGCTTTCCCACTTTTATATAATAAACTAGCTTTCCGCCCGCGACTTCGTCCGCGTATAATACGGTTCCTCATACAGAGTTTCATATCCAATTGTAACTCCTTAAATAACTTTTGTTAATCCCCGAACCATCTTCTTAATCTATTTATAGTTATAGCTATTTTGGCGAAAAAACGGGTAACGTAGACATAGTTTCAGTTACAAATAAGTGTTAATATGCAAATAATAACGTAAATGTACCCTATTATTTGCGTAACTTCTTTGTGTACTATATTGTGGTGGTTTTATTTGCCGATACGATGACCAAACTATTGTCAGTGTTCACTCTGGAACATGGAAATGGAACGGAAATAGGAATAATAATTCCCAGTAAATCTAAACGAAAAAAAACCGGCCAAGTGCGAGTTGGACTCGCGCACCGAGGGTTCCGTACAAACCTGTAGGTATATAGGGGTAGTAACTTTAAAATTATTAAAAATATTTTTATTATATGATGTAACTAATAATTTACGGTTTTCGCAATTTTTCCTTGAACTAAACTTGAAGACGTTGCTTCGTACCAAATTTCAAGTTTCTGAGTTCACGGGAAATACCCCGTAGGTTTTGCGAGTGCCGAAAAACTTTAAAATTTGCAGCATAAACGACTGTATCTTTTGATTGCGTTGGCTTTTAAGTTTGATTTTTTCACAGCTCCAAGGGACAATAGACCTAAGTATTTGATAAAAATTTCAGCTTGATACCTCCACGCGTTCCTGAGAAAAATGTTCTTGACAGACAGACAGACAGACAGACAGACGGACAACAAAGTGATCCTATAAGGGTTCCGCTTTTTCCTTTCGAGGTACGGAACCCTAGAAATAGTAAATCTCTATACAAACTTTCAACCCCTTTTATATTTTTTAATTATTAGTAAACGTAGTACGAAGTTTCAAATCTCTGACTCTAAATTTTAAACCCCACCGATACAAACGTTCAACCCCCATTTTATCCCCCCTTAGGGGTTGAAATTTTCTAAATCGCTTCTTATTAGTTGTACAGATTGTAAATGTAGCCCGTGCTGCAAATTACAACTCTGTGGTGGAATTTTGAAAAACGCTGAAATTAGTTTTTTTGCTTTAAAGTTAGTAGCTTACAAACGAACTTTCAAGTCTGTCACAAAAAAAATCTCTATAAAAACTTTTTACCCCTTTTTTACCCTGCTAGAGGCTGAATTTTGGAAAACGCTGAAATTACTTGTATTGTTTTTTAATTATTAGTAACATGTTAAGTTTCAAATCTCTAACTCTAAATTCTAAACCCCACCCATACAAACTTTTAACCCCTTTGTTACCCATCAAGGGGTTGAATTATACAAAATCGCTTCTTGTTAGTTGTATAAATTGTTAATTTAACTCGTCCTGCAAATTACAACATTCTAGATTCAGTAGTTAATCATTTTTTAACGCTACGCTAATGCAATTAAAAATTACAACTCGACTAAGACAATCTTAAAGAACTTTAAGATAGGTACTTTGCTTATAATTTTTATTTTTGCCGTATGTATTTTAATATTCCGTATATTTTCATTAAATTTTAAGAACAGACCAGACAGAACAACCAATCAATATTAATTTTTAGAAACAAATATTATTATAGGTACCTACTAATACCGAAAAAAGAAACTATTAACGTAAGGAAATAATTAACATCCTACAGGGTCAATATGTAATCATCTAAATGTAAATGTTTTAAATACGTTCATTTTCTCTACTTAATGGAATACGAGTACAATCAACGGCAAAAACATATTTATGATGAGACCAGTAACGCCATCTACTGGGGAGTAGTGAACCTAATAAGTGTTGGAATACGGAAAGATTGCCGTGGAATTTTTCAAAAAACAAAAAGTTTAAAGTCTCTAAAACAAAATAAAAATTTCTCCAATACGAACTATGCACCTTATACAAAGTTTCAAGTCTCTAACTCTAAAACAGAAGTTTTTCCCATACAAATTTGCACCCCTATTTTACCCTCTTAGGGTTAGAATTTTGCAAAACGCTGAAAACACTTTCTTTGGATTTAAGTTCGTCAAAAGACGAATTTTTAAGTCTTCAGCTCAAAAAAAAAATTCTTCCTTACTAACTTTGCACCCTTATTTGATCCCCTTATGGGTGGAATTTCCAGAAATCCCGTCTTATCCCTTGCATACGTCATAAAAGTAAGCTCTGGACCAAATTTGAAGTTTCTAGTTTCAGTAGTTTCGGCTGTGCGTTGATGGTAGATCAGGACTTCTTCTTTTATATGTTTAGAAGATAAATAATATAATAAATATTATGAGACAATCTTACACAAATCAACCTAGTCCCACAGTAAGCTCAATAAGGCTTGTGTTGTGGGTACTAGGCGACGATGTTTATAATAGATAAATAAATAGAAAACGTCCATAACTCAGGAACAGATATCCGTGATGAACACACAAATAAAAGCCCTGACCAGGATTCGAACCCGGGACCTCCTGCTTCATAGGCAGCGTCACTACCGACTGGGCTAGGAGGCTAGTACCCCAGGGAAGAAATGCCTATCTATATCCAGTGACATGTAGCCATACGATAAATAAAAAACCGGCCAAGAGCGTGTCGGACCACGCTCAGTGTAGGGTTCCGTAGTTTTCCGTCCGTCACAGTAAGTGTCCCCACTTAAGAGTTAAAATAACACCGCCATGTAGGATATGATATGAGTGTTCCACGTACAGCGACATCTATCGGCAAATTAGTAAACTATTGCGCGCAAGCTTAAAGTATGGAAGATGATTTTTATGGGACAATTCTTTATTGCGTGAACCGATTTTCACCGTTTTTACTTTATTTGAAAGCACGTCATTTCATTGTCATTTTGTAGAAATTACAGGTACAATTAACACCTGCTTATACGGTTAAATTACAAACTTAGTTCAGAAATTATTTTGTAATTTTTTTTCAAAAACTATTCAACCTATCAAGTTCAAAATAATTTTCCTAGAAAGGTTTTATAAAGTTCTACTTTTGAAATTTTTTTCATATTTTTAAAACTTATGGTTCAAAAGTTAGAGGGGGGGGGGGACACACATTTTTTTTTACTTCTGGAGCGATTATTTCCGAAAATATTTACATTATCAAAAAATTATTTCACTAAATTCCCCTATTCATTTTTAAATACCTATCCAACTGTATATCACACGTAAGGGTTGAAATGAAAAAAAAAATCACTCCCCACTTTACGTATAGGGGAGGTACCCTAATAAAACATTTTTTTCCACTTTTTATTTTACCACTTTGTCGGCGTGATTGATATACATATTAGTATCAAATTTCAGCTTTCTAGTGCTAACGGTCACTGAGATTATCCGCGGACGGACGGACGGACGGGCAGACATGGCGAAACTATAAGGGTTCCTAGTTGACTACGGAACCTTAAAAATGAGGATTTAAGTCCACAGATCAGATAGTACCAAATGTTTGTGCTTTTGACATAGCGATCGGCAAACGCGGTACCACAGTGCAAACTTTTGGGTATATATTTTTGGGTATGATTATTAAAATTTAATCCCGCAACCATATCCGAAAAAGATATTCAATTGAAATTTGATAGACTATTCATGTCTATATAAAAATATCTTTGGAGTCCCGTGGTGTGGCACCGTGTTACGCTACTAAGGATTGTTAATTACACTGAGGACTTATTAAGAAAATGGTATCCTCCAAACAAAAGAGACTATAGAATGAGAGATGGACAAAAAATTTCAGTAGTAACCTGGCGGTAAGACGTCAATTGAATTCAGAGTTTTCGGGTTCAAATCCCAGCTCGTACCACTGAGTTTTTCGGAACTTATGTACGCGTTTTATATTTACCAGTCACTCTTCGGTGAAAGATGTGAGAAAACCGGACCTAATCGCAATAAGTTTCCCCTCTGGTTCGGTAGGTCAGATGGCAGTTAATTTCGTAAAAACTAGTACCTACGTCAATTTCTGGGATTAGATTGCCGAGCGGACCCCAGGTTCGATTAAGCCTTGGCTTAGGTAAATTCGGGACAAACGCTACAAACATGATTAAAGCTTAATATCGTTCGCCCCTCGGCTATTAGTCCCTGCTTGGTTCGCTCATGCATAAAGCCACTTCATTGATTTGGACAATAAATTATCCTTTAAGCCGTTCATTAGAATAATTTCGCAGTTAGACAGACAAACATACACAAGATAAATGGCGTGTCCAAATATTTGGGAATGTCGGCGATTTTAATACGGTAGATTGAGATTTTAATTATATTTTATTACTTTAACAAGTTCTTATTAGAGATACACTGTTAAAGTGTTGTGATTTGATTTGACACAAGTAATTGTGTTGCAATTGAATTGACTTAATACGGTAGATTAAGATTTTAATTATATTTTATTACTTTTACAAGTTCTTATTAGAGATAGGCAGTTAAAGTATTGTGATTTGATTTGACACAAGTAATTATGTATCTATTAGCAATTGAATTGAATTGAATTATTACGGTAGATTGAGATTTTAATTTTAATTTATTATTTTTAAAAGTTCTTATTACAGATATATAGTTAAAGTGTTGTGATTTGATTTGACACAAGTAATAGTGTAGCAATTGAATTGAATTAATACGGTAGATTGAGATTTTCATTATATTTTATTACATTTACAAGTTCTTATTAGACCGTTAAAGTGTTTTGATTTGACACAAGTAAAAATTACAGGAAGCCTGTTTTAGGGTTCCGTTTCAAAATGGTAATAAAACCAAACCTTATGGTGCGATTCTATCCGTTTGTCTGCTATGCTAATTATTTGTGCCAAATTCCATAGAACAAACCTAGGAACTTTTTAAACCTATGCTGACTTACAGTTAGACTATACAGTTGCCTTACCCATCTATTATACAAGGTGTAACAAAAATCTGGTAATCCGTTTAAAGGCGTAATTGGTATATTCAAATTATGAAAAAGTAAGAAAATATTTTTTTCTCCAATGTGCTCGGAAATGTTCACCTTACTGTAGTAAAATTAGTACGTGAAGTTCGTCATTATTTACTAACACAAATAAAAAAAAATTAAAATCATTATTGTCCTGTTTTAGCGGACGACAAGTTGTACTTGTCGTCCGCATTGTTTTTTACCTTTTAAACATTTCATTCGACTAAGAAATATCATTTCAAACAGCCAACCGTCTGAACGGCAATCCCTTCAAACTATAGGTTAGAGCGAGATAGTGAGATCAAAAACCTTGGTTGTCTCGTTCTGTGTCATAGCTTGCATGACCACCGCGTCTGATCGTGTGAATACGGCTTCATATAATCATAGACAAAACAACTTTTTAAGGTTTAAGCTTTTACAGTTGTGTGAAAGGAGCATATTTAATACTGTCTTAAATAGTTTTTGACGAAAATTGATTTTTAAATATTATTTGGATGAACTTTGGCAGATGATTGGCAGTATAAGTAGTGCTCTATACTCAAAGAAATATTGTAAAGGGAAGCTAATTCATAAATTCACGATATTTAATGCTAACCTAAATATGTAATTTATTTCATTTACTTTATTTCCTCGCACATTTGGAGAAAAGCGTTATATATGCCTCGGCGGGAATAGAAATTCGTGGACTCGTCTTATATTTTCGGCCTCAGCTACGCTTCGTCCGAAAAAATCGCTCGTCCACGAATTTATCTTTCCCATCCTCTGCAATAATGTACTATTTTTTACCCGAAAAGAAAAATTACGTGTCCAATATTTTTTTCTCCTTTTTTTTTAGTCACAATACGATACCTATTATGCCCTTAAACGGAGCACCACTATCACCAGTTTTTTTGTTAGATCGTGTATGTGTCATTGGCTAGTACGAGTACCCACAATACAAGCCTTATTGAGCTTATAGTGGCACTAAGTCGATTTGTGTAAGATTGTCCCTTAATATTTATTTTTTTATAATTATCAACCCACAGATAATAATAAATAAATTTTAAATTTTAATTAAGTGTTTTTACAATGTAAGGGACCCGGATTATGTCCTAAAACTACGGCCAAGACCACCAGGGGATGGGCAGCAGCATCCTCGGAGTGCGGTGGAGATACTGCGATCGCCAACCCGCATGCCAAGCGTGGCGATTACGGCATTCACCCCCCATGATAAGAACCAAAAAACCACGGCCCCGAGTGTCCGGCGACCCCCGTTGCCCTGGTTATGGTTGGGGGAGGCCTATGTCCAGCAGTGGACGTCTTTCGGCTGATATGATGATTTTTACAACCGACTTCAAGATTTCGAAGGAGGACGTTATCAAATCGTCGGGATCTTTGTTTTTGCTATTTTTTTTTAAGTATGTTCACCGATTATCCATCACAGACGGCTGGACCGATTTGCAAAATAATTTTTTGTTGGAAAGAGTATACTTCACAGATGGTCCCATTGTAACCAGGTCAGGATCTGATGATGGGATCCTGGAGAAATCAAGGGAACTCTTCAAATATTATAGGCACATTTTTACAGTAGCTCGGGCATTTCCTATTGGGAAGGTGGAGGCTAAGTGAGATCTGTTATTTTTTGTAAAATTAATTAAATATTCATTTTTTTTATCGGTTACCGACCGCGTGCAGCCTGAAATTATTTTTTAACTAGGGACCCGCCCCGGCTTCGCACGGGACTTTTTTGTAGACCTTTTTAAGGTGTACAATACTGTAGTACATTATTTTTATCTATCACGTAGGGTTCAGCCAGCGTTTGCATGTATTATAAATATCCTTCCTCTTAAATCACTCTATCTATTTAAAAAAAAACGCATCCAAATCCGTTGCGTAGTTTTAGAGATCTAAGCATACATAGGGACAGACAGCGGAAAGTGACTTTGTTTTATACTATGTAGGGATTATAATTATAATTAAATGAGCACCGAAACGGCTGAGCCTTAAGCGGCGCAAATATGCATCAATCGATTCTAGCTGCATGTTCGTACCGTTTGTGATCGAGACCCTCGGACCCTGGGGACCTGGAGCTCACGGAAATTTTCAAAAAACTCAGTAAACTCCTCAAGGACGCTACAGGTGACTAGGAGAGCCGGTTCTTTTCTTTGCCCAGCGCATCGAAATCGCTATTCGGCGTGGCAACTGCGCCAGCCTTTTGGGCACCTTGTTTCGAACATGAACCAGTTTTTTACCCGTAAATATGTACCTACAGATTTTATAAATTTGTTATGTAATATTTTTTTCACACCACCTGCTCGACAATGCCAAATTATATATCATGCAAACCTCACCGAAAGCAAATCATTATAGCCCTTGGCTTTAGCCGGGTTATAATGTTGTACTAAATCTCATTATAACCCGCTGGTTAATAATGTGAATTCACTTCCCATAGCTCTTATTGTTATGTGCTTAAAGTCTAATTTGGTAAAGTCCGCACGGTGCACAGCCCCGCGACGCCAGCCGGGGCCCGCGCCGCCGCGTCGAGCTGATTTGAAAATCGAATTTATTCGGAAAATCGTGCTGGCCACCTCAATTTTAAATACCTAAAACAAATGCCGCGAGTGTCATAAGACGCTGCAGTATACGGAGTAAAACTGCAGGTTCTATAAAAATAGAAGATAAAATTAGAATAAAATGGACTAATGTATCAAGAATAAATTTTTAGGGTTCCGTAGCCAAATGGCAAAAAACGGAACCCTTATTGATTCGTCATGTCTGTCTGTATGTCTGTCCGTCCGTATGTCTCAGCCATTTTACTCGGAAACTATACGACGTATCTGAATAAAATTTACACATAAGGTGTATTTTGTATGCCGCTACTCAGTTATGTAGTTAAATTTGAAAAAAAAAATTTTTAGGGGGGGCGCTCCATACATGTAACAAAATTTTTATTTTTTATATTTTTGACTAAATATCAACATGTGACACATAAATCGATAGGTCTTTAAAAATAACACTGAGGTTTTTTGACCATTTTGTGATTAAGTGAATATTTTCTGAAATAATCGCTTCGAAAGTCAGAAAAATTGTGCCCCCCCCCCTGTAACTTTTGAACCGTAAGTCCAAAAAATATGAAAAAAATTGAGGAGATGCGCCTTATCATATACTTTCTAGGAAAAATTTTTTGAACATTATTGGTTTAGCCATTTTTGAGTTATCTCCAAAAAACTTTTTCCATAGGCATCAGATACGACCTTTTGGTATTAGTTTGGTTCTTATTCCATTGAATGTACGGAATCCTGCTATGTGTGGTCCGACACGCACTTGGCCGGTTTTTACTTTTGATTTACTTTAATAAAAATCCGTTTCTAGTAGCCTTAGCTATTTTATTGTCTCGCAAGAGGTGAGAAAAGTAGAGTATACTCCTCGGGGATAAAGCTGTTTTTGTCACGGGCGCGCTTGAACCCCTCACTGCACTCAGGACTCAGTCTTAATTCCCTCGCTTCGCTCGGGAATTAACTCATAACCCCCTCGCTGCGCTCGGGAGTAAAATCTGGAGTCCTTCGTTACGTTCAGGATTCAATATTGCGCCCGTGACATAAAACAGTGCTTTATCCCCTTGGTGTACAATCTACTATAATTTTAGTAGTAGTTAAAGCTTCGTTTTATTTTCTTATTATGTAGCTATGTTTTTTTTCGACGTCTATAAAAATCCCATTATAAATCAGTTTAGCAGGAGTGTCAAAAGGTGACCAGGATATAGGAGCATGGCAAAGAATCGATTGTAAAAAAAATAATATAGGGGAGTGTCGGGTCATTACGAACGGCGGGAAAATTGGCAAAGATCGATGACGTAAATATTATACCACGTCGTTTATACCACGGTGGTAAGTAATTAAGAGTAACAATCTGCCTGATGCAAAGCAGTCATCGTAGCTTATAGACGTATGCAACTTCAGGTGCAAGGTGTTAAAAGCATGTTGCCGACTCATTAAAAACTTGTAGGTCCTTTTTTTGAAGAAACCTATATTGTAGGGACTTGAGAAAACCAAGACAGAGAATTCGGAACTAGCTCTGTTGGATATCATACATATTTATTTGTGTGATTTAAGTGAGATTATTTTTGTTTAATTATAGTATCAAAACAAAAAACTTATGTTAATAAACTTCGACGCCTTCAATAATAACTGGTGGGAGACGGCTCAAGACTGGTATACGTGGAAGGGAAGTAGGGAGGTATTTGCCCAGCAGTGGGACACTGTTGGCTCCTATAAAAAAAAACTTGGCGTTTTAGTTACCTTGTTAATTTTCAGCATACGAAAAAAAATCACGAAAATAATTTCTGTCTTTTGATCTTTTTAGTTTAAAAAAAACACCATAATCTACAACCATTATCCTAGATATTTACTTTGTGCTTTGTTATCGGGTTTTAATTTATGCATCTCTTTACTCATTTCATTACGTCACACGAAATTAATCCGGCCCAATGCTATAACAATCGACTAACAGAGTTTCACCATTACACTATAGTCAGTGACATCTTTCCTAAGTGTGTATTTTACCCCGCTTTCCCCTATACCGCAGGGGGTCAAATTAGCACCAAATGCCAAATGACACAACCCACTACCGTGTCCATATCTAACTAATACAGACAAATGTGTGTTTATAATTGTATGAAGAGACTAGTTAAAAATTAAGACTGGCAAGTGACATCACATCACATGGTTTAGTGGATTCTGCGTACTCTGCAATTCTGGTGAACCTAAACTTGGCCCAGAAGGATTGACTCAGTTAGTTTAAATTACCCAAAAAATAAAGTTTGAGCAGGGGGGTGACACTATGTCTCTCTCCCATTGTACCCGTTTTTCCCGATGTTCTTACCGCACCGCGAGGGCTAATAAGGGAAGGTTTGGCACGTAGCTTATCACCTTATGGGTGCGTTCGAGAATATGTGACGTTTTCAAGTCATAGGTACATCATTATTGGTTGTTGACATAGCTGGGCACCGTTAATCAAATAGTTAACTTCGTTAATCGTTAATCCGCTACAAAAAAAGTTAGCTTCGTTAAACGTTACATTTCGGAAGATTTAACGCAAGTTAACGTTAATCGTTAATCCGTTAATATGTGTAAAATTGCATTTTTATATCTTTTCATTTGTGAACTTATAAAACCTGTTGGTTAAGGTTCTGTAATTTATAATAACAACAAACAAAACAGTCGTCACTCTAAGCACCGGCGCTAAGTAATGAAATGATCAAACGAAACAAATCTCTTCGCAGTTTTCTCACTCGCACGCGCCGGCAAAATATATCTAGTTTTGTTTTTGTTTCACTCGCTGCCACGCGCCGCCCGGCACTTGTCGTTCGTTTCATACTTGTCTGAACCTGTTTTTCGCGCCGCGCCGCGGTGCCGTGCGGTAAATAGTAGGCATTGGATTAACGATTAACGGACTTCTGCATATTAACGGAAGTTAACGTGTCCGTTAACATTTTTAAAAGTTAACTTAAAAGTTAATCCGTTAATCAAAATGTTAACTTCGTTAATTAACGATTAACGGATTAACGAGTTAATGCCCAGCTATGGTTGTTGATAGAGTTTATTGACTTAATGTCAACCTACAATGATGTGTACTTTTGATTGGAAACGTCACATATTATCATTTGAGCCAGTGTTTATGGCACGTCTATCATATGAAGCACGTTGAAACGTACGTATTTTTTTAAGAGCGCGTGACAACTAACGTTTCTAAATGTCAAATTGAGGAAGGAGAATCTTCTGTACTTGTACTATTACTTATTCTGCGGTTTGAGACTCAGTGTTGTCGGTGACGAAGTGGTGGCGATACCTTGATTTCTTCTACCATGATCATTCCAAAGTCATAATATCGCTGCTTATCTGAAAAAACGCTACATTCTGAAATACTCCGTTTTAAAATAAGTATAATACTACGCGCAATATGCAAAACTTTACCGTGAAATGTTTCTGGTTAGTAAATATTGTCGACGTATAAGGGGAAATAAACCCCTAGTCTGTAATGGCTTATTAAATAACCGTAACACAAAAATCTACTATACCAGCACAATATGACAGGGATTTATCGGCCCGCCTGATGGTAAGCACCTACCGTTGCCTATGGACGCCTGCGACTCCAGAGGAGTCACATGCGCGTTGCCGACCCTTTACAAAAAGGAGGATTCACTGTGTTCTCGGCTAAAGGAACAAGAGGGTCCCTATGATTAGGGAACACAACACTATGATTAGGGTCTAGTGCTATTTGGCTGTGATTTTCTGCAAGGTGGAGGTACTTTCCCAGTCGAGCTCTGCTCTAGATTTGGGCGAGATGACATTCGCTGTGCTGTGCCCTATCACACAGAGAGATGACATTCCCAAGTAGCACACTAGCGGTATAAGCAGATATTATACCGCTTATAGGTGGTACAATAACGGTTTAATAGAGTTTGTATACTCCTTTAGCTCTTACTACCGCTCTTCACGCGCCATTATAACTCCTTTAGCTCTTACTACTGCTCTTCACGCGCCATTATAACTCCTTTAGCTCTTACTACCGCTCTTCACGTGCCATTATAACTCCTTTAGCTCTTACTACCGCTCTTCACGCACCATTATATCTCTTTAGCCATTTATCTGTTGTATCGCTTAAGCTCGTATTAAAGCGACTCTAGCGATATATTACGCTTAAGCCTGTATAAGCTGGGCCCTTTTTAGCGATATAGAACTTCTATATCGCTACTGTAGAGCTTGCTTGTGCAGGCTTAGCCGTTACAAACAGCCCTTATACCGCTCTTTTAGCGCTTATTATACTCGTAACTCTTGTATGCTACTTGGGTTCGCAGTACCCATACCTCTCTTTTGGACGTAGTTTAAGGACATACCCGTGTCCGGACGTAGTTTAAGGACATACCCGGGTCCAGTGAGATACCAACATTTTAACCATATCATGGTTCCGTTACCATCGATAGTACAATAAACACTAAGGTAAAGTAAGAAATCGACCCTTTGTTGAGCATTCAACGTAGAGCATTTTGCATTTGGCTGTACTTACTACGGTAGAATGACGCAAATCGGATCGCAGGGCGAAACGGATCAAGGTGCGTTTTTGTCAAATTCATAAGCGATCCAGACACTATCAGTGATAACGTCATTATTTCTGTACCCGTCTTTTTCTATGTATATGAAGAATGAGAAGGTTGAGTAGATAAATAATGTCATTATTACTGACAGTTTCTTGACTGTCTGATCTGGTCACTAATAAGATCGAGGGTAGCCACGGATAGCTAATCAGCGTCCTGCGTTAGGTTTAACCTTGACGCACGCCGCGGTGACGCGATCTTATGAAATGAAGTTAACAAAAATTCTTAACTTTATTCGTTTTGCCCTGCGATCAACTTTGCCTCAGTCTACCCTATATAATAATTATTATTTTAACGAGGCAGATATCATTACTTAAGTTTTGCTGTAATTAACTAGATAGCCAGTCTTTAATATTAACTGGTTTACTAATACAGACAAATGTGTCTATTTAATTATATTAGGCAGCATAATTTGTCTTATTAGAGACGCCATTTTTAAAATATTTACGACAGAAAGTATATGAATACGTATAATTTTAATTATGCATATATAAATGTTACGTTAAACGAAAATGAACTTTATCTCCTTCTGTTAGAGTCTTATATAGGCGCATATTAAATTTGTATAAAATAGTCTGACATATTAAAGTGATGTTGTTTGAAAATAGACCTTAGTGAAATGAGTTAAGGTAAGGTTGCGGCGAAAAGTATACTGTAAGTTGGTTTTTCTACTCCTGTACTTTTATCTGTCATTTATACATTCGTTAACACCTTTATAAGAACATAGATAATACACTCGATGAAAAGTCTATCTAGTCTATTCCCCAAAATAACACTTGTTCTATAAAAGCGCCAAAATAGTATCGCGGAATCGCGTGCAAACACGGCTATTAATATAAAATAAATTACTGCCAACCTAAGAAACCTAAATAAACGCAGCGTTTTTAGAAAAAAAAAAACTTTAAAAAAGAAAAAATTATAAGAACCACAGACCTACTTCGTAGTTTTTTACGTTTCCCGTTCGTTTGTTGGGGCGAATTGCAAACTTTGAAAGTAATTTAGGTATTTTTACTAATCTCTGTAGCTCTTTAATAATTGATCAAATAACGACGGTGTGTATTTGTGTTAGTAATGTTAGTATTATTGAAAAATGGTGTTTTAAAAGGTAAAACTTAAATGATTGTTGATTATGTTGACAAAATAACTGCGATATCCATGAAGACTTCAATTTCGCATTTTATGTAAAAGTAAGTGTATTCGTAGAAAAAGTATTGTATGCAACGTCGTATAAGTAGGTAAAAAAATGTTCGTGGCGTTTTTCTTAACAATTTTCGCCTACGGCTCAAATTGTTACCCACGCCACTCACCTTTTTTGACCCCTCTTATACAACTGTTGCATAAACTACTATTAAGAGTGCCAAAGGTGCGCTAAACGAAACATTCTTGAATAGTAACGAGATTATGATATTTACTATAAAATTGTTTCTTCTAGTCGATTATAATGCTTGTATTGAGATTTTGTAGACCGAACTACTGGCGTATACTTTTGGCATATTTTAACATCGTCGAGGATGCTTAAATGGATTTTCATACAATATGTGGCACGGTCGTGTAGGAGGACAACGCCCTCCTCCCCGACCACCGGCACAATCCACCGGGAGATTTAAGTTAATAAATTGTATCGAGGGAGCAGGTTGTAAGGTATTCGTCAAACTGAATTCTTACCGGCTTGCCTATTTTGAGCACTCGTAGAAAAAGTATTGTATACAAAAGTGACATAATTAAGCTTTTCAAACTCGTACCTTACTTAAGGTCACTCGGCAAGCTTCGCTACACACGGTACTCGACTGAAAAGCTCTCTATTATGTCACGATTGTATAAAATACTATTTAGATCCGTCGATGTATACTGATATGGACTTCTTAGAACTTAGGTACGTACGCAATATAATCAAACGAGCGGAGCGCAAGCGAAGGGAAGTTCTTACAAACAACTTCACCTAGCTACCATCTCGGCATTTCGATAGCTTTTTGATTTTGAGAGTTTGTTGCGCGATAACGATAAGTTTAATAACGTTTGTCTAATATTTATGAAAGTTGTTGGGGTTGTAGCCAGGGCTTGAAATACAGGTATTTTCCGGAACCGGTATCGTGGCTGTACCTAAACCATATACCGGTATAATACTTGGTACCGGTTGAGTTGTAGCAGAGATACATAAAATGTAAGCGTTCGTATATGAGCCGGATCGATCAAGTGGTAATGGAGCTAGAAGGCGCGAAAAAATCATCATAAGGGTCTTGTTATATTGGTCCACTCGTTTGCAAGGAAATTGGGAGTTATGAGTTCGAGGCGGACTACTAGTTTAATATCTAGCCCCTGCCCGTGACTTCAAGTGGAAGTTGTTTTAAACTTTCAACCCCCTAATATTTAGATCAAGAGTAGGTCGCAGGTCTGCTGATTGTACAAAATGCTTCAAGTTTGGCTCAGACTACCAGGTACTATAATACATAACAATTTACCGAGCATTGACCGAGGTATGTCCTTAAACTACGTCTGGACACAGGTATGTCCTTAGATAACTACGTCCAAAAGAGAGGTATGGATACTGCTAATGACATCTCGCTATGTATGGTAGGGCACAGAACATCGAATGTCATCTCGCTCAAATCTGGAGCAGAGCCCGACTGGAGAAGTACCTCCACCTTACAGAAAACCACAGCCAAATAGCACTAGACCCTACTCATAGTGTTGTGTTCCTGCTGGTAAGTAAGGTTGCCAAAGAGCTCAAAGGGGACCCAGTGTGACGACGAAGGACCTTCTTGTTCCTTTAGCCGTCAACACAGTGAATCCTCCTTTTTGTAAAGGGTCGGCAACGCGCATGTGACACCTCTGGAGTTACAGGCGTCCATAGGCTACGGTAGCTGCTTACTATCAGGCGGGCCGTATGCTTATTTGCCACCGTCGTGGTATTAAAAAAAAAACGATAAACATGCCTACTCGTCTTGATCTATAAAGGCATCAAACTTTCAATAATCCTTTCTACTTGAAGGTTCATGTTTTCGAACAAGCAAGCGCAGCGAAGCGAAGTTCTTATATTCAACTTCGGGCACGACTGTCACCGGGTTACCTAGACGTCCGTGCAATTCGTGGCAACCATATAATTAGTTATTATCCTTAGATTAAATATGTTTGTTTGCATGTTGTTGTTGTCGCGAATAAATGTTTTCTTTCTTTCTTTCTTTCTTTCAATTCAATGAGTTTTTAATTTTGAATGTTTGTTCCGCGATTACTTTGGAATCCATTTTCTGATCTTTATGAAATTTGTTGTGGTTGTAGCAGAGGTACATATAATTTGAGAGTTCATATAATAATGACCAAGGGGTTATGGAGTTCAAAGACGCGAAACACTCGTCATAAGAGTCTTTTTATATTGGTCAACAAGTTTGCAAGGAAATCGCGAGTTCTCAATTCGAGGCGGACTACTAGCTACGGAGAGATCAAATTATAAAGCTAGTCGAACGAGCGGAGCGTAAGCGAATCTTACAAACAAGTTTGGCTACTGGGAAAATCCATCGAAATGCACAGACGTCTAGGTAGCCAGCTGACAGTTCCGTTGTGTCTGAACTAGTCTGAAGCTGTTTGTAAGAACTTTACTTCGCTTACGCTCCGCCCGTTCGATAAGAACTTCACTTCGCTTTCCGCTCGTTCGTTAAGAACTTCACTTCGCTTACGCTCCGCTTGTTCGATAAGAACATCACTTCGCTTACGCTCCGCTCGTTCGATGAAAACGACTGGTATGTAACTAATTCCTCATTATTCATGTCTTCCCGCAGCTCCCATGTCGTGCTGAACCGTCAACAAGTGTGTTGTCGTAACTAGTTAGTGCGGTGTGATTTCGACCGTGTTTGCCCCTTTGTTTGCTGACGAATGTCGCACGTCGCGCCGCACCTTGTAAACACGGCTTTATACGTGGTGTTACAGAAATGTTACCTGATAGGTACCTACTGAAAATGATTTTGTGTTGGTAACTGCCTCGAACTGAGAACTCGCGATTTACTTGCAAACGAGATGACCAATAAAACCGTCTGGTTTTATGATTTTTTCGCGCCTTCTAGCTCCACAACCCCTTGATCGATCCTGCTCATATACGAACTCTCAAATTATATGTATCTCTGCTACAACCCAAACAAATTTCATAAAGATCATAAAAACGTTACTAAAGGTATCGCGGAACAATTCCTCCAAATCAAAAAGCCATCGAAATGCAGAGACGTCCCAGTAGCCGAAGTTGTTTGTAAGAAGTGTCGCTTACGCTCCGCTTGTTCGATAATTTTAAACTGGATTATACTCTTCGTCCACAAAGTGAGGCCGAAAAAGAGGGAGCATAGGGAGCTGCGTCTCGTTTTGACTTAGGGAGTTATGACACGTGACAACAAGTCAAAGTGTCAATATTGTAACGAGTACGAGTGAGACATTGCCCCTCCATATCATACTCTCTATCGGACCGTTTTTTCTAGTCACCTATGAACGACATTTTTGCACGGTGATAAGGTTCAACTGTGGTTAGGGAAAAAGTGCAAGTATGAGGGTTTCCACGATCGACGTTTTCATATACATAGAAAAAAATAACCCTTTCTTTTGGATTTGCCATACATTTTTATTTAGGCAACATCCTGTATATATCGTCACGTATGTGTCGGGTGGTCCCTTTTTTGTTTTATTGCCACCATAATCTGTAGTTCAAAATTCTAGTTTATGGTCCGATTCCCCTTAGTCTATGGTAAGGAGCAATTAAAGCGATGTTTACATAGGACCTGTTTAAGGAGGCCTCATTGAAGTTTTAATTTATAAGTTAAACAAATATGGCCGTTGTGTGGAATTTACTATGATTTTTCATTTGTGTTTTTTAGGGTTACGTACCTAAAAAAACTGGCCAAGAGCATGTCGGGCCATGCTCAGTGTAATGTAGGTATATCATTTTTTAAGAGCGCGTCACAGCTAACGTTTCAATCTCTGTAGCTAAATGAACTTTTTATTCTTTCTATTCAAGAAGGAGAATCTTCTGTACCTACTTGTACTATTACTTATTCTGTGGAGCTATTTCGCAGTTTGGCATTTGCTATAGTGAGATGGTGATATTCATCTCTCATTCAGACGTATAGCTGCGTCCAAACGTACTTAAGTAAGCAAAACTTACAAGTGTAAAACCAGCCTAAGTGTAAGTATTGCATCTACATGTGTAAAATGTATTTAACTCCATCAAAATGGAAATTGTCAAACAACAGGAGTCATTAACAGGCAGTTAAATCATACAACTGCATACCGACGGGCCCTAAGGACAGAACAGACATTTCGGGCATTCGCTCAGTGTTGCCATATGCTGATGGGCATTTTGTAAAAAAAGTGTATTATTTAGGTTTGACAACCATATTTTCTGCCACCAAAAACCCCATCGAAAACATTACATGTACAAAAATGCCAGTTTCGTAACGCGGTTGTCCTACTGCAAAAAGTATTGAGATCTAATGTAAAACCAGTCGTCATTTGAATATTAGATGTCTATATTTTTATAATACATAAATATAATGACCTGGCCATCGCACGGCTAAATATACGTATAGCGCTAGCCTATCATTGGGTGCAGTCGCCATCAGATATATCGGAGCGGCCAATGTGGTCATAAATATCTGAACATGCACTTTATCGCCTTGACAATAGAGGCGTAGTTCAGACATTTGTGACCACCTTGGCCGTTTTGATATATCTGATGGCGACGTTACGTATATCATTATATAATGTGATATTATTAGATGGTTTATTTTCCTGTGCATACGTTTGAGACTTTTTATCATAGAGTGTATGGATTTGACATATCCGATGCATAGAGAACAAGATTTATTTTTAAATTAAATTTTTCCTTGCGTCGACAAAAATTGAAAGCCGGCCTAAAATTAATATAAATACCGAAAACTGCATATTGTGGCAACACTGCATTCACTCGCGTTTCTTTACGAACCTTTTTGCTCAGCGGATTTTTTTAATTACAGATACTGGCTGACTGCAATTTGGTGACATTCTTTTCAGTCTAAAAAGAACTTTATCCCTTTCAAGTTAAGGTTTATTTCAGCTTGTGATCGCGGTTACTTTAAAAAGATATGGCGCGCGCTTTTTTCGGCAGCCATCTTGGAAAAATATGGCGGTCCGCTTTCCCTGGAGTTAATTGTGTTCTCCGTATTGGCTGGTTTGAGGGAAACGGGAAATAATTGTAGTTGATTGCGATATTAAGTAAAATTTGTTCTGGCAAATTGAGTGGTCGGTTTTAATTAATGTTTTTAATTATGGTCAGTTTGTAAGTTATCAAAGTACAGTCAACTTGAAAGTTTTGGTACTTTTTCTTTTTCATGGTAATCGGACCATAAAATATATCCAATATTCATTATAATATATTTAAAATTCATGCATATCTAATATTCATCCAGTATCATGCTTGTACCTACAGATTAAATAAGTTGACCTAAGATGATTGGTCAAATGCGCCTTAGCATTTACAAAGATATATACACGGTAAAATTCGACATGTGCCGGTTTTTACCCGGTAGCCTAGGGGGCTAGGGCTTCTGTCGCGAATGCATAAGACTGGTTCGATCCCAGCCCTGGGCACCGGAGGCCTAGGTCACTTTTTCCTTTGTATATGATATGACATCTACATAAGTTTGCAGCCAGGACCACATACTCACATACTTCGGATACCTCTCTCGACGTTCCTCGGATAGCCTGGAGATAATTATCATGACGGGAAAAGTTGAAGGCACAAGACTAAGAGGCCCTCCCCCTGCAAGATGGCGTGCCCAAATCACTGCACCCATGCAATTAAAACTGCAAGAAGCCATGCGCTTAACGAGGGATAGAAGCATATGGAGGAATCTGGTCTTCAACAGAAGGACATGATGTCACAATCCTTAGCTCTGAGGGTACGACTAATGATAATGACCTAAACAACAAACTAACTGACGAACACTGTTACTGTTAGTTACGCAAAAGCTTGTAAAAAGGGGATACTACTTTTTGGAAAATAAGTGACTCAGCTTTTTTTGCTGTTACGCTTTACGCAGGTTAATAAAATAATGATTACCTGCATACGTTATTATTTTTATTATTTATAATTCAAATAAAGCCTTTCCGCCCGCATACGAAACCACAGTATTTCCCACACGGTTGACGTGTAACCTAACTTATTCCGAAATGCCGTATGTCCTGTATAAAGGACATGGGGTTTCGGATGTTTTTGAGTGAAGTGGTGGCGGCGACACTTGTTTTATTTCCAAGATGGCGGCTCGTTTGCGTCGTATTGTGTGAGGGGGCATGTGTCCACTGACACAAACGCAAAGCGGACATTTTTCATGTATGTAAATGTTTATATAGGTAAATGGTTTCCAGAGCACCTGCAAACATAATGTGCTGGATTCTCTAGAATACTTATCTTTTAAAGACGCAATTATTGCCATCTTTAATCTATACTAATATTATAAACGTGAAAGTGTGTCTGTCTGTCTGTTTGTTTGTCCGTCTTTCACGGTCTAACGGGGCGACGAATTGACGTGATTTTTAAACTGGAGGTAGATGAAGGGATGGAGAGTGACATAGGCTACTTTTTGTCTCTTTGTAACCCCCCACTTCCCTAAAATGGGGGGTGGAAGTTTGTATGGAGCATTACGGAGGCCAAAGGGGAACCGTGTTACCCCGAATTTAATGCGAGCGAAGCCGCGGGCAAAAGCTAGTATATTATAATTAGTGATGCAATGAATACGAATACAACATTCGTGTTCGGCGAATATCAGTGTATTTTACGAATATTCTTATTCCCCGAATATTATTACGATTTTTTTTTCATAGCTCATTTCAGTTTTCTAGACAACTTAATTTACGTTACATACATTAGTACTTATGTTTTTCCCTGTACGCCTAGTGCTGCCGGTTAGTGGGTTAGATTTAAAAATATTGGGACTCATATGTTTACTAGAATCAAGAGCATGCGCCATTCTAAGTAGGAATAAATAAAATGCACCGTAATCCAAAAATCAGTAGAACTTACATGACTGTCTGAAAATGCATATTTGAGCTACGCTGCAAGTGACTAGGCCATGACTTATAGCATAATTTAACCATTAAGTAACAGGACCCGCTATGCGGGCCCTCTGAACCCGTTTTGAAATGCCAATGACACTTGGATATCCAGCGAGACTTGTTTGACACATATCCTAGAATGTGTCAAATTTGTGTTACTAGCCTGACAGTCAGTTTTCGATTGTCGTATTAGTCCAGGCCTCTGTTCGTACTCAACTTTCTCCATAAACGAGGAAATTGCGCTACGCTCGTAGCGGGGTATCAACATTTTGACCGACACAAATCTGTCCTCAATTTTTAAATTAAGTTGTATAATTTCACCTTTAAATAATGGCTTTTCTGTGTTTTAGTTTATGATGTGTTATAACATTCGAGCCCCCAACTGTTAAACCTAATAAACAGAAACTATGTATATTAGAAGCCCGGTTTCTTGGTAACTCCAGAGACATTTTGAGTAACGCAAAAGACGCTCAAAACTGGCGGTCAAAAAGTTGATTGGCCCAGCTAAGTGGGCCACGGAAAGTGTTAAATGTCCGATCAACTCATGTGTGCAATAGTGCTAGTAATTATGATATTGTACGGGAGCTATTGTGTTCCTCTCACAGGACATTGGGCGTCAGAGGACGCTCTATGTCATTTTTAATTTACACACAGTCAAACAAACAAGCCTTTTTAACAACATGATTTTATTATATTAAATATTTTGACAAGTTATTTTAAGACAACTTTTACTAACGTTATTAGGTAAATTGTAAATTGAAATACATAGTACATAATTAAAAAAAAAAAAGAACCGACTTCACTTCACTTTTCCTAAAGCAAATGCTCGAGCTGCTGTAAAAAATACTCTAATCACTATAGGTGTACCTATAATATTTGAAGAGTTTCCTCGATTTCTCCAGGATCCCGTCATCAGATCCTGACCTGGTTACAATGGGACCAATTGTGAAGTATACTCTTTCAAACAAAAAAAATAATTTTCCAAATCGGTCCAGCCGTCTTCCAATAACGGTGAACATACATAAAAAAAATAGCAAAATAAAACAAAGATCCCGACGAATTGATAACCTCCTCCTTCAAAATCTTGAAGTCGGTTGGAAACAAACAAGCAAACTTGGCCTTTATCAATTAACAAACTTGGCAGCTGGACTGTCCTATCTGGACCTCGCAGCACTCCCTGGATTTTCTTTATCATCTGCTTTCCCACTACTACTACATCAGGGAAGAAATGCCTATCTATATCCAGTGACATGTAGCCATACGAGAAATAAATAAAATCAATTATCATGACTACAAAATTGATGTCATTATAACCTGAAATATGTACAAGCTTGATCCTTTTTTATACCACGACGGGGGCAAAAGCATACGGATCGCCTGGTGGTGCGAAGTTACCGTAGCCTATGGACGCCTGCTAATCTAGAGGATTCACATGCGCATTGTCTAGTCTACCCTTTAAGAACCGATACACTCCTTTTTGAAGAACCTCATACTGTGTAGCCCCTTGGAAAAACCTCGGCAGGATGTTCATCCTTACAATAATGCAGCCTAAAGGGTCGCACACAGTGGTAACTTTCTTAGAAGCAACTTCCTCCCGCGAGCGCTCCGGCTGTGGAATGAACTCCCTGCCAAGGTGTTCCCAAGGGACTACAGTATGAGGTTCTTCAAAAAAGGAGTGTATAGGTTCTTAAAGGGTAAACAACACGCATGTGAATCCTCTGGAGTTGCAGGCGTCCATAGGCTACGGTAACTGCTTACCATCAGGCAGTCCGTATGCTTGTTTGCCACCGTCATGGTATTAAAAAAAAACCGGCCAAGTGCGAGTCGGACTCGCGCACCGAGGGTTCCGTACAAACCTATAACAAGCAAAAGTTGTAGTATGTTTATTACTAATTTCAAATTAATACCTCTACGCGTTTACGAGGAAAAAGGTAGTAAGTTTAAAATTAAAAAAAAATATTTTTTTGTGATTTTACTAAAAATGTCTACTTTTCGTAATTTTTCCTTTGTCTGTGCTATATGAAGTTTTTTCGTGCCAAGTTTTAAGTTTCTGAGTTTACGGGAAGTACCCTTTAGGTTTTGAGTTTCTTGCGAGTACTCAGTTTCAAAATATGCGACTTAAATTGCTATTTCTTTTGATTGCGTTGACATAAAAGTTTGGTTTTGCTACATCTGAAAGATCCTATAGCCCTGAGTATTTGACATGAATTTCAATTTAATATCTCCACGCGTTTACGAGAAAAAAGGTAGTAAGTGTAAAATTTAAAAAAATGTTTTTTTGTATGATTTTATTAAAAATGTCTACTTTTTGTAATTTTTCCATTGTTTGTGCTATATGACGTTGCTTCGTACCAAATTTCAAGTTTCTGAGTTCATGGGAAGTACCCCGTAGGTTTTGCGAGTGCCGAAAAACTAAAATTTGCAGCATAAACGACTGTATCTTTTGATTGCGTTGGCTTTTGAGTTTGATTTTTTCACAGCTCCAAGGGACAATAGACCTGAGTATTTGGTATAAATTTCAGCTTGATACCTCCACGCGTTCCTGAGAAAAATGGTCTTGACAGACAGACAGACAGACAGACAGACAGACAGACAGACAGACAGACAGACGGACAACAAAGTGATCCTATAAGGGTTCCGTTTTTTCCTTTTGAGGTACGGAACTTTAATGATACCATAGCGAAACGGTTTTTAAATACCGCGAATAATCGTAAAGTATGATTTTTTTTAATGTCGGAATTGTAGGTATAGAATAGTAGGTATATCTTTAGTAAGATTCCGACACCTGAAAAAAATACCACTATAATAGCACTTATATCAACTCCGTCAGTTCCGATCCACGTGAGTTTGTGAATGCGCTTGCGCATCCGGGTTGCTAGCGCCATAAATCACGCTATTAGCCACAGTGGAGGTTTGAGGTACACTGAGCCATTCTGCTACGTGCGAAATGTGTCGTGGAGAGAGGTACACTGCGCTTTTTTTCCATATGAAAAATGTGCAACATTTAAAGTGTGATTTCTGTAAAACAACTATCCCATATATTTACCTGGGTCCCAAACTATATGCACACCTAATTTTATCTAAATCAGATACACAGTTACATTCGCGTTTATAATATTAGTAGGGGTTTTTACGCTCAATTTTGGAAATAAGTGCTAAAATTGCCTTACTCTTACCCGATACTGTTACAAAAACCATATAAAATTGTACCTAAGAAAGCAAAATTGTTAACTTGCATGGGAAAATTATTTCTTACTAGTTAATTCACAGACGTTTACTTGACTTATTTATGCGGTTATAGAATAGAACAGATTACGTGTCTGACAGTAGGTAAATATGGTCAGACAACTAATCTGTTCTATTTTATAACCGCATGAATATTTATTTATTTATTCAAACTTTATTGCACATTAAAAAAAAGAAAAATGAGAACTTAATCATCGGTTAACCATCGGGCCAAACAGAAATAAAAAGGTAATGGAAGCGGAAAATTATTACAAACAAATACATAATACATATGTACAATTTATAACTATTATTTGTCACGGGGTATTTACCATGTATATTGGAGTTTTTGAGCACCCGATATTTCGGCACAGTTGCATGCGCCATCATTACGGAGTAACTCAGTTATTCAGGGCGGGCGTGAAATATCGGGTGCTCAAAAAGTCCAGTATAGTAGATGGTAAATACCCCGTTACAAATAATAGTATATAATGTGAATGACCATGTGAGCTTGAATTCGTATATTATGTACAATTTATTATAAACAGAGTTTCACCATGTTCACACTCCCGGCCCTGTGTATCCCAGGCCTCATCATACACCGAGAACCATTGTAGTCGGCGGAAACGGCAGATTTTTTGTCCCCTTCTAGCCTTTGTCAGTTTTTGAGTCGCATGATGTATGTCTTCATCATTTACTGCTGCCAACATAGTATTCCCATGGGAGCGACGTGACTTACCTATTTACCTATCATATATTTTACTGGTAGGGTAAAACTACGTATTGGCATCCCTGATAGTCAAGTAAATTTAACAATACTTAATCAGAAAAGCGACATATCTCTCATTTTTATTGTAAAGTGAGATGTCATTGTGATTTGATTTATTTTCATTTGTTCAATTATTTCTGATTTTTTTCTGAAATTTATTTTATTTAATGTTATTTGATTCCGACAATTGACCATTAATTTGTAACAAACAGCAAGTACTTTCCCTTCAATTAAAATATTAATGAAATACTAACAATTTTATGGACCCAGGGTCTGAAATAAATAATTGAATTGAATTTTATTTATTTAAACTTTATTTAACAAAGACAAACTTAATGTACAAAAGGACTTAATTCCACAAGGCATTCTCTACCAGTCAACCATTGGGCAAAGCAGAGAAGATTGTAGGAAGAATAATGAGACGTTAAAGTTACCACGGTGATAATAATCTCTTTCCCAGCGTTTATCCTGGCTTTTATCACGGCTCCTTTAACCTAATATCAAGAATTGGCTTTACTAGTTTTTTTGAAAGCTGCCGTCTGTCATTTCAACCCAGAGGGGACTCTAGGTATTATTGGGTTAGGTGCGGCTTCATCACGATGTTTTCCTTCACCGAAAAGCGACTGTAAATATGAAATGATTTTGTTAGACGTAGTATTTTTTAAACCAAATATAACCCTGATTTATGTTGTGATATAAAATAGACAGGTCATTTCCCGTATACCGAGTTAAAATGTGTTAGCCTAACACCAAAGACTTTCAACTCTGTGCCGATTCCGCCAAAGAATGTATTGTCAGTGTCTCCATTCATAGTTGTAAATTATGTCCTTTATAAATGACAAAGGGTTTTTGCCGTCAACGCGCACTGATGTGGCAGTTTTATGTGATGTTTAGAGGCTGGACATAGCGTATTTTTTTATTCTTGGCGGATAAACAGGGATGTTATAAGGGTACCGAGTGTATTTGTGTTTATCTGTTACATGGTAGTTTTCAAACGACTTTGAGTTAAGTTTTTTGCCGTCATGTGTGCCGAGGGCAATGCAATTATTTTATCGATTGCTAGAATAAGTCCTTCACCATAAACTTATATAGATGTCATATACAAAGGAAAAAGTGACGTAAGCCCTAGGTGACCAGGGCAGGGATCAAACCAGCGTTAACCACTTTTGGTTAAGGCGTCTGCCTCGAATGCAGATGACACTGGTTCGATCACAGCCCTGGGCACCGGAGGCCTAGGTCACTTTTTCCTTTATATATGACATATATGTAAGTTTATAATATACAGTGTGGAAAGATAAGTCGGGCCCTGGAGGGAAACTACCTTAAAACGTTGAGATAGCTCAATTCACTGAAAGGAAACATTCTTTTCACACCACCTGCTCGACAATGCCAAATTATATATCATGCAAACCTCACCGAAAGCAAATCATTATAGCCCTTGGCTTTAGCCGGGTTATAATGTTGTACTAAATCACATTATAACCCGCTGGTTAATAATGTGATTTCACTTCCCATAGTTCTTATTGTTATGTGCTTAAAGTCTAATTTGGTAAAGTCCGCACGGTGCACAGCCCCGCGACGCCAGCCGGGGCCCGCGCCGCCGCGTCGAACTGATTTGAAAATCGAATTTATTCGGAAAATCGTGCTGGCCACCTTTTTTAAATACCTAAAACAAATGCCGCGAGTGTCATAAGACGCTGCAGTATACGGAGTAAAACTGCAGGTTCTATAAAAATTGAAGATAAAATTTGAATAAAATGGACTAATGGTATCAAGAATAAATTTTTAGGGTTCCGTAGCCAAATGGCAAAAAACGGAACCCTTATGGATTCGTCATGTCTGTCTGTATGTCTGTCCATCCGTATGTCACAGCCATTTTACTCGGAAACTATACGACGTATCTGAATAAAATTTACACATAAGGTGTATTTTGTATGCCGCTACTTAGTTATGTAGATTTGAAAAAAAAAAATTAGGGTGGGGGGCGCTCCATACATGTAACTATTTTTTTTGACTAAATATCAACATGTGACACATCAATGATAGGTCTTTAAAAATAACATTGAGGTTTCTTTGACCATTTTGTGATTAAGTGAATATTTTCTGAAATAATCGCTTCAAAAGTCAGAAAAATTGTGCCCCCCCCCCTGTAACTTTTGAACCGTAACTCCAAAAATATGAAAAAAATTGAGGAGATGCGTCTTATCATATACTTTCTACGCAAATTGTTTTGAACATTATCGGTTTAGCTATTTTTGAGTTATCTCCAAAAAACCATAGGCACCAGATACGACCTTTTGGTATTAGTTTGGTTCCATTGAAGGTACGGAACCCTCCTATGTGTGGTCCGACACGCACTTGGCCGGTTTTTACTTTTGATTTACTTTAATAAAAATCCGTTTCTAGTAGCCTTAGCTATTTTATTGTCTCGCAAGAGGTGAGAAAAGTAGAGTATACTCCTCGGGGATAAAGCTGTTTTTGTCACGGGCGCGCTTGAACCCCTCACTGCACTCAGGACTCAGTCTTAATTCCCTCGCTTCGCTCGGGAATTAACTCATAAACCCCTCGCTACGCTCGGGATTAAAATCTGGAGTCCTTCGTTACGTTCAGGATTCAATATTGCGCCCGTGACATAAAACAGTGCTTTATCCCCTTGGTGTACAATCTACTATTTATTTTTCCTAAAAACTAAAACTGCATTCACAGTTTTTTTCTTAATTTTCACATTTTTCCATACTATTGCCGCCAGGCCGCCATTATTGTCGCATACAAAACTTTTAACTGCCTCTTTGTCAGTGTTAGGCATTGATGTATTACTTAATCGAAGGTGTTAGGGCTTTGGCACTAGCGAATTTTTCAAAAATATATTCATATTCTATATTTGTATTGATCATACATTGTCACAGGTATAGGTAATATACATTACAGTTGTAAAATTAGCTTAATAGGTAATTGTTTTGTTTACAATATTTATGTCAAGTTTGTATTATTCCATATAATCTGAATTTGACAAATAAAAATTGTTTTAGTTCCATTCCAGTACGTTAGGATTGATATTAATGAATTCCAGGAGTTAAATCGCAGATTACCCTTCTAGTTCTAGTATACAAAGTTAAAAGAAAAGATGTATTTGTTTTTGTCAGTATCTTTTTTCAGTACTTACAACTATGCTTGGTGTGCCTGTTAATTTTCCTATGGTACTTCCAATTGATGCCCACGTACCCGCCATAAAAGCTTCATACAACATGTTTTCTTTTAATGATAAATGAATAATAAAAATCCTAAACAGATGTTATTTGTTTACGCTACTATTTTTAGCCTAGTCCAGTTTGACATCTATTGTGAGATTGTGACGTCAGTCTTATTTTTTTGGCAACGCAACGTACAAAACGTCTAAAACCGGTATTCGACATTGCAATTTCTCAGTAGACACACTACTGTGTGTCTCAAGTAGACACACTACTGTGTGTCTCAAGTAGACACACTACTGTGTGTCTCAAGTAGACACACTACTGTGGGTCTACTTAAAAATAAACAAGTCATAGTATTTATTAAAATAATTTGATTAGTTCTTCACTTGTAAGTCCTTCATCCGCGTATAATCGCTGTAAATGTTTAATGAACGTCTAAATATGTAATATGCTATGATAAACATGCAATTAGAGCACATTTCCTCTTTTTACCCCCCTTTAGAGATTATCCGTGATTGAAACTGTCTTATGTCCTTCCCCGGAACCCAAACTATATAGTATAGCATCAATAGCACCAAGAATGTATTGTCAGTTCTGACAATTCATAGTTGTAAATTATGTCCTTTATAAAGGACTTAGGACTTAAGGAGTTTTGGCGGTCAACGCGCGCTGATGTGGCAGTTTTATATGATGTTTAGAGGCTCGACATAGTATCTATGTGTGATTAAGATAGTCAAGCAAACCTGTAATCAGATGGCGTAGTAATCGTTACAAAAAAGTGTCGTGGAACACTCGGATGGAACGAAACCATTCTCATTACATATTTCGCAATCGTATGGGTTGTGACGGGTTTTCGTGACGGTCAAATCTGACACTTTTTTTCGCCTAGCCCCCATCCTCCAACCGTCCGATAAGGAACTTCGTTCCAAAAAGATTTCTTTGGATGTAAAACCCATACACCATAGACAAAGAGTCTTACGCTTTTGATTTGCTCCACCATTTGAAATTACTAGACATATATTTTTCCGAAATCAACAAAAATTTACTTCTTCCGTCTTTTTTTTCGAAGACAACAATCAACACGAGAATAGACGGAGAGCTAGCCACGTCAGATATGACACAATAATGAGAGCAATGAAACCTCTCTAGTCAGTTTGCTATACTATGCTTATTTCTAGATCTGGACATCTGGCAGCTGTAAAGTGGTGGAGGTCAAAGAATGCAAACCACTTTATGAGAAAATATACACGTAATTAGATTATATCATTGCCAAAAGTTTCTGTCGGGGGAAAGTAGTGCCAAGCGACGTATAATGTAATTCATAGTTTGTCGCCTACTGTTGTTGTTTCCGTAATAATACGCAATGTTTTTTGTTCTAATGTTAAAATATAGGCCCTGTCCTTTATAACTGAGACAACTTCGGTAGTTTTTACCTGTTTTGCTATTACTATTTTTTCCAATTCAAACATTTTGCTAAAATGTCACTCTGACTTCCACCCATTAAAAGCTGCCAGATGTCCGAATCTAGCAATAAAGATACTACCTATAGCAATCTAACCAGACGGGTTTTGTTGCTCTCATGATTGTGTCATATCTGACGTGGCCAGCTCTTAGTCCAGAATAAGAACAAAGGGCATTCACAGTTGCTAATTTAACTCGGCACTATTTCCAAATACGTTTTTATAGAAAACCCGAAATGGCAACTAATGTAAGTTTCCTTTGCAAATTCGCTATAACAGTTTGGACCGTAAATTACTTTAAACAGAGCAGTTTTTACAACAAAATTTGAAGAATAGTTTTTTACGTATCCTGTAATTTTTCAATGCCTACCATTCATGATCAATTTTAATAGTCCCTTTTGTCCTGCTGAGAGACGGTGAGGTGAGTGACAATAAGTTATTGTTGTCATTGATTCCCTTGCCGATCGTACGTGCAGAAGCTGACTTTAGTGACAGCCGAAAATAGCTAAATTCCATTGAGTAACAGGAGATGACGTCCCTAAGAAATTCTTTATCCCAAAAGTATGTAATACAGATCACTACAAGTCTATACTATACTACTCTTTGATTCAGTCATAGCTTTCAACCGCCAAACATGGCGCACAAAATTTGTTCTAGATGTCACATCTAATAGAATAGATAATAAATCAATGCTAAATTCAGTCCGTCTTTTTGAACGGGAATGAAAGAGATGCATTGTGTATGAATTAGTAGCTGACCGAGTCGCAAAATTATACTGCAATTGTATACTTACCTACACATGGAAAGTTCATGTACTTCAGTAATAATAATAACCTTTAAGTTGGCAGACTCTGTCGAAAAAATCAGTACCTACACCTACGCAATTCTTGGGATCAGGGGCCGATTGCATAACAACTTGTAACTAATAATATTAGCGGAAGTCTCTTTCCAATTTCTTTTCGAACGAGCGAAGAGAGTTCTTACAAACAACTTCTGGCTAGTGGGACGTCTCAGCATTTCGATGGCTTTTTGATTTTGAGAGTTTGTTCCGCGATAACTTTAGTAACGCTTTTCTGATCTTCATGAAATTTGTTGGGGTTATAGCAGAGATACATATAATTTGATAGTTCGTATATGAGCAGGATCGACCAAGAGATCATGGAGCTAGAAGACGCGAAAAAATCATCATATGGGTCTTGTTATATTGGTCATCTCGTTTGCAAGGAAATCGCGAGTTCTGAGTTCGAGGCGGACTACTCGTACTAGTATTAGAAAAAATAATCGAACGAACGGAGCATAAGCGAAGCAAGTTCCTACAAACAACTTCTGGCTAGTGGGACGTCTCGGCATTTCGATGGCTTTTTGATTTTGAGAGTTTGTTCCGCGATAACTGCGTAAAGTTTTTCTGATCTTTATGAAACTTGCTGTGGTCGTTATAGAGATACCTAAATATAATTCGAGAGTTCGTATATGAGCAGGATCGATCAAGGGGTTGTAGAGCTAGAAGGCGAAAAAAATTCTTCGGAAGGGTCTTGTTATTGGTCACCTCGTTTGCAAGTAAATCGCGAGTTCTCAGTGCGAGGCGAACTACTAGTATTAGTTACAAGTTGTTATGCAATCGGCCCCAGGTTGTCCAGCGGACCCCAGGCTCCATTGGACAGTGGTTAAAGCCAGGGCAAACGCTAGGAGGATGAACCTCTGTCAAACATGCCTGATAGCTGTGCCTTTTGTTTTAGTACAAAATAATTTTAAACAAAAAAGAACCGACTTCACTTAGCCTCCACCTTTCCAAAAGCAAATGCTCGTGCTGCTGTAAAAAATACTCAAATCACTATAGGTGTGCCTATAATAGTCGAAGAGCTCCCTCGATTTCTCCAGGATCCTATCATCAGGTCCTGACCTAGTGACAATGGGACCAACTGTAATGTATACTCTTTCAAACAAAAAAAGAATTTTATCTACACTCATATTGTAAGTTCTCTAAAACGTGTTCGAAAACGGTAGGCAATGGCAAGCATTACCACGACCGATTTTACTATGATAAGCTTTTTATCTGTGGCAGTAACGTAATTTTAACTTTTCATGCTCAATTATTGATGTGCTATGAGTTTTGATAACATAATGTACACCTGCACCCTCCCGACGTCGACGCCGACAGCCCGACACGCGCCCGCGCGACCGCCGGCACACATTTCATAAAACCACACTCATGTTTTAAGGACCCTTATTACGTAACAGTTACATAAACTACTATTCCAAATCAGTCTAGCAGTCTTGGAATAATCGGTGAACATACATAAAAAAAAATAAAAAAAAGCAAAAACAAAGATCCCAACGAATTTAGAACCTCCTCCTTCGAAATCTTGAAGTCGGTTGAAACGAACATTATGATTAAAATAAAAACCGTATAATGGCCAAATCCTTCTAAACATCGGTCATTGCTCAAGGCCATATGACGGCTGAGATGACAACCCGTCTTAAATAATGCAAGTTTTTATTCCCTCACTGAGCAAAGTGACGGGACTCTGCTTTTTGTTCTCTCAAAGTGGAACACAGGTTCGTGACAGGAGGCAAATTCGACTCGTTTTGAAAGTATTGTACCGATCAGTTTGAGAGCTACCTAGATGGACACTCTGATACACGCGCGTTAAACTTATAAAATTCCCTTTTTACGTCGGAGGTCAAAAAGTTCGTTTTACTACTATTATATAATAATGACAGATGGGTCAATCATTACATTACATCTTTGTCACTCTCGTTGTTAGAAAATTATTCTCACGCGGGTGACGGGAACTCATTGGTACGTCCGCATCTCTCGCTTACTGGTACGCGACTAGCGACAATTGTTTGAATTCACTCATTTTAAGTGCTTCACTTTTGGAGCGTGCATAACCCATCTGTCATTATTAAATATCACTAGCTTTTGCCCGCGGCTTCGCTCGCGTTAAATTCGGGGTAACAAACCATACAAACTTCCACCCCCCATTTTAGGGAAGTGGGGGGTTATAAAGAGACAAAAAGTAGCCTATGTCACTCTCCATCCCTTCAACTATCTCCACTTAAAAAATCACGTCAATTCGTCGCCCCGTTTTGCCGTGAAAGACGGACAAACAAACATACACTTTCCCATTTAAGTATAATATTGGTATATGGATAGACCAGTATATGTATCTGTCTGTTACACTGTAGCGCTAAAACGGCTAAACCGATTAAAATGCGGTTTTTTAATGCAGAAGTGATATTGGACATGTTTTCTTAAATGTAACGAAAGGTTTAATTGTACGGGTGTGCTCCATGTAAGTAGTAGGGACTCGTTTTCTATACAAAAGCATTTCCTAGCGCCATCGCTTACATCTATCAAATTATAACTATAACACCCACATGCATATTTTCTTAATCAATAAATACATAATATGATAATACAAACACTACCATAATATGATAATACAAACACTACCATAAATACAAACAATGACGGAAGTAACGGATCGCCTTACTAATATTATTTTCGAGACGCCCCGTCGTTTAATACAAGAAACATTGCCGGCCTAGACCATGTAGGCGTCTGCATTTAAATTTAGTGGTGCTTATGCTTATAGACGGAGAGCTAGCGTCGTCAGATATGACACAATAATGAGAGCAACGAAACCACTCTAGTCAGTTTGCTATACTATGCTTATTTCTAGGTCTGGACATCTGCCAGCTGGTGGCTGTTCTGGGTTTGATAATTAGATTTTATCATTGTCAAAAGTTTCTGTTGGGGGCAAACGCCAAACGACGTATAATGTAATTCATAGTTTGTCCGCAACTGTTTTTGTTTCCCTAATAATACGTAATGTATTTTGTTCTCATGTTAAAATATAGGCCCTGTCCTTTATAACTGAGCCAACTTCGACAGTTTTTACCTATTTTGGTATAACTATTTTCCAATAAAAAATATTTGCTAGTCTGTCACTCTGACCTCTGCCCATTAAAAGCTGCCAGATGCCCGGATCTAGCAATAAGGATGGTATAGCAGTCTAACCAGACGGGTTTTGTTGCTCTCATTATGGTGTTGTGTCATATCTGACGTGGCAAGTACTTAGTCCATTAAGAATTGATACTCGACTATGGCAAAGTACGTGGTAGGTAAACATCAGTGTGGCAGTCTAAACCGAAGGCAGTCCAGGTATACTCATTAAAAGTTGTAGTCTAACTTCTGATCTATGGATGGTATAAGGAGGATGGGTCTCTCTTATAGGAAAACGGTCGAAAAAGTGTCCAGCGGTAAGCAGTAAACAATAGTTCCCAATATCTCCGGGTGGCGTTATGCAGCTGCCAAGTTTGTTACTCTTTTTAGCACCACCCATGGATCATGTAGGGTTGTCTAAGGTGTTTCCTACGGACGCAGAGTAACATTGATCCCCTATTTTGACTTAATAGGCTGCCGAATAAAGTGTATGGAACTGGGACCTGCTGCGTTAGTGATGCGATAAATGGCGCTAGTTCGGCTGAATTTGACAAAAACTTACTACTCGTACTTTGTATTTGTTTTAACTTTAGATTTTGCACCTTTAAACAACGACGCAAATAAATAAACCATTCTCAATCCACCAAAACTTTGGTTAACATATTGTAGTAACACGACCATAGAGTTTAAAAACTAACAGAGGGAGCCATTGTTAAGTAAACAGACTATACAGAATACCCCAAGAAACACCGCAAACTACTATTTATCTGTCGATATTCGAGTTCTAAATTATCGATACGACCATGGGGAAGAAATTTATATAAGTTTATTTAAATTTTAAAACTCGACTGGACTTATATCCGCTTTAAGCTGAGAACTTGCAATTTATAAAAAAAAAATCTATTAGCCATAGGTACTTTTTTTATAAACGAAACCAGTAAAACAAGAACTTCTATGATATTCGCTTTTGGGTTTTCTAGCTCCACAATCCCTTGATCGATCCTGCTCATATTTTATAAAAAAGAAAAACATTTACACGAATTCGTATAAAATTATCGTCAACTAATAATAATGGGTTAAATTCAAATGTCGCAAAATTTTTAATTAAATTAAATGAGAAATAAAATTATACTTATCATCATATCAGAAATAATTTAATATCATATTGAATGAAATCCTGATTATGAAAGCACCTTTGACGCCTGCTCGCAGGATCGCGCAAAACAGGCTTGAGTAGATTCAGCGTGGAATTTAGAGTCATAGACAAAAATCTGAAGCGGAAATTTGTCTATGTTCGCTGATTTTTTGTATGGAGCCATAGACAAAATTCCGCTGAAAGTTAGATTCTTCCGCTTTATGTCTATGATGACTGAATTCCGCTTAAGTTTGAATATTGGCGGTGCCCTCTGCCAATTCATCAACTCTGTGAACACTACAGTCCGTCCGCCATTTTGATACCCGAATTTTTAATTACCATGTTTTTGTCGCCGGCAAGCATGATTGGTCGGCCGGCTTTCGGCGACCCTTTTTGTCGGTGCTTCGTCGAACTGAATTAAACGGGTAAATTTAATTTAAAATGTTTTAATTTGAAGCCTGATTGTCTGGGAACAAGGGAACGAATGTTTCGTAGAACAGTTTGGAGACAATTATACGACTTAGTTGTGTTTTGGAGATAGTTTATAGTCGGGACTATGTCCTTAAACTACGTCCGAAATGTATGGGTACTGCGAAAGTCATCTCGCTTTGAGCTCAACGAATATCATCCTCCTTAAATCTGGAGCAGAGCTCGACTTGGGAAGTACCTCTATCTTACTGAAAATCACAGCCAAATAGCACTAAACCCTACTAATATTCTTGTTCCTATCGGTGAGGGCACGTTATATTATAATGTATACACATTGCATTCCAGGTATTATTATATACTATGGTACTTGCACAAGCATACGAGTAAGTGCTTGACAGGGATCGAACCCAAGGCGGGTGTCAATTCAATTTTGAATTATTGACGGTATAAGTAGACTTCCGGTGGAAACTCAAGAGGTTCATTTACGTAGTTCAGTGTAAATGTGTAATATTGATAGCTTATTGTGCGTTTGATCCAACGGAGAATGGTGCAGTTAATGAAGAATTAGTCTCAAAACGTGTAATAACCACACTTTGGTTAAGCAACTGGTTGTCTGGGTCACGGCCGCCACGTGGCTGTTTGTAGGGAGCAGCTATAACCTACAAAAAACCGGCCAAGTGCGAGTCGGACTCGCGCACCGAGGGTTCCGTACAAACCTGTAGGTATATAGGGGTAGTAACTTTAAAATTATTAAACATATTTTATATGATGTAACTAAAAATTTACGGTTTTCGCAATTTTTCCTTTATCTGTGCTATAAGACGTCGTTTCGTACCAAATTTCAAGATTCTGAGTTCACGGGAAGTACCCTGTAGGTTTTGATTCCCTTGCGAGTTTGGACAATTTGCGGCATAAACGGCTGTATCTTTTGATTGCGTTAGCTTAGAAGTTTTATTTTTTCACAGCTCTAAGGGACAGTAGACCTGAGTATTTGATATAAATTTCAGCTTGATACCTCCACGCGTTCCTGAGATATAGGGTCTTGATAGACGGACGGACGGACGGACAACAAAGTGATCCTATAAGGGTTCCGTTTTTTCCTTTCGAGGTACGGAACCCTAAAAAACAACGCCTCTACCGAACTACATCGAGCAAAGTTTTTACATTTAACCGTCATAAAGTATTGTCACGCTACCTTGACCAAGAATAGATGAAGGCTTGAATAGATTAGGTAGATTGAGGCAGATTGCGGCAGGTCCAGCTATAATACTAATTGCGTACTTGTCGACCCTACGTCGAAAGGTAAAATTGTATGGAGACGTCATGTGTCACTGTTCATCTGTCAAAGTTCTATCAAATGCTGATTTTGTAGGGAAGACGACCTTCTGTATGAAATACTATTATATTATTACCTTGGTCTTGACACTGGCAAAATGGTCCTTAGTAATTGGACAGAGGCGATTTCTTAAAAAAAGATTGAATAAATAATAAATAAATATTATGAGACAATCTTACACAAATCAACCTAGTCCCACAGTAAGCTCAATAAGGCTTATACTACAGTCATTTTACGGGCGGATAGTATGGGGAATTGGAAATAATTAATAATAGGTTATATTTTTAGTGTAACGTATATGTATATCATGATACAAGTATTATTTACGCAATGAAATCCTACAAAATATCGTTATTCGCTAACCGCCACAAATATGTACACACATATTACAAGTGTTTTTCTTGTAGGATTTTAAAGAATATATCTGTTATAAGTCATTTAAAATGTGTAAGAACAAACTACCAATTATTACTATTTGTTTCTAACGAATTAGGATATATATCACCCGCGCCGTACATTTTGTTATTTATGTGGTTTTACATGGACACGGTTTCTTGTTTTTCGCTTTAAACAGAAAGAAGACTTAAATCTAAATATATAAAAGAAGAAACTGACTGACTGACTGATTGACTGACTGACTGACTGACATATCAACGCACAGCCCAAACCGCTGGTTCTAGAGATTCCAAATTTGGCACGTAGGTTCCTTATAAGGACTAGGGGTGCACTAAGAAAGGATTTTTCAAAATTCAGCCCCTAAGGGGTAAAATGAGGGTCCAAAGTTTGTATGGCGAAACAAGATTTGTTAGACTATTTTATTCGAAACTTCACAGAAGTATTCCTATCGATAAATGAGTAAACACGTGTTTCAGGTTTTTTGAAAATTCAACCCCTAAAAGGGGAAAATGTCGTACATACAAACATACCAGTCTAACTGAGAACCTCCTTTTTGAGTACTTATAGTACGCGGGCGAAGCCGCGGGAAAAAGCTAGTATCGTCATATTTACAAAAAAAATATTTATATATATTATTGTAAATAAAAATATACAATTTTTAATGTATTTTTTTTACCTATTTAACTACTTCCGGGTGAAAAGTTGGTAGGATTTTTGCATATATTATATACACATATTTCATAAGAATGAATAATAAAAAAACCAGGCTATTATAAATTAATGTTTGACGCAACCGTATCTTTACTGTACTATTATGTTATGGGTACTAGGCGACGATATATATAATTGATATATGCATATAAATACATAGAAAACATCCATAACTCAGGTACAAATATTAGTGATAAACACACAAATTAATGCCCTGACCAGGATTCGAACCCGTGACATCCTGCTTCGTGGGCAGGGTCTCTACCGACTAGGCTAGGAGGCCGTTCAAGTTCCGTTGAATGAATAAGTACTTAAAATTTGTGAACAGGAACAGTCTATCACACCCAGAATGATATTGCCAAAAACATTTCAACACACAACGTATTCAACCTCACTGAAAGGGCCTAATTCGGTTTGCACCTGCGATATCGGGATCGTCAGTCGATTCCAAGTCGTGACTAATCGACATAAATGACATATGTGATAGATTGGTAGCAGTTTGTGGGGCTTAGGGTTCCGTAAAAATATATGTATTTTTAAATAGTCACCAAAGAAATAAAAAAAGTGGGTGACTACACCGATACGTATTTGTTTTGTTTGTCTGTAAATTTGTATGTAATATTGTGTACGTCATGAATAAATATATTGTAGGTACTATAAGCCGATAGATAGTGTTGTGTTCCTGTCGGTGAGTAAAATCGCCAGAGAGCTCAAAGAGGATGTAGTGTGTTGCCGACGCACCGTCTTGTCCCATTCGTGTCCTTACATTTAATTGAAAAGTGATATGTACGCAATGGCGCGTAGTTACAGTGTCCGAGAGGCCACCGGATGGCTCGCGGTATTTAAGCTCCCTACGTGTTGGGGAACCACTCTGTGCAACCCGAACTGACCAACGTTAGATTTTGTTTATCTAAAACCCAACCACCGAAATAGTTACGGAACTCAAATGAATGCAAAAGGCATCCCGATGTGTCATTCATCATTAATCAGCGACGGTACACGGGTTCGATTCCCGCTGGGGCATTTGAAAAAATCGAGTCCTTTAAACGGCCTACTGCCGCGATCATATTTCTAATTTATACCTTAAGTTCTAAAGCATAAAGCACAATTTTAAATAAAGAAAATTTAAAATACGTACTATTGAAATGTATTGTATGTTGTGCTATCTTAAATTAAAAAGATAGTAACTTTATTGTTTTTACAAAGAACATATGGCCTTTTTATTTTGAAAATGTCTTAGGTCGTCTCGTTTTAGGCACGTCATGTGAGTTCTCCGATTTGACACTTTTAGGATGAATAATTAATAATAAGACCAAATAGAGGGAAAAAATAAATATCTGTGGAATCGCTACATCTGTCGGTAGGACGACTGGTTAATCGCAACAATAAACGCCGTAGACTCATGGTTAAACCGAAATAATTTACAAACGAACACTTCAAAAACATGCTACATACAATTCCGGAATTATAAGACTGAACTTCTTGACTTACAACTGCACTGTCAGAATCAGATTATTGAAAGGGCTAGCGACTTAAAGTTCTTAGGTGTAACCTTAGATGAATGCTGTACGTGGAGAAATCATGTCAAGTTGGTTTGCGGTAAACTTGATAGGTTTGTTTATGCTTTAAAACGGGTAAGGACTATCGCAGGAGAAAAAACATCACTGCTTGCTTACCATGGTTATGTTGCTTCGGTCCTGAAATATGGCATATCAATTTGGGGTAACCCTACAGACGCAAAAAAAGCATTTCTCGTTCAAAAAAATTGTATCAGAGCAGTCTGTGGAGCTAAACCAAGAGCCCATTGCCGGCCTTTATTTGAGAAACTTAGACTGTTTACCTTATTTGACCTATACATATTAGAGTTAGGATGCCTTGTACGCAAATTTCCGCACTACTTTAAACGGCCATCCTACAACAACAGATTGAGACCAAGGGATGAGTTTAAATTACAGATGCCTCTAGTTGACACCGCTATCTTTGAAAAAAAACTGCTTCATAATTTAAATATGCTGCTTCATATATAATATAAATTTAAATATACTTAGATGTTTTTATTATATATTTTGACTATATATTAAAGGTAGGTATAGCTTGGATTTATATTGATTGCTTGCGACATGCACGAATTTAATTAATTAACTTAACAGATTATGAACTATAATGATTATCTTGACATAAATTGTTTTTTTTTTGACAAATTGTAAATTAAGTGTAACATACGAATTAGGTTTTAATTTGCATGCCATATGCTGGCTAAACATGTGATACAAAATGACATCAATCATGACATCTATACTTATGTATTTTACCATGTTTAAGCAAATAAATGATTTCTTTCTTGATTTCTTTCTTTCTTTCTTCTTCTTCTAATCAAATCAGTCAAGTATATACCGCGCGTCTAATCCGTACCCCGAGAGGAGGAGGAGGAGGAGGATTCGGTAATTTCTCTCAATAAATTAGTAATTTAATTCATCATCATTCTCCTAGCGTTTATCCCGGCTTCTGCCACTGCTTCATTGATTCTGGGGTCCGCTTGGCAACCAAATCCCATGAATTGGCGTAGGCACTAGTTTGTACGAAAGCGACTGGCATCTGACCTTTCAACCCAGTGGGGTAACTAGGCCTTGTTGGAATTAGGTCCGGTTTCCTCACGATGTTTTCCTTCAACGAAAAGCGACTTATGGTAAATATCAAATGATATTTTGTACAGAAGTTTCATAAAACTCAGTGGTAAGGGCCGAGGTTTGAAAACGAGACCTACGGATGAAAAGTCACCACCCCTTTTTTAGGGTTCCGTAGTCAACTAGGAACCCTTATAGTTTCGCCATGTCTGCCCGTCCGTCCGTCCGTCCGTCCGTCCGCGGATAATCTCAGTGACCGTTAGCACTAGAAAGCTGAAATTTGGTACTAATATGTATATCAATCACGCCGACAAAGTGGTAAAATAAAAAGTGGAAATTTTTTTTTTATTAGGGTACCTCCCCTATACGTAAAGTGGGGAGTGATTTTTTTTTTCATTTCAACCCTAACGTGTGATATATTGTTGGATAGGTATTTAAAAATGAATAGGGGTTTACTAAAATCATTTTTCGATAATGTAAATATTTTCGGAAATAATCGCTCCAGAAGTAAAAAAATATGCGTCCCCCCCCCTCTAACTTTTGAACCATAACTTTTAAAAATATGAAAAAAATCTCAAAAGTAGAACTTTATAAAAACTTTCTAGGAAAATTATTTTGAACTTGATAGGATGAATAGTTTTTGAAAAAAAAATTACAAAATAATTTCTGAACTAAGTTTGTAATTTAACCGTATAAGCAGGTGTTTATTGTACCTGTAATTTCTACAAAATTACAATGAAATGACGTGCTTTCAAATAAAGTAAAAACGGTGAAAATCGGTTCACGCAATAAAGAATTATTCCATAAAAATCATCTTCCATACTTTAAGCTCGCGCGCAAAAGTTTACTTAATTTGCCGATAGATGTCGCTGTACGTGGAACTCTCATATCATATCCTACATGGCGGTGTTATTAACTCTTAAGTGGGGACACTTACTGTGACGGATGGAAAACTACGGAACCCTACACTGAGCGTGGCCCGACACGCTCTTGGCCGGTTTTTAATATACGAGTACTATACTATGTTTATTAAGTTAATAAACAATTTGTTGTTATACCTATTTCCAAAATAATAAGACTTGATTTAAAGTACCTAATAGTAAATAAATAAATAAAACCGGCCAATCGGACTCGCGCACCGAGGGTTCCGTACAAACCTGTAGGTATATAGGGGTAGTAACTTTAAAATATTTTTATTATATGATGTAACTAAAAATTTACGGCTTTCGCAATTTTTCCTTTATCTGTGCTATAAGACGTTGCTTCGTACCAAATTTCAAGATTCTGAGTTCACGGGAAGTACCCTGTAGGTTTTGATTCCCTTGCGAGCGAAAATTTGCGGAAATTTGCAGCATAAACGGCTGTATCTTTTGATTGCGTTGGCTTAGAAATCTGATTTTTTCACAGCTTCAAGGGACAGTAGACCTGAGTTTTTGGTATAAATAGCTTGATACCTCCACGCGTTCCTGAGAAAAATGGTCTTGACAGACAGACAGACAGACAGACGGACATCAAAGTGATCCTATAAGGGTTCCGTTTTTTCCTTTCGAGGTACGGAACCCTAACTAGGGAGTAAGAGTTAGGAAAAAATCTGAAGAACTTTTACTACAATTATATGTACTTAAAAATAAATGACTGATGGTTGTGTTACATCTTCGACGGTTTGCGAAGAATTATCCATTGATTTCGTTGTACCTTTTTCAATATGTTTTGCATAAGTTGTCATTGTTATATTTTCTGACATTTGCGAAGAATTACCCATTATTTCTGTTGTACCTTTTTCAATATATTCTGCATAGGTCGTCCTAGTTACATTTATTTTAAGTTTATATTCACTTATATTGAAATACTGTACAGTATTTAGTTTTCTTGCACTCATTTTGTCACTTATTAGCATGTTCTTCTCACGTCCGTAATTTTTTTCGTATGAATTATTTTTCTTAAGCGGCTTATCCATTCTTAACTTAATTTTAATGTTATGAGGATCAAAAGACTTGAATCGTATATTGTTGCTATTTCGACGAGTCACATCTCCGTTACACGTTTTAAATACAAAACACATTTTATCTTTATATATGTTTTGTAAATTCCCTAATTCTATACCTGCTGATGTGGTAATGTCTTGTTTAACAGCGTAACGTAGTTGGGGCTTAAAATTTTTTAGTTGCATGGTTAGAGAGGTATAGATTATCTCTTTCGTATTATTTATTGTTTTGTCGATAAAGTTTTTAAGTCCATCTGATCTTTTTGAAGTCGCATTTAAAACTTCCTTGAATTCTTCCAATTCTTTTGTAAACATTGTTTGTATCATTTTACGTCCGATAACTATAATAAGATCTAAGATTTCTTTAAATGATTCTTTCTCAGCGTCATCAGCTTTGACTTCTCTAACATACATCTCCATGTAGTTTTTTATTGTTTCAGCATATGTTTCTTTCAATTGATTATAGAAATCTGCTAAGAAATGTAACAATTCTAAGGAGCATATTGAAAGATCATTACAATTATCATCTTGCTCAAGTTCTTTTCCATCTTTAGTACGTGATTGTTTAAAAATTGGGACGTTAGTTTTTTTGTCAATACTGCACTTAATTCTAAACCGTTCTTGTAGTTTCTTATAATCTTCATGAATATCAAAAACGAACTGCCTAAGTCGTGTGAGGAAGAGGAATGCTCCTTTTTTAGCTGTATCATGATTATTTTTAAAGTCGTCCATTGAGTATTGATTTACTACTTTATCCCATTTCTCTTGTATATCGTTTAATTCATCATGTCCTAGATGTTTTGGAATAACAATAGCTGGTTCACGTGCTTGTGAATTCCTTCTTCGCATTACATCTTCTTTTATCTTCTTTAATGCACAACCATTGTCTTTGACTTCGCTTTCAATCTGGTCTAAAGCTTCAATCACACTAAGTTTCGTATTATTAGATATTGGTTCAATCTTTAACAGCTTTTCTACGTCTTTTCTTAGTGTTTTATATTTTATCTTCAGGATATCCTGAGCTTTCAATGCTTCCTCGTTTTTTCTTTCATTTGTTTTACCATCATCCAGCATAGGCGCCAATTGTTTAATTTTCTGACGTATTGTATCTATGATATCTGCTTTTTCGGACAATTTTCGGGTTTCAATCTTCCCATTTTTATTGGAAATAAAGTAGTTTTGAAGTTTTGGAGATCTTTTAGATAAAATTCTTAGGTTAGTATCGATCTCACCGGTTGCATTAAACGTGGGATTTTCGTATTTATTAAGAACATCGCTTAAAGCCTCTGGAACATACTTCTTATAGTTCGCGTTTGTCAAAGTTATACTGAGAGCAGTTAATAATATTGTTGTAAAAAATATGTCTGAAACAAAGACATTGTTATTGTCACCACATATAACATGCTAGCTTTGCCCGCGACTTCGTACGCGCCTCTAGAAAATATAACAGCCAACATTAATTTAGCTAGCGCACATATGATTCCCCCACGTGAGGTCTGACAGACAGACAGTGTTTTGGACCCGGGTATGTCTTTAAACTACGTCCGGACACGGGTATGTCCTAAAACTACGTCCAAAAGAGAGGTATGGGTACTGCGAATGTCATCTCGCTATGTGTGGTAGAGCACAGCACAGCGAATGTCATCTCGCTCAAATCTGGAGCAGAGCCCGACTGGGGAAGTACCTCCACCTTACAGAAAACCACAGCCAAATAGCACTAGACCCTACTCATAGTGTTGTATTCCTGCTAGTGAGTAAGGTTGCCACAGAGCTCAATGAGGATCCAGTGTGTTGACGATGCGGTGAGGGACCCTCTTGTTCCTTTAGCCGTCAACTCAGTGAATCCTCCCTGTAAAGGGTCGGCAACGCGTATGTGATACCTCTGGAGTTGCAGGCGTCCATAGGTTACGGTAGCTGCTTACCATCAGGCGGGCCGTATGCTTGTTTACCACCGTCATGATATAAAAAAAGAAAAAAAGTGTTACTTTCGTAACTGAACCTAAAAATTAGCAAACAACTCATTTAACCATTGATATCGGGTAGACCGACGAAAATCGAATTGCAGGGCGAAACGGATTCAATCTGGGGGCACGGCAATGCCCCCGCTAAGTCGATCAAAACTAACACCAAAGGCACAGCCGACACAGCCGGCTCGCAAAGTCATTCCGACCATTTTCGACCGTCTGTCAGATGTAGATCATTCTATTTATTATAAAAATTGAATAAGAATAAGAATAAAAACATTTATTTGTGACGCTTAAACAGCTATTAGACATGGCAATATGTAGGGCCCAACCTGTTGTATACCCTGCCTCTCCCTCACCCTCCTTCAGCTCTCTACGGGCCCAACCTCCTATTACACCTCCCAACACAACAGGATGGGCCCTACAAATTGCCATGTCTAATAGCCGTTTTAATACATGAAAATTGAGAGAATAACAATGAAAACAAACAATGAACGTGCATCACAAAATGGACCCAACTCAGCATAATTCCAGCTTAATAACCGGCGCTGGTCTTTCGTAGGGCCATTCGGGGCCAATTGAATATTCTAGTTTTGTTTAATAAATGAGATTTTTAGATACCTATATAATATATCTAAAAATCTCACCAAGGTCTCTGTCACTAGGTAGAGTCCTTTACCTAGTGACAGAGACTTAGATGAGATATCTTATTTATAAGTTTTTAGTTAGAGTTATATTATGTTTTTATAGATATCTAAACTTTATTGTTTTGCCCAGAAGGCCGCATTTAAAATAAAGACATCTATAATGAAACGGTCTCAATGTTGATAGTAAACTCCCGAGCGGACTGAGTTCTATAGACACCGGCTTGGCTTATCATTGGATCTCAATACTTTATGCGGGAGAAGAACTGTGTTGCGAGAATTTTATTGATGGGATTGAGCATTTTCATTATTTGAAAGAACCGGTGTTCCGAGAGGTCGCAATAAGTTCGAATCTTGCTCGACGCGGTGTATTTTTTCATTTTTTTTTCAATTATATTATATTGCTTAGTACAAACTTTTGGGATTAAGCATTATTGTCAAATTCATAAGATCACGGGTTGCCACGGGCAGCCAATCAGCGTCCCGCGTTAGGTTGACCTTTCCGCACACTGCGGTGGCGGCCGCCAAGCATGACAAAAATTCACTTATTATAACTTGATCCGTTTCGACCTGTGATCCGATTTACTACGATCTACCCTAACCTAGCTCGTACTAGTTAATTTCTTGGGTACGAAACAATATTAGCGCTAATGTTGCATGGAATTAAATCCCGATGTTTTAATAATAAGAAAATAACAGATATTCTTACCTCCACTACTCTTTGACATATTGAGATTTCAGTAACATTTCATCACCTTGAGGTCGTTATTGTTTTTTTATGATTTTATTTACTGTAGTTGCAATAAAGTTTTTACGGTTGTATTGCAATAGTAGTAATTTTTAGGGTTCCGTAGCCAATATGGCAAAAACGGAACCCTTATAGTTTCGTCCTGTCTGTCAGTCCGTCCGTCCGTATGTCACAGCCATTTTACTCGGAAACTATACGACGTATCTTAATAAAATTTTGAAATAAGGTGCATTTTGCGTACCGCTATTTAATTATGTAGTTAAATTGCAAAAAAATAGTTTTAGGTGGGGACGCTCCATACATGTAACTAATTTATTTTTTTACCAAATATCAACATGTTGCACATCAATCGATAGGTCTTTAAAAATAACATCGAGGTTTTTTTGTACATTTTGTGATTAAGTGAATATTTTCAGAAATAATCGCTTCTAAAGACTGAAAAATTGTAACCCCTCCTGTAACTTTTGAACCGTAAGTCCAAAAATAAGAAAAACTTATTACATACTTTCTACGAAAATTCTTTGAACATTATCGGTTCAGCCATTTTTGAATTATCTCCATAAAATTTCTTCCATAGACATCAGATACGACCTTTTGGTATTAGTTTGGTTCTTATTCCATTGAAGGTACGGAACTCTCCATTATGCGTGCCCCGACACGCACTTAGCTGGTTTTTGTATTTGTTTAGTTATAATTGTAAATGCTAGTTTAAGTTAAATAACCCGTGTTTAATGTCATACGCATGCTGTGATTGCCTGTAAGTGGGGGATCAATTGTATACTCGTATGATTTCAATCTTTATATTTAAATGTGTGTTGTACCTCCTGTTGGTAATCCTAATAAATAGTAAATTCTTTATATATTTATATAAATAACAATGCATAATGATGTTACTTTTAGTCGTCAAAGCTATATTATTTTTCACTAAAAATAAATGTATCGAACAAAAAACTTTTAACTTACATAAATATTAAAACGATAAATTGAAACAAAGAAAATATTTAGCACATTTATTTATTTAAATAATATAGGTAATTTAAGATATATTCATTTATTCATGGAAGACGGCAATAAAGTTCAGTTTTTATTATTATTATTTTTTTATACCACGACGGTGGCAAACAAGCATACGGCCCGCCTGATGGTAAGCAGTTACCGTAGCCTTATGGACGCCTGCAACTCCAGAGGTGTCACTTGCGCGTTGCCGAGCCTTTACAGGGAGGATTCACTGTGTTGACGGCTAAAGGAACAAGAGGGTCCCTCATCGTCAACACACTGGGTCCTCTTTGAGCTCTTTGGCAACCTTACTCACCAGCAGGAACAGAACACTAAGAGTAGGGTATTTTTATTCAATAACAATTATATTATAAGTATATATTATTAATCACAATTGTTTAATTGATAAATTTTAACCAAGATTAAATCAACCCAGCATCAAACGGAATAAGGCACATGACATTTAGCAATATTTTATCAATACTACAAAATAAATATTTAATAATACGTATAGTACCTATCCATATACAAGATCTCTATACTCCGCTTAACGCGTTATTTCTTTGAAACCTAAGCTGCCAAAAAGAAGGGGTGCGGGGGGGGGGGGGACACGCAATGGGAACGCGCGATTGTTCCGTGGGGCGTAAGAGAGAGTCAAACATAAATGGTTGCCATGGAGACGTACTAAGTTTACTGTCACTTCCAATAATTAGTGTCTTACTAAAGAGTGAAATTACTGCGAGCGTGGCAGCGGGCGTCGCCCGGCTATGGTCTTGGGTTAATTAGTCTGTATACCTATCATTCCTAGAAAACTAAACTTTGACAGCACTTTGACAGCAGAACGTTAATACGAAATTGTCAACTATGTAATCTGCCTAATCCACTACGAGTACTCATTTTAATACAAAACTGGATAAATGTCTAGATTATTTATTACCTAATCTGAACAGTGAAAGCAAGACTACCGAATAAGCGTGAATGTTACGAATATTGGAGGTCATGTTACACTAGCCCCGTACTCGCGATAAAACCCATAGGTGTTGTGAATGTAACCGCAACCGATTTATTTTGTCTGTTCGTCTATTATCTTCTACGCCTATGATAAGGGCAAACGATTATCTTTGAATGTTTTCGGTTTCACGGATATTTATAAATAAATTTATAATTTATCCAAAGAATTAGAGCATTAAAATAATCTTGACATGCGTTTTTATGACATTAAATTATTTGAATTGCATTGAACATATACGTGAAGACCTCTTCGTGTGTTTCTTTGTATGCGCAATTAAAATACGTTTCTGATCAAACTGACCATTACACAAATCACACCAAAAACACTTATTTAGTCATCTAAATAAGTGTTTTTGGTCACGGGGTGGACAAGTCCATGTCTCTTAAATTTTTTCAATTGCGTGAATTTTTTCCCACAAATTTTACACGAGTATAATTTTTCTCCTATGTGAGCGCTTTTATGAGCCTTTAAAGCATCTAATCTTCGAAAGGATTCATTACATTCAGTACACCGATATGGCTTCTCACCGGTGTGAATACGCTCATGCTGTTTCAAATCAGCTGACCGTAAAAACTTCCTATCGCAAGTTTTGCAAGATAATGACTTAGTTCCATTATGAACTAATTTATGTGCATTTAAATTACTCTTTTGTGTAAAAGCCTTATTACATACATCACATGTGAATGGTTTTTCACCTGTGTGAATATATCTATGTGATTTCAACGTATTAAATCAGTAAATATCTTATTGCAAATAGTACAGAAGTAGGGCATTATTCCAGTGTGAATTCTTACATGGCTTTTTAAATGATGTGATTGCGTAAATTTCTTTAAGCATACATCACAGGAATACGGTTTTTGACCCATGTGTGTAAGTTCGTGCGTCTTCAAATGAGAGAATTGCCAAAAACGCTTTTTACAGATTTCGCAGGAATATGGTTGTTCCCCACTGTGTCTAAATTTATATCTATTCAAATTATATAATCTATTAAATTCTTTCTCACAAATGTCACATATGTATGTCTGTTCGCGCGTATGTATTAATCTATGTCTGTTTAAAGCGCTGACATGATTAAATTCCTTTTTACATATTTCGCAGTAATTTTGTATCAAATTACACTTACGCTTATGATTTTGTATGGGATTTCGTGTATGCAGTAATTTATGACGGTTTAAATTGAATAATTTATGAAATGTTTTGTTACAGATATTACATGAGTATGTTTCCTCAATCGTTTGAAACAGTTTATGTCTGTTCAGGGCACTCAAATGTTCGAATTTTTTATTACAGTTTTGACATGACAGTTCTGTCACTGATTGTATATCAAAAGTATTCTCTCTGATGTCAGATTCACCGTAATTTCTTTGCGACTGTTGGCAGGGTTGTGACGCAGACTTCGTAGTAACGGCATGAACGTCACAGCTCCTTTTTTCTTCTTTAGGTGTTACCAGAGAAATGGGTTACAATTTTATATCTATGGGTGTTACTGGAACAAAATAAATCATTTTTATTTATGTATTGTAATCTTAGCCATATAGGTACGGTCACGTCTGAAAATATGGATACATTTAATGTGACAAAAATATGCAGCCGCGACTCTATTACTATTAAATGTATCTATATTTTCAGACGTGACCGTACAAGTATGCATCGATGAAATGGTTGCTTTTATATGTAGGTATACGTTCTATGTTCACATTGTATGTTTTCAACCGACTTCAAGATTTTGAAGGAGGAGGTTATCATTTCGTGGGGATCTTGTTTTCGCTATTTTATTTTATTTTATGTGTGTTCGCCGATTGTTCTAAGACGGGTGGACCGATTTGGAAATTTCTTTATTTTTTTGAAAGAGATACTTCACAGTTGGTCCCATTGTAGTCACAGTTGGTCACATTGGTCACAGTTGGTCAGGATCTGATGATGGGACCTTGGAGCAATCGAGGGAACTCTTCAATTATTATAGGCACGCCTATAGTGATTTAAATATTTTTACAGTAGCTCGGGCATTTCCTTTTGGAAAGACGGAGGCTAAGTCAAGTCGGTTTTTTTTTGTTTAAAATTATTTTGACTCCCAACTCACATACCTTCTGAAGCGTGACTAGGCTGATGTATCACCTCCGGGCTAAGCACTAACTCATCCTTCACGTGATGGCCAACGTACAGAGCGCGGAGAGCCGCTGACGCTGCATTATCTCGTTCATTCTCAATATCTGCCTCTTCTTTGATGTGCGCTGGACAATAAAAATTGTACATTGCAGCAGAGTCCAGGAATACAAGGATTACCGACTAAGTAGGGGTAGACACCGTATAGCCGAGCGTAGCGAGGGCGGATAGGAATACGTGGCCGGGAAGTCATTTCCACGCATGTAAAGAGCTTTCCTTTAATATGCAATTAAATAAAGAAAGAATCTTTAAAAAAAAAGTCTCGTTCTTAAGGCATTAATCTGCTCGTAATTTCTATTATTATTCTCACTTCAATGAGAAAAAAAAATCTAAATGAGCTGTTCGTAAAGCCTCCCGCCATCTTTGATAACAAAGGTTATTTTACCCTTTAGACTTTCTCTATAAATCGTCTTTTCATCTCCATTATCACCTACCTACTGCAACCTGACCAGGCTGATGTATGACTTCCGGGCCGAGCACTAACTCATCCTTCACATAATGGTGGATATACAGAGCGCGGAGCGCCGCTGACGCTGCATAGCCTCGTTTAATGTCTGCCTCTTTGACGTGTGCTGAAAAATAAAAATTGTACATTACAGCAGCGGCCAGGAAAACTAGGATTAACGGCCAAGCAGGTATAGGCGACCGAGCGTAGCGAGCCGGTTAGGAATACGAGGCCGGGAGTCGGTTTTCACGCCGAGGTATTTCTGACGCTTTTCTCAAAAATACGGTGAAATAAAGAATGACAATTACAAAAAATATATGTATGCGTTCATAGACTAATGTTTACTCGTAACCTTATAAATTATCATGCTCACTTCAGATACGATAACCTCCCTGTCATCATCATCCTCCTAGCGTTTTTTCCGGCTTTTTGCCACGGTTCTATTGAGCGTGGGGTCTGCTCGGCAACTTAATCCCAGGAATTGGCTTAGGCAGTAGTTATTACGAAAGTGACTGCCATCTGACCTCCCAACCCAGAGGGGAAACTCGGCCTTGTTGCGATTAGATCCGGTTTTCTCACGATGTTTTCCTTCACCAAAAAGCGACTGTTAAATATCAAATGATGTTTCGTACATAAGTTCCGAGAAACTCAATGGTACAATCACCGGCAATAGTATCTTCCTACACGAAGGCCGCAACACAAAAATGCCACTTACATGAGAACGTGATAAGTATGGAAGAATTTAGTATGGACGTGCTAATTTAACGCAGTAAAAAGTCGCAGGCACGAGCTAGTTCTTTATAAACAATGTCTACTCAAATGTTAGCTCGAAGAGATCCCTTAATTAAAGGGACAAGTTAGCCTTTGTAATTATTGTTTACCGTGATATTTTTTACGTGTTTATATTGTACAATAAAGAGTTTCATGTCAAACATACCTAAAGCTTCCAGGGCGGATTCTGGCCGTCTTAACACCTCCGGCACGACTGCCAATTCATCCTTCACGTGAAGACCAACGAAGAGCTGAGCGCCTCTCGAGTGACATATCCTCGTTCCTCTATATCACACTCGGCCTTTATGGAATCGGACTGCATTTTCAAATCTGTTTCCTCTTTCATAGGAGCTGAAAAGTGACAAGTAGACGTTTCTTATTTATGAAGCGTTGCTAGCTTAGCGGTGCGGTTTGCAAGTTTCAAACTGAAGGTCGCGCCTTTTATTTATTCGTATGGCATAATACAGCCATAAAAATATCTACAGATGAGAAATCATAAGTCTAACTCCAGAGAATTTATCCACTTAGTGTCGTTTAAATTGATCAGGTCCTCCGGTGGGCCTCCGGTGGAACGAGTAGATGGGCATTCTAAAAATATATGGTGGATACTATGCTCTTCTGCACCACAATGACAGGTAGGTGAGTCCACCTAGCCGCAACGGTACTTATATGAGGCGCAGAGACCATGGTCAGTGCGCAGTCTATTGAAGTTGCACCAGGTTCGCCTCGGCAGTTCACAGCCCTGTATTTTCTTGCCCGGGACAATCTCCGACCCAAACTCTCCATCCATTGCGGTGGCCCACGCCTACATCCACTCCTGGTTGACGTTATATCCTGCTTGCGAAAGAGACACGACGGTGGCAATCAAGCATACGGCCCGCCTGATGGTAAGCAGACGCCTGCAACCCCAGAGGATTCACATGCGCGTTGCCTACCCTTCAAGAACCTATTCACTCATTTTTTGAAGAACCTCATACTGTAGCCCACTGGGAAAACCTCGGCAGGGAGTTCATTCCACAGCCGCAGCGTTCGTGGGAGGAAATTCCACTTGAACCGTATAGTGCGCGATCCTTTGGGCTCCGGGTGTGAGGATGAACACCCTGCCGGCGGCGAGCGGTGCGGTGATAAAAGCTGCCGTGGGCATCATATCAAACAGTTTTTCAGAGCACAACCCATTGTACTGATAGAACGATACTGTACGGTGGGTTTCTGGATTTTAGGCGAGTACTTACAGGGTCGCGCATTCGAATCCTCGCTCATGGTAGGTATGAAGTAAGTTTTCATTCATTCATTAGTAGCACAGGTATGATAAATGTTTAACTTGTTAGTGTTGAATGTACAAACAGCAACACCCACACTGTTAACTGTACATCGGTGGACCTTATTACAAAAGGCATAAGGTCCACCGATGGGCAGTTAACAGTGTGGGCGATGGTACGCTTAGGCTACGGCGTTTGCATACCAACATATGCAAAAAAATTGACGTGATTGGTCAGTTGAATGTGTATATATGTAATTACAACAAAGGGAGAACTTATTACTTAATTTTAACTAACAAAACTTCAAGTCATTAAATAAATAAACAGATAAATAATAAGTAAAAACCTTACACAAATCGACCTAAATAGCCCCACAGTAAACTCAATAAGGCTTGTGTTGTACGTACTAGCCGACGTATATAATACATAGATGTAATGTAGAATGTAGATAAATACTTAAATACAACTAAATCATCTACCCAGGAAGTGATGATCTGATAAGAACACGAATAAATGCCCATACCAGGATTCCGGGACCTCCTGCTTTGTAGGTACTCACTACCGACAAGGCTAGACCGATGTGTTGGGTGTTGTCCAGTTAAATGTTTCAACTATGTATGTAATTCGATACAAAGTCAAACCCTAATAGTATGGGAGCCCACAACACTGAACCTAGTTCGATAAGTCTCCTAGATGAGATATGTATAATTAAACGCGTCTTTAATGGGGAAACACAACTAATTATATATCGCGATGCGACTAATTATATATATCTCATCTAGGAGACTTATCAAACTAGGTTCAATGTCGTGGACCTTCAATCGCTGCAGCAACTATTTTCTCCACTGTTTGGGAAATGCAGCCGTAGTTTTTCTTACACAGAAATTAATGATCTTTCAGATGATCATTGGTTTCTTGAGGAGACTTATCATACTAGATACCTAAGTAAGAGGCGTCGATTATGATGTTGCTGCCACTGACAAGGCCACGCACGGGGGCTTGCAGCACCGCATTATCGTGTAGCCCTACCCTTCCCCTGCTTCGAGGAACAAAGAAAATCAAGGAGACTTATCGTACTAGAAAAAGGATTTATTAATATATTTAAAAAAAAATTAAATACGCCACCACTTTTTTTGCATTGCAGCATCAGCATTTCGTGTTCCCCCATTAAAGACGCGTCTTATTATATATATCTCATCTAGGAGACTTATCGAACTAGGTTCAGTGTCGTGGGCTCCCTTACTATAAGGGCATTGTCTGATAAGATAATTTATAATTGCTAGTAACTAGTTTAAATTCATGTTGTTCCTTCCTTGTTACAAGACAGTAAAGTATGTAGTTGAACGCATTTATCTACAAATGTTAATCAAGTTGTCTAGTAGACATGTAACCTTAATGCTTAGAAAAAATGGAAAGTAGAAAAATCCACTGCCTCAGGCGACACTCGAACTCGCGACTCTGGGATACATGCCCATCGCTCTGACCAACTGAGCTACTGAGACACACCTGATGGCTGCGAATTTCTCCACTATATCCCATATGCGTCTTAGGACTCCGATAACTTGATAACTTGATTGAGGATAACTTGGGACTCCGATGGCCGGTTGAGAAGTGTAAGACTTCTTCGGCAGATGTCGCTAGGCGTCCCCCTAAGACGCATATCGGATATAGTGGAGAAATTCGCAGCCATCAGGTGTGTCTCAGTAGCTCAGTTGGTCAGAGCGATGGGCATGTATCCCAGAGTCGCGAGTTCGAGTCTCGCCTGAGGCAGTGGATTTTTCTACTTTTCCATTTTTTCTAAGCATTGTGGTATCGTTAGCAGACGTTCTGCTTAATACAAAATTAATTGACATGTAACCTTGTTTTTATCTATTTGTGCCACAACCCAAGTAACACATCAAGGCAGTATAACGGCCGTCTTACAGCATATCTGTATGCTTTTAGCATTTTGAGTTCGTTTTATAGTAGCATTATAAACGTTTATAGTGCTGATATAGGTCTTAAATGGACACAAATTACCCAGCTTGAGATCCTATACAGGTCATTTAATAGCATTAAAGGCGCATTATGTCTGCGCTATTAGCATTATCGTTGTCATGGAAAGTGCCAATCGCATTAAAGAAGCATTGGTACGCTCTATTAAGTTTCCCACAGCATTAAAGAAGCATTAATACGGCCAAAAAACTTGCTAATCGCAGTAAAGAAGCATTATGTGAAGCTTCTTTATACAGCAGGGCTGTCACAGCTGGTAGCCGCAACGCAAATAAGAGGGTAGTAGGATGGAATAAGCATGTTAGCGGCGCGCATGGGGAGGCCAGGGCTAGATTCCAGGACTGGATCATGTTTGGTAAACCCAAAAATGGACCAATTTATGATGCTATGTGTCACAGCCGCAAAATATTTAAATCGCGACTCAGGTGGGTTCAACAACACCAAGAGCAAATAAAGATGGACTTGCTTGCCACACATCATAAAAACAGTGATTTCCGGAACTTTTGGAAATTCACAAAGAAACTGGAGTCTAGGCCTGGACTTTCTGTTAGTGTGGACGGTATCTCGGATCAGAAGTGCATTGCTAACATGTTTATGGAACATTTCAATGTGAAGCCTCCCTGTACCTCCGCTGGTGGGGCTCAGCTGCAGCTCAGAGTCCTCAGACCCGATTTAGCGTTAGCTAGAGTACTGAGAAATATGATACTTGCAGTTTGCTGGCCCTCACTTACGAGGGTTGCTACTTATATATCCGGAAACAAAAAAACAAACAAACGTACACGGCTGAAAATGGTTTTATTGTTTTTCAAAGTATTCCCCTTGATGATCTATGCACTTTTGCATTCGCGTGAACCAATTTTTAAAGCACTTCTGCCACTCCGCCTGAGGTACCTCCATAACGTGTTGTTTGAATGCGTCGACAGCATCTTCAGCGGTCGAAAATCGTTGACCGCGTAATTTATTCTTTATATTTGGAAATAAATAAAAATCGTTGGGTGCCAAGTCAGGGCTGTACGGCGGATGACCCGTTAATTCCACATTTTGACCCTCCAAAAATAGAGTTGTTTCGTGTGACGTATGAAAGCTGGCATTGTCATGATGAAGAATGATTCTTCGTCGCTGGTTAGTTTTACGAATTTGTTCAAATACTTCCGGTAAGAAAATGGTCGTGTACCACTCTGAATTAACCGTTCTACGGTTTTCTAGTGGCACTGTAGCTACATGGCCATTAATACCGAAGAAGCAGGCCACCATTTGTTTCAATGTACTTTTTGCACGAGTAACTTTCGTAGGGTTCGGCTCATTTTGAAACACCCATACCGTTGATTGTTGCTTCGTTTCGGGATCGTATGCATAGATCCAGGATTCGTCACCTGTAGAGATGTTATAGACGGCTTTTGAGTCACCACGGTTATATTTTTTTAACATTTTATTGCACCATTCGACGCGAGCATCTTTTTGCTCTTTTGTTAAGTTGTGGGGTATCCAACGCGAACAAATTTTTTTTACAGCCAAATAATTATGTAATATGCTATTAATGCTGGTCATAGAAATACACAGAGTCGCCTCTATCTCGCAGTACGTAACATGTCGGTCGTCCATTATAAGTTTTCGCACAGCCTCGATATTTTGTTGTACAACGACCGATTTCGGGCGACCTGCCTTAACTTCGTCCGTAAGCATACTACGTCCACGATTGAACTCACTAAACCAGTGATACACAGTAGTTTTAGATGGGGCTTCATCACCAAAAGTTGAAGTTAGTTGATCTATGCACTGTTGTTGCGTTAAACCACGCCGAAAATCATAATAAATCATAGCACGAATATTTTCACGAGTGAGTTCCATTCTTGCTGCGAGATGACATTTAAAACCCGTCAAAAACAAAACACGAGCGTTAATAAGAAAGAAAAAATATACCGGCCAGTACTTAAAAAAGTTCAAATTTTACCATGGAGGTCAAATATGCTATTTAAGAAGATTGTAATCCCGGTTTCCGGATATATAAATAGCAGCCTATGTACCCCGAGTGCTAGCAATGTTGTTTAATCTTTGTATATGTCACTCGTACCTGCCGCCGCTTATGACAAAAACAATTGTGATCCCTATTGTCAAAAATAGGACGGGTGACATATCAAACAAAGTCAACTATCGACCTATTTCGCTGGCAACAATTGTAGACCACCAATTGTAGGCAATCGAATACCCTGGGTATTCGATGGCCTGCTCAGTTCACAGTTAGATAAGTATCTTATATTAAATGATGCGCAGTTCGGCTTTCGCGCTGGCTTATCTACTGAAAGTGCAATTGTTTGCTTGAAGCAGGCCGTCGAGTACTACACCCGCAGGAAGACGCCTATATATGCGTGTTTTTTAGATCTTTCTAAGGCATTCGATCTCGTTAACTACGACTTACTTTGGAAGAAACTTGACGAAGTGCAATTTCCTAGGGAACTCACACGCATATTTATGTTGTGATGCAGCGCCATGAGCGCGCACACAAATGAGCTACGCATGCTGCGACGGAACGCCGCAGCGAGCGCACCGCATCGTGCCCGCCGGCCGACTGAAGCCGACCACCCCCCGCGCGACCCCGCGCTCCGATCCGTATATAAGGCGCGCGCGCCGAGCATCGTGGGAGTGATTCTCGCAGCCGCCGCCCGGCTGCTAGGATTGCTGTACCCAGGCTATGGCAGTCGCGGTGTTCGTATAGGAGCAATAGCACGCCATAGTCCTGATCCCTTCCCCCTCGCCTGTTCCCCCGTATCCTGGTCTACAGCGGTTGCGGTGTTCGTATAGGAGCAATTGCACACTGTAGTACCTACCGTCCGTCCCGATTCCTGTATCCTGGTCTACAGCGGTTGCGGTGTTCGTATAGGAGCAATTGCACACTGTAGTACCTACCGTCCGTCCCGATTCCCGTATCCTGGTCTATAGTAGTCGCGGTGTTCGTAGAGGAGCAATTGCACGCTATAGTACCTACCGTTTCCCGTTCATCCGTCACCCTTACCGTCCGCCGCTCAACCGACCCTGATCTCCGTGCCGAGGGTCAAACAACCCCGCGTGGTTGTCGCGAGTAGACTAGGACCTCGCGCCCGATTATACATCCCTATCTGGGAATCCCGTCCCGCGCCCTATAGCATAGGTTAGATTAAGTACTCTTAGTTAAGATAAATAAACCGTCATAAAAGCCCGCCGTATTTACCATTGTTAATCAGTGTTTCTCTACTTTCCCCTGTGTCCCTCTCATCCCTGAGCTAGTTTGAGAAAACCCGAGGTCCCGTACGGATCGACGGAGTTGTGAGCCGTCTCGCCCGTTCCGACGCGCGGGACGACATCACATCTGGCGCCCAACTCAAAAACTCGCGTAAGAGCTCATACGCTCGAGGGGACACAGGATAGGTCACTATCACAGACTAATATCGCGTTTTCCCTGCCCACCCGAAGTAGGTAATTACCGGCAGTCCCGACACGCGATAGTCAACAGAACTAACTACTTATTCCCGTCTTAAAATAAAATAGCAATAGACTATTTTCCCGCCATTCAAATAGTATTAAACTATTTTCCGCCTGTGTAATAACAGATTATTTACAGATTGTTCGAATATTAATTCGATTTAAACAGCAATACAAGACTCTCGTCAAGATATCACAGCAGCGCTAAATGCCAACGGCCTGGATATACCGATTAAAGAAACCGGAATTGATAGAAGTAGCAACAGAGCGAGGCATACCGACAGAAGGGTTAACCGTCGAAGAAATCCGCAAAGGATTAGTCGAGATCCTGAAAGAAGAAGCCACTTCCCGGAACCTGAAAGAAGAAGATTTAAATACCATGTCCGAAAACAACGCGAAAACGATCACCAAACTCATCAGAGAATGGAACTTAAACTTCAAAATCACCGATTGCGCGGTAGATTTCGTAGAAAGGTTAGAAGAACTGGTAGCAGCAAGTGACATCGAGAAAGATGAAATACTACCAGCACTACCACGCATCCTGCAAGGAAAAGCACTCCTGTGGCACAGAAACAACGCAAAGCAATGGAAAACCTGGGAAGAGTTCGTAATTCTCTTCAAACTTTATTTCTTTCCGAGCAATTACGAAGAAGACTTACTCGTCAAAATAGTGGCAAGAAAGCAACAATTCCGAGAAAAGTTTGCGCACTACATAACAGACCTGCAAACACTTATAAGGAGGTATGGAAACCTTAACGAAGCAGAGCAGTTGCACCGCATCCATGAGAACATGCTAAAGAATTACAAGATATACATTAAAAAGCAGGACTTCAAGGATATCGCCGGATTATTAAAATTAGCTACAGAATATGAGAGCTTTGCACTACAAGACACTACACCAGGGAGATATGGAGACACACACTGGAGAACGACAAACCCGGAAGGAAACACACACACGACATATACCGCAGGCAGAAACAGACCGGAAGAGCCGAGCGGACAAAGAACACAAAGCTCCGATGAGAACCGCAAGATACACCCCAAATACGATTCAAAGATTTGTTGCTGGTCGTGCGGAAAGCCCGGACATGACGCGGAGGCATGCAGGGGCAAGCGACAGGTGTTCTGTAGTAGGTGTGGAAAGCTAGGTGTACTCAGCAAGAACTGCCGTAGAAAACCAACCTGGGGAAAAAGCGAAGCTCTAGGTGCATCAAACAGTCCAAGAGAGGAAAACCGCCCATACACAGAAATATATATAATGGGACAAAAGTACCGTGGATTGATCGATACCGGATCAACAAACACATACATTAATCAAAAAACATACGACGAGTGCAAGAAACAAGCCCTACTAGAAAGAGAAACAACAAGACCGATAATACTAGCAAACGGAAATAGAACCGAGTCAACAAAAAGCATTCTAGTGGAACTACAAGTGAAAAACATAAAAATAAAACACTGGCTACGAGTGTTACCGAAAGCAACCGATATAATAATCGGAATGGATGTGTTAAGAAGGCTGGGAGTGACCCTACAGTGGCCACAGGAAGAAATAACAAACACAGACAACGGGACACAACCACCCGAACAAGGAAAAGGAAACAGCCAAACAACAGAGCAAGCGCAGCAACAATCCGAAATAAATAACCAGGCGGCAAACACAGAACGACAGCCAGCAAACAAATCCGAACAAATGGAACCAGAAACCGACACAAAGGAAAGCCCAGAGCATACACAGCATGTTAAGACTGACCCGACGCTGGGGGTAATGCTCTCAGAAGCACAAAACAAAAATCTACAAGAAGTTTTACAACGAGAATTCGAACTGTGTGAGAAGAGCCCAAAGGGAAACACGTGGATAGAACACAAGATTAGACACAAACACACAGAACCAGTAAAACAAAAATATAATCCGCGGAACCCCAAACAGCAACAAATTATCGACACACACGTCAACGACATGCTGCAGCAAGGGGTAATCGAGAAGTTGCACAACCCGTACAGCTCACCCGTAGTATTGGTGAAAATACCATCCGGACAATACCGTTTGTATATAGATTCCCGGAAACTAAACGAAATCTCCGAAAAAGATACATACCCACTATCACAAATAGATGATATTTTAGAAAAGTTAAGACAAGCCCAATTCTTCTCCAAGTTCGACCTAAAGAACGGCTACGTCTACAGCTACTTCCACTCTAGTGGAGCCACCTTCCAAAGACTATTGGACATGGTAATCGGACCGGAACACGAACCTCACGCATACGTTTACCTCGACGACATTATAGTGTGTAGCCCCACGTTCGAAGAACACATTATACACATGAAAGAGGTATTCCAACGAATCAGAGAAGCAAGACTACGCATCAACATGGAAAAATGTAAGTTCGCAAAGGCCGAGGTAGAATACCCGGGACACACGACAAGAGAGGGAATCAAAATGAACGCAGAAAAGATAAAAGCAATAACAGAACTAAAAGCGCCAGAAAACATAAAACAAACACGCACATTCATAAGCATGGCATCCTGGTATAGGAAAGTTATACCCAACTACGCCGACATAACCGCACCACTAGTCAAATTTTTGAAAAAAGGAGAGATAATCGTATGGGACACGCAACAAGAAACCGCCTTCGAAAAACTCAAAGGAAAAATAGCAACAGACCCTATCCTGACAAGGGCTGATTTCACAAATGTAAATGTAGAACGAGAATTCAATTTCGCACTCGACACATCGGTCCAACAATCAACTAAATATACCCCGGCAGTCCTACTATATGGAAGAAAACTACGGAACCCTAACGACCAAAATTCATTCCCGACACCACACATACAAGAATTCAAGAAAGTACAAGAAATATATAAAATTGTGCAAAAAAACAAAAAAAAAACAAGAAATGGCATCAACGGTACAAGAAACTTATTACGGCAAAAATAAACGACCGTGGAACCTCAAAATAGAAAACCACGTACTAAAAAGAAATTTCACATTATCAAACGCAGAGAAAAGTTATTGCGCCAAATTAGCCCCAAGCCCCATACATTATTTTAGAAAAAAATCACCAGTTATATAACTACTACAAGAAAAACTACAAACGCACAATTATAACAGCACACACAAAAGATTTGATACCGTATAATAATTGAAATAAAACACAAAATCCAACCCGAATCCAAGTCAAAATAACTTAAAATAAAACGGAACATAAACAACAAAGCGCAAGCCAGACGTAAACGCAACCGAAAACCAACAAAATTATTATTACAAATAAGGTTCACTTTCACACACACACAAATTACATAAAAACGAACCTAAAGCAGACCACATAAGGTCTAAACACAAATTTATCCCGAAAAATTATTCAAAACCAAAATAGCAACTAACACGCGTTAAACCAAGCTATCCCGAAAAATGTTGATAACCCAACCTAACAAAATATTTTTAATAAAAAAAAAACCGTAGATAAATATTAATAACACGGTCATAAGAACCAAGAAAATAGATAATAGTCTTAAAAGTGTAAAAAAACATATCAAGGGAAACACGGATCCCCAAAACGTCACACATGGACAGAGGGGACATTTTTTTTTATAACCGTGATTATACAGGTGATTTTTCCCCACAGGTAAAAATCTCCAGAGCCGGAACGGGACTGTGATGCAGCGCCATGAGCGCGCACACAAATGAGCTACGCACGCTGCGACGGAACGCCGCAGCGAGCGCACCGCATCGTGGCCGCCGGCCGACTGAAGCCGACCACCCCCCCGCGCGGGCCCGCGCTCCGATCCGTATATAAGGCGCGCGCGCCGAGCATCGTGGGAGTGGACTCGCATCGGAGCTACACTGTACGGACGTCTCAACACTCACGCGCATCTCGCAATTATTATTTTATTATAATAATTAGCCGGATAAAGCGGCCCGGCTTCTAGCCGGAGGGGACTACGTCTCGAGGAGCTGCATCGTGGAAGGTTATCCTTTCGACGATGCCCGAACCCGGTCCCGCTAAAACGGATGCCCCGGGCTAAGGTATGCGGAGATTGGCTCTAACCAATCACGACGACGTCACAGAGCTTTTGAAGAAAGCTTCCAGCAAGTATGGAAGACGACGCGGAATGGAGGGGTAGGTTGAGTAATCAACATTCCGACCTACCCACCCAAGAAACCGAAGAAACAGAAGCGCACGAAGAAGATGCCTACGTAGCGCAGGGATCTCCCCCGACGCTACCGTCACCTACGTTGCGGCTGTTTTCGCCCGCTGCGACTGCTGACGAGCCGCGGGCCCCTATGGAGGGGTTGGAATCGGACACGATTCTAATCTCCCATATTATGGGGTCCGAGCACATGTCGGCGGACCTGAGGGCGTGGCTGGCCGCCTACGTTCGTCTCTCTGGCCACATGATGGGGCTGGAGACAGAGCTGCTGCCGGAGGATGCCCCGTTCCTGGAGTTCCTCAAGGCTCACCCGAACATCATCAGGGCCGCGAAGCGCCCCCGCGAGAGCCCGCAAGCACCCGCGGGGACCGAGAAACGTCCCTGTACGAGGAGGTCGCCACCATCTGACCCAAGACTACGCCCCCGCCCAGCGGAGGAAAAAATAGAAGCCACCACCGCACCGCCAGCCGCCATATCAAAACGGAAGCAGAAAAAACAAGACGCGCCTTCAACCTCATACGCAGCAAAAGCGGCCTCTGCTGCCAACCCCCGCAAGGAGGAAGAAGAAGGACAGCAGCAACAAGCCCAGGTCAAGAAGGAGAGGTACCCGCCTATAACGGTCCCTCGCCTACCAGACTGGCGCAAGACCCTGAAAGACATCTCGGAGAAGCTCGGGTACTCTCCGCACACCAAAAGCTCGGGGCAGGGTGTGCTGTTTACCCCAAAGTCAGGCGAGGAGTACCGGGTGGTCTACGCCCACCTTGCCGAAGTTGAAGCATCCCTCGGGGCAGATCGTACGCACGAGATGGAGTGGCACGTCTACCTGAGGAACGACGAGAAGCAGATGAAGGTGGCTCTCAGAGGGCTGCCCATGGACACACCGCTGCATGAAATCAAGGAAGCGTGCTTGGAGCTCGGATACCCCGTAGCTCATATCAAGCAAATCAACGCCAGGGGAGGCCGGCCGGGCTGCATCTACTTCTTGCAGCTCTCCGGCCCCCCGCGAGAATTCAAGACGATCTACGGGGTACGAGAGCTCCTCTACCTCCCGACCGTCAGTTTTGAAGCATGGAGAGGGAAGGGCGGCCCGCCCCAGTGCCACAGGTGCCAGGGCTTCCGCCGCCACTCCCAAGGCTGCCACCGGCAGCAGAAATGCGTCCGCTGCGCCGGGAACCACCAGGCAAAGCAGTGTTAGAGGCCCAGGGAGCAACCGTGCACGTGCGCCAACTGCGCGGGACCGCACCCTGCGAACCATAAGAGATGCCCAGTTTACATCCGTGAGGCCCGCAACTGGAGGAAGGCGGGCACTAAGGCGCACGCCGTCCCCATAAGGACTGGCAAAGAGGCGGGGACACCAGCAAGACAGCCCACGGTGGAAGAGACGGCACCATCTTCACTGATGGCGCCGGCTAACGCCCCCAAACAACGGGGCGCACAGCCACCCCCGCCCAGCAGCAACAAGCTCACGGAAAAGAAGAAAAAGAAAAAGAAGCAGGCGGCGCCGCCCACCGACGCCACCACCATCCAGGCGCCCGCTGAGAAGACAACGCCGGTGCAGCCCCCGGCACACGAAGCGACAGTGGAGCCAGTGGAGCCAGTGTTGCCGGAGGACCCCGGCCCCTACATGCCTAAGTTACAGGCTCTATGCGATCAATGGGCGGTCAACCCAGACCCGATTGCACTGAAGCCGGTACTACAAAGATCGCTACAACAAACTCAACTTCTACTAGAAGCATGTGAGAGAGCAGCAGTACAATCCACTCCGGAGCAGTCCCCTGCAGATGTAGTGGAAGAGAAACGGAAGGAGCCATATATCAGACTCCTCACCCCCCAGCAGCTACGGAGGATCGGCCTAGACCCGATCGCCGACCAACCAGCACTAAAAGAAGTACTGGAATTCATGCAGCAGTTCATAAAATGGTGCGACGCAGCAGCGGCACTAAGAAGATAGAAGATGAAATGCCCGAAACTGAGGGCGTTAACTGACCGAGCCGTCGTCACGGCTCGCGACAACAGGCAGCTAAAGAGGGCAGAAAGCCCTGGAATAGCATCCTCACACCCCCTGAAAGGGGGAGTGTAAGAAGACATCATACATCGTGGGAGTGATTCTCGCAGCCGCCGCCCGGCTGCTAGGATTGCTGTACCCAGGCTATGGCAGTCGCGGTGTTCGTATAGGAGCAATAGCACGCCATAGTCCTGATCCCTTCCCCCTCGCCTGTTCCCCCGTATCCTGGTCTACAGCGGTTGCGGTGTTCGTATAGGAGCAATTGCACACTGTAGTACTTACCGTCCGTCCCGATTCCCGTATCCTGGTCTACAGCGATTGCAGTGTTCGTATAGGAGCAATTGCACACTGTAGTACCTACCGTTTCCCGTTCATCCGTCACCCTTACCGTCCGCCGCTCAACCGACCCTGATCTCCGTGCCGAGGATCAAACAACCCCGCGTGGTTGTCGCGAGTAGACTAGGTCCTCGCGCCCGTTTATACATCCCCCTATCTGGGAATCCCGTCCCGCGCTCTATAGCATAGGTTAGATTAAGTACTCTTAGTTAAGATAAATAAACCGGCATAAAAGCCCGCCGTATTTACCATTGTTAATCAGTATTTCTCTACTTTCCCCTGTGTCCCTCTCATCCCTGAGCTAGTTTGAGAAAACCCGAGGTCCCGTACGGACCGACGGAGTTGTGAGCCGTCTCGCCCGTTCCGACGCGCGGGACGACATCACAAGGTATTGGTACGCGAGCCAGCGAAATAGTGTTCGCTGGGGTGACGCGCTGTCAGACGAATATGGCTTGGAGTGTGGGGTCAGGCAGGGGGGGCTTACCTCCCCCAAGCTTTTCAATCTCTACATGGATGCTCTGATTGGTGGGCTTAGCAGTATGCATGTTGGATGTCACATAGACAGAGTTTGTTTTAATAACATAAGTTATGCTGACGACATGGTACTGCTGAGCCCCTCAGTTGGTGGTTTGCGTGTACTGATTGAAAAGTGTGAATCTTATGCTTTAAGTCACGGTCTGAGATACAATGTGCTCAAAAGTGAGTACATGGTATTTAAGGCGGGGAACAAGTGCCCATCTCATGTCCCACCCATTCGTCTGAATGGCGTACAACTAAAAAGGGTTTACACGTTTAAATATCTTGGGCACTTGGTCACCGATGACCTGCGTGACGACGCGGATATATGTAGAACGCGAGCGTAGGGCACTGGCCGTGAGGGCCAACATGATAGCCCGGAGGTTCAGCAGGTGTACAGCGCAGGTTAATGTAACAATCTTTCGAGCGTACTGTACTTCGCTGTACGCCTGTTGCCTGTGGACGAGGTACACGCAGCGTACCATGTATGCTATGCGTGTACAATACAATGACGCGTTCAGGGTACTGTTGAGGCTGCCTCGGTACTGCAGTGCGTCGGGCATGTTTGCCGATGCACATGTGGACGGCTTTCATGCCACGCTACGTAAGCGCTGCGCCGCGACGCTCCGCAGAGTGCGCGCCAGCCACAACAGTCTCCTGGCCGTCGTGGCAGAGAGATGGGATAGCGCCCTAATCAGGCACTGGATCTCCCAACACTTAAGTTAAGTTACTAACATAGTTATTTAAGTTCTATTGTAATACTAACACTATATGGATTTCTTTGTCCGAAATAAATGCTTTTTATTTTTTTATTTTTTATTATTAGTACTCTCGATTAACTTGCCAATCGCAATACAAAAGCATTATACTAGCATAAGAGTGTAGTAAAATAAACCTTACGTCAATGCAAAAACGTCTCTAACACCGACGGAACAAATGTTATAATACAATGAACGTTGTGATTTGACTACTTTGTCTCGCAATATAAAATGGACGAAGACGGTACAAAAAACTGAATGAGTGACACGTCATATTTGTTTGCATCCTAACAAAATTTATAAAACTTTTAGACTCTTTTACGTTATTATATCCTTCAAATATTACTGCGCAATGTAGTTTACTGTAAATGTGTATATAAGTTTCATTGAAAATTTTCACGCGCCTTTGATTTATTGTGGTTTTGCTATAAAATATTATAAAAAGATATGCGTCAAATAAACAAAACAATTGTGTAATCCTCGTATAGAACGAGTTTTGAGTTGTTGGTTGAGCAGTCTTAAATTAAGTAATTTCATTATTATATAGGTATTTTCCTTGTATAAATAGGTCCGCATGATTTTATTTTTAGGTTATAAATTATTTACAAAATGGCGTTGGTCTATATAGACGGAGAGCTAGCCACGTCAGATATGACACAATAATGAGAGCAACCAAACCATCTGGCAGCATTAAAGTGATGGAGGTCAAAGAATGCAAACCATTTCAAGAGAATAAATCCTAGAGATCTGAGTTTGATGCAATATTATGAGAAACTATACAAATACTATACAATATTAAGAGAAATTATACAAAAGTTTATGTTGGGAGAAAGTAGTGCCAAACAATGTATAATAAAATATAGTTCATAGTTTGTCGCCTACTGTTTTTGTTTCCGTAATAATCATACATCGGGGTTTTCGGTGCGGGAACGATTTGAGAAAGAGTAGAGATAAACAGATAGGTTAGTCTGAGAAAATATCATATTATGCCTAATGAATAACTACCTCTCTGTGAATAGCATACACACTATGATACGAGCTTTTTTTCTTAGAGGCATGTTTGTATTGACTATTATATAGTATTTTAAAAATGCAATTGCATATCCGAAATTTATTAACTAGATCTACCTAAGACAAAGACACGGTATAATAAGTGTCAAATATTAATCTTGACGTCCGATATTTATGAACTATTTGGGTAACTGAAGAGGTTGACAATGATCAGTCGTTACATGAATTAATAAAAAAATACTTGAAAAAATCATAGGTATATGTACCTACAATATATATACATAATAGTCACCTATTACATATAAATTGTATATACCTATGATTTTTTCGATCAATTATTCATTAGGTAGAAACCTGCTAGAGTACATTCTGTTTTTTAAGTTAATGCCTACTCTTTGGCTAATATCAAACATTCCCGCACCGAAAACCCCGATGTATGGTAATAATACACAATATTTTTTGGTCTAACGTTTTTTTTATCGATTTTTGACCAGTTTTGAGTCGATATTCCAACATATTGACTATAGATAGAATTATAAGGCAAACGATTATCGGTTCTTAAATCTTTTATCTCCATTCTGTAGAGCCGGATCTTGAAATAAATGAGCCGTTATTTTTTTATGATATTTTTAAAATATGGTCTAAAAAAACACTTTTATCGATATTCGAATGGTGTAAAGAATCTTACATATACGTAATCTACATATTAGGGTTCCTCTTTGATGTCTCTACAAACTGTAAAGAGATTTTAATTTTTAACTAATTAAAACAAAATTTATGACCTTAAAACCACTTTTTTAGCCTAAACCGGTTCGACTTTGATGTCAAATATATCGAAGACAATGAATATTGAAGTAAATATAGGATACTATATTGTTTAAAGCCGTTACTGATAATATGATAAGCTATATAAATTATTAGAAAACTAAGGGAATCAGATCTAAGGTCGTTGGCGCCAGGGAGCCCCTTAAAATATAGGCCCTGTCCTTTATAACTGAGACAACTTCGGCAATTTTTACCTAGTTTGGTATTACTATTTTCCAATTAAAACATTTTGCTAGTCTGTCACTGTGACCTCCACCCATTAAAAGCTGCCAGATGCCAGGATCTAGCAATAAGAATAGTAAATCAATCTAACCAGACGGGTATTGTTGCTCTCATTATTGTGTCATATCTGACGTGGCTAGCTCTTAGTCCAATAGCAGCTCAGTGACCCTTAAAAAATGCCTTATTTATGCCTACAGCATTACACGTGAATAATTATGCTATTAAACAACATTAAGCATTATATACTACTTAAAATAGCTATTGTAACCCTAAGGCACTAAAACAGCTAAAAGCTGTATAGGGACTGTTCATAAATTACGTCATCAATTTTTGATGATTTTTACCCCCCCCCCCCCCCCCCCCCTAAAACCATCCAACCCTCCCCCTGCCAAATAAAGTGACGTCATTTAAAAAAATGCGTTTTAAGCTTAATTGTAAAATAAACTATTTAGTAGATAATATTTTATAGCATTCAAAGTTTATAGAAACACGACTTTCATTCCTTTTTTTACACATTGATGATGTGATCTTCGGAATGACCGCCCCGCCCCTCCTACGTCATGCTACTATCATCCGATGTCCAGACCCACCCCCCCCATTTGAAATGACGTAATTTATGAACAGCCCCTTATAGTGAATTACTTGGCTTTATATTATTGCTATTATACAGCATTAGGAATGTATTACCTACTTATAAATGCTATTGTACACCCTAAGGCATTAAAAATAGCTGAAAGCTGTATAGCGAGTTTACGTGGCATTATAATGGCTAATATTCATGCTCTTAAACAGCATTAAGCATTTATTTATGCTATTGTAGAACCTAAGGCACTTAACCAAACCGAAGCATTAGTGTAGCAAACCAAAACGCAACTGTACAGCATTCAGCTGTACAGTTGCATGTTGTTCGCTGCACTAAAACTAATGGCTAAACAAAAACATTTACATATGCCATAATACAACCGTTATACAGCGTAAAGCATCATAAAATGCTATTGTAGAACCTAAAGCACTAAAACCAGCTGAAAGCTGTATACCGGATTTACGTGGCATTATAATGGCTAATATTCATGCTCATAAACAACACTAAGCATTTATTTATGCTATTGTAGAACCTAAGGCACTAAACCACATCGAATCATTAGTGTAGCAAACCAAAACGCAACTGTACAGCATTCAGCTGTACAGTTGCATTTTGGTTCGCTGCACTAAAACTAAAGGCTTTAAAAAAGCATTTATACATGCCATTATACAACCGTTATACAGCTTCAAGCATTATATAATGCTATTGTAGAACCTAAAGAACTTAAGTGCTTTTAAACAGTCGAAAGCTGTACAGTTGCGTTGTGGTTTGCTGCACTAAAGCTAAAGGCTTTACAAAAGCATTTAGATATGCCATTATACAACCGTTATACAGCTCAACGCATCATATAATGCGACAAGTTGCTCGGTGAACGTATATAAGGGTTTATACGGTCCTTAAGTTCGAAATAAGGTAACTATTCATATGTTATAATGCTTCCTGTGTTATTTGGGAAGTAGATATTTTCTATATTGCATCACCTAATGATAAATTACTAGCTGCTGTGAGTTTTGGAGGAAAAACTGCCCTATGTATATACTGTTAGTATCAGGGGTCGGAAATTCGGATGCTTTTATACCTACAATTATCAAATTCCCGGAAAAATCTCAACAAGTATGGAGTTGGCTTCGTGTCAGCGTGCCACTGACAAATAAGTTTTAAGTTGCCACTTGCCACGCTATTTCCGTTTTGTCGCGTATTTTTTGGTAACAAGCTAAAATATTGGTGTTTTTTAAAGAAATCAACATTGAATAAATAATAAATGGTTCTTTTTGTTTAAAGCGGCGACTGATGATATATCTAGACGTAGAACTTCAAACAAACCGACAGTATGAAACTGGGAAACAACTCGATATACGCATGCTCATTACGCTGCCAATCAAACGCGTCAAAATATTAGTCTGTTTTTTATTACAACAATTACTTAAAATACGATTGGTCAATCACAAAATGATTTTGCTGTGATTCGTCGTAGCACTGACACTTGAAAATGACAAGGCAACAGTGACATTGGAAACGCATTATTAGTGGACGGTTTAATAAAATAGAGAGCAATTTTGGAATGTATATTTTTTGTTGTAAGAGGTTTGAATTTTATCTTAAAGTAAATAAGCAGATACTTGGTCACTTTACTGGTTACTTGCTTAATAAGTTTGCCGCAAGACTTTTAGGCGGTTGCCACACCAGGCGCGGATCCAGGATTCCATTCAAGGGGGGGCAATTTCCTTCACAAAAAAGCTCCAGATAGGACGTAATCAGAATGGATCTCGACATTGATAAATTTATTTTTGAAATTAAAAGTCCTCCAGCAATTTGAAACACGAAATGTGAGGTAAATAATGCAGTTGTCATACAGGTGGAATGAAAAAAAATTTTTTTCGTGTTGCAATAAATCTTCATAATAAACTTTGATAAATATAAGGGAAATATATATGGTACCAGGCGCACCATCGTGTGCCATCAAATATAGATTCTGGCGCCTATATTGAATCAGTCGTGTCATGGCCGCCGAAGCGCGTGCTTTCAAGAATAACGACTAAAATACCCGTAAATCATGCCAAATTGTGCCTTTTTTTAAATGCTTTAATAGCTCAAAACATAAAAACAAAGCTCACAGAATAACTTTTCATTCGTAAGTATTGTTTTAAATACGCAATTATATTTTTTTATCAAAATTTATCAAAAACATTTTTGTTATTGAGTTAGCGAGACAGCTAAATAGGCAGTATCCATGCGTGAAACACGTATGTCCGAGTGCCATGCCTCTTTGTGTGTGTGTAAATAATGTGCTGATAAAAATGTATTTGTATTTCATTCTGTTCTCCTAGTACTTCAAACCGTTAACCAAGCTAAATTTATAAAATAAAAAATAAATAAATAATATAGGACAATCTTACACAAATCGACCTAGGCCCACAGTAAGCTCAATAAGGCTTGTGTTATGGGTACTAGACGACGATATATATATAATAGATAAATATGAATAAATTCTTAAATACATAGAAAACACCCATAACTCAGGAACAAGGCGACAATATATATAATAATTAGATACAGATAATTTTTTTTTTTTTTTTATACCACGACGGTGGCAAACAAGCATACGGCCCGCCTGATGGTAAGCAGCTACCGTAACCTATGGACGCCTGCAACTCCAAAGGAGTCACATGCGCGTTGCCGACCCTTTACAAAAAGGAGGATTCACTGTGTTGACGACTAAAGGAACAAGAAGGTCCCTCATCGTCAACACACTGGGTCCTCTTTGAGCTCTTTGGCAACCTTACTCACCAGCAGGAACACAACACTATGAGTAGGGTCTAGTGCTATTTGGCTGTGGTTTTCTGTAAGGTGGATAAATACTTAAATACAAAGAAAACATCCATAACTCAGGAACAAATATCTGTGATAAACACACAAAATAAATGCCCTGACCAGGATTCGAACCCGGGACCTCCGGCTTTGTAGGCAGGGTCACTACCGACTGGGCTAGGAGGCCGTAATTTATGTACTTTATGTGTATTAGAATTGCTATGGGTATGTAATTTTTTTTTATACTTCTAAGCTGAATCACCCTGAATTACTTCCTCTTGCTCGCATGGCGTTTCAGTTCAAGCTTTTTTCGTTTCGTATCATACATGGACCGACGCGCACACAGCCGCTTGTAATCACAATCGCTAGTTAATAGGCACATTTATATGTATAACGAATATTTGACCGTAACCCAGGAACAAATTTCACGACCAATCGCGTCCCAGGCGATAACTTGTGTGGTTAGGGGCGATGTATAATGAAGCCTTGTGAAGATCAGCTGTTGCTCCGTTGGTGGGTTGAGGAATGGCAGCCATTTAATCACTTTACAAAAAACTGTCATCGCGACCCGATTGAAAATTTGTCAGATGATATAATAGTTTATATGCTCTTACAAACACAGCTGATGCTTTGAAGATCACGTGACCAGCTGACGGTCTTTTCACTGCGATACAGCCAACTAATGATGTTTTCAACCGACTTCAAGATTTACTAGTATGGAGGAAAACGGCTTGTTTGGAAAAAGTCGTCGACATCTCTTCTAAATACCTAAAACTGATATGTATGTGTTCCTGGTTGTCTCCAGTATACGAATTGACTGGTTTTAGTTTATGGAGGGGGGGGGACGAGTCTAAAAAATGGGGGGGAAAGATGGCGGCCGACCGTCATCGAAATTTGTTCACATTTCTAGTTCTATGAGACCGATTGGTTCGTGTGAGATGTCATTTGAAAGATTATTAAACGTACTATAATTGATTAGAAGTAACCATACTCATGACTTTAGTCGTTTACAAAATATTTGAAAACATCTGTTTTTTTACCGGGCATTTTTGCATAAGTACTTACAAAACATGCTTATAACTCAATAAATTATAACTTAACCGCAATTCATGTTATTTAAAATATACGGGAAATTTTATGAGCTTTCCAAAAACATAAGTTTTATTTGTATATACTATTATATAACCAAATAATGATGAATTTTATTCAGCATCGGTCGCTGCGCATCGTCATATAAATGGCGGCCAACTGTCGTCGTATTATCATTATTTCTCGGAATATATTTTACGGATCAAATCGTAATAGGTATCATTTGAAAGCATTTTAAATGTACTTCAATCGGTTTTTTGAAATCTGAGCTGCAAAATTAACCGTTAAGTTTTTTTTTAAGAAAATGTAAGATTTTTACCTAATAGACTGGAGGAAACTGGCTTGTTAGAACAAAAGTCCTCAAAATCTCTTCTAAATACCTAAAACTGGTATGGATATGTTCCTCGTGATCTCTAGTATACGAATTGACCAGTTTTATTTTATGGAGGAGGGATTAATCGAAAAAAGGGGGAGATGAAAGATGGCGGCCAACCGTCATCGAAATTTGTTCATATCTCGAATCCTATGGAACAGATCGGTTCGTGTCAGATGCCATTTGAAAGATTATTAAACGTGCTATGGTTGTTTTTAACTAACCCTAGTCATCACTTTAGTCGTTTACAAAATATTTCAAAAAATATGAATTTTTACCCTGCATGTTTACGTAAGTACTGATAAAACATGCTTATAACTCAATAAATTATTACTTAACCGTAATGGATGTCATTATAAAATTTACAGAAAAGTTGGTAAGCTTTCCAAAAACGTAAGTTTTATTTGTATATAATATTAAATAACCAAGTAATGGCGAATTTTATTCAGCATGGGTCACTGCGTATCGTCATATGAATGGCGGTCGACCGTCGTTGTATTTTCATTATTTCTCAGAATCTATTATACGGATCAAATCGTGATAGGTATCATTTGAAAGCATTTTAAATTTACTGTAATCGGTTCTTAGAGGTCCGAGCTGCAAAATTAACCTTTAATTTTTTTTTAAGAAAATGTAATATTTTTACCTACTAGACTGGAGGAAACCGGCTTGATTGGAGAAAAGTCCTCGACATCTCTTCTAAATACCTAAAACTGGTATGGATGTATTCCTGATTGTCTCCAGTATACGAATTTACCGGTTTTATTTTAAAGAGATAAAATAAAACCGGTATTACATTTTCTTTAAAAAAAAATTACGATTAATTTTGCAGCTCAGACTTCAATGAACCGATTAAAGTACATTTAAAATGCTTTCAAATGATACCTATTACGATTTGATCCGTATCATAGATTTCGAGAAATAATGATAATACGACGAAGGTCGGCCGCCATTCATATGACGATACGCAGTGACCCATGCTGAACTAAATTCATCATTACTTGGTTATATAATATTATATACAAATAAAACTTGTGTTTTTGGAAAGCTCATTAAATTTCTCGTATATTTTATTCTGATATTGATCGCTCTTAAGTTATAATTTATTGAGTTATAAGCATGTTTTATCAGTAATTACGCAAACATGCACGGTAAAAATTCATAATTTTTCAAATATTTTGTAAACCACTAAAGCGATGACTAGGGTTATATAAAAACATTTATAGTCGGTTTAATAATCTTTCAAATGACACCTCATACGAACCGATCGGTGTCATAGGACTCGAGATGTGAAGAAGTTTCGATGACGGTCGGCCGCCATCTTTCCCTTCCCCCTTTTTTCAACTCGCCCCCCCCCCCCTCTATAAAATAAAACCAGTCAATTCGTATATTGGAGACAATGAAAAACACATCCATACCAGTTTTAGGTATTTAGAAGAGATTTTGTGGACTTTTCGCCAAACAAGCCTGTTTCCTCCAGTCTATTAAGTAAAAATCTTACATTTTCTTTAAAACAAAATTAACGGTTAATTTTGCAGCTCAGACTTTACAGAACCAATTAAAGTATATTTAAAAGGCTTTCAAATGATACCTATTATGATTTGATTCGTAAAATAGATTTCGAGAAATAATGATAATACGACAAGGCGAAAAACCCGCCATAACAATTAAAGTGACACAAACAAACCAATTAAAGTAATTTAACTTCATTAGCTCATTAGCTAATGACCCTTAATCAGTTTGTTTGTTTCACCAAAGGCAATCTGCAGTGCCTACTACCTCAAGGAATAAGATAAGATAAGAAACTGGAGACAAAGTATGCCTTCGGCGAGTTTAAAACGACACAAGCAAGTAAAGTCAAGTACGCTAAGTCCTGTACCTGCTCTGGTATTATTATTATTAATTGTAAAAAATGAGCATAAAATGTCATAAATTGTACCTTCTTAGAAAGCTTATGAACTGAGGAAATAAATTCTGTAATTTGTACGCGAAGTGTTATTACTTTCTTTTTAGTTATGCCTTAAAATGTAACAAGATTTGAAAAAAAAAATACAAAAACTTCTGACTTCAGATGTTTTTTTTTTGCAAAATTTTGATGTTTTTTTTTATTTGAAAAATACGTAGTTTAAAAAAATACTAGTTTTAGGTCAAAAAGCGGGTATTTATGAAAAAAATCTCAAATCTTGAATAACTTGAAAACCACTGAGTTTTGACCCCTGCTTGACTGGACTTAAATCACTCCAAATAAGCTGTAGAATAACCCAATTGAAGGAATACGACGAATTACCAGTCCCATAAGACTCGAGATGTGAACAAATTTCGATGACAGTCGGCCGCCATCTTTCCCCCCCTTTTTTCCGACCTGTCCCCCCCTCCAGAAACTAAAAATGGGCAATTCGTATTCTGGAGACAACGAGGAACACATCCATACCAGTTTTAGGTATTTAGAAGAGATGTCTAAAGTCAGGAGATAAACTGAATTTAGTATACGCCATATAATCCGTTTTTAGTCGTTTTATTTCATTTAAATATGTCAATTAAAATTTTTCTTTGATTTCTTTGACTATCATGTATCACTCATTTCCATAAACCTATATAAATGCGAGGACTGATTGTGCTCAATGTGCTCCTTAAACTGAGCTACTTTTAGTCTACAACCATTTCAATAAAGTTTATTTTATTATAATACTTCGTTTATATAAACTAAATTTAACGGCCTTCTAGCCTGGTCGGTCGTGACCCTGCTTATGAAGCAGGAGGTCCCGGGTTCGAATCCTAGTCAGAGCATTTATTTTTGTGTTTATCACGGATATTTGTTCCTGAGTTATGGATGTTTTCTTTGTATTTAAGTATTTATATGTATCTATCTATTATATATATTGTCGCCTAGTACCCGCAGCACAAGCCTTATTGAGCTTTACGTTACTAGGTGGATTTGTGTAAGATTGTCCCATATTTTTTTATTATTATTTTATAAATACAATTTCCTTGTACCACATCCAATGAAGCAATTGACATCGTCTGTCATACTTCAAAAACTGATGATTTTGCAATAAATTCACGCTCAAGTAAGTCTTGAATTGTATTTTTTTTTAATTAAGTTATTTTCAAAAGTTGTAGTTCCATTTTATGAGCAAAATCGATTCTTACATTTAAAGCCAAACATAACATAAACATAATAAGAATAATAATAAATACTCTTTATTGCACACCTCATACAGTTACAAGCACAAATTTTACAATTAGATAAATTTAGGTAGAGGTAACAACAGGCGGTCTTATCGCTAATGAGCGATTTCTTCCAGACAACCTTTGGGTAGTGGAGACTAGAGAAAAACAATAAGCAGTAGGTGGTGCATAGAAACAAAAGAGACGAAATAGATAACACAGCACATTCATATGAATATACATACTTAAATAAATACAAAATAAAGATACATATACGTACATATATACATATATAATACACACAATAAGAAACAACAGTGTCAACTTAAAAACCTAAGGAAGAGATAAATAGTATTCCTTAAGTTGCGATATAACCACTCACGTGCCCTGCGCAACTACTTACGGTTGCATTTTGTCAAAACGCAAAGTGCTCTCGCAACACTAGTTGCGAGTTGGAGTACCAACGGTTTTTAAATGATATCTATGTGCAACGTGTGAAGAGCGCTTTTCTGTTGACTTAGTTAGGCAGAGGATTAATGTGGCAACATTAAAAAAAATAAAAACCGCAGTCTGTGGAACATTTTTACAAACTTCAGATTATTGTTTTGGTGACTGTCAAAGTTCGGTATGTCAGCGAGGGAGCTAGTCATTCAAAAAATGCCGTCAGTACTCAATTTCGCATATTTTAATTAGCATTGTATATCAAATTATTCCTTGTTTACTGCTCCATACGATAAAGCATATATTTCAATACTAATTTAAATATAATATGATAAATTCTTGCAACAAATTAAGTCTAGTGATGAAAATTTTGCGTATTTGATTTTGAATCGTACATTTATTATACGATTAAGCCATATTTCTGTCTAGGCTATTAGAATAAGTTAGTTTGTCTATTAACCTAAGCGTTAATCCTCTTTAAATGAGTAATTATGTATGTTTTGAACAGGATTAGGTGAAATAAACTTGTGATGTCCGTAAGTACAACTGTACGCAACAGTAGTTGCTCGAAGCATTTTAACAGATCCTCACAGGGTCCGCGTTTTATGTCATAAGGCATGGTGCACACTGGGTTTTGGTTGCAGATTGATTTAATTTAGCTTAGTGAATTTAGAGTGCTTTTATTTTCATTTGTGGAGGCTATTACTCATTTTTTGATAATTTTTAGTTTTTTTTATTAATCGGCGAAGGCTGTTTTATCTTCTATCTTTAAGTATATAAAAGAAGAAACTGACTGACTGAATGACCGACATATTAACGGACAGCCCAAACCGCGGGTTCTAGAGATTCCAAATTTTGAACGTAGGTTCCTTATAAGGTCTAGGGGTGCACTAAGAAAGGATTTTTCAAAATTAACCCGCTAAGGGGATGAAATGGCGGTTCAAAGTTTGTATGGCGAAACAAGATTAGTTAGACTATTTTATTTGATACTTCACAGGAGTATTCCTAACGATAAATGAGTAAATATGTGTTTCAGGTTTTTTGAAAATTCAACCCCAAAAAGAGGGAAAGCTGGTCACAAAGTCTAAAAATCAACATGGGTATTGTTTCTATGGTTTATCGGGTCGTTGATTACGAAAACAATAACGATTTTAAAATCCAACGTAGCGAACGTGAAATACCATCCGCCATGTTGAGGTGCGATGGAGTTGAAATGTCTAAATATCAATATGGGTGTCGATTTTATGGTATTGTGGGATGTTAATTACGAAAATTGCATCGATTTTGAAATTTAATATTGTGGACATGAAAATTCTTGAAAGTATTTGTACGAAATTGCAATCTAATAACATTAGGTAGCTTTCATCCAGAAAATCAACCCTTAAGGTAAGGGGGTGAAAAGTGTGTTGGAAGTTTTTATGGCAATTTTTTAACAGGTGAACCTATTTAGATGAAACTTGGTATACAGATAGTTTGAGTCCCGGGAAGGAACATTAAATTGTTAATATCGCGAAATTCAACCCTTAAGGAGTGAAATGGGGGTTGGAGGTTTGTATGGAGAATTTTTAACCGCGAACCGATTTAGATAAAATTTGGTATGGATATAGCTTGAGTCCCGAGAAACAATATAGACGTTTTTATTCCGAAAATTAATCCTAGAGGGGTATAAAAGGGGTTGATAGTTTATATGGCGAATTATTAACCGCTGAGAAGACGATTGAGATGGAACTTGGTACATAGATTTAATATTAGAATTGAATATTATAAATACGAAAGTATGCCTGTCTGCTGGGCCGATTTAGATGAAACTTGGTAAAGAGATAGTTTGAATCCCGGGAAATGACATAGTGTAGTTTTCATCCCGAATATCAACCCATAAGGTGGTTGGATCTTGTATGGGAAATTTTTAACCACAAATCGATTTAGATAAAAGTTGTGGATATAGTTTAAGTCCCGAGAAACAATATAGGGTAGTTTTTATTCCGAAAATTAATCCTACAGGGGTAGAAAAGGGGTTGCTTGTTTGTATGGCGAATTATTAACCGCTGAACAGACGATGGAAATAAAATTTGCTAATTAGATAGTTTGAGTCCCGGGAAACAATATAGGATAGGTTTTATACCGAAAATACCGCTTTAGGGGGTGAAACTGTGGGTGGAAAATTTGTATGCGGAATTAATAACCGCTGAGCCTATTTAGAAGATTTGGTATGGAGATAGTTTGAGTTCTGGGGAACGATATATAACAGTTGTTATCCCTGAAGTCATTCCTTAAGCGGGTAAAAAGGAGGCTGTTTTCTAATTCCACGCAGACGAAGTTGCGGGGAAAAGCTTCTATTTAAGAGTAGAAATCTGCATTAATCATAATCTCTTCGTAGTACATAGTAAGTCGTTGCTGGTATAACAATTCAACAATTATTGCAATCATTTATTTAAGAAAAAAAAATGAACCACCTTCACCAAAACATGATATACCGAAACCTACAGAGTGTAACAAATACTTTTCCGAAAACCGCATATAAATCGGTTCAGCAAGGTACATACAAAGATACAAGTCTAACTGAGAACCTCCTTTTATAGTAATTTTAGTACGCGGGCGAAGCCGCGGGAAAAAGCTCGTTATTAATATAAATGGTTACAAATTCACGTTGATGCTGATAGTACAATATATAATATGTATAAGAATAAAATTTTATATGCATAGCTTATTTTTAACAGAAATTTTCATGTTACGTAATATTTTTTTGAACAACATAATCTTGTAGGTACGTAAAAAAACCATTAGCTTACTTGTGAATTGTAACTCCGTTCAAAATTATTCAAATCGGTCAGTTAATTCTGGTTTCAGTAATTTACGAGTAGATATGCTAAAATCTGCCCGTACCTACTATAACATACTATGTTAGTCTTTTGTGTGTAGTTTTTGTTAACATACTATGTTAGTGATATAGATCACGACAACCACTGTTATTAAAATATAATTTATTAATTCAGGAATATCAAGTCTGCGGTTCTGCGTGAGTGAGCCGCTGCGCATAATATTTAATTTCGTATTAGCATTTTATACTTAAGTTATAATTATTCATAACTAGCTGACCCGGCGAACTTCGTACCATCAACATTTTTTTTTTAATTTCTCCAATATTTTAATAGCTATTCTGCTTTCGAGGCGAAGATAAATCCAACAAATTAATCATCATTAAAATCGGTCCAGCCGTTCTTGAGTTATAAATGGTGTAACCGACACGACTTTGTTTTACATATAAAGATTGATACAATAAAATGTAAATAATATATAATTTCAATGTTGAAGATGTGATTTCGTTGCTTGTGTATCCCGTCCTTATACCGCCGCCATCTTGAATGATGGCCGCACGAGGCCCGCCCGGTGACATCTAGTATGACTTTTGACACTCAGCACGTGGGTTTGTTAACTTTTGTAATGAAAAAAAACAGTACATATTGAGTTGGTAATCGTCCTGATATGTATTTATTTGTAAAGTGTGACATGTGAGTGTATTTATGTTAAGTGTATATGTGGTTTGAAGTGGTGGGAATTGTCGGTAATCGGACGTCAAAAAAGGCACTCGTTACGGTAGGTATATAGGCCTATTTTTTGTTATTGATAATTTGTGACAGAAATTGCTGCGAGTTTGACAAAACCGGCACATGTTATTTAAAGTCTAATAGTATGTTTATCTGCGTATGACAATATTTTTGTCCTAATTTGCGTAAATTATTCGTAAAAAAATCATAAACAAACCACGCGGTTTGGCGATCAATTGCTAAACTGACATTTTAGAAATTGCAAATGAAACAAGTTTTATGCAAAATATTTCCCCGCGATCATATACTTTATTTGGTATCAATCGAAGCGTAAACTATTGAAGTTTCAAATAAACATAAAAAATACATACGTTATCGATTTAGATTTTTTGACGTGATAACGTCTTTAAAATCGTTTTAGTCGGGTGACATGTTCAGAAACTTGTGTCACACCAAAACCTCACGAGCGCGATCGCAGGTATAACGAGAGAGAGACGGACCGATCTCCCGTCTCATCTCGAGCGCTGCCAGTCATTCCGTGAAACTTGTCACGCGGAATCCTCACGAGCGGTTAGACGTTATCACGTAAACATCTCGATCGTAAACCTACTTTACAAACAACCAATTTTTTTTAATAAATATATTTCTGCCAAAAGTCCCCATTCGGAACTGTATGTCAACTTTGTGATTTTTTTAAAATAATTTGTACTACTATGACCTATCTAATTATTTATATAAACAAATTATCCGTTTCTTTAGCTTTAAAACGTAAAAAGAATCATTACAAAAAGTTCAGTAAAAGCCAAGCAATCGATTTATTAACAAAACATGACACGGTGCCGCTGGCGCGCGGTAAATCTTGGGCACTTCACAGCACCTTTTTTTGATTCGCGGGCACTCAAGTGGTTAAAGCTACCAATAGATTGCGCGCGTTTTATGTTGAGAGGGAGAGAATTCCACAAACGAACGGCCTGGAACGTAAATGAGCAATTATAAAATTTGGAAGATGAAGATGGCACTTTTAGGAGCAATTTTTGAGAGGATTTAATAGAATTAAGATAAGAGAAACGCTCTTTGAGGTAGCGGGGAAAGTATGTGAGAGTTACGGCGGTGACGGATAGGGAGCCATTTGAGTTGAGAACGAAAACTAGAAACATGGTCGAATTTGCGTAATCCGAAAATGAACCGAATGCAGGCATTTTGAATACGCTCAAGCTTATTAAGTTGCTCCTCGGTTAGGTCTAAATAGGAGATATCTGCATAATCAAGAATGGGGAGAAGTAACGACTGAGCAAGCGCAATTTTAGTAGCAATTGGCAGGAAATTCCGGAGCCGTCTGAGAGACCCTATGGCAGCAAACATCTTCCTGCTCACTTCACTCACCTGAGGCACCCATGATAGACAACGATCCATGATTACGCCAAGATTTTTCACTTGGTTGGAAAAAGGAATTTGGATACCATCGAAGACTATCGGAGGGAGCCTGAGAAAGTCAATTTTGGAGATTTGTTTAGCGCTACCCATCACAATTACCTGTGACTTTAGAGGGTTTACTTTTAATGGAATTAATGAAGATAGAAAATAAAAGAGGAGACAGCACACCACCCTGTGGAACACCAGCTGATGTGCTGCACCAGGAAGAACACGAAGAATCTAGTTTTATTCTTTGCCGACGACCAACCAAATAGCTGCGGAACCAGTCAATCGCTGCAGCCGATATGTTAAGAGACTGTAAGAACGCGAGCAAAATGTCAAAATCGACCGTGTTAAAGGCATTACTGAAATCTAGAAGTGCAAGAACTGTAAGCTTCTGGTCATTCATACCCAAACGGATGTCATCGGTAACCTTGACAAGAGCCGAGGTAGTACTATGGCCCGGACGAAAACCAGATTGAAATGGGTTTAGGAGGTCATTTCTATTCAGGAAGGAAGTTAGTTGCTGATGCACTAGCCGTTCGAGGACTTTGGATAGGAAAGCAAGAATGGAGATGGGGCGATAGTCAGAGAAGGAACTGGGGTTGGATTTTTTGGGTAAAGGCATAATATTGGCATCCTTCCACAGACTGGGAAAAGTACTTGATGAAATGGAAAAATTCAGAATACCGGTGATAATAGGAACAAACAAATCAAGGAGAGGGAGTATCATATTTCGGCTAACACAGTCAACACCAACGGCGTTAGAAGTGATATTCAATATACCCTTCCTAACATCACTCTCACAGAAATGGCTAAAATAGAAAAAAGAGAAATCTAAGGCAGGAAGTGATGAAAGATGATGAAGTGAGTTAGATTTCTTAGGACCACTGAAACAGGTGGACGATGAAAAATGCTGGTTAAGCTGGTCAACGCTAATATTGTTTAAATTGGTTGCCTGTTGAGATTTGCCAACTCCGAGACCTTTCAAAAATTTCCACACTTTGGCTGGATTTCCATCTTCAACAGAACTGTGAATATGACGCCTCTGAGCATCTCGACATATAGTGCTACAGCGATTGCGCAGGGTATGATATTTAAGTTTATTTTTCTCAGAGTTGTTAGCCTTATACTTAGATTTAGATTGATTCTTCCTCTCTATAAGGGCTTTAATATCCTCAGTGAGCCAAGGAGCAGGGAGATGCTTGACTTTTATTGCACGAACAGGAGCATGAGCGTCATAAAGTTGTATGAGGAGCGAATTAAAGAGAGAAACTTGATCGTCTACCGAACCCGCTCGAGCGATACCCAGGTAGCAAACTGACGTCAGCGACGCACAAGCGACGTCATTTTTGGGTCATATTAAGGTCTGTCATTTATTCGCTGAAAACGTACGTTATAGTGACGTCAATTTAAGGTCAGGTTAAAAAGTGGACGTCGTACTAACGTCAATTAAGGGTCATCATCTGGACGTACCATATTTACCGCAAAGTGGACGTCTTAATAACGTCAATTTTAGGTCAGCATCTGGACGTACCGTATTCGTCGCAAAGTTGACGTCTTAATAACGTCAATTTTAGGTCAGCATCTGGACGTACCGTATTCGTCGCAAAGTTGACGTCTTAATAACGTCAATTTTGGGTCAGCATCTGGACGTACCGTATTCGTCGCAGAGTGGACGTCTTAATAACGTCCATTTTAGGTCAGCATCTGGACGTACCGTATTCGTCGCAAAGTGGACGTCTTAATAACGTCCATTTTAGGTCAGCATCTGGACGTACCGTATTCATCACAAAGTGGACGTCTTAATAACGTCAATTTTAGGTCAGCACCTGGACGTACCGTATTCGTCGCAACGTGGGCGTCTTAATAACGTCAATTGAGGGTCAGCATCGGGACGTACCATATTTACCGCAAAATGAACGTCTCAATAACGTCAGTTTAAGGTCATCACCTGTACTATGTACGATGTACAGTAAGACGTACAGTATCCGTCGGCAACGAGAAGTTTTGCTAATGTAAATTTTTGGGATCACTATTAACGGTTAGATGTTTGTGACACGTAAACTATTTCAACAGGAAGTTTTATGTGGCAGTTAATTTATATGCTAGTAAGTTATCCTATACTTTACTCAGGCTTTGTAAATCTTCTTTCTTCGTAAATCTGTCCATTATCATAGCGAATGCTAAGAGAAAATACTAATTAATACATTATAACAAGACTTTATGTAGCCAGTAAGCCAGTACTTATGCATAGGAATTTGAAATTTGAACAGTTTCATATTAGTCGTTAGAATCTGTCCGGAAAGAGAAGTGTCATAGAATGTATGAGCTCCCATATAAACCACGATACATCTATTTCCGGACAAACTCTATAAGTATCAGACCTACTACCGACTTAAAAATAAAGCTTAAATATATATAACGCGTTTCGTTTCTTGATATCAATAAAATTTGTCAATCTTGTAATGTAAAACATTCATGAAGTAAAAAAAACATTTACGTCTTTTTAGTTAACTTCAAAGTTAATACTTATATAAAGTCATTTATTACAGATTTTTTAATGTTATTAAACATCAAAACAAACTGAGCAATGTGATTTTTAAAAACATAAGAAATTGGAACGGAACGAAATTCTGTCATTTTGATTGAAGTGACGCTTTGAGTGACGTTGTTTTCCCACCTTTTTTCTTTGCCTTGCTGCCCGTGCCCGTACTACTGCCAATAAAAATTTTCAACAAGAACAAAAATGTACTCAGTGATACAGTTTAGTGTAGAAGACGGCGTAAACAATCAGTGGTTTACGCCAAAGTGTTGTGAAGTCTTTTGGCCACCCGTTAAGGGAACTAAAGCGTTTGAAAAGGTTTTGGCTGATGTCAAGACACCAGATGAAAAATGGAAATTATAGAGTGTTCAAAGAGTTTTTTGTGATACTGGTACGTATATTTTAATAGTTTTTTTACAAACCACTTTGGCTATGAAAACTAACGAAACAGTTTCGTTTCCTGGTTTCTGGATGCAATATTTCCTGATTTATTCTTCTTCTTCAGCGAGTAAGTATGCGCACACTGTTGGGCATACACGTCTCCAGTTTGATTTCCTGATTTACCGAGAGCTTACTGATGTTGGTGAAAGTTTTCTGTTACTGTGTGACTACTACCTAATATGGGTAATTTTTAAAACTGCTTGGACAAATGTGATAACCTACTAATCAAAGTGGTTGACTGTACAACTTCAGGTTGTTCCAACTAATGAAACTCCATCCTATATTTTTACTAATAACGTGATAACCTTGTTTTAATTGAGTGAGGGATGCATTATGCTGTGTTCATTTATTATGTTTGCATGTTGTGTGTATTTTTTTATTTCATTTGCATGTACCTAAAGATGGCATAGAGAAAGCAAAAAACTGGTTGATGAGGATACATCAGAACCAGGTCTTAAACGGAAAAGGGCCAAAAGATATGTTTCTAGCAGCGACGAAGATAATGACAATCCCACTACCATTGAAAAAAAGACCTTTGAGAAAATACAAAAATTTCAAGCCGCTGGCAGTGTAGGCTTAGGAGATTATAGAGGTGAGTTTTATAGTTAACAGCTGTTATGAAGTAAATCCTGACACATTGCACAACTACTTGTTGCACATGTCAGAATAATAAAGCATAGCATTTCATTCCTAAGATTTATAAGATATCTGTAGTTATTTTTAGTTCATTAACATATTTGCCGCATTCTCATATTCAAAGAACTTTCAGCCAGAGCCCTGTTTGAATATTTTAATGTACTTATTTTTATACCATGGTTCCCTTGGTAATATGATATTATATACAAAGAATATTAAAAGTTCACCTTATATAGGTTAAACCTAAACAATATAGGTTATTTTGTAGAATGCATATTTTACTAGTCATTTTATACAAATATATGATGAATACTGCAATGAAATACTTTGAATTACAATAGGAGACTCAGCATATTACTAAAAAGCTCCAATAAAAAAATTAAGTTGACTGTATATTTAAAAAAAAACTTCTATGAAAAAACCATTATGTTAATTATTCTCATCACTCTCCCAAAAGGCTACTACTAGACTACCTAAGGAGTGAGGTGGAAATCACTTACAAATATAAAAAAAAGTTCTATTGTAAAACATGTAGGTGTTATATTGTTGGCCGGTACTCAATGTAACCTTGGTGACAGTGGAATAATATGGTACCATCAAGCTGATCTGATGATGGAGCTGGGATGTAGATACCAGAACATACCTAATGATGAAAAGTGCTTGCTTGGTTGAGTTTCGGCTCATTTGTTTTGTTGTTTAGAATACTTTCTGACAGTACAAGAATAGGTAACATCAAGTACAGTCGGCTAAATATCTTGTGTTAAAAATGAAATTTTTTAGAAAAACATATTTGATCAATATAGCTAGCTGTACAGTCAACGGCAATAGTATCTTCCTATACAAAGGCCACAAAAATATGTGACTTTGTAGGGTCATAAGAGTGTGTCACATATTTTTGCGGCCTTCGTGTAGGGAGATACTATTGCCAGCGACTGTACCTAACTGCTAACTCTGTTATACATATAGAAGTTTGTCTTGTAGCCAAACTTATCTTTTTCTTAGAACCCTGTTTGGGTATGGATTGTATGGAGAGAGTTGGAATTTTTTTCCTTGTGTGGTTCCAGGCAACTTACATAAGAAAGAAGGAAGAAACAGCTTGAAGCAGGTGGTGCAAGTTATAGTTGTTTAGTAGTAATAAAAATACATAAAATAACAATATCTACACACTTAAAACATTGTATGAAGAAAGTTATTTCAAATCTTCACTTTTTTCACATTTGGTCTGATCAACAAATAATTTGCTATTTTACAATTATACATTCTCTTGTTTGTTACAGGTTTCATACGTGAAAACTTGGAGGCAGGGATATTTCCAGCAAAGTGTCTCGGTTGATGAAATTTTGTTTTACACAGCAGTAAAACTTCTATGGAAAGAGATCCAACAAAAAGCCTTTTTGCCAACTGCGCCTGCGAGTATGTATCGTAGGTATTCAGCTTGTGACAAGTGCATAGAGGCAGGTGAATGAATATCGCGGCCGCGTGATCTATTAAAATGCGTCAGCGCCCACAAGGACCAATGAATCATTTCGTTCGCAGCTTGATGAAGACTGTCATGTTGGAGAGTTACCACTTTTACGGTTCCCTATAGATTTCAGAGAACTTGGTATAGATTTGGCTCAGGAAATACTACAGATTTTTATAAATCATTCAAAATTGGTTTATGGATTACATTTTTTGGTATGCCCCCTAGCCTGTCCGTGGCTTTGACCTACATGAATACGGCTGACCGCATGCTCTCTTGCTCAGTTTGGTCCCCTTCTCTCTTACTAATGCTATTAAGATAGAGAGGAGTAGGACCAATGTGAGCGAGCGAACACGCGGTCAGCCGCCTTCATTAAGGAAGTGTTGCCACCACTTTTACCTACTTCTTCGAAGTTTTAATGTATCTACTTAAAATTGACATGCTTACGGTTGTGTTTTTTTTAGTTTAGTAGTCCGATAGTGGGCATTAGAGATATAAATGTTATTTTAAGTCATGGCCTCATACATATTAAAACAAAAATTACCTAATTATACTTGTTTTTTTAGTAATAGAAATAAGGTAAACAATCTTGTACCTAGACTAACTAGACAAGTCAAACCTTAGGCTTCAATATATTATAGTAAGTTTTAAGAAGAAATTATATTTTGAGTTGTTATATTTTTTTATGTTGTTATAAACAAATTTCAGGACTGACAATTGAACTTGGCACCCATTTAGATCTCACTTCTTTTGTCGTTGAAGTCAACAACCAAGGCATATATAACTTGGCTCTCATTTCACATTTATGTTTTTGATGGGATTATTATATGGGGCTATTGGTTCCCACTGTCCTTTAATGCCTCTTTAAATATAAATTATACTACTTACATAGCGTTTTTTAGTTTCATCCATAAGTCCTAGAGTTTGTTCAGGGTACGTAGACAAGATGCCTGCTATGCTAAGCGCTAAACTCTTATCTACTCTTACGCGTAAGAATTTGGCGTCTTGTCTAGGGCGCCTGGCCAATAAGTTAGAACCGTCTTAGAACTTAAATCTAGCACGTCTTTAGTTCACTCAACAGCCAGGTCGGTTCTATTTTTGAACAGACTACCCACCCATCCTAGCTACGAGGAGCATATTGCCGTGCTTACGATATCAGCAGTGTGTTTTGAGAGATGTTATTTAAATTTATATAATACCCGCCTTAATAAAATTGAAAATCGCTAACTTCTACTGCTGATATCGTGAACACAGCAGCATAATGCAGCCCCCCTAGGTCCTGACCTGTGCCTATGTCCTAGTAACGCCACAATCAATCCTGTGTGTGACGTTATTCGAACATACTGGCTGCCCTAATATGTACGGCCCAGAAACGTCCGTATGAATTCAGCATATGACGTCTCTCCAACGTCAGTGGCTGCCCTAATATGTACGGCCCAGTAACGTCCCTATGGATTCAGTATATGACGTCACTCCAACGTCAGTGGCTGCCCTAATATTTACGGCCCAGTAACGTCCCTATGAATTCAGTATATGACGTCTCTCTAACGTCAGTGGCTAACCTAATATGTACGGCCCAGTAACGTCCCTATGCATTCAGTATATGACGTCTCTGTAACGTCTGTAAACAGACGTCTTGCGGCTGTGACAAATTGACGTCATCTGCTGGGACCCCCCGACGTCGAGACATGACGTCTCTTACGTCGAGCAGTACCGTAAACGGACGACATAATGACGTATAAATGCTACCTGGGTACTGCTCCAATCGATTGTTAAAGCGTCATCTCGAAGCTTTTCCACATTTAATCCACTAAAATTGCGCTGCAAAAGAATTTTTGATTTAGATTTGGGAGGACGAACTTTGTAAGAGAGATAGAGCAGATCATGATATGAGAAGGCATCCGCGGAGTATTGTCCAAATTTAGACAAACTAAAGTTAAATCAAGAAGAGAAGGCGAGCAATTTGGAAAATAGTGTGTGGCGTCTGAAGGGAGAATAGTTAGATTGCATGCATCTACCAGGGATTTAAAGCGCCGGGATCGACTGTCATCCTTCAGAAGACACGTATTTAGATCTCCCATAAGAATGTGATGATTATAAGAAGGCATAAGGTCTTCGAGAAGTTTCTCAAGAGAATCAAAGTAATTAACGTGAAGGGAGGGGGAATAAAAAACGCCAAGTAAAAGTTGGGAATGAGAGAGGGAAACGTCAAGAAACATATACTCTGCGGCATCAGAAGTAGAAGAACTGGCAGATACATTAACAATTGAATAGGGGATGTAAGAACGAAGGTAAATCGCAACTCCACCGCCACCTCTTCCAAGGCGGTCGTGCCGAATTAAATTGAAACCAGGTAAAGAGTAAGACGTTGAAGGCAAAGCTGGTCTGAGCCACGATTCGGAAATTAAAATAGCATGAATGTTCTTAATGTCAAAAGAGAGTAACATATCGCTGTAATGTGCAGGAATACTTTGCGCATTTAAATGCACAACGTTAAAATTTTTAGGTAGGTACATCATTAAACTGAGATTCCAGAAAGTCGTGAAGCGAAGGAGGCAAACTATGGAAACTGTCTTCACTTACACTATCTAAGGAGGAAAAAGATAAATACTGATCACTGTTATCACTGAAAGGCATCTGAAAAATATATATAAAGTTAAAAATATAATAAGTGTATACTAATATTCAATAAATATAAAAATATATACAGTAAAAACTAAACAAAAACTCCACAATCTACCCGCCAGCAGCAAATAAAGAAAGAAATACACTTATAAAGAAACGGCAGTTCAATTTAAAAATACATGTTGACTTCAGATTCGACAGGCATTAAGTTAAATCACAAAACTAAGGAAATAAGTAACTAAGAAACATGTATATTTAACTTAAATCAAAACATTCATCTCATTAAAAGGTAATAAAAAAAATATCGTCAGAAATTTTAATGGTTGTTCAAAAGTTGGCATAGCACCATCCCCATATAAAACTATCCGGTAAAATAAATTTATAATAATATGTTTTCGGCTTAACTTACGTATGATAAGTGAGCCCGTCTTTTTTATTATGTTTTCCAGTTCTACTCTGACACCATTTTACGGCGCAAGAAGGTTTACTAAATTATTTAATTTTCTGATAAACTTCACTTCCACTGTGTCACTGAACCGCCATTTGTAAACAAAACGGTTTGGCGGCTCAGTTTGTAAGCCCCGCCCCCCGCGGCTCACTTTTTGTCGGGTCATTTTGCAGAGCTACTTCATTGTCTATATATCATCAGTCGCCGGTTAGATCAGCAAATAAAATAAAATCCTGAATAATTTAAATTACGTGAAACGAAACTATAACAAGTGATAGCGCCAGCCTTTTAGGATTCAACCAACCGGAGTCGCCATTGACAGGCGTTCCCCTCTGCCGAAAACATATGACCAGTGGTCATAATCATGTAAGTACTGACGTTTATCTGACGTAGCTATAGTCTGGCCAGCCAACGAACGCAGTAGCACTGTACAGCGAACAAAAGTATGACAACACTAAGAATCAGTGAAAAAAGCAGCAATGATCATCAAATTTTATGTTTTTAATTTTAGGTGGTATTTCCGCCCGTTTCATTAGGTGACATTTACGGTGTGTAAAAAGGAGACGGATATATTTCGCCTGATTTGTCATCAACTGCAACAGATAATCTGGTTGAGGCATTTGACATATGGCTTAAAAATGAATTTAAATTTAATTGGGAACGTTGCAGGAGTTCTATCTCACTCGCGCTTAAGATGAGAGAGTGAAATGCACTAGAAACAAATTCAATGTGAATTGAAATGTTCGTCATGAAATACGGTGTCTCATCACAAAGGGTTGCCACATGTACGTATTTTGAATTTGCCGCGCGTTTCTACTGACAGAAATGGTTTGCCAGACTATATTTGTACGTTACGTAGACGTTATCGGCAGACTTTTTTTGTATCGGAAATGACAGACTTGGCTACTCCATCCGGGTTGAATTCTCTCTAAGGCGCCAGCCGACGACGGCCCCCAGTCCTGTCAAGTGTCGTGTCATAGTGTCAAATCAAAAGAAAATTCAATTGTTGACTCCCATGTGGTTCCAGCCCAGCGAGTGAACTGAACGACCTTAGCAGTCTTACCACCACCACCCACCACCACACGACTGCACCAAAACCCTCAAAGAAACCTAATATCCTAAGTCTATGACCAGCACCACACCACGTGAAATGGAATGGACGTGAAACTGACAAGTGACGGTTGCAGTTGCCACTGACAAATAAGTTTTAAATGTCCACTTGCTACGATATTTCCTTTTTGTCGCGTATTCGCTGATAACAAGCTAAAATATTGGTGTTTTTTAAAGAAATCAACATTGAACAAAAAATAAATGATTCGTTCTTGTTTAAAACAAGTTAAATAAAATCCTGATTGATTTAAATTACGTGAAACGAAACAATAACAAGCGCCATCCCCTAGTCCTGTCTGTCAAGAGTGTCAAGTGTCAAATCAAAACAAAATTCAATGCATGCCGTTTATTTCAATTATTTTGTCGACATTGTTTGTAGTATATAGTCGCGTAGTAATTTCTCCATTCTCAATTTGTGGAGGACGCTTCTACTATCCTTGAAACAACAGTTTTATCTTATCAGACGTCGTTTTAACAAACATAAACAAATGCGAAACGCAATTCAACATGTCGCTTGAAGATCGTGCAAAAAAAGGGAATATTGCTGTTAAGGATGAACCTGAATGGGACACAGAGCTTGTGAAGTTGAAGCAAGCTGTTAAGAATGAACCTACATGGGTCACAGGGGTTGTGAATTATGAGCATGAGTCAGAGGACGAGAGTGCGGCGGCTCGCGCTGAGTTGTATGCTGACCACCAGGTGAAGGACGAGCTTGTGTTGGGCCCGGAGGTTCCACAGTTGCCTGACAGTGCTTATGCAGTCCGAAGTAAGTTGTATGATTGTACTTCATCAACCAACTATAATTTCATAGCGGGAGGTTTCAATTTGTCGTGATCTTTGTTGTTATTGCTTTTTTAAACTATTTTTTATATATGTTCAAATGTTATAGGCACACTATAGTGATTTGAGTATTCATCTGTTTTACCACTGCTTAATTGAGTATTAGGCCGACTCTGCAAACTAATCCAATGAATTAGCATAGGCACTATTGAAGGAACTCCCTGACCTTTAAACTCAGAGGGGATACAAGGTCAAGTGAGTTATGGTTATGCTAAATTTTATGTCATTAATTGTTTTTTATTAACTCTGACTTTTCGAACGAGCGGAGGGTAAGTTCTCACAGACAACTTCAGACACAGCAAAACAGTCAGTTGACTCTCTAGACAACTGTGCATTTCGATAGCTTTTTGATTTTGAAGAGTTGTTCCGTTATAACTTTAGTAATGTTATTTTGATCTTTATGAAAGAGTTTGTATATGAGCAAGATTGATCTAGGGGTTATGGAGCTAGAACGCGTGAAATGATCTTCATAAGGGTCTTGTTCTATTAGTCAACTCGTTTGCAAGTAAATTGCGAGTTCTCTGTTTGAGACGGACTACTAGTTGGACTGTAGTTGTAGTGACCGGGTGGTCTAGTGGTCAGGACGTCAGCCGCGAAAGCTGAAGACGCCAGTTCAAATCTGGCCTCGGACACCGGAGGGTTTGGTCACTTTTTCTGAAGTAAGTATATGACATCTATTTTCTACTAGTTGTACTATTAAGTTATTGAATGAGCGAAGTGTAAGCGAAGTGAAGTATTTACAGAATACTTCGGACACAACTGTCACCTGTAGGGCATGCAATACCGGTATTGCTTGTATGGGCAATCCCGGAATTCCGGTATCAGCCCATACAATCAATACCGGTATTGCATGCCCTAGTCACCTGGCTACTGAGACGTCAGCATTTTGATGGCTTTTTGATGGACTCCTAGTAATATTTAAATATAACCTTAACACTCTTTGGCAACAATGTATGTCTGTTCTACTGTATGTCATGAATCCAGAACTACTAATTTGTTAAAACATGTGACCAGATTCTTGCTGTTAATAATACTCTTGAATCAGAGATAAAATGCCTAAATTGAGAAACTGGAGGAGTTGATCTTTTGTTACTATGTCAGTGGGGCCATTTTTGGATTTATTTAAGTTTTACATACAAATGGCTATGTTAATTTTATTTAATGATTACATTATTTTATTTGTATTCAAGAGTTCTTTATAGTTGATTTTTCTATTTTACATATACATTTTTCTACTCCATAATGGTGTCATTTATAGTGACCTTAAATGGCTCTTAAATTAGGTGTATATATGTATGGGATATTAAAAATAAAACATTTTTTTTGTTTCCATAAACAATTATGGAAACAAAAAAAATCACACATTTGTATTTTTGGATACCCTAGTGGATTCTGGTGATTTTATGATATACTTATTGGATCTTCCCATATTATGATGCCAGAGAGTTTGAGGAAGCTCTTGAGTAAGTGAATATGGGTTTAATCACACAAAAGATCTCCTTGGGTCGAAGCTTATCCATAATATTATAATAATATAATATAAGCCTTTTTTTTACAGATATTTACTGTCATGCTTTGCAGCATAGGCCTCCCCAAGCTTTTTCCATGCCAATCTGTCTCTTGCCATTCTCATCCATGTTGTTCCTGCTATGTTCTTTATGTCATCCTCCCATCTACGATATTAGCCACCTTGTTTTCTCTTATTGTATCTAGGGTACCACTCTTAACATCATGTCTTTAGCCTAATTTTATTTCTTAGTTAACATCCATATGGGTCCCCGAACTTAATAAGATAATATAAGATGATGCCTGCGACCTACCGCGAACGTCAAAAATTTAAATTGGTTATCTTCCTCTCTATCGCTCTTGTTTATTCGAAAGATAGTTATGCAAACAGAAGATATGCTAGGGCATGTCAGATCATTGTGGTTTAAGGGTTAAAGCACAAACATAAATTTGACATTATTTTGTTTCAGATGCTCTCAATCTTCAAGTGAAAACTTGCAAACCAGATCCGGATTTAGAGTCTAAAAGCAGCTATGCGTTTCCCAAGCTCCAAGACTGTTATGTCAGACTTGAGCGTATTTCAATCAACAAATCGATTAACCAATGTGGTAAATTGAAGGTCGCTAGACGCAGCCATTCTCATTCTAAAGATGACAATCCAAGAACGAAAACTAATCAAAATAATACTTACATTTGCTATACTTGTAATAAAAGGTTTTCAGACAAAATCTATTTGCAGAGGCATGCATTGGTACATGTCGTTGATAAATCTAGTAAAACTTGCAGTAATTGTAACCAACAATTTTCATCAAGATCAGAATTGATTAAGCATATTCGGAAACATTTAGGAGAAACAACATGCCAAATTTGTAACAAAACTTTCGCTAGCCCATACTCTTTGGATTCACATAGATTAATACACACTGGTGAGATGCCATTTATTTGTGATATATGTGACCAGTGTTTCAGATGTAAAACTAATTTGGTTGTTCACATGAAAAAGCATTTTGGAACAACTTATTCGTGTGACGAATGTTCTAAAGAGTTCACATGTAGATTTAATCTTTTATCTCATAAAAAAAATCATATAGGAGATAAACCATTCAAGTGCGAAGTATGTAACAGAAAATTTAGTGCTAAAACTAATTTAAAGATGCACACATTTACTCACATGGAGAAGAAACGTTTTTCATGCGATTTATGTCAAAAACAGTTTATTCGTAGAGATAATTTAAACAAACACCTACTGATTCATAAAGGAAAACAATACACATGCAAAATTTGCAAAAATGGTTTCAAGTACAAGGAAAATCTAGTGTACCATTTAAAAATACATTCTCAACCTAATAAAAAACCTCACACATGCGAAGATTGTGGAAGTAGTTTTAAAATCAAATCACATTTAAACAGGCATAAATTGATACATACAGGAGAGAAGCCGTTTTCTTGTGAAGTTTGTGAGATATCGTTTAGATATAAGCCAAGTTTAACCAGTCATATGAGAACGCATACTGGGGAGCAACCATATGCCTGCGACATGTGTTCACAGCGGTTCAGTACAATTAGCAATTGTAATGCGCATAAGCGGAGTGTACATAGATAAAATATTATATTTACGACGAGCTGTCCTTTTTCATGTTTGAAATTAAGAAGATTCATTAGATTATTTAAATTATGGAATAATTGTTTCGTGTTTTTAGGGTTGCGGCCGGTATTTAAACTGCAAATGGTAGTTTGCGGGCAGGTCTGATGCAATTGACGAAACTTTATCAAAACTGCACTGCTCTTTCTATTGCCTTCTTATCGAAGTTGTTTCAACCGTACCAAAACACCATTACTACTATACGATGTGCCATGAACAGTACTGCAAGTCAACTGCACGTTGACTGGACTGCAGTTTTGGTGAAATTCCGTCAAGTGCATCCGAAATGCCCTCGAACTGCCATTTTGGAGTTTAAATGCTGTCGACCTGTACCGGCCGTCATATTTAAAAAAAAACCATGTAAAATTAATTTCATTTCATTTAATTCTCAGGAAAGAAGATACATATTGGTTTGAATTATAATTATGTTAAGTCTTATTAGCTGTTCTGTTTTCACTATCTATTATTACGTCCTACCTGATAAAGTTTATTTAGTACAAATACCAACGTATTATTTTTTTCTTTTTAATTTTAAAGGCCATACATTTTTATTTTATACTATGCATGTAGAAAATGATGCTAATTTAATTTACAATTAATGAAATAGTTCGAAACAATGATTAGGTTTTATTAAATAAGTATAACAACAACTTAGTTTGTAATTAAATAGCCTTCCGTTATTTTGATTGTATTTGTTATTCAGAGAAAAATGAACCTTATCAGTAACCCATTCAATCTGCATCATAAAATACGGCACTTTATTTTTTGTCACATTTGACCGGTTCGAGTCCCGACTGAGGCAAGCGATTTTTCATAAATCCATAAATGCAGCATTTATTGTTTTTAAAAACAAAGGAAAGTCTCCTTTACACAGAATGTGCTATTTACAATATTTAAGGTACATGCCATCCATGTGGCATTCGATCTTTCCGCCCTGTATATATAACAAAAAAGAATATGACGGGCCGGCAACAAATAAGTACATTAGTAGGGTTTTCTCTCAGTACAAAAGTGAAAAAAATTGTGCGGATCGAGAAAAATTCGTGATTTTTTTTAGTATTGGAGGTCCGTAAAATTTTTGGTCCTTCACGTCAAAATCAGGGGTCCCGTGCAATATGATATTGACAATTTTTTTCAAGGTATGGATTTATACTTTTTTAATATCAAAAATGAATTCTGCATATCTGTTTTACACGGAAATGATACCAAACAACCCCTTGCAGCCTTAACCAGAGAATAATAAAGTCACTTAATCTATCAAAAATTGATACCTATTAAAAAAGTATAAATCCATATCTTAAAACACGTTCTGCGAAGAGGAAAAACACTCAAAAAAATATTATTTTTTAGAACGTTTTATAAGTAATAAATATCATTCATTTTTAAATAAAAATCATACATCATATATCATATTTTTAAATATAAACATTTCAAATTTTTATAAGAAGGCACATTTAGTGCAGTTTTTAAATATATACAATTTTAAGGCCTTTCCAATACAAAAACTACGCGAAAAAAATTATTCGCGTCGTGGTGTATATGTTTTCTCCATATTAGTAAGTATTGAAAATCAATGTGACACGTGAACATCCGTAGTGTTATTAACCTTAAAATGTATGTATTGTTTACTCAGAATACCTTCTACAAAATGCAGAAATAAAAAAAAAGAATTATAAAATACATTTAACAAAAATAAATTATAACGATTAGCACTTAAGTTAGTAATATTTTAGTAATATACGTTAGTAATATAATATAGTAATAAGATATACGTCAACGTCAACCTTGACGCATATTTATTGCTCGATACAAATTATTTATTTTATTTATTACACACCCTGAATTGGTTTAAAATTCTAGCAAAAGCAGTCTACTAGTGATTGTGACCGTAATAATATTGCTGTTTTATCATTATACCCCAGAAACAATTAGAAACACACAAGAAATTGATTCTTTGCTTACCTGTCAAACGTTTACAGAAGACCCAACAAATATTTTTAAATTCGACTTACCAACGTGCTAATGCCTAAATAAAAGCTTCTTGGCCCACCTCCTGCGCCATCGATTTATATTGGACTCTACGACTTCTCATCACCATTCTCCAGAGCTACCTACATCGAAGCCGGCGGACTTGAGTCCGCAAGATATACCATGGCGCGCCACGCGATGTTTCGTTTTTATACATATAATTCGTGATCTCTTGTATTCCCTATTGTTATTATTTTTAAGCTAGTTTATAGTATATATCTAGGTTTATATTTTAGTAAGCTATATAATTTTTAGGAATATTTAATGCAGACGGCTACCCATTCTTCGTGTCCCTACTGCCCTAACTCCTCACGCAATTTCTCTACAGCACACTGGTTAAAAATACATATAGGGCGCTGTCACAAAAACGGTGGCAGTGCCACTACAATCGCTCCTGGCTCCTCACGGCCCCACCAGCATCAGCAAACTCCTCCAGGTAACATAAATCTCGACGACATCGCTACCCTTAAACAATCGGTACGTGTACTCCGTCATATTTCCAAAGGAGCACGAAACCTACCGGCTGGCAAACTGTGTGATGTGATTGACAAATGTATTGACACCAACGGTACGTCAGATTGGTTCGCTTTGCTCTCATTTGCTTACTGCGCTTTAAAAGCACTGATAAAGGCAGCACAGGTAATTTAACCACTAAAGTAAAGCAAAACATTGATTCATCTTTCGCCGTCGATTCCCTCTTTGTAGAAGCAGACACATCAGCCTTGAGACCGCCGTCGATTATTAGAACTATCGAATCCAAAGTTTTTGAGGGCGATCTTAGAGGAGCTGTTCGTGTCCTGATATCAGATGACGGAGTAGCGCCGCCTAACCACGAAACTCTCGCTAGCTTACTCTCAAAGCATCCGGCCCCTTCTCGACCTTTAATGTTTCCTCCTGACCCTGATAAATCATTTCCCGCTCTCTCTGCCAGTCCCGTGGAAGTTGCACAGGCGCTAAGCTCGTTCAATAACAGTTCAGCCGCTGGTTTAGATGGCTTGCGACCGTCGCACTTAAAGGAGCTATATGGCGCGTCCCTATGCGCGCTCTCTAAAAAAGACGGAGGTATACGGCCAATTGCCATTGACAGCGGTTTTCGCCGTCTAACTGCTAAGTCAGGATGCCATGCTGTGCGAGACGAAATGTCGGCCTACTTACAACCACGCCAATTAGGTTTTGGCACGAAACTCGGTTGTGAGGCTGCCATTCACGCCACTCGTGCCTTCGTTCTGGACCCAAACAACGCGAACTGTGTAATCATTAAGCTGGACATAAAAAACGCTTGTAACTCCTTGGCGCGAGATGTAATTCTTTCAGAAGTTAGAAACAAAATACCATCACTTTACCCTTATCTGCATCAAGCCTATTCATCTCCTTCTAAGCTTTTCTATAACGAATCCCTTATAGAGTCTCAGGTTGGGGCTCATCAAGGAGACCCACTGGGCCCCCTGATCTTCAGTCTTGCCATTCATAAAACCATATCTCTAGACCTCAATCACCGCTTAATGTTTGGTATCTAGATGACGACACCCTCGGAGGGAAGCCAGCAGAAGTTCTTCAAGATTTACAAACAATACTCCCACTTCTCGGTGAATTGGGTCTCTCAGTAAATACAAACAAATGCGAATTTTACCCTTGCAGCACCGCTTCCTCCTCTTCTTTCTCATCATTCAGTACCCTTCTTCCTGGACTCAAACAATTGTCAACCCAAAATTTTAACCTATTGGGCTCTCTGATTTTTCCTGATGCCATCCCTGGAGCTTTCCTGCTCCGACAGCAGCTACTCTTATCTGCACGAGAAAGGTTAAAAAAAGCTCTCGGCTCATGTAGCTCTAACCCTCCTGAGATCGTGTTTTGCTTCCCCAAAAATAATCTACTTCTTACGTACTGTACCTACTTGGCTACATCCAATTTATTTAGACTCTTTTGATGACACTTTAAAAGAAACCACAGAAATATTGCTAAACGTATCCTTAAATAATAATCAATGGATTTTGGCCTCTTTGCCGATACGCAACGGAGGGTTGGGTATACGGCGCGCACGAGACGTCAGTCTTCCGGCCTTCTTGGCGTCGTCAGCGGGGGTTGTGAACCTTGCCACTAAAATTCTGTCTTTAGATGGGCCAAGATAACTATACCCTACGCTGCCGACGCTTTGGAGGCCTGGAAGGCTCTCAACCCTGATACACCTATACCCGACAAAATTTACCGCGAACGTCTTTGGGACGATGTAGATGTAAAACGCCTATTCAACGGAATTTTGCAGGATGCTGTTGGCGCCGATAGAGCCCGGCTCATCGCAGCTTCCAGGCCTGATTCAGGGGCCTGGCTACACGCCCTTCCCTCCCCAAACCTGGGCACCCTGCTTGACGACAGCTCGATGAGGGTGGCTGTTGCTCTTCGCCTTGGCTGCGATGTTTGCCAACCTCACCAATGCATTTGCGGTTCCATGGTTGAGAGCAACGGCCACCACGCCTTGAGCTGTTGTCGATGTGTAGGTAGATTCCCACGACACCACGCATTAAACGACATTATACGACGGACATTGGTTTCGGCTAACGTCCCTTGCATACTGGAACCGCCAGGCCTCAGCCGGTCAGACGGTAAAAGGCCTGACGGCTTAACATTGGTGCCGTGGGAAAAGGGCAAGTGCCTTGTCTGGGACGCCACATGCGTCAGCACTTTTGCTGCTTCCTACCTCGGCCGTACTGTCCGAACGGCGGGAGCAGCCGCTGAGTATGCGGAGTCACAGAAAAGGGACAAATATGCCCCCCTAGCAGGCTACCTTTTTGAGCCGCTGGCCCTTGAGACCTCAGGGTGCTGGTGTGCAGAGGGAAGGTCATTCCTAAAGGAGTTAGGGCGCCGCCTGCAGGACAGGGGTCTAGACCCCGGTTCCGGGATGTTCCTGCTGCAGAGGCTGTCCATCGCAATCCAGCGCGGCAACGCGGTGAGCGTGGTGGGCACCTTTGCACCGGGAACAGCCCATGACGGATTGTTTATGTAAATTTGTAATTTTTAGTAAGGGATTATGTGTTTTTTAATTCTTTTATTTTTATTTTGTAGAAGGTATTCTGAGCAAAATTGACTAATAATAATAAGCAATACATACATTTTAAGGTCAATTAGCTACGGATGTTCACGTTTCTTATTGATTTTCCATACTTATTATGGAGATGATTTTTTTCGAGTAGGTTTTGTATAGTAAAAGCTTTAAAATTGTATACAGGCTGACTCTAAAAATCTGTTGTTTGTACATTGGAGACATCAGCAAAAAAAAATACCGGCCAAGAGCATGTCGGGCCATGCTCATAGGGTTCCATAGCCAGCAGCCCGTCACACAACACCCATTCAAAAGGTCGTTTGATATAGGGTGTTTTGCGGCACTTACGTCCTTTTACTATGCATTTTGAATTAATAACTCAAAAACGGCTGAACCGATTTTAGTCAATATAGTTTTCGTTTAAAGTACTTATTAGGCTTCACTTTCATGAATTGAACCTAGTGTTCAAAAATTAGATGGGGGACCTTTTAAAATTTTTTTGGGCTACCTATTATTCACAAAATATTAGTTTTGTCAAAAATTGTTTTAGAAGACCTCCATTCTTTTCAAAACAACCTATCCAAAAACACCCAAAGGAATTGATGGAGTTGAAAGGTTGGAGTGAAAAAAAATGTCACCCCCACTTCATGTGTAACACTTCATGGCCCTGATAAAAAAAACATTTTTCCAGCTTTTATTCTACCACTTTGCCGGCGTAATAAATGCACATACTCATATCAAATTTCAGCGTTCTAATATTAACTATCACTGAGCTAGGCCGCGGACAGACAGACGGACGGCCATGGCGAAACTATAAGGGTTCCTAGTTGACTACGGAACCCTAAAAATGGTTAAGGTATTTTTGAGTAAGGTAAGGTAGTAAATATAAGCTGGTTAAATTTAATGAGGTGGAAGCAAAACGTTTATTGCGTGAACGGTGGTAAAAGGCCGGAGAGAGAGGGTCGCATTAAACAACGTGCATTGTACAATTGCTATTTATCCCTGTCCTGGTTAGGTTACTTGCTAAGGCGGAAGCAGAAAGCCCTGGGAAACCTGGTAGAAGGGGGGTCGGGGGAGAAATAAGGAAAAGAATACTGTACGATCGCTATTTATTAAATGTCTAAGGTGGAAGCAAAACGAGTTTTAATAGAGTTTGTCACGCGAAGGATGATAAAAGGAAGGATCGGGAGCCAAAGCCCATGGATTGGCTAAGTTACAAAAAGAGTTTTATTAGAGTTTACCTCAAGAAGCTGATGAAGCCTGTTAAAAGGGGACATTTTTTTTTATACCACGACGGTGGCAAACAAGCATACGGCCCGCCTGATGATCAGCAGCTACCGTAGCCTATGGACACCTGTAACTCCAGAGGTGTCACATGCCGACCCTTTACAAAAAGGACGATTCACTGTGTTGACGGCTAAAGGAACAAGAGGGTCCCTCGTCGTCAACACAGTGGGTCCTCTTTGAGCTCTTTGGTAACCTTACTTACCAGCAGAAACACAACACTATGAGTAGGGTCTAGTGCTGTTTGGCTGTGGTTTTCTGTAAGGTGGAGGTACTTCCCCAGTCGGGCTCTGTTGGTTAATAAATAAATGAAAACAAAGCGAGATGACATACGTAGTACCCATACCTCTCTTTTGGACGTAGTTTATGGACATACCCGTGTCCGGGTGTAGTTTAAGGACATACCCGGGTCCGGGCTATACATGGGCATGCTCCTTGCATTTAAAAAAAGTACACTGTACGATTGCTATTTATACCTGATAGATGCGGTGAGATGTCTGTGAGGCGGAAGCAAACAGAGTTTTGATAAGTTAATACGTGAAGGGTAAAAGGGGAGCTCAACGTAGGCAAGTAACCAAATAAGCGCGATTCTATGAATATGGAGATGAAGTTATGCTAGTCACTTAATGGCGACAAAACCTATAGGTATTGTGAATCTATACATATAATAATAATAATCTATACATATAATAAACGCGTAAGGAGAAAAAAAAATGTACATTGAAGATATTTGAGAAAAACTAATTCGGGGGGTCTTAAAAACGTTGACTGAATACATTTCAGTGATTTTTGGAATTTTTGTCTGTCTGTCTGTGAATTTGTCCGCGCACTACACAAAAACTACTGAACAGAATGTCATGGAATTTTGTATAGTAACAGTTTATACCCCGGAGCAACATTTAGGGTAGTTTTTATTCCGCTACTTTATTTCAAAGAAAATTTTATCTAAGCAACAACTATATAAGGTTTACAAGAGGCTAATTAATATGAATATCTTGAAATGTTCACGTCTCCGGTTGCTTTCATTTGCCATAAAATTAGTGAGCATCCAATTTAGCTACCTACACTATTATGTGCGCTCAAGCTCTAGTAGGTATGTAATGTACAATGATAATAAACTTCTAAGAGACAAAGCCTCAACTCAAATAGTTAACAGACTAGATACACAGCCGGACGGATATATATTCTTTGTTTAATTCAGGTGTTATAATAACGGACGTTGAGGGATGTAGCTACAATTAACGTAGAGCCACTGACAGGGACAGGACCCGCCGGTACCAGAAATTAGTCAAATCTTACAGGGAAAGAAAATTGCGACAATCATTAAAATCCTCCTTCTACACACATGCGAGAACTCAACCATTTTATTCGCTATACCAACAGAGAGCAAGTGACAAACGCCTATACAAGAAACCCCTATCCGCGAACAAAGATGTCTAAAAAAAAACAAGCGAAAAAACTACATAAACAACCGAAAACAGTCACTGAATCAGAACTAGAGGAGGAACACGACAACTACATGACAAGAAGTTGTCTACTTTTTTAAGGCGGCTGACTATAACGAAGTACTTTTTTGTACCAAATCCAATAATCAGCCTCCCCTGGCTGACTATTGGATTTGAAGCAGTAATTTTAAAAAGGCTGTAAACCAAGAAGTTATGCCGGAGGAGGCTGACCATAGGATTTAGGACTTTTTTAATATCAAATGAAGTGTAAGTCGTTAAGGTTACTATGACTTTATTTGATTGAAATACACTAAATACCCAATCTAGTCAGCCTGTCGCTGATCACCAGACATTGAGATCGCTCAACTAAATTCCATCTAAATACATACAACGGTTATTGGTTGTTTATTCCCCATGTAAACTTCCACTCCTTTTGCATCCCCTTAAGGGATTAAGCTATTTTATATCCTTTCTGAGATAAAGCTATTTTATATCCTTTGCCAAAGCTCAAATTATTTCCATACCAAATTTTATCTAAGTCGATTCTGCGGTTAATAATTCCCCATACAAATTTCCAACCCCCTTTTCTCTCCTTTAGGATTGATTTTCTTGATAAAAACTATCCTGTGTCCTTTCTCGAGACCCATACTATCTCTATACCAAATTTCATCTAAGTCGGTTCAGCGGTAAAATTTTCCCCATACCAACTTCCAACTCCCTTTTCATCCCCACAAGGATTTATTTTTGGGATGAAAACTATCCTATGTCGTTTCTCGGCACTCAAATTATCACCATACTAATTTCTATCTAAATCGATTCAGCGGTAAAAATTTCAGAGGTTAAAAAGTATCCATACAAACTTTCAACCCCCTTTTCACCCCCTCCAAGATTGATTTTCGGGATTAAAACTAATCTATGTTCTTTCTCGGGAATCAAACTGTCTCTTTACAAAATTTCATCAAAATCCGTTCAGCCGTTTTCACGTGATTCGCGGTCAACTAAACAGACAAACAGACAAAAAGGAACGTGTTCTGTTATCGATTCTAAGCCAACTTTTTTTCGAATATCTTCCATGTACAGACTTTCGACCGTCTTCAGCTTTATTATATGTATAGATATATAAGGTGCTAACAAATTTTAGTCACGGATATTTTAAGAGATAATACATTACAATAAAACAATTAACTTTTAACTGTAATTAAGGAACCTTTGTATATAATTTTTTTGTTTTCATTTACCGAACAAAAAAATATCATAATTAATTTTTAAAATAACCATCCCCTATAATGTATCTGTCAAGATGTTTAACACTGTCTGTCAAGTCACGTCAAAAGTTTTTTTTAAATGACATTAAGATTCAGGTCTAAAGAGGTCTCATCTAATTATCTTATTAACAGGGTGTTTTAACGTAGGAAATTTGTTTCCTAGTATTCTCCAAAAAAACATAACAAAATCTATGATGTTTCATACTTAAATATACTACGAGAACCGAGTACTATCAGCGGTAAAAATATCCTTGACTAATTTGTTAGCACCTTATATAAGGTGCTATATTTACGTAAGGTGGTATATTCTCGGTTACAGGATCGGCGTCCGCCTATATGCTGCTCACGTTCCAGCTGGTGTCCACCGCCGGTGGTGATTGGGTTACCACGCAGCGGTGCCAGAACCATGGCAGCCCGGTGCGGGTCCGTCGTTACCAGGAGGACCGTGACGCCTCGTCGTTATGGTTATATAACTGTAATATTGACGAGATTAACGAGGATGACATAATTGGTCTCCCAAATATAACGACAATTTATTTACACACCAATGCCATATCTCAAATAGACCTGGCTGTATTCAGCCACTTCCTGAAATTAGAATATGTGAATCTACATAATAACAAGTTGCGCGAGCTGCCCGTCTTCCCCAAGAACTCGTGTTCAAACCTCGAGTTAAGACTGTCCGAGAATAAATTCACGACATTAAATAATGCCGGAACCTTCTCAGCGTGTACACAGTTAAAATATCTATCTTTGAACAATAATAAACTTCATTACATCCACCCGGATATATTCAGTTCGTTGACTGAATTGGAAGGATTATATTTAGATAACAACAAATTAGCATTTATCCCGGACCAAATGTTGTCAAATAATAAAAGGCTGCGAGAGTTATGGCTAAATAACAATAGATTAACATACTTACCGCAAGACTTTGCGAGCAGCTTCAAGCGTGCAGGCGTCGGCCTTGACACGTTTCACTTCTATGATAACCCGTGGCGCTGCGCCTGCCTGCTGGAGCTGCAGGCGGACGTGAACAGAGCCGGTGTGCCTCATTACGACTACTGGCGAACATACGACGGAGCACTGCCGGCTTGCGTGTACACTACCGCGGCTCTGTGCTGCCGGCACCCCCCTTCTGGGTTGCTCCCCCCGCCCCGCACCACGACGGGTGGCGGGCGCTAGCAGTCGCAACAGCTCTTGCTTACACACTAAAATAAATATTCATGATATATTTTGGTATAGGTACCATTCGGCGGGCGGCGCTTATGCTTTCATTACTGGAATACTATATTGAATCCGTACAACATACAACTTAAGCGCCGGCCGCTAAATGGTACCTTTACCAAAAAACTGTCACCTTTGCATAATTAAACTTAAACTTTATTTTTGATTTCATAATCACTCCTTTTTCGTTTTTTACCATTAAATATACCAATAAATAATATAGACCGCCAATCTCCATATAAAATCGCGAGTCTGTATTATTTGTTCGTGAAAACTTTGATTTATATATTTTTGGTATATATTCCTACTTTTTTATATGAAATACTGCTTTCGGGATAAAAAAGCTATTCTCATTTCAAATTCAAATTCAAAAAATTCAAAATTCTTTATTTCATAGTAATATACGTTTTTGTGATACAGGGGATGGAGCCGCCCGGTAAGCTTATGCTTGTGTTGGGAGGCACCGCTCTTCCCTAGGTTTATAAGTAGTACAATTTTTATTTTATTTTATTAACATGACATAATAAAACTAAGAAATGTAGGTAATTATACAGAATTACTAGTTAACAGGTTTTAACTTAATTCTAAGACATGCATTAACAACACAGGTACAGGTACACTGTTTCTGTTAAATCTTACTTGTTTGATTTAAGGTGTGAAATATCGTCTGAGACAGGTGTTTGTGTGTGTGTGTGTGTGTGTGTGTTAGTGTGTGTGTGTGTGTGTGTGTGTGTGTGTGTGTGTGTGTGTGTGTGTGTGTGTGTGTGGGTGTGTGGGTGTGTGTGTGCGTGCGCGCGCGCGTATGAGTGATTGAGTGTGTTCTAGTACTCTGTTCTTAGCAGCTTCTCTGTTTCGTCATAGGTTTTAGTTTTAAGCCATTTAGTGAGATGTAATTTACATTCGTGGTATGTTTTTGAATGAATATCTAATTCTCTGTTAATTTTATTATAAAGATAGGACGACTTTGAATTAAACTGCGATCTTGCAAAGTAAGTTCTCGTACTTAAAAGTTCAGCTACATTGACCATATGTCTCTTTTTTTTATAATTAGGGTTGTAGGGTATTAGTTTGTGTTTTTTTAATATTGATTGCAGGACATATAATTTTCTTACCGATAAAAGATCACAAGTTTGATAAAGCATTTCAGTAGGATATCTGATTTTTTTTAAGTACATCACTTTTATGAGTGCACGTTGAGCCCTTTCAAGATAGATGAAGCGACTTTTCGCTGCACCACCCCAGACCGTTATGCAGTACAATAAGACAGATTGCACCAGGGAGATATAGATTTCGTTTAAGAGGTTGCGAGGCTTTGTAAGATTTGTTTTATCTAGTGCAATGTGCCTTAGCGACTTAAAGATCCATAGCAGTTTTCTGACTCTATCGATTACTTGGTCAAGGTGAGAATACCATTTTAAGTTCTCATCCAGTTGTATACCCAAATATTTAGTTTGAGAGACTTTTTCAATAGTTGGACAGTTACAAGTAGAAAAGTTAGTTTGCTGACAAGAATGAATTTTTAAATCTATTGGAGAAGTCGGTTGTGAGATGCTGAAACAAACATATTTTGTCTTATTGGTATTTAATGTTAGTAGGTTCATCCTTAACCACTTTGATATGTGTGCCATTCCGAGCTCAGCTCCGACCCTTACCTCTCCCCATGATTTTCCGCTAAAAATGACAGCTGTATCGTCAGCATAAGAGAATATTTTTGCGCTAGGAATGGTCATATCGCAGAGATCGTTGATGTAAATTAAAAATAAAGTCGGACCCAGAACGCTTCCCTGCGGTACGCCATATTGGACGTCCTCGTCCTCGCTGACACATTCGCCCAGTTTAACCCGTTGCTTTCGGCCATAGAGATAGTCTTTAAAAAGTAAAAGTGGTATTCCTCTGATACCTTTTCTCTCCAACTTTTGCACAAGAATGGAAAGAGAGACTGTATCAAAAGCTTTCTTCAGATCTAGGAAGACAGCTAGGCACTTATTTTTGTTATCAAGGTCTTCTACAACTGACGAGGTAAGAGATGTTACTGCGTCCTCAGTTGATCTTCCGTGTCTGAATCCGTACTGTGAATTAGATAAGAGATTAAATTTGGTTAAATATTTTAGTAATCTGTTATTCAGAGTTTTTTCTAGGATTTTCGAAATCACTGGCAGGACTGAGATAGGTCTGTAGTTGCTGATGTCGTCTCTCTTTCCACTCTTGTACACGGGAGTGATAATAGACATTTTAAGCGATTTAGGGAATATTCCTAAATTAAAGCTAAGGTTCACTATGTGAGTTATGATAGGGACTATTTCCTTGGCAACGTATTTAATAAATTTCGTCGATACATTGTCCCAGCCAGGCGTACTACTTGATTTTAGATTTATAAGTGTAGTGTAAACTTCGTCTTGGTTAGTAGGTAGTAATACGAAGGATCCAGACTGACATGGAAGATTACTGAGGAAAGCGTTTAATTCTTCTTGAGTGTCTGGGCAAATTTGTTCGGCAAGCTCTTTACCTATGTTAGCAAAATATTTGTTTATGGTGTCAGCTGATTCCGTAACTGTAGGTTTAATATTTAGAAGCTCAGGATTAAGTTTATTGGGTTTATTATTGTATGTTAGTGATTTTATGTTTTTCCAGAGGAGTTTATTATTATGCATAGATTTTTCTAAGAGTTCTCTTTCGTATTTTCTTTTAAGTTTCTTTAAAAGATTGTAAAGATTTATATGGCAACAGTTCAGTATAGCCATAGAGCGTATTATTTCTCTATGGTATAGTGACATCTCGATTTGTTTACCTGTCAGCTCTGATGTTAATTTGAAAATGTTTCACAGCGAAATAGTTCCATTTCCCGAGCGTATTATTTACAGCTGTTTATTACATACACTATTTACAATGTTTCGCTCTTGACTATGAATAATTTTGGGATATTTTTGTCTTTTATATTTAATATTCAATACTTTACTATAATTCAAATAAACCATGACAATGACAGCCTATCACATTCACTCACACATGCATATCATTGTGTCAGTAAAATGATTGCCAGTGCAAGAAATTTGTTCCAATGAAATTCCGCAACATGGCGCATGATCATATATTTCTGGTCAGGCTTTACTAGTTAGAGACAAAAGTCAAAACTACAAATGCGCGGTAAGTGAGAGACAGTTGTCGTGCGTCGCGCTCACGTGGTCGCTGTTCCTTGCTCACAACTTGTCCTGGATAAAGTATTTATAGTTATCATCTAAACATAGTTCCAATGACATTGGTCATGCTTATAACGCGTAAAGACATTATCATGCATTCGTCTCTTTTTCGTGGCGTCAGAAAGAGCAGAATGTTTTGTGTTGTCTTTATTCCGTGTTAGCCGCGCCCTCTGTGCCCCGCCTCTAGCCCCGCGCCCCGCGGCCCCCGTTAGACTCCAGTTGCGACAGCATAGCTGCCGACTGCATCACTGCAAGAGATGTCAGATTCAATAGCCACGATCTTGGTAGTTGGCATTTCCTGCAGCAAGAAAGCCGGCGGCACGCACGGTTGACACCTTAAGGGAGAGGAAAGGTATGAGCGAAACCGCAGTTAGGTCAGGACCGTGAGCTGTGCATTACTTCAAATAAACCAAGATGTTATTGGGATCAACGACTAGTATTGTATTATTCAGGGATCTATTTGACTTTTCTAAGTAACAGTTGTGACGTGCTTACCATATGACATTTTTCCTTGTACCTAAGTATACAGTATCTAAAGGAACCATGTGGTAGCTACGTCACAATTGTTACTTTGACGAGTTAAGCAGTCCTCTTGGCAAATATGTATAATTTCAAACGCTACGCGCATCGTTATTCCAATAACACAGTAACCAATTCAATTCAAAGTAATGCAAATATGACAATTACTTGATTGTGATTGTTTACACATGTCGACTGAGACCCAGCGTCAGCGCTCTATACTTCCGGGTGAAATGTTCGGCGGGAGGACGCCGAGAAGGTTCCGGCAGTGTGTTGGTGCGCGTTAGTTGTTTGTTCCACCTGACTACTGTTATACTCCTAGGCTTGTATCCTGCAATAACATTGTGAATGTATCCATCAATATGTTTCCCTCCGCGTAATGATGTTAAGAGCGGGGCGCAAATATTTTTGATGAAAATAAATGTTAAACTTGGTTGCAGAATACAGTCTCAGACAGTGTCATTCATCGTACGTTTCTGTGTCTGCAAGTAACGATAGTCGCTACTATTGTTACTAGTCTTAGTTACTAGTGGACCCAGCAATGTTCGGTGAACTGTCAGTGTCAGGTGACAGTTGTCATGTCGAGTAATTTAACTTCATGGTAGAAATATAGACAGTTTGACTCTAGGACCTTTCATTCTAACTGGACATTGGTCTAGGCCAAGGGCATGTGCGGTGTCAATTGCCGATCTCTCTTTCATAATATGTGCACGATATCTCTTTCATACTATGTTCAGTATGGAAGCGTCGGACAATATAAGTCATTTTTTGGTCAAGGTATTCACGTTTATAACTACCCGCTCTTAAGAAATATTTGAAAAAACTTGAATGTCAAAGGGCTATTACAGGGTCGAGGACTATATCACTGACAAAGATGCATGGCCCAAAACAGAAACTACTACAAAATCATTTAACATTTAGAGGACACAGTTCAGAACTTCAGATAGGAAAGCATGTCAAACGTTTTGTGAAGCAATCAGATTTGGTTTTTATTATTTTATTTTAATTAAACAATACGTAAATTTTATGTCTCTCAAGCTGTTTTGATATGTCTTCTTATAGAACTACGCATTATTGTGTATCTTTAAGATATAATATTACTGTATTACTGTTTTGAAAAAATAAGTCCCGCCGAGTTTCTTGCCGGTCATAATAGGTACTTCTCGGGTCAGAGGTGTAGGGTTAAAACCGGTCGTAGTTTTTTTCTCTGACGTTCATAAGTGCATTATAATTTGCCTAAATTGAAGAATAAATATCTTTTATCTTTTTTTAAAAGTAAACAAAAAGTGAAAAGGAGGACAATATAACCATGCCTCGGTATTAAACTAAGCTTCCGGTTTCAGTCAGAAAAACTTAATCAAGTCAGTAAAAACTGATCGTTGAGAATTTCCGATACGGGTCTATAATCTTTCCTGATCTTAGCGTTCGTCCAATCTAGTATATTTTGCAGAAATGGAGTCGTCAAGTTACTGGGAATGGTAGTAATGGATGGAGAAAGATGGATAGGCTACGACTACAAGCCTATTGGACCGGGCGGCCACCGTATGATCACTTACCTCATCGAGGAGCAGTTTGGAACCTTATGCATCGACCCAAAAAAATATAGGTCACAAATCACTTGGTCGGACAGTTCTGAGCCTGGTCCGTTCCGTTTTCGGACACTTCTATTAGTGCAATTTTTGGGGTGTTTTTACCTTATCGAGTAGCACGATGAAACCAATCTCATTTGATACTTAGCTAAAGTGATGCTCTTTTAATAATTTTTGTTTGACAGCTCTCAGCTTCGTCCATTCCTTTTTCGTACACTTTTAGTGGTGCAATTTTTGAGGTGTTTTTACCTCATCGAGTAGCAGGATGGACCAACCTCATTTGTTTGCTAAAGTGATACTCTTTCAATATTTTTGGTCGGACAGCCCTCAGCCTGGTTCGTTCTGTTTTGGACACTTTTAGTGGTGCAATTTTCGGGGTGCTTCTTCCGTGTAGCCGAAATTTACGGCCCTATATTAATAAAATATGGTGTGTGAATGGCCTTTATAACCCGCCATATATTAGAGCACAAGAATTATTTTAAAAACATTTTTAGGGGTGCATTCCATATATGTAACTGTTGAATAAAACAAAAACAAATGCTGAAAAATAAATTTATCTTTTGCAGTTCGGTAAGCGTTCAAAAATAAGTTTAAGGTTACTAAATGTTTTTTTATACAATAAATATTGAATAAGATATTTGACTATAACATTTTATTCTCTTTTTCGCTTCTAAAATATGCAATTATAAAATAAATTCAGGAGATAGCTCTTAATACAATCTTTCATGTAAAATTAATTTGCAAACCAAAACCAAAACCGACCAGGCTTACTTTTTAAATTTATAAGGTTCCAAACTGCTCCTCGATGAGGTAAGTGATCATACTGTGACCGCCCGGTTCTTATACCACCTTAACCGTACACATACACAAGTTACCCGGTCCCATTACGCCTTTTGCACATATCCGTAGTGGATCGTTACGCGGTACAGCGCAGCACGTTTCGCCGCGAAACCAAAGCGGATCGAGAGGGAATCAAGAACGGAATCAAAACTGCGGAATCTCGCCCCACGAATTCGCACTTGTTTCGCTCTCGATCCGCTGAGGTTACGCACCAAAACATGTAGAGCTGTACCGCGGTGTCGATCCCGCTATGCAGATGTGCAAAAGGCGGGTGTTTTTTCAACGTTTGACCGTACACTAAGGGTTCAGAGAGTCTCAAGAAAATTTTTATATTTTGTCTGGTTAAGTAACAGGGGCGGCAAATTTTCTGGCCCGGGGTGCCAAATTTCCAAATACGCCTCTGTATGGGTACTGCGACTGACATCTCGCTATGTGTGGTAGGGCACAGCACAGCGAATGTCATCTCGCTCAAATCTGGAGCAGATTCCGACTGGGGAAGTACCTCCACCTTACAGAAAACCACAGCCGAATAGTACTAGACCCTACTCATAGTGTTGTGTTTCTGCTGTAAGGTTGCCGACGAGCCAAAGAGGACCCAGTGATTTGACGACGAGGGACCCTCTTGTTCCTTTTGCCGTCAACACAGTGAATCCTCCTTTTTTGTAAAGGGTCGGCAACGCGCATGTGACTCCTCTGGAGTTGCAGGCGTCCATAAGCTACGGTAGCTGCTTACCATTAGGCGGGCCGTATGCTTGATTGCCACCTATAGAAAACAAACTCGCGTTAAAAAAAATCTCAATTTTTACGCAATTAATTATATTGCAATAATAGTAATATTATTGATTTCAGTATCCTCTAGTAGTTAATCGCATGATTCGCATGTTATATGTAAGGTATAAGTAGGTACAAAACCGGCGTGTCTTGCCCAGCGCGCAAGTATAGTGGGAGTGAACTTACTGTTGTTCATTCTTTAGTTGAAACGACTACTCTAAAAGTAAACTACATATTATACGAGTATTTTTGTATTGAAATACAGGTTTGATCAACGCTAAAAACATTATTGTAAACAGATCTGCAAATAGAGTGTAATAAATAATTGAGAGCACCTTATTTTTGTAAAATTAGGCCCTGACGCAGACAAACAATAACCCGTCATTGGCAGTTGCCGCTTACAGACTGATGAAATGCAGTAATGGATAGCGCTAAGGTAATTCGTGTCGCCTGGAATGAGCGAGGGCTAGTCTGGAAGCGCGTTTATGAAATGTCGTAAGCGTCATATCACTTTATGCTATCTCAAGGTGAAAGTAAGCAACGGATTGAATTTTCATCCTACAATCCCTAAGAACTAGTTAATGCCTTTATAATACTCCAATTGTATCCTTATATTCTTTATAATTGAACAATTAAATCAGTTTTAGGGTAAAAGAAGACCTGACTTTGAAAAATAAAACTATCGAGGAAATTTTAGCCAATCGTGTTTTCCTCCCACAAATCCCTCGGTCATATAGTCGTTAATCATTCTTGAAAGTATCAAACTCGTATTTCAAATATGTTTCGAGAAAATTTAAATCTAATGAGCCCAACCTCACTCATGTATCACCTTAGACAAACGTATTGTAGCTTAACTCTGGTAAATCCACTTCTCTCTAAACTCACAAACTTACACAATCTACAAAAAATCTTCCAAAATTTTAGTCTGTCACATACAACGACGTTTGCAATATATTCAGAAAATCACTAATTCATAGCATACAAACTGTTAACGCCGTGATAATTTGAACTTGGAATTTCATTATTAACAATATATCGTACGGTCGTTATGTGTGGTGGGCAGCATTATGTGCGTGCATGACGCACTAATAATTAGTAAACAAATTAAATTATTATCATTAAATACCGTGACAGTGGCCAATAGTAACTTCGGCTCATCTGTTGGTAAGTAGACCCGGTAGCGCAAGAGTTTGCGCCAAAGTTATAGTGAAAATCCTTAAACGTCTAAGATACTCTTTAGGCCGGTTTACACTTGCAAGTTTACTTGCGGTTACTCTCATTCTGAAATATAGCTGCGTCTCAAACTATAGGCCATTTTAAGATATTAATTTAATTGAATTTGCATATATAGTCTGGCAAACGATTTCTGTCAGTAGAAAATAGCGGCAAATTCAAAATACATGTATGTGGCAACCCTTTGTCAAGACACCGTATTCGTGACGAACATTTCAATTCACAATTCTTTGTTTCTAGTGTCTTTCACTCTCCTGCAACGTTCTAAATTGAATTTAAATTCGTTTTTAAGGCATATGTGCTTCAACCAGATTATCTGTTGCAATGATGACAGATCCGACGAAATATATCCGTCTCCTTTTTACACACAGTACATGTCACCTAATGAAAGGGGCGAAAACACCAACTAAAATTAAAAACATAGAATTTGATGATCATTGCTGCTTTTTTCATTGATTCTTAGTGTTGTCATACTTTTGTTCGGTGTACATTGCTACTGCGTTCGTTGGCTGGCCAGACTATATATAACAACGTAGTTATTTTAGCGGCTAATAAAAGTAAAGTGTAACAGGGCTTCCATGTTCCTTCTTGGGTTGAGCAATCCGGAGTCGAGCAATATGGGTACGGGCCGAGCATTATCGGTCTGAACAAGGTCGGTACGGGTCAATAATCCGAAGCCACTTTTTGTACAGGGCGAATTATCGCCCTGTACAAAAAGTGGCTTCGGATTTACATTGGACGATTGGATTATTTGGACGTACATTATACGTCCAAATAATTCGTGTACAAAAAGTGGACGCCAATTGCATAGTCGTGCATTCCGTGGTCGTGCATAACATGGACTCGTCCTGTCAAGTCAGTCAAGTCAAGTGTCACTGTCAAATCAAAGAATTCAATTTCCATTATTTTGTCTACATTGCTTGTATATACTTGCGTGCTAATTTCTCCATTATCAATTTGTTGAGGACGCTTCTACTATCCTTGAGACAACAGTTTTATCTTCTCTGGCGTCGTTTTAACAAACATAAACAAATGCGAAACGCAGTTCAACATGTCGCTTGAAGATAGTGTGAATAAAGATAAATTTGCTGTTATGAATGAACCTGAATGGGACACAGAGCTTGTGAAGTTGAATCAAGCTGTTAAGGATGAACTTGAATGGGACACAGAGGTTGTGAACTGCAAGCTAGAGCCACAGTCTGAAGACGAGAGTGCGGCGGCCCGCGCTGAGCTATACGCGGACCATCAGGTGAAGGACGAGCTGGTGATTGGCCCGGAGGTTCCACAGTTGCCTGACAGTGCTTATGCTGTCCGAAGTAAGTTGTATTAGTTTTTTTAATAATTATTATGGGGCAATCATACACACACTGACCCAGTCCTACAGTAAGCTCTATAGGGCTTGTGTCAAGGATTCTAGACGCGATGTATGTAAATATTTAATTACCAGATAATGTCCATATAACCTTAGAGAATTCAACCCGGAGTAGCCATGGCCGTCATTTTCTATACAAACAAGTCTGCCAATTTTTGCAGGGGAGGGGAACGTTAAAATGTATGTATGGCTATTCGTACGTGACGTGCAAATTGCCACGTCAGATAAACGTCTGTATGATACATGTGTATGACAACCGGTCATAAGTTTTCGGCAGAGGGGAACACCTGTCAATGGCGACTATGATTGGTTGAATTCTCTAAGCATATAACAGGTACACATATTTTATTTATTGAGGGAAACAAACAGCATACAATAATACAAGAAGGTAAGCATATAAGTTAATACATAAGCCAAAACAGTTTCCACTTATAAGTAATACAAAATACCTTTGCTCCGAAAAATTTACATGAGAAAGAAAACATGATATAGAGAAGAGTCTAAGAATTTTAAAATATTATCATTACTATCAGGTTTGAAAAGAAAACGTAACATAATAATAACAATAACACATAATAATTTAGTGTCAAATCAAAAGGTATACATGCATATAACCAATAAAACAAGCACATTTAGAATTTAAAACTAAGCAAGAACAATTTGAATTTGGATTTAGGTACAACATGCAAAAGACTTTATTTTAAGCTTTTTGATGCTTTTTGATGGCGGAAACAAACCTATTATAATTTAGCTGGAATAAATCAATATGCGAATATTTTTTGTTGTAAATATTGGAAGATCTTGCAAGGAACCCATTACTTACATATCTTTTGCGACTGAAAGGAACAGATAGCAAAGCAGTGGACCGTGTTCGGGAACGAGGACATCTCAAAAGAATCTTGCTAAGGAGGGCTTCAGAATCGACAAAATTATTTAATAATTTGTATAAAAATATTATATCTCTCTTTTCTCTTCTCACCTGGAGGGACTCAAAATTATCAGGTATGAAAGATTTAAATTTATACTTCATACGATTAATGAACTTATTTTGAATACGTTCTATAGATTTCATGTGCACTAAAAAGTGGGGGTTCCAAACTGTAGACGCATATTCCAAGTGTGATCTTACAAACGCATTATATAAAAGTAGTAACGTCGTAGGGTTTATAAAATCCTTACTCTGACGAAAAATGAAACCTAACATTTTATAAGCTTTAGATGTTATCTTGTTTATATGTGATACCAATTGAATTTCACTATCCAGATACACTCCCAAGTCTCTAACCTCCGTAACTCTTGTAAGTGTTTGGTTACCTATGGTGTAATTAAATGTTATTGGATCGAGCCTTCGTGAGAATGTGATAATCGAACACTTATCTATGTTTAAATAGAGATAATTGCTCAGACAATAATTATTTAATCTATTAAGGTCATCCTGTAAATTTATGCAATCAGCTTCGCATTTCACCAAAGTAAAGATCTTGGTATCATCAGCATATAATAATACTTTAGAGTGTACAAAGCAGTTGATGACATCATTAATAAATATATTGAATAATAGTGGTCCTAAGTGGGAACCCTGAGGGACCCCTGATGTAATTGGGACAAAACTGGAAGTGTACCCTTTAATAGTTACAGCTTGGGTTCTATCGCGTAGGTACGATGTAAGCCAACGCAGCAAGTCCCCAAGTCCCCATGAATACCAAATGATTCGAGTTTCTTTAATAAGATCGAGTGCGAAATTTTATCAAATGCTTTTGAATAATCCGTATACACAGCATCCACTTGATAATCCTTGTTCATTGCGCTCAGAACATAGTCAAGTAGCTCGCATAAATTGGACTCTGTTGATCGTTTATTAATAAAGCCATGCTGCTGCGTTATAAGCATCGGTCTTATTGTTGGGTACAGCGTGTCATAAATAAGTTTTTCAAAAAGTTTAGGAAGTACTGATAATTTAGAAATGCCACGATAGTTTTTAATATTATGTTTATCACCATTTTTGAATATAGGCACGACAATAGATTTTTTCCAAACTCTTGGTAAGGATCCGGATCCAAGTGAAATGTTAAAGAGTAAACATACCGGCAACGCAAGAGAATTACTGCAACGTTTTAAAAACACGGGGTGAATGCCATCAGGGCCACTTCCCTTTGACTCGTTTAATGTTTCTAAATACCTTTCCACAAGGGGTACATCAATTTTAACGGTGTTAATAACACATATATGTGGAGTATTGATATTAATAGGCGCAGAAGAATTAATCGGTTCAAATACTGAATGAAAAAAAACATTGAATAAATTAGCCGCGCTAAGTCCATCATTTGCCGTGATATTATCTAAATAGAGTGAATCGGGGATACCACTGTTATCTTTTTTTGATTTGATAAATGACCAAAACGACTTAGAGTTAGTTTTTATATTATTTTCTGCCCTAGAAATAAATAAGTTATAACAAGAAATTTCTTCGTTTTTAATTTTGGATCGTAAGTTTGAAAAGGCTTTGTAGTCGGCTATCCTGCCATATATTTTCCATTTTTTATGTATTTTATTTTTTTTCTTAATCAAAGTGATAAGATTGTGAGAGTACCAGGAAGGAAAATGACTTTGGCTTTTAATAGTTTTAGATGGAACTAATTCCTGTATTATATTATTTATAGTTACATAAAAGTCATCAACAGCAGTTTCAATATTATTTGTATTTAGTTGTGCCTCCCAGTCAATTTCCTTTAGTTTTGTTTTATTTTTATCTGTTATAAACACAAATAAATGCCCTTACCAATATTCGAGCCTGGGACCTCTTGCGTCATAGGCAGGGTCACTACTACAGGGTCACTAGGCTTGGAGGTTGAAGTTCAATTATGTATTTATATCAGGCGTTGTATAATGGTATTTGCTCCGTACAAAAATATTCTTTATCGAACAATCTAATAATACAGTGTCATTACCTACTACTACTACCCGCTTGTTAGTCACTACACGTGACATGTTTCGGAGAGGTTAGGTCTCCATCTTTAAGCACTTATAGTGTTACCCGTACTGGTCCTTGTCTCGCTACTACGAGGCGCGTTGCCGTCTGCTTGCTGCCGATTCGCGGTGCACTCTTATAATGCTTGTGTGTAGTCTGAAGAGACGTCTCTTACGTATGTGAGTGTAACCGTTATATTTTATGAAGTTAATATGTCCTTAATTAGGTACTTTCCAATAGATAAACTTAATTGTTTTGTTGCATTCATAAATTCAATATTTCAAAAACACACGGGAAAATCCAGGATAACATGTGTTTGCGCTTTAAATTATTTTATAATGGATTATACTTTTATAAAGAAGATGTATTTATCATATAGTATTGTGACGTCACAATATTAGGCTCCCATATAAACTCCATAGTAACTAATCGTTTTGACGTTTCCTAAAGAGTAGCTGATTTGACTTCATAGGAAAGTAGATTTTACGTATTGTTTGTTAATACTACTGGCTACTTTATTTGTAAATAGGGATTGCAATCCAGCACCATTTTCATTCCAGCTGGATTTTTGCTGGATTGACATAAATCCAGCTGGTTCCAGCGCGGATCCAGCATGTATATTTTTTTTATGAGTAATCCAGTTGTTTGTATTAGAAATGCTATATTCTCATTAGCTTTCTGTATGGGAGTCTTACTACAAGATAAACGTGTTCATTCCCTTCGTTACACGTACCTAACCCTGTCTTGAAAGGTTTTCAAATAGGCGTTAAGTTACTCTGAATTCGTCACCGCGGCCTATGCAATAACGCGTTCGGTTTTGTGTTAGGTTCTTTAATATGACTTTGAAATGTTTCTAGCAAAAACAAAGTGTGTGCATCGTATAACTCGTCATATTAAGTACGAAATAGTTAATTAATCGCACACACGAATTTTATTGACGTGATAACGTCTTTAAAATCGTTTTAGTCGGGTGACATGTTCAGAAACTTGTGTCACACCAAAACCTCACGAGCGCGATCGCAGGTATAACGAGAGAGAGACGGACCGATCTCCCGTCTCATCTCGAGCGCTGCCAGTCATTCCGTGAAACTTGTCACGCGGAATCCTCACGAGCGGTTAGACGTTATCACGTAAACATCTCGATCGTAAACCTACTTTACAAACAACCAATTTTTTTTTATTTTATTTATTTAGAATGCTAATAATGCTATATACAAGAGTGATCAATGGCTTTTCATTTATACCTTATTTGTACTTATTTACGGACAGGCTCTTCGGTACCTATGATTTCCAAGAACATAAGTACTTACTTACTTCGCTGGCTCAGCGACCTAAAATGGACCTTAGCCTCCGACACTAGGTTTAGCTTGACTTATGATCCTATGTCCCCTAGATGGGGCAGAGGGCATCCACAGTGCTCCGCCATCCCGTTCGGTCTTGAGCTTCGCGCTTCATTTCGCTCCACGTCCTGCCAATGGTCGCCGCCTCTGCGATGATCGTCCGCCGCCAGGATTGCTTAGGGCGGCCACGTTTCCGCTAGGTTTAGCCATTCGCTCCAATCCTGTGCGATCCGGCGCCAATCGGCCGCTTGAATGTCGCAAAGGTCTCTCTGGACTTCGTCGATCCACCGACACCTAGGCCTTCCGCTCGGACGTTTCCCAATTGCTCGTCCCAGGTTATACTCTCATGGCCGCACGATCCTCTCCCACATGGCCGAGCCAGTGAAGTCGCGCAGCCTTGCTCTCGCCGATGATGTTTGTCCTCACTCTCCAAGAGCCATGTTCTCGCCTTATAGGGCCCAAAATATTTCTGAATATCTTCCTCTCTGCCGCTAAGAGCTTGTTTTCCTGCTTCAGGGTTAACGTCCAAGCTTCGCATCTATATACCAAGATCGCCCTTATCACGGAAGAACATAAGTACCTAGTTATTTATACGGACATGATATTTTACTTCACCATCTACCTAAATCTGATGTATTTCGTTATTGGTTACTAGTTTGATAATTCATTCAATTATGTATAATGATGGCGCTGCTTTCCTGGAGAACGACATCTAATTCTTATGTTAAATTGTAAAAGGTATGGCTATTACTTTAAAATATTATTTGATTTCACAAACATCCTCTACTTAACTTTATAAGGAAAACACATAATTAAATTACATAATTGAAAAGTGTCAAAGCTATTCAATCACCAAATTAATCTTATAAATCATAATGTTTAATATTTGTACATGCATATTTGATATGAATCACATGGATCACATGAATAATAAAAGTAATAAAACAAATAAATTTGACAAATAATTTTAAGACATACTAACTAATACCGTAAAAGTTTACGGTTTAATTCATGTTTAGTCACTACGCAGGACGTGTTTCTACGAATGAATTTAACATTTAAAATATAAAACCAAAAATTTTTTGCTCAAAAGAGTTTATATGTGGGCAACACAGTGTAGATGTGCAAGTCCTACTTGTATTTGTTTGGTTTTTACCTTATACCTAGCTGGCAATGTAAGTTTTTTCGCCATTATTTGAAAATCTATGACTTGCGGATCCGCAGTGCTGGATCCAGCGTTCGGTGCTGGATCCAGCAGGCCGAAAAACGCGCTGGATCCAGCTGGATTGCTGGATGCTGGATCCAGCAATTGCAATCCCTATTTGTAACATAAATTGATATTCATAAAAAACCGTAAAATACTGGTCAATTGTTATGTTGTCTGCACTGAAACGGGCCACTGCCAGGCAAATATATTTTCTTAAAAACCACTGTATAGAAAAACATCCAAACATGATAAAAATCCAGGGCCTCGATTCAACATGGCATAACTGACAGTCGCTTGCGAGATAACTATGATATCACACTTTTGTGACAGTTGAAATTTGGGGTGGAATCACTCAAGAGTGATATCTAAAATGGTGGCCATAGCCATAGACAAACCCCCTATAGAGAGACCTACTGACAGCTTGACAGTTAGGTGTGGATTGTTTGTCTTTCACCATTTGTATTTAATCCTTACTCATTTTCTCATGGGTTGGCTGTAAGAGATGCCTATCAGGGATAAGCTCGCCTTTGTGTATATCTTTTATATATGTTACTGTTGTTTTTATGTTATACCTACTTGTTTATATGCATAAAGTGATATATACATACACACAATACCATAATTAGGCCATTCTTTTGTTTTACTGACAAGGAAATAGTATTTTCTTAATTTTATAATATTCTGCATATCAAAAAATACTGACTTGCTCAGCATCGCAGCAAATCTGAATGCACATTGAAGGAACGTTTTGATGTGAATCAGGGCTGCAATTCGACATGCCAAACTGTGAGACGTGGGTGTCACACTTGTATCGCTAGTGGATAGAGTGATATCCATCTGTCCACACGTGTCCATACCGAGGGTTGGGCAGTATTAATTACGTATTTTGTATTTTAAATACTACACGTACATGTACTTTGTATTTCAAATACTTTAAGCTTTAAAATACATTAACATAAAATACATTATCTTAATAGAGAACATGCATGAAAAATATTTAATTGAATTTGTTCCATAAACACGTTCAACAACCCCAAATTAATATAAATAAGTGGAAATCCGTAATAATTTTTAATAGTTTTTAAAGATATTGCGGTTTAAAAACTTAAAATTTTAGGCATTTTTTTTATACCTCAAATGTATTTTCGAAACTTCAGTTCGATTATATAACAAGAAAAAAAATGTACGACAACTCTATAGTTAAACGCATTTTTTCGTGCCTAAAATTACAAAAATCTTCCAAAAACTTGTTCCTTCCAAACAGTTTTCTGCAACTTTGTGGTCGGTCACGTCACAATCCTCACACTTTTTGTATGGGGCGTTTTGACGCGCGGCGCAGACGCCTAACGTATTTTCACATTTTTGAAGTTTCAGGGCTATCATAGATAGTAGGTTTATTAGAGACATTTGAATGTACAGGGAAATAGAATCGAATGACGTCTTCCAAAAAAATCATGCATGTTCCTAATTCCATAATCATAATATGGACTGATTTTTAACTATAGTTAGTTCGCCATTAGGCCTGTGGCAACACTGAGTATAAGTGTCAACGCAAAACTATAAGTATTATGTCAACAGTTTAGTTCGTTACGCGCATAGACAGACTAGCCATAGACCTGTCATGGTAATAATAATACCAAGATCTCAGAAGTAGAAGTACGAGTAGTACTAGTTTGAGCAAGAATGGTGACAATGACTTCATCGTCTTTGCTGACTCTACGCATGTCAGGCCCGCGACAGCTAGGATGGAATTAGAAATCTTTAAATGACAACGGGAAAGAACTAAAAGTGTCCTGTAACGCAACCCAAATATTAGGAAAGTATTCATTAAATTTTATTCTAGCCTGTGCCCTTCTGTGCCAGTCGACAGACTGTTTTCATTGGCTGGTTACATTTGGTGATCTACGAGAGGCTTATCCGACAATACTTTTAGGAATTTAGTTTTTATAAAATTCCCTCTACAATGAGGATAAACGCGCATAAATATAAAACTAGTGCCTATGCCAATTCCTGGGATTAGGTTGCCGAGCGGACCCCAGGCTCAATAGAGCAAAAAGCTGGGACAAACGCTAGGAGGAAGGTTTGTTTTAAATTCCAAGATGGCGGAAATACACTTTTTCTTATGAATGGTCATGGTAGCCATTTTCGACTATTTAGGGTGTAAATTTCGAAAATGATGTCTGTTTTAAAATCCAAGATGGCGGTTATATACTTTATTCTGAAAAATCATCATGGTAGTCTTTTTCGGCTAATTAGGGGGGTGTAGATTTCGAAAATTATGTTTGGTTTGAAATCCAAGATGGAAATACACTTTTTTGTATAAATTGTCATGGTAGTCATTTTCGACTATTTCAGGTGTGAAGATGTCAAAAATGATGTCTGTTTAAAAAAAAAAGATGGCGAATATGTTTTTTTTCTGAAAAATCGTAATGGTACTCGTGTTCGGCTAATTAGGGGCTGTAGATTTTGAATATTATGTTTGCTTTAAAACCCAAGATGGCGGTAATACACTTTATTCTGAAAAATTGTCATGGTAGTCGTTTTCGGCTAATTAGGGGTGTAGTTTTCAAAAAATATGTTTGTTTTAAAATTAAAAATGGTGGAAATACACTTTTATGTATTTATTGCCATGGTAGTCCTTTACGACTATTTGGAGTGTGTAGATTTCAATTTTTTTTAATACCACGTGGATGGCAAATAAGCATACGGCCCGCCTGATGGTAAGCAGTTACCGTAGCCTATGGACGCCTGCAACCCCAGAGGATTCACATGTGCGTTGCCTGCCCTTTAGAAACCTATACACTCCGTTTTTGAATAACTTCAACCTCGGCAGGAAGGTCATTCCACAGCCGCAGCGTTCGTGGTAAATTATGTCTGTTTTAAAATACAAGTTGGCGAATAGACTCTTTTTCTGAAAAATCGTCATGGTAGTCATTTTCGGCTAATTAGGGAGTGTAGATTTCTAAAATTTAACTCCTGAGTCCATCACAAGACCCCGGATTTTATCTCAAGCGGAAGTGCTCATCAAGGTAAGTCTAATGAGCCCAAACACGATGAAGTTACGATGAGTAGATAGGGAGTGCTGGTGACCGACTCCTGACTCCATCATGAGACCCTGGACCTCATCTCAAGCGGAAGTGCTCGTCAAGGTAAGTCTAATGAGCCCAAACACGATGGAGCTGTTATGAGTAGGTAGGGAGTTCTGGTGGCCAATTCCTGACTCCATCATGAGACCCTGGACCTCATCTCAAACGGATGTGCTCGTTAAGCAAAGTCTAATGATCCCAAACACGGTGGAGTTGTAATGAGTATATAGGGAGTGCTGGTGACCGACTCCTGACTCCATCATGAGACCCTGGGCCTCATCTCAAGTAGAAGTGCTCGTCAAGGTAAGTCTAGTGAACCCAAACACGATGAAGTTGTGACAAGTATATAAGGAGTTCTGGTGACCAACTCCTGATGAGACCCTGGAACTCATCTCAAGAGAGCACTCATCAAGGTAAGTTTAATGAGCCCAAACACTATGGAGCTGTGATGAGTAGATAGGGAGTCCAAACACGATGAAGTTGTGACAAGTGGATAATTAATTCTGGTGACCAACTTCTGACTCCATCATGATCCCTGAACCTCATCTCAAGCAAAAGTACTCGTCAAGGTAAGTCTAATGAGCCCAACCACGATGGAGATGTGATGAGTAGGTAGGGAGTTCTGGGCTGAATTTTGTTAAAAGTATTTCATAAAATGTATTTTGTATTTGAAATACATCATTTTGAAAACTGTATTTTGTATTTCGTATTTCAAATACCTGTCGCAAAAGTAGTTTGTATTTTGTATTTCAAATACCTGTGGCCAGAGTAGTTTGTATTTTGTATTTCAAATACAATGAACCCAGTATTTTGCCCAACCCCGCAAACAATGCACAAAAGGCATTATTAATATTATATATAAGGCATTATTTTCTTTCAGATGTTTGTGATCAGTCTAAGGAGAAAACTTGCAAGCAGGACCCGGATTCGGAGTCCAAATGCAGCAGTGACTTTCCCAAGCTCCGAGACTGTTATGTCAGACTTGAGCGTATTTCAACAAACAAACGGATTGGCCAATATGATGATTTGGAAGACGCTGGACAAACGCATGCTCATGCTGAAGGTAATACTAAATCAAAGAAATAAATAAATCATAAAACCTCGGCAATTTAAAATAAGGGAGTAACAGTCTTACGTACCCATCTCTGTAACTCAGAAATAAATATTTGTATTAAACACACAAAATATATCATTACCAGTGCGCGACTGCATACTTCGAGTCGCTCCTGAAGTATGGAGAGTCGCGCGGCAACGTAAGTCATGCTAGCAGGGCAGGAGTATATGTTACAGAAGATGTTAAAAATACAAGTTTCTAAAGAACTTGAAGGTCTTCTTATTAAGGATAAAACCCCACAGATTACAAATAGTACTTTTTCAACCGACTTCAAGATTTCGAAGGAGGAGGTTATCAATTCGTCGGGATCTTTGTTTTTTTTTTTGCTATTTTTTTTTATGTATGTACACCGTTTATACGAAGCCGGCTGGATCGATTTGGAAAATGATTTTTTGTTTGAAAGTGTATACTTCACAGTTGGTCCCATTGTAACCAGGTCAGGAGCTGTTGATGGGATCCTGGAGAAATCGAGGGAACTCTTCAACTATTATAGGCACACCTATAGTGATTTGAGTTTTTTTTACAGCAGCTCGAGCATTTGCTATTGGAAAGGCCATTTTCGAACCATAACCAACAACATGTTTATTTTTGTTATTGCGATGCCATCCGCGCAGAGCTTTCGTTTCCACCAGAGATGAGTCCTCACTCATATTATGGAGGAATGTGTTTCTTAACAAACAAAAGACAAGCAAGTATCTCTAGATTTGAAATACGCGTTCGTCCAAGAACGACAGAATATACGAAATGCGACTAATTACCCGACTGCCGAAAGACAGGACGGTTATGTTTTTCGACAGTTTGTATGTATGCATGTCCATTTCTTTGCCTACAGCATTCGACGGATTTCAACGTATGGGATGTTATTTTGAAAACGTATCAAAATTAATTAATTAATTTAGTAATCAAATGTACATATCACTTACAGACTAGTCAAGACATGATATATATTACATTTGAAGGAACAAAAAAGGTTAACAATTAAGTACCTACACAAAAAATACGCACATTCTATAAAGCTATTTAATATTTGAAATACATAATAACCTACTAGAATCACTTTAATCAGCTTTATTTAGATATTTATCCATTTTATGTCATTTAAAAACAAGAGCACAAAATTTTATTAATAACATATAAGTACCATCGGGTTCATAATTGCATACCCAATTTATCAATGAATTCATTCATAAATTGGGTATGCAATTATGAACCCGATAGTACATAGAATTTCTTAGGTAAAACTACAATAAGAATACACTAACTAAAACTTATAAACTAAAATATAAAAAAAACCTAAATAATTACAAAGAAAAAAAGGATAAAACTAAACTAATAACCTACTTGTTACATTTGTGAAATCAGTCAGGTTACAGTTAAATAAGTCAAGTTTGTGGGAGACTAACTAGCCTACATAATTTAGTCGGTTTCTCTGTTGCGATTCACAAAGCGGTGGAGGGTAAGACACGTTATATTGTACTTTTGGAAGTAAGCAACAATCACAATGTGATACTATGACGAGGACCACCGATAATAGCGCCTTCTCTGTCATACCTATTGAGAGTTTAATAAGATCATCCCGTTCAATCTTGGTATTATTATTACCATGACAGGTCTTTATGTAGGTATTACCTATCTCTATGTTAATAAGAACCAATTGAATCGCTTCATTTGTCTATCCTCGTACAGCGTAGCTCTAGCTGTTAAGAAACACATTCCTCGCAACGCATCCTCGCTCATCTGTCATCCATCCATCGCTCATCATGTCCCCAATACAAATGTAACTTTATCAAATTTAACGTACTTTGAATACAATCGATTTAGTTCTGCGACTTTTAGCTCAAAAACAGTCGATGAGAATACGGTCTCCAAAATCATCATGAAAATCTCATCCAATGCTCTTGGTGCAGATGGAATTACGCGTGATATGGTACTTCTGACGCTTCCACGAACACTTGGAATTATCACAGCTTTAGTAAATCAATCTATTCTAACAGGAGTATTTCCTGACGCATGGAAAATAGCCTTGATTAAACCCATCCCCAAAAAAAGCATTCCTACAGAATTAAAAGATCTTAGACCTATAAGTATCTTGCCTTTTTTATCGAAAGTAATGGAAAAGGTAGTATGCCAGCAAGTGACTGATTTCCTTGAGGCTAACGGCATCTTGCCATCAAAGCAATCCGGTTTCAGGTCTGGACACAGTACTGCAACTGCCTTACTAGATGTAGTTGATGACGTCCTAACTGAAACTGATGCTGGAAATGGAACACTTATGGTGCGACTTGACTTTTCCCGCGCCTTTGACACAATTGATCATAATTTATTACTTTCTAAACTTGCGTACTACGATTTCAATACACTTGCACTAAAATGGTTCTCTAGTTATCTTAACGGTCGCCTGCAAACAATAAAATTAAATCACGAAAGTGGTATTTGTACGATCTCTGAAGCTTCTCTCGTATCTCGTGGAGTTCCACAGGGATCGACATTAGGCCCAATACTGTACATTTTATACAGCGCAGATATAATATAATCTATACAAAACTGCCGATATCACATTTATGCCGACGATCTCCAGTTATATTTTCCGATTAATTCTAAAGAAATTTCCTGTGCAATAGATAAAATTAATGATGACTTGTCTCGAATACTTCAATGGTCCTATAAAAATAGTTTATTTTTGAACCCTTCAAAATCCAAATTCCTTATATTAGGGCTCTGAAAAGCAAAGGCGTCAGATTATCAATTATAACCCCACTATCAAAATAGGTGCTGATTGCATCGAACAAGTCGAAGAAGCTCGGAATTTGGGTGTTATTGTGGATGGCAAATTGAGATTTCACAATCATGTTTTAGAAACTTCCCGAATTTGTTTTTACCGACTTAAGATATTGTACCGTGTTCGTAAATATTTAAATACTGATGTTAGAATTTATTTGTGTGAATCTTTAATCCTTTCTAGACTCAATTATGCCGATACAGTCATAGGTGGTTGTCTATTGTCCCACACCAAAAAGCTAATGCAGCGCATACAGAATGCTTGTGCTCGATTTTGTTTTCACATACCGCCGAGAACTCATGTAAACCCTTGTCTAAATAGTAGTAGATTATTGAAAATGGAGTCACGACGTTCACTGCATTTCGCTTGTATGCTCTTTGGTATTTTTAAGACTTTAACACCCCATTATCTAAGTGCAAAATTCAAATTCTCTCAACGTCAAGTCAGGGGTGCTAGTCGTCTTACTTGTCCACAACACAACACATCTGCATTCCGTGGCAGTTTCAGGTATTCCGCCACAAAGTGCTGGAACAATATTCCGCCACCTATACGGAACTCATTATCTGTACCTTCTTTTAAACTCAAATATAAAAACCATCTCCTAAATTTACAAATAACCTGAATATTAAGTACCAATGTTACTTAGAAATGTATTGTTAGCTTAATAAAATATGGCTGTGTAATGATGGACTATTAGTGGTTTTAGAGTATCAATTATTATAATGTATATTCTTTATATGATAATGTGTCTAGTTATGATTATTTAAATATTATGTAACATACTTTCGTAGCTGATCTCAGATTTTACAAAATTAAGTAACTATAAATAAGTTCAGTTGTGCCCTTTTGAAAAGGTTTCCACGGAAGATCAGCGTTAAGATATCCCTAGGATACCTTAACACCAAGCTGAGTGGAAACCCTTTCAGTGACGCTTTATTTAAAATGCTCCTGTAACAATTTGATGTTTATTTTATCTTGTATTACCAAGCGTCCTGAATAAAATTATTCTTATTCTTATTCATCTCTTGTGGAAAGGAAACGCAGCCTTGCAGGCGTAGTCCGCCTAGCACGATTCGATTTATCAATTTGATTTCAACCTCAATGTTTCGAGTTAAGGTTCAAATTCGTTTGGACTGTCGCAAAATTTAACTCGCCTAAAGATCTTCTGGATCAGTGGCGCCTGGAAAAAGGTTAAAAGGTATCATTGATTCAATCTATCTACCAATGATTTATTTGCGATCTATGTAATTTACATACTCGAATAGAGGACTCGCGATTAGGTGGGTCCGCACTTGACGTACCGCCTCGCGAGGAAATTGACGAGCGAGGCAGCTCGACTAGTGTGCACGTGCCGAGGAAAACGCACGCGCGGCCGCAATGCCTCGGGCGAGGCATTGCGGCACTAGCCGAGCCGCCTATAATGCGGCGATTTCCTCGCCAGGCGGTCCCTCAGGTATGGTTCGCCTATTTACCTGCAAACGAGCAAACCAATACAACTAGACCCTTACGAAGATCGCTTTTGCGCCATCTAGCTGGCTATAACCCCTTGATGAATGCTGCTCATGTAAAAACTCAAATTATATTTATCTCTGCTAAAACCCCAACAAATTTCATAAAGATCAGAAAAACGTTACTAAAGTTTTCGCGTAACAACTATTCAAAACCCATCGAAATGCACGGACACCCCGATAGCCAACTGTCAGTTCCGTTGTGTCTGAAGTTGTTTGTAAGAACTTCACTTCGCTACGCTCCGCTCGTTCGATAAATACTACATATCTTTAAAAAATATTGAATTCAATAATCTTCACTAATGCTTTATTTTCCTTATTGTGATTGGCTTGTTTCAGTTGCTTTAGAAAGGGATGGAAGTAAAGATTTGTCTCGGAAGTCTTGCAACGAGTTAGATCTAGCAACTACACAGCTTGACAAAAAATTAGAACTCCATGATTGCGTTGGACGGCTCAAACGCAACCCTCTTTCTCCTCTAACTAATATCAACATACCTGAACGTGAACCAAAACTGATAAGACACCATGCCAATGATGTTAATAAATTAAAAAAGTTTAGTAATACTAATGAAGCCGAGAAAAAGTCACTTTTTTACATTTGCAATACTTGCAGCAAATCATACAAAGACAAGAAGTCATTTATCTATCACTTACGAATACACACGGGCGAAAAACTTTATGCCTGTAATATTTGTGAAAAAAAGTTTACACAAGAAAAGTATTTAAAAGAACATGAATTAGTACACGCAGAACGACGTTACTCTTGCAAAGTATGTGGCACGATGTTTACGACACAGAAAAGCTTATCAAGACACGAGTTGGCAGTACATGAAGCGGGCAAGCATTTGTCATGTGACGTATGTCGTAAGAAGTTTGCATGGAAAACCAGTTTGGCCAGACATAAGCTCATACATACTGGAGAGAAACCATTCAGCTGTGAAATGTGTAATCAATGTTTTAGATACAAACAGAATTTAGACATTCATATCCGAGAGCACACTGGGGAGTTGCCATACTCGTGTGAAATATGCGATGCAAAATTTTCATCTCGCGTCAAATTATACGCACATAGACGGACACACACGTATATTCCAATAAAAACATTTCAATGTGATATATGTAAAAGAAAATTTACTCTTAAACAAGGTTTGATTGATCATTTGGTAACGCATTTAGAAAATCCACCTCGACCTTTTTCTTGTACTATATGTAACAAAAGGTTTCTTCGTAAACATCCGCTAATTATGCATAAACGTTCTCATACAGGAGAAAAGCCTTTCGCGTGTAAAATTTGTGACAAACATTTTGCTCGCACTAAATACTTACGAGAGCATCTCGAAACGCATGCTGATAAGCGCAAGCCACGAGCTTATGCAAAGCGCAAGCCACGAGCTTATGCAAAGCGCAAGCGACCGGAACGAGTTCATTCATGCGAAAAATGTAATAGTAAGTTTCTACTAAAGTCACATCTAACAATCCATATGCGGATACACGCAGGAGAGAAACCATTTTCATGTGAAATATGTGAGAAGTACTTTAGACACAAGTCAACATTAATTGTTCATAAGAGGACACATACTGGTGAAAAACCGTATGAGTGTGAAGTATGTGGGCAGCGGTTTTCAATTAATAGTAATTATAATAAACATAAACGAGACGCACATAAGTAGATAAATGTAACTTAAAAACGAATCTAATTATGTAGTTAAATATTTTGATGCGCTGTTTTAAGTAGAAACACGAAGACCCTTAGGAATCACTGTGTTGACAGATAAAGGGAAAATAATGTGACCAAGACTTGGTGCCCAGGGTGGGAATCGAACCAGCGTCTTCTGCATCTGCGGCTGCAGAAGTGACGCCTCGGTATTTTTTTCTTTCGCATTAATTTATTTTTAAGTTAATAAAAACTTGTATTCACCCTTATTACCTTGGCAATTAAGCTCACAAAAAACAAGCTAGTTTATAAAATAAACATTATTTTCAAATATCCGTGCACCTACGTCATATTTTTTTAATAAGGCTCCTAGATGTTTTTCGATATTATGTTTTACAGACATCTTTGTTTTTTTACAAGCTTTTATTTTTATTTTCACCTGTCCCATTGTCTGTAATCAAATCTTGCAAGTTAAATTTGACCCACTACCCGTTCCGATTGATCTGACATTTTGCACGCATATGTATATCGCGTGACAATGCAATATTATGATGACATTGAGCTGATTTGATGATGGAGCTGGAAAGTAGGAACTCCTCGATATTATCCCATCATGTTTGCGCTCGTTGCATTCGCCTTGGTGAGTAGTTAGAGATTGTACAAAGAAAAGTACCGTTAGCAATTAAAGAGAGGTAACTCGGCCAGCGTCATGGGTTCCCTACCGCAGGGAGACCTCTTACAGGGGGTTTTCTTTTTATAACTGGGATTTTAGGTAAGCTTTTAGGTAGTTTTATTTTATTTTATAGTTGTATTTAGTTTTAATTTAGTTCATTTTAATACTAATTTAGTTTTTAATTTATTTAGTTTAACTTATTTCGTGTTCAATAAAGCACTTTTCACCCAGCATTAAAGACTTGTCACAAAAATGTTTTTTTTTTAAACAACTTGTTTTTAATCTGATTATGTTTCCTTGAAGATTGTAATAATAAATGTTCCGAACGTACTGGTATGTCTTACGAAAGATTAAATTTAAAATGGCCACAGTGTTTTAACCTGTCGTCTCCCGGTCCCGGAGATCTCCGGCCTACATATCGCGCCCCACTAATTGACGTGAAACTCGCGCCATTTTTCTCCGTAGTTTGACGAGCTTGGAGATCTCCGGCCTCCATTTTGCACTCCTATAATTGACGGGCCCGGAGTTCTCCGGCAAGTGAAAAAAGACTTCATATTAAAAGAAATACAGTTTATATTCAATTGGCTGTTGGTGTGTTAATTCAAGCGTAACGAAGTGAGCAACACATGGGTACCAACCAAAATTTCACCCAGCATATACACGACAAGTTATGGCCAGTTGAAATCCCGTCTTCACGCAAAGTTCATGTTGTTTGGTGTTCAAATACAAAAAAAGATATATTTTTACATGTAGTCCTTCATGTTTTGTATAATTATTGATGACCTATATGTTAGAGACTCAGAATAAATAAATAACATGCAGTTATAATTGGAAATCTTATTTATTTTAGCGATTTTCCAACAGCACCGCATTTTTTCCCTTCCTGTAATATAAACACGTATTACGTCGTAAAAATATGCTGAGTACCTAAAGTATTTATATACAACGTAAAGTCTGTTTCATGCTCTTTAAAAAAATATATACATTCATCTTACTGAGTATAAACACTTTAGTAATACGAGCGATAACGTTGGGTCAAGTGGTTTGCTCGCGTCAACTCAAATTACCGTGGGGATCAAGGGGTACATACGGTGGCGGCGAAGCGGTAGACACGGGCGGAAAAAATTTGGCCGGAGATATCCGGGCCCGTCAAAGGGCGGTAACATAATTTCGCTGAGCCCTGGGAGACGACAGGTTAATTTATAGAGGGCAGGGTCCATATTTAATATAAGAATAAAAATCATTACATATTATCGTAAAATTTAAAAAAATCGTTGGTGGCCTGGCGGTAAGATGTCAGACATTCAATTCGGAGGTCTCGGGTTCAAACCCCGGCTCGTACCACTAAAGATTTTTATTAAATCAAATGCAAACATTGAAAACATTGAAAAAATAATCAACCCAACAGGACTTGAACCTGTATCGATACGCCTTGCCGGGGCTCGATCGCTTTACCAATTAAGCTATGGGTCAAGTTACTAAGTTGACGAAATTTTCAATGCCTTCAATCATCTTTTTGCATTTATTTTGATCTACTTTGGCTTTACAGCAGCCGTAAGCGACATCTAGGTACTAACTACTAGAGTTAGATACCCTTCTCGCCGACACTACCGCAAGTGTCACAACGGAAATATAGAGGACGCTGCTATCAACTCATAATTTTTTTTTTCAATGTTTGTATTTGATTTAATAACAATCTATTGTATGAGTGGAATGCCCCACTTTAAAAACATGCAAAAATAATTATGAGTCGTACGACTAAGCTTTTCGGAATTCATGGAAACCGGATCTAATCCCAACCAGGCCTAGTTTGGAAGGTTAATTGGCAGTCGCTTTCGTAAAACTAGTTCCTACGCCAACTCCTGGAATTAGGTTGCCGAGGCGACCCCATGCTCAATAGAGCCGTGGCAATAAGCCGGCACAAAAGCTAGCAGGATGATGATACGGTGTTTGTCAGAGGTAGATGTACAGAGAATATGGATCAACGGAGAAAAATACTTTTATATTTATCAATTTGCGATGAAGAAATGGAGGCAGACAACACACCATTTTATTACTTACAGCTCTTTTGACACACAGAAGCTTAGAGAATTCAACCAACCGGAGTCGTAATTGACAGGCGTTCCCCTCTGCCGAAAACATATGACCAGTAGTCATACACATGTATGGGACTGACGTCTGTCTGACGTAGCTATTTGTACGTTACGTACGAACAGCCATACCTTTGACGTTCCCCTCCCTCGCAAAAATCGGCAGACTTTTTTGGTATACCTAGAAAATGACAGACATGGCTACTCCATCCGGGTTGAATTCTCTAAGCACAGAAGACATCACAGATTTAGGATACGTACCCATCCGTCCCGCCTCACCGCACCCCGCTCGCTTGCTTATTTGAAAAGATTCCGTTACACACCCTCGCTACGCATCCTCCAATGGATGGACAATACCCATACAAAATCGCGTTCTCTTTTCAGGTTAAAGCACTAGCGTCATCTATCGGTCACACCAGACACTAAATCCTAGTTTCTAATACTTTGTTCGTCGCTTAACGCTGACAGAATAACTCGACTCCAGACTCGACAGATGGCGCTGTGGCACTGTGTACCGAAAACAGACGTATAGCCTGAACGCGATTTTGTATAGGCATTGTCAACCCATGTCTTAATCTTCCTTGATGGCTATACAAAATCGCGTTCCTCGAACCTTCAGGAACTACATTCCCCCAACACGAATGCCTGGCATTCCTGGCAATGATATAATCTCATAAATTACATAATTACCCGTAATGCTACATCCAACCCAGAACTGTAGCAATTGAGAACATGCATGAAAAATATTTAATTGAATTTGTTCCATAAACACGTTCAACAACCCCAAATTAATATAAATAAGTGGAAATCCGTAATAATTTTTAATAGTTTTTAAAGATATTGCGGTTTAAAAACTTAAAATTTTAGGCATATTTTTTATACGTCAAATGTATTTTCGAAACTTCAGTTCGATTACTTATGTTCTAACAAGAAAAAAAATGTACAACAACTATATAGCTAAACGCATTTTTTCGTGCCTAAAATTACAAAAATCTTCCAAAAACTTGTTCCTTCCAAACAGTTTTCTGCAACTTTGTGGTCGGCGACGTCACAAACCTCACACTTTTTGTATTGGGCGTTTTGACGCGCGGCGCAGACGCCTAACGTATTTTCACATTTTTGACGTTTCAGGGCTATCATAGAAGTCATAGATAGGTTTATTAGAGACATTTGAATCTACAGGGAAATAGAATCGATACCGCCTTCCAAAAAAATCATGCATATTCCTAATTGTATTCTTCAAGTGGTTTGCATTCTCTGATCTCGACCGATGAATAGCTGCCAGATAGGCCGATAGTATGGCAAACTAATTAGAAGGGTTTGGTTGCTCTCCGCCTATAGCTAAGCTTATTATTCTTAACTTTGTATAGTACAGTCGCCATCAGATATATCGGAGCGGCCAAAGTGGACAAATATCTGAACAACGCCTCTATTGTCAAGGCGATAGAGTGCATGTTCAGATATTTTCGAGTTCCTTGGCCGCTCCGATATAATTGATGGCGACTGTACAAGATTAGTTTAGTAGTAGAATTGTATGGTAACATTGGTAACATTAAAACAAAAAACTGCTTGTAATAACATTTTATTTAATTGTAGGCTATCTTTCTCCCTCTTCAGAATCACGTAGACTGTGCGACGGAGACGGCGCGATGTCGAGATGTTCTTGGTCGGACAGGTTTTCTGGTTAACCAAGATGTTTTCATCATTTACAGACAATGAATCAAATTACCCGGTCTATGTTGTTTCAAATAATTAAATTAACTTTTTCTCAAACATGCAATGAAATATTGATGTTATGTTCCTTATAATAGGCTGCGAAGTATCACGTTTCAGGTGCGGCTACACGAGAGGTCGATAATGGAATTTCATACAAATTTTGAGGCCTAGGCCGGCAAGTGCCTCTTTTTTAATTTCCATTGCACACATATTTGTGGCACAGGATCATGGCGTTCAGCCATTTAAGGCTATAAGCGATATTTACTTTTTGGTTCGTTTGACATTCTGCCACTAACCTATTAAAATAAACAATATAATATATTTTGCAATTTCGTTTATACAGGATGTTTCCTGTAATAAGAGCAATAAATTAAAACGTAGATTTACTCCTCAAACAATGAAACGTTTGTTCTACAATTTAAAAAAAAATGAAGTTTTTATATTGTCTCTTTTTCATACATACTAAATACTAAATAGTATTTTCAATGTACGTTAAAATCCATCTAATTGACATTGCTTGTCACTCTTGTCACCCAACAGAAATAATCAATTTCGCAATACATTGCGTGTTCGAATAAACTTTAAAGTGAAATAAAAATCAAATTATAAGTTATTTTTAAAAGTCGCTGAACTAATTTGTCCAGTTTGAGGAGTAGAATCTACGGTTTAATTTATTGCTCCTATTACAGGAAACACCCGGTATATAAAATCGACATGAAAATAACAAATAACACATTATTAACAAATTCCTATAATTTTAAATTGCAAAGATGGTGGCAGATAAAAACGGGTATTAGACGTTGCAATTTGTAGGACCCAATCTGTTGTGTACCCTGCCTCTCCCTAACCCTCCTTCAGCTCCCTAAGGGCCCTACCTCTTATTACAACTCCCAACCTGACAGATTGGGCCCTACAAATTGTTATGTCTAATACCGGTTATAGGAACAGCTGATATTGTTTTTTTTTTCGTGGAACGTTGGTTATCAACTTATCACTTATCAAGCTAAAATATTAGCAGCAAGGGCTATTACACTCGAGCTGAAATTAAGAATAGGAATCTATCTATGGTTACGAATTAAATTCGGAGGGTTCTGATTCTTATGAATATTTTCTATAATAATAATGCATAAACAGAGATCATAGACAATATTTGTAACGTTCTGAATTTATTCAGTCACCATGTACATTTTTCTTCTTAATTTTAACTCGTGTAGAATGGCCTTAAGTGCAACCTCTCGAACAGCAAGGATACTGTGAAAAAAAAGTATGTTAGTGCGAAAATTTGAAAAATATTCTCAATATTTTATTATGTTGCGTATGTTATTGTGAATTATAATGTCGATTTGTTTTATTCTACAACAATTTGGCTATAGGTACAAGGGAGTTTCGTTTGGGACACCGACCGGGGCGGTCGTCCCTTCGTCCTCTATTGCATTCATAAAAATCGCGCCGAGGCAGTTTTAGAGAAAGTCGGTTCTAAGTATGCGTGGCCTATGTGTTTTCGTTTTCCTAATTTCGCGAAAAATAATATAATCCAGATCCATTAAGCAGTACACTGTGACGCGCCCTTATATTATTATACGAGCACCCGCGAGTGAATTTAAGTGAGTGCGCGACAGGCTCCGCTCGACTCTTCCACGCTTGACTGCAGTAACCTGAGAGGATAAAGATAACGTCATACATTACTGCAGATCGACGCGGGTGAGACCTTTCCATACTTTACTACTTATACTAGGCCTTTGCTATTGGGGCCAGACCCGTCTAGGTACTTTTTTAAGTAAAAAAAAAAAGATTAAGCAAGGTCCAGAGAGTTCTCCGTAAAAACCAGAGCCTGACTTTCGCTAAAACCAGTAGCTTCGGTATCCAACTAAGTAGTCTTCTAAATTTTTTCCATGATACCTAATCGGTATGTAGGTACTATTTCTAGTAAAAATAAGGGAAACTCCGTGGATGACTGGACGTGTATAATATATACACGCACGGTCATACCAACGCCCAAAACTAATCTTAGAGCAACGACGGAAGGCTTGGTATGGACTCGACGCTATTGACGGTGTTGGTGCTAATCGATTTCTCGAATGCATTCAATGCTGTTAACCATGACTTGTTACTTGCCACTCTCAGACACTTCAATATCTCGGCATCTGCGGCTGGATGGTTTGCTTCCTATCTTCAGGACCGCCGTCAGTTGGTTCGTGCTGATCGTACTTCTTCTGACTGGTGCGTTCTTACTTCTGGGGTCCCACAGGGCGGGATTCTCTCACCTCTTCTGTTCTCATTTTTTATTAATCTTATTACATCTAAACTAAAATGCTCCTACCATATGTATGCTGATGACTTACAGCTTTATACCCAAGCGAGTACCAAGGAGCTGGATCAGGCAATCGCTGAAATTAACTCAGACCTAAACCGTATTTCCACTTGGTCACGCTACTTTGGTATCACGGTCAACCCTACCAAATGCCAGGCCATTTTGCTTGGTAGCACCCGTCTACTTTCTTTAATAGACACTGCTGAAGTGGCGCCAATCCTCTACGAACAGGAAGTGATACCTCTAGTATCGCAAGTGAAGAACCTGTGGCTAATTATTGACAGCGGGCTTACATGGGAACCTCAGGTGGCCGACGTGTCTCGTAGAGTAACTAATACTTTAAGAGCACTCTACCGTTTTAAACATTTTCTCCCAGTCAGCACTAAAATTCTCCTTGTCCAATCTCTTGTCCTGCCTGTCCTTGATTATGCTGATGTTTGTTACACCAATCTCACCCAAGACTCATTGAACAAGTTTGACCGGTTACTTAATAACTGCATACGCTTCGTGTTCGGCCTCCGTAAGTACGACCATGTTTCCAATTTCCGCAGAAAACTTAATTGGCTTCCGATCCGAGAACATAGGTCACTTCGTATTCTTTGCACTCTGTATTCCATATTGTTTGACCCGTGCGCCCCAAATTATCTTCGATCGAAATTTAAATTTGTTTTCCCACGCTCCGGCACACATCTTCGTTCTTCTCGTTCTCTAAAGCTCATTGACAATGTGCCCCGACATGGAACTGGTTTTATGTCTAATTCTTTCACCATCCAGGCAATCCGACTTTGGAATGTTCTGCCGCTCTCTCTCAGGCAAGCTCAGACTAAATTCACTTTCAAGCGCTTGTTGCGCAAGCATTTCCTTGACAAGCTTTCTTCATCGTCCTCCTGATGGTTCACACAAGGTATATAAAATATGTGTATGTATGTTTATTATTATATGTATTTGTGTAAGTTTATGAATATAGCTTAATAACTATTTTATTTATTTATTTAATCTTTATTGCACAAAAAGAAAACTTATTGTACAAAAGGCGAACTTAATGCCATGAGGCATTCTCTACCAGTCAACCTTAGGGCCAAGCAGAAAGATTGTAGGCGGTGCTTCTAACTATACAGAAAACAAATTATATGACAGAAGCATAAAACTTTAAAAAGATGCGAAACTACATCCTTAATTCTTACACATAAACTACATAATTCTAATATACATAAAATACATAAATCAATACATACATACATAGATACATATATATAGTATATACATACATACATACGACCATACATATATAAATACATATCCGAAGAATCTTGTTAGAGAAGATACTTAGAATTTCTTTGATCCACCAGCAAAGAAATCACGCACAGATTTTTTAAAAGCGTACTTGCTCGGTGCTTTTCTAATTTTAGGGGGAAGACTGTTCCAGAGACGAGCTGCTCGAATGGTAAATGAATTGGACATGAAACCAGACCGATGAAGAGGGATGGAGAGAGACAGATTGCCCGAAGAGCGAAGTTGACGATCGCGAGAGACACCATAAAACTGAAGGCAGGTTTTAAGATACTCAGGGGCTTGCGAATCATTGAGTATTGAGTAGAGAGTACATAGCAAGCGGATATTTCGCCGCTGCCAAATGGGAAACCAACCAAGTTGCGCGCGAGACTCCGACACGTGGTCGTATTTACGGAGGCAGAAAATAAATCTGATGCAATTATTAAGGAGTCGATCCAGTTTGTCAAGGTGCTCTTCATTCAAATCGGGATAGCACACATCACCATAGTCTATAATTGGCAATATCAACGCGTTAACTAACAAGACCTTAGTTTTAATGGGCAAGAAGTGCCTGAGCTTGTTTAGTGAGTGAAGTGACCATGTGACCTTCCGACTGATCTCAGCAATTTGTGGTCTCCAGCTCAAGGTGCAGTCCAAGTGCACGCCCAAGTCTTTGACACTCTGACTAAAAGGAATGGGAATTCCGTTAAAATGCACAGGCCCAATAGTGTTAAAGTCAAGCTTGACAAGTTGTTTGGAGCTTCCAATGACAATGGCCTGACACTTTGTAGGGTTAACAAATAAGCCGAACTTTTCGGACCACTGTTGTATGTGCGTGAGATCTCTGTTCAACTTGTCAATGGTGGTTAATATGTCTGTCACTTTGCACTGGTCGTAAAGTTGTAGATCATCCGCATACAGATGGTGAGCGCAGCGAAAGTCAGGAGTTATAAAGTTAATAAAGATGGAAAAGAGAAGAGGAGAAAGGATACCTACCTCCTTGTGGTACGCCAGTGACTAGGTCGCACCAGTCCGATAGGGACCGGTCGACACGCACCGCTTGCTGACGGCCCTCAAGGTAAGCATGGAACCAGTTGAGCGCTGACTGCGATACATTTAGATGCTTAAGCAAGGCAAGGAGAATGTCGTGGTCTACTGTATTAAACGCGTTAGAAAAGTCAATTAATACCAGTACTGTGACCATCTGACTCTCCATGCCACGCCTAATATCGTCCGTCACTTTAATTAATGCAGTACAGGTGCTATGACCAGGTCGAAAACCGGACTGAACGGGGCTCAGCAATTTATTTACCTGAATATAGTGAGAGAACTGTTTGTGTGCCACCGCTTCAGCAATCTTCGACAGGAAAGGTAAAATTGATATGGGCCGGAAATTACTGGGTGACAAGGGATTACTGATTTTTGGGAGAGGAATAACATAAGCTTTTCTCCAAAGAGCAGGAAATTCGCCATTAATCAGAGAGAAGTTGACGATATGAGTGATTACAGGAAGCACACACTCCAAGACCGAGACTATCATGTAACGACTCACATCGTCGCAACCGACGGCTTTCGATTTAATGGCTTGAATAATCTTTTTTACGTCTGTCTGAGATGTCGGGTGGTAAGAAAAAGATTCTGTCAAGGAAGAGGGTAGAGACGAAATAATACAGAGGGTAATGACTTTTACTTGATCAGTGACGGAAAGAGCAGAGGAAAAATATCTGTTGAGATCATTTAGTGAAAAGGACGAGCTATCATATCCATTCACTTGTTTACCCAGACCCAACGACTTCAGGAACTTCCAGACGTCGGCCATGGAAGAGTATGCAACATTTTGATGAATGAATCGACGTTTAGCTGCGCGCACCATCTGATTGCATCGATTTCGTGCTATCTTGAAATGCTTCCAGTTCTCGTCGGTGCGGTCTCGCTTATAAAGTCGGAAAGCTCGGTCCCTTCTTCTCATGGCCATGCGCACTCCCGCAGTTATCCAGGGCGCCGGGGGACGCTTCACACGAACAGTGCGTACGGGTGCGTGTTTGTCAAAAAGCCCTAACAAGGACGCATTAAACAGAGATACCTTGGTATCTACCGAGGAGGCAGTGATCACGGGTGACCAGTCAATGGCCGCTGCGTCGCTTAAAAGAGAGTCAGTGTCCACCTTAGCAAAGCTGCGCATGGTTACTAGAGCAGGTCTGCTTTTTGGGGGTTTAAGTTTGTAGCAAGCATAAATAAGGTAATGGTGGGAGAAACACGGGGCTAAAAGCTGACCATGCTTTACTACAAGATCGGGGGATGATGAAAGAATGACATCTAGATACGTGTCCGCACTGGCGGTATGGTGCGTCGGAGCAAGAGGGAGGAGAGATATGTTAACATACTGAAGTAACGATGTCAGCCTGCGGCTACGGGTACTACTTATAAAGGTCTGTGTTAAGATCTCCCATTACCAGGTGATGTGTGTAGTCCGTACTGACGGACTCCAGAACTTGTTCCAGGTCCGAGAAATAGTCAATTGAGGGAGGACAATAAACAACGCCAAGAACCGCCTTGACTCCTTTAACATTTACCTCTAGGAAAACCCATTCCGCAGAACTAGAGTACTGAGACTGTGTGGAATTCAATAACTTGTACGGAATGGAGCTCCTGAGGTAAATAGCCACGCCTCCGCCACCCTTCCCAGTACGATCATTCCTTATTAAGACATATCCGGGCAGAGCATATGAAGTTGAATTTAGAGAAGGTTTTAGCCAACTCTCTGACACCAGGATTGCATGGATAAGATCAGTTTGGAACGTATCAACAAGGTCACTGTAATGGGACGGTATACTTTGAGCGTTTATGTGGCAAACATTAAAACAGGAAGAATTGAGTTCGCGCGCTAAAATTGAATTTAAGCTGTGTGAAGTGTTGAATGAGCTAATAGACAAAAAAGCCGAACTATCATTGCTGGCGGAGCAAAAAGTATCATCATCGGACATAAATTATGGATAATTAACTAATATATAAATATATAATATACTATGCACAAATATTTAATACTATGAGAATATGATTTTACATTGATAATCAGCGCAAAAAGCCATACAAATCTGCGTATCTATGTATCTATTGTTAGTTTTTTTTTTCTCTTTTAATTCTGTCATATTTAATGGACCCTGCACCTACTTAACCTTTCTGTTTAGCCCATTGGTTGACTGGTAGAGAATGCCTAATGGCATTAAGTCCGCCATTTGTACCATCTTGTATTGTGCAATAAAGATTAAATAAAAAAATATATATATAATTACTAACAAAACAAAAAACATACTGACAAAAGCTGCAAACTTAAAGAGAAATATAATGTGCAATTAACACAACCATCGAGACTTTCTCCAGGAAAGAGGGACAAAAAAAACGTTTTTTGTCATGTTCGACGGACGCGCATCCGAAATCTCCAAACACGTGCGGTTGCTAGCCGCCTGGAAAGACAATAGTCATCATAAATTCGGTTTTTAAATGACAGAGCTACTATGACCAGAACGAAAAAAAACGTTACCTATTTAAGCGATGTGAAATATTCAAGCAAGCTAACATTCCTATTCCACAAACTAACGATATGAAAATGAACAACGCACTACACAGCCAACAGAAATACGTGATGCAAGATAAAATGTGTAAAATACCTTTTGCGTATATTAAAAAAGTTTATTACTTATAATATTTAAGTTTTAAGTTATGGTTTTTCCATGAATTAAAGTGCAACCGTTAAGTGTGCAGCATTGTGAATGTACTTATACACAAAAATCCATATTGGATATCAGTGTTATTGGCGTTTTTGTGCGAGTAACCAGTAGTGTGACAATGAAAAATAATTATATTCGTGGTAAAAGATTTAGATTAAATTAGCGGCGATTCTTTCAAGCGATGTTTACTTGTTCTAATTTTTATGGTCATATAATATCAAGTGAGTGTGATTCGTGTTTTATAATGAAGTTATATATTTTGTGTGTGTGTCTTGTGTAATACATCGAAGTTGTACTATTGTGTGTTTACTGTTTAATGTTAAACAGTACAATATGTAAAAAAAGATAAAAGATATAAAAGATAAAAAGATAAATAAAGCAACGTCTTACTTATAGAACACTACTCCCTTCGATTGGTCCAATCGCAGGAAAATTAACCACCATTTCTACAGGCTACAAAGAAACAGTCAGCTGAATTTGCTCCGGCAAGTATTCGACAAGCAGCAATTAAGACAAGATGCGACAAGGCCACTCCAAACGCCAAAATCCGGACTTAGTTTAGTCAAAAATATATAATCGAGTAGCGCACAACGAGGTAAATATTAATGAATAAAATAGTTATCGCACTTTCTATGGCCTACGGTCTGAAATCCAGGGTTCTCGCAAGCACCAAGATCACAGCTAAGGAAATACGAACGACATACTATATCCTAAAAAATTATAGACGCCACGTATCTAATGAACCATCTAAAAAAATACATGAGATGCTGGAAGACAAGACGATAACAGATTAGGTACAAGTCCACAAACTATGCTATAGACTCATTGACTGAAGACCTATAAGCACTTACTGCGCTGAGCTATGGTCTACAGCTCCACATGAAGAGCAAGTGAAAGAGTGAGACCTATTTTTTACTCATGGATTGGCTACTCGAACCAGAGAATAACTTGACCACAACCAGAAAATAACTACGGCTAACCTAGCCCAACTGCTAGACTACAGATCATAATGCAATAAACGCAACTTATTTATACGCAGTCACCATCCCTTCGTATATATTTACACACAGTATTTATCCATCTTTCTCACGCTGGGCACGATGCAAGTATTCGGTCTGGTTCCTCCTGTCATTCCTATTATCCTTGACTGCACAAACCCGACAGTCCCATTCTGTATTTATTGGCCCACCGGTTTCTCGGGCAGGAGGGCCAGCAGAGCATACCAGGGCGGCAAACGACGGGAAGAGCACGCGAGAAAGCCCGAATACACGCCCTATCTCGGAGTGGGTACGTCCGGACAGAGGTCGTTAAACCGCCGTACTCTACATCTTTGACCGACGGCCTGAACCGTACTAGCACGTGTATTTGAGCTATCTCGGCAAACCTACTCATCCCTCCCTCCCTGGTATGACCAGCGCCTCTGCGTCCTTGCAGCAGAACTGCTGGCTGGTGGTGTCACATGACGGTGGTGACGGTGACAACAATTTGGCTATAGGTACAATAAAAGTCAATTAGGTCTAGATGTTGTTCAAATGCAAGTGAAAATTATACTTAAATGGCCGACGTACGTAACAGTTATACATTTTTAAAAGCAGTTCAGTGACAATGAAATGCAGTCAGAATTTAGCAATCCAGATTTCATAACGTAATGTTTTTACGCATATTTTTGATTACGTGGTAAGTCTAATTCATGTTTTTGTTGTAGTTTGTTGATAGGATAATTCATTAATAACAAGATGAACGTATACTTAGTCGTAATAGTGGGAACATTGGTTGTTTTCTCGAAATTAATGCAAATTTTGGTCGTACGTTTGTGGCTTATTGAAATAAGTATCATTTTAGATAAAAACCTAAGTAAGAAGGTGTTTGAAGTACATACATTATATTATTAATACAAGTTTACGAGTACAGTATTGCCTCACCTATATCCGAAAAAAAATTGATAAGTTTCTTATTTATTTCATTGTATGTTTGAGAAAAGCACTATACATACCTCGGCGTGAAAAGGGGTTGCCAGCCTCGTGACTACCCGGCCTCGCTACGCTCGGCCGTCTATATGTACTCGGCCGGCAACCCCCTACTTCCCGGCCTCTGTAGTAATGTACTATTGTTGTGTTTACTGTGTATTATCTCTTGTTTTTCACGGGCTAGCTGTCACTTAATAGCATTATTAACTTCTTAATTAAAGCCCTGTTACTCGTACACTTGTCCTAGTTAGCTTCCTAAATGATTGTTTCTAAATTTAGTCAAGTCTAACCGCATTTAGTAAGTAAATTTACTATTGAAACAAGTTAGGATCCTAATTAGGATGCTAGTTAGGACACTAAAAAAAGTAAAGTGTAACAGGGCTCTTAGACTTATATAAGTATAGACTTAGAGAAATATAAGTTATATCACATAAATAATCATTCCGTAGCATGAAACAGCAGTATCAATTTTACTCAAATCGGCCTCTAAGCCCACTGTGATTTCTTCCCTGCGTCAAAAAAAACCACTGTAACTGTAACTAAAAGCCTTGTTACACTTTACTTTTTTTAGTGTCCTAACTAGCATCCTAATTAGGATCCTAACTTTTTTAAACAGTAAATTTACCTGCTAAATGTTGTTACACTTGGCTAAATTTAGTCACTCATTTAGAAGTACTTTAGTCATTTAGGAAGCTACATAACATCTCGGCTATGCCCACTGGGCGGAACTATTTTTGACGGGCACAGGTCGTCCCCTTGAGCTTGAGGTCGTCCCCTTGAGCTGCGAAGCTAACTAGGAAAAATGTAACAGGGCTTTAAGGCTTGTGGATACTAGACGGCATCTATGGAGTGAGTACCAATATTAGGCGCAAAACATTTGAGCGGAATTAGGCCACAATAGACAAAAATCTGCCGGAAGGTGTCTATGGACTGCATACAGAAATTCAGCCACCATAAATAGATTCCGCCTTCTGGCTGATTTTTCTCTATGGTAGCTGAATTTCGCTAAGTATGTGTTTAGCCATAGCTTTAACTAACTTTTTAATATTTCACAGGCCCGGCGCGCATGATCCATAGCAGTTTTGAATGCGTTGTTTATTTTATTTGATGGTTTTGATATTTTACTGGAGTTACCTGGAACATACAAATTTTGGGACACTTTTCTCTCTTATATTCTTCTTATGATCTTATGAATCGAAAGAGCTAATAGCTCATGGATATGGTAGTTCTTACGGGGTGTGGCCTTTCAAAGCCGGCATGGCCGATTTTTTTATATGTTAATAGTGATGAAATACTTTGGCAAGAGTTTCCGACCTCAGAATCACACCGGGTCAATGTCAAATAAAATAAAATAAACACTAACATTTTCGTGTTATTTTTGTTTTCTAACAAAGGACGTATAAATGACGGCAAAAGTTCCCAAATACACTGTATAGTAGACTATATTTGCAATATAATGAGCCTTATTTACTAATACCTCATAGTTCTCGAGAAACAACTCTTCAAAGTAGCACGTATTTTTTCAATATGTATGTTGAATGAGTTGTATCTGAGACTTATCTCAGTTACAACCCATTCAACATACATATTAAGATGAAACCCGGTTAACATACAGTTACCAGCTCTAAGTTTATAATGTTGCTAGTTATAGTACTAGGATACCAAAACTGCCAGTCCTTTGTTAGAAAAAAAATTAAAAACCAAAAATAGCTCGAAAATTTTAGTGTTTTTTTGACACTGATCCGATGTGGTGTAATTCTGAGGTCGCAAACTCTTGCCTAATAAGTATTTCATCACTATTAACATATAAAAAAATCAGCCATACTTGATTTGATGTAAGGCAAATTTGTACTGATTCTGAATTAATGTCACATATTTTTTTACATATTAAAAAAGTAGTATAGACAACTTTAAATAAATAGACTATATACAACAGGTTTTCCCAGTGGGCTACAGTATGAGGTTCTTCAAAAAAGGAGTGTATAGGTTCCTAAAGGGTAGGCAACGCGCATGTAAATCCTCTGGGGTTGCAGGCGTCCATAGGCTACGGTAACTGCTTTCCACCAGGCGGGCCGTATGCTTGTTTGCCACCGTCGTGGTATAAAAAAAAAAAAAAAAACAACAAACTTACATGAGCTAACTTTTTCGGTTAAATAGACATCAAGCCGCGGAGGACGCGCATCTTCAAATGAGAACACCCGACCACGGCTCGTCCAATAGTGGTCGAAACGGTCGAAGAATCGGACCACGAACTCGCCGGGGCGATGCTTGATGGACATTACGGTGTTTGATATCTCGCTCGGGTGAAGTATTAAGCCGGGCCACCATCTAAAAATAAACTTAAGTTTCACTTTTCTTTACCGATTGGTCCCTTTATACTTTACTTTGGATCTGCTTTAGACTTCGACGTTCTTCGACGACTCGGGCATGTCCTTAAACTACGTCCAAAAGAGAAGTATGGGCACTGTGAATGTCATTTCGCTTAAATCTGGAGCAGAACTGGGTAAATAACTCCACCTTACAGCAAACCACAGCCAAATAGCACTATAGACCCTACTCATAGTGGTGTGTTTCTGCCGGTGAGTAAGATCGCCAGAACTCAAAAGAGAATGGAGGATGTTGACGATGGGGGGGACCCTCTTGTTCCTTTAGCCGTCAACACAGTGAATCCTTTTTTATATTTAAGTGTCGGCAATGCGCAGTTACATCTCTGGCGTTGCAGGCGTCCATTTTGATTTATAATCGACGGTAATTTCTACTAAAAGTCGACGTCCAAGGAAAAGTTTTAAAAGTGTCAATTCTTTTAAATGTATGTGAAACCTATATATTAGGGCCTTAGCAGTAGGGCCGTGTCGTACAGTTGTGATCGTAGTCCACACATTTTTTCCTGTAATATTTTTGCTTTTCAGTTTACTACGAATAAAATGTATGATTTGATTTGATATTGTTCAACGGTTTCTGAATCTGAACGCACCTATAATGTCCAAGTTTCACCCAAACGATATCCCCATACAGAGGGAGCTTTCCGTTTTCACAATCCCGACATAAGTACTCGTAACTGCCTGAAATTAAAAATTCAAGGTTACGGGTAGGACACTATCAAGGGCAGGACAGCACGAACTATTAGACTAATAAACATCTGGATGTAATTCACTGAAAACGTTTATATGTATGTAGGTAAATATAATTGATATGACTTTTGTAGCAGGCGCTTAATTCATTTTTGCAAACAAAAGTTAGTGATGTCCTAACTCTAGGTACATATTTATGATTGTAGTAAGCTAGATAAATATGGAATTGTTATAGAAATATTTAATTTCTTGCACGTGGTTATACCTACTGTGTGTATACCTAATAAAAATACCATGGTGGTTCTGCTGGAAAGACACCCTACCAACATGCCGAAACCATTAATGAATAGGGGTCTTGACCCCCGCTCTGGGTCGTTCCTGCTGCAAAGGTTGTCCATCGCGATCCAACGCGGAAACGCAGCGAGCGTGATGGGCACTTTTGCACCGGGAGCAGCTCGGAGTGGGTTTTTTGTAGATTAGATTTATTTTATAAGTTTAGAATTATTTTATTTTATTTAAATTTTTATTCAATATAATAATAATAATAAATATTCTTTATTGTGCCGTTGTGCACCACATGAGAAAAGAGAAAAATATACAGCGATACAGTTATAAAAACTAGGTAACAACAGGCGGTCTTATCGCTAAAAAGCGATCTCTACCAGACAACCTATACCAATATTTAATTTATTATTTAATATTATTTATTATTAATATTATTATTTATGTCTTGTAATATTAATGAGTATTATTTTTAATGATTATAGAATTTCATAGATTTAACATATAGTCTGATGGCTAACCAAAAAGTGCAGTAACCGTAGAAGTAATAAGCTACACTCATGCCTTTTTATGGACCGGGCGGCCACCTTATGATCACTTACCTCATCGAGGAGCAGTTTGCAACCTTATTCATCGAAAAGTAAAAATTTAATAGATCCCAAATCACTTGGTCGGCCTGGTCAAAAGCTGGTCCTTTCCATTTTCGGACACTTTTAGTGGTGCAATTTTGGGAGTGTTTTTACCTTATCGAGTACGGACGAAAACGGAACGGACCCGGTTATACCCAGAATTACCAAGTGATTTGTGACCAATTAAACTTTTATTCCATGGACAGCGCGCCGCATTAATGCCTCAATCCTAGCGGAATTAAAAGTCCAGTGCTTATCAACCATCTGCCACCAGCGAATCCTCCAGTTCTTCGGACACGTGGCCAGACGGAAGCCAAACAACTTGGAAAAACGCATTGTGGTTGGCCGCGTGGCCCGTTGGGTCGACATAGTGAAGAAGGCCTGCCCAGGTTCCATACAAGAGCCTATCATCCGAACAGTAGAAGATCGTGCAGTTTGGAGAGCCTTGGTTATGAATTCAAACACTTCATCTGATCCCTACCCTCAGCCATGAGGAAACGAGGAAGAGAAACTTTTATTTTCGATGATTAAAGGTTCCAAACTGCTCTTCGATGAGGTAAGTATTCATACGATAACCGACTGGTATAGACCAGTCTGTTAATCATACTGTCTGTTTCATACGATCACTACTAATAGTAGTAGTGATCGTATGAAACAGACAGTATGATTCTCTCTGTCTATGCTTGGAGTGATCCTGGCGATAACTTTTTCTATATATTGAAATTCATTACGGCCGATGTCGTTCTGCCGCTCCCAGCGAGCATAACACGACTATTTGTAATCGAACGAGCGGAGCGTAAGCGAAGTGAAGTTCTTACAAACAACTTCTGGCTACTGGGACGTTTCGGCAATTCGATGGCTGTTTGATTTTGAGAGTTTGTTATGTTGTGTTTTCTGATCTTTATGAAATTAGTTGGGGTTGTAGCAGAGATCAATATAATTTGAGAGTTCGTATATGAGCAGGATCGGTCAACGGGTTATGGAGCTAGAAGGCGCGAAAAAATCATCACATGGGTCTTGTTATATTGGTCATTAAGTTTGCAAGTAAGTGCGAGTTCTCAGTTCGAGGCGGACTATTAGTAATAATCACTTTCAACATCGATATTCAGACAGGCCGCGTGGAAAGCGGCTGGGCACTGCTCACACCACACGAGGGCTCTGCCAAGGCCGCAAACGAAGCACCAGCTCGCGTTCACGTGCCACGGTATCTTGCTCCTGTAAGTGTAAAACAGGGTTAATGGCTAATAATTATCGAACGAGCGGAGCGTAAGCGAAGCGAAGTTCTTACAGACAACTTCGGACACAACTATGGGACGTCTCGGCATTTCGATGGCTTATTGATTTTGATAGTTTGTTCCGCGATAACTTTAATCATATTTTTCAGATCTTTATGAAATTTTGTGGGGTTGTAGCAGAAATAGTTTGTGGCACAAACAGAAATTAGAGCATCTGCCCTACTACACAATTTTAAAAATAACATTTCATGGAATAAAATCCAAACCAGTGCAATCTCCGATAAGTAATTATATTAAATAGGTAAGTGCTTATAAACTACCTAACTATGTAATTCAATTTATACTCCACGTCAGTGTTTCTACTAGTATGTTAAAATAGCATTGAGAGAAATATTAAAAAAAAAACTTTAAATATGTGTAAATAAATCCAAAAGACTTACCTTTGCTCAAAAATACAAAATTATTCTGATTATTTATTCAAATATTTAATTTAAATGATGATTATGATGAAAATTGAATAAGCATTCAACTTACCTTTTCTGATAGTGCCTCGGACATATAATGTCTGACCCCGTAAGAATCTGTGTGCCTGCAGGCAAACATCTAGAGTCCGAGTGATAGGTTGCAGGGCATTCAACACATTTCACTAACTCATCGTCATCACACAACCAGGTTTTGAGTGTTTTAGGATCTTCAGAAACGCATGTGTGACAAACATGCCTAGGACATGACAAAAATTCTTCATTTTCATTATCATGACAGTATTCCGTCTGGGGCCAGTGAACTAAAAACACTAAACATTCTAAATGATATTTCTTGTGACAGTAAGCTACTTGGCATTTCACATTCTCTTTTGCGCTCTTAGACGATTTTGATTTACAAACAAAACAAATTGAAGTCTCGTTTAGGCAGTTATTGCATTTATACTCGAAATTATCTATCGCTACTTTCAGCTTCAAGTCGTCTATTTCACAGTCTCCTGCCTCAATCCAGTCTGTATCTTGGTTTTCATATTTTTGATTTTCTATCAACAATTCTTTAAGTTTAGGCTCCCATTGAGTTTCAAAAATTTCAGCTTCTACAGTCATATGGCATTCTATATCTATAGAATTGGTTTGATCTGTAGAACAAGTGTGTTGAGATTCTTTATGACTTCCAGAGTCTGATACAAGGTCTTTTGGCTTACGACCCTTGTTACGACCTCTTTTTTTCTTTCTACCTCTAGATACTAATACGTCTTTAGTTTCTTGTTCTTTCTTACCGCAGTCTCTATGGAATTTACCATAACAACCTTTACACTGAACAAGATCAGACACATACCTCACGGGAGGAAGGTAGCAAATTTCACATACACTTTCTCTGACATAACCGTCAAATAAATTTGGTTTCGGTTGTGTTAATTGTTCAAAATATAAATCTATTTCTTTGCAGTCTTGTATATCATCCCTATCTGATACTTCTGATTCTTCTTCACAAATATCTCCATTATGTGTTTTTGAAGTATGTATGTACTTGTCTATTGGCATGCGTTCAATTCTGACTTCACAGTCTCGGAAAACAGGTTGTCCATAACTGGGCTCAAATGCCAGCTCTGTTTTACAAATCTTCAGTTTAGACTGGTCAAAATAAACTGAAACATATATAATTCATAAGATTTAAGCTAACATTAACATTATATTGAGACCTAAGCAAGCAAACAATTAACAAAATTGTATGTCGTTGCTTTTCTAATACAACATATTTTACCGTACTGCGAGGAAAATACAACTTGTAAAATATTAAAAATCTAAATCAAATGAAGGCCATTAAAAATTTATAATTTCAAATCATCCCTCTTAAATCCACCCTACCAGATAATATGAAGAAATAATTCAAAACTTGTCTTAAACAACTTTATTAATTTGAAATGTAATCAATTAATTTCCCCGCTGCTTTCAAAGTTCTACTTTTGTGAAAACTAAATTGTGTTGCAATTTGCTACTTATAATACTCATATAGTACCTACTTAATTATTTACTCATAGAATTCTTACAACCACTATTAAAGATTATTATCTATATTTGTGTTTCCGAGTTCCCAATATTTAATTTTTAATTTTTTGATATTATTGACCATGTTAGCCTAAAATCTTAGAATAGTAATATTTAGTAGAGACAATAGACTACTTACTGCTATCAACATGTCTTCTCTTTGGAGATTGTACCAGCTCTGGGCCGAACACAAGTTCTTCCTTCACTTGGTGGTCGGTGTACAAATCAGCCTGAGCCTCGCTGTAGCTTAGGTCTTCATTCTCGCTCCAATTTGGTTCTTGCTTCACATGTACATCTTCCATGGACATATTTAAATAGCCAATGGTCGCTTTTATAATTCACCAAGGACATCAACGTACCGTCACGAATTGAACCTGATATTGAACCTGGACAATAGGATCGCCACACCGACCCCTGCCATCATCTAATCTAACGGCTCGCGATATTGACCATCGGTTTACTTTTGCTTTAAACGAAAATAAACGGCAGTTTTAATGATCGATTTAATTATGATAAGACGATATTCAACAATCAAGAAATGGTACGAGTACATAGACATAAACAAAAAGGAAGATGAGTGACGTTCATAGTAAAAAAAACTTAAACGTGTTCCACCACCCTTAAATGTGTTACACAGTTGCAAAATACTACACACCGCTATAATGAATGTGCATCATGGGCAAAAGAGATAAACCTATATAGTAAACACGGGTATGCAAGGGAGACCTCCATATTTTGTGAATTGCACAAAGTGTGACTGAGAGACTCTGCCACACGACTAATTCAATATAGGTCCCGGAACCTATATTTGATGGCACACAATCGAGCGCCTGGTACCCTATCTCCCTTTTTGTATAAATCAATGTACGAGTACTTAAAGGTATTTCAAATGGTCTGAAAATGAAATAATTTGAATAATAATTATGCTTAAGGACGAAAATAAACAACAACCATCAGACCCAAGTGGTTCCATCCCAGCGAGTGAACTGAACGACCTTACCACCACACCACCACCCGCCACCACACCACTGCACCAAAACCCTCAAAGAAACCTAATATCCTAAGTCTATGACCAGCACCACACCACGTGAAATGGAATGGACTGGACGTGAGACTGACAATTGACGGTTGCAGTACAGAGTTGCCACTGACAAATAAGTTTTAAATGTCCACTTTCTACGATATTTCCGTTTTGTCGCGTATTTTCTGATAACAAGCTAAAATATACGTGTTTTTTTAAAGAAATCAACATTGAACAAATAATAAATGGTCATTTTTTGTTTCAAACAAGTTAAATAAAATCCTGATTGATTTAAATTACCTGGAACGAAACTATAACAAGCGCTAGCCCCTAGACTAGCCCCGGACTGTCAAGAGTGTCAAGTGTCAAATCAAAACAAAATTCAACGCATGCCGTTTATTTCAACTATTTTGTCGACATTGTTATAGTCGCGTAGTAATTTCTCCATTCTCAATTTGTGGAGGACGCTTCTACTATCCTTGAAACAACAGTTTTATCTTATCTAACGTCGTTTTAACAAACATAAACAAATGCGAAACGCAATTCAACATGTCGCTTGAAGATCGTGTAAAAAAAGAGAATATTGCTGTTAAGGATGAACCAGAATGGGACACAGAGCTTGTGAAGTTGAAGCAACCTGTTAAAAATGAACCTACATGGGTCACAGAGGTTGTGAATTATGAGCAACAGTCAGAGGACGAGAGTGAGGCGGCTCGCGCTGAGCTGTATGCTGACCACCAGGTGAAGGACGAGCTTGTGCTGGGCCCGGAGGTTCCACAGTTGCCTGACAGTGCTTATGCAGTCCGAAGTAAGTTGTATGATTGTACTATATCAACCAACTTAATATTTCAAAGCAAGGAGGTTCTCAATTTGGCCTGACATTTGTTATTATTTCTTTTTTTTGTTGTACAATTTTTTTTATGTTTGTTCAAATATTATAGGCACACGTATAGTGAGTATTTATCTTTTTTACCACTGCTTTAATCAAGCATTAGGCCTACTGTGCAAACTAATCCAATGAATTAGTATAGGCACTATTGAAGCGACTCCCGACTGTCCTTAAAACTCAGAGGAGATACAAGGGAAATAGGGAGTGTAGGGAGTAGGAGGGTGTAGTTATGGCATAGAGAACCTTATTAGGGAGTTATGGTTATACTTAATGTTATGTCATTAATTGTTTTTTTTTTTACTCTGACTTTTCGAACAAGCGGAGGGAAAGCAAAGCGAAGTATTTGATTTTAAATAGTTGTTCCGCTATAGCTTTTAACGTTTTTCTGATCTATATGAAAGAGCTAGAACGCGTGAAATGATCTTCATAAGGGGTCTTGTTCTACTCGTATTAGTCAACTCGTTTGCAAGTAAATTGCATTCAAGACTGACTACTAGTTAAGTTATCGAACGAGCAGAGTGTAAGCGAAGTAAAGTTCTTACAGACAATTTCGGACAGAACTGTCACCTGGCTGCTGAGACGTCTCGGTATTTCAATGGCTTTTTGATGGACTCCTAGTAATATTTAAATATAACCTCAACACTCTTTGGCAACAATGTATATCTGTTCTACTGTATGTCATGAATCCAGAACTACTATTTTGTTAAAACATGTGACCAGATTCTTGCTGTTAATAATACTCTTGAATCAGAGATAAAATGCCTAAATTGATAAATAAAGACATTTCATTTGCATGCAATGGACTGGAGGAGTTCATCTTTTGTTACTATGTCAGCGGGGCCATTTTTGGATTTATTTAAGTTTTACATACAAATTGCTATGTTAATTTTATTTTATTATAATATTTAATGATTACATTATTTTATTTGTATTCAAGAGTTCTTTATAGTTGAGTTTTTAATTTTACATATATATTTTTCTACTCTATAATAGTGTCATTTATAGTGACCTTTAATGGCTATTAAATTAGGTGTATATATGTATGGGCTATTGAAAATAAAACAGTTTTTTGTTTCCATAAACAATTATGGATACAAAAAAATCACAATTTGTATTTTTGGATACCCTACTGGATTCTAGCGATTTTTATGATATACTTATTGGATCTTCCCATATTATGATGCCAGGGAGATGTTTGAGCAAGCTCTTGAGTAAGTGAATATGGGAATAATTACACAAAAAATCTCCTTGGGTCGAAGTTTATCCATAATAATGTAATAAGCCTTTTTTACAGTCATTTACTGTCTTGCTTTGCAGTATAGGCCTCCCCAAGTTTTTGCCTTGCCAATCTGTCTCTTGCCGTTCTCATCCATGTTGTTCCTGCTATGTTCTTTATGTCGTCCTCCCATCTACGATATTAGCCACTTTGTTTTCTCTTATTGTATCTAGGGCACCACTCTACTCTATCATATCTTTAGCCCAATTTTATTTCTTAGTTAACATCCATATGGGTCCCGTACTTAATAAGATAAGATGATGCTTGCGATCCACCGCGAACGTCTGAAATTTAAGTTCTTTATCTTCCTCTCTATCGCTCTTGTTTATTCGAAAGATAGTGATGCAAACAGAAGATATGCTAGGGCATGGCAGATCATTGTGGTTTAAGGGTTAAAGCACAAACATAAATTTGACAATATTTTGTTTCAGATGCTCTCAATCTTCAAGTGAAAACTTGCAAGCCAGATCCGGATTTAGAGTCTAAAAGCAGCTATGCGTTTCCCAAGCTCCAAGACTGTTATGTAAGACTTAAGCGCATTTCAATCAACAAGTTGATTAACCAATGTGGTAAATTGAAGGTCGCTACACGCAGCCATTCTCATTCTGAAGATGACAATCCAAGAACGAAAGCTAATCGAAATAATGCTTGCATTTGCAATACTTGTAATAAAAGGTTTTCAGACAAAATGCATTTGCAGAGGCATGCATTGGTACATGTCGTTGATAAATCTAGTAAAACTTGCAGTAATTGTAACCAACAATTTTCATCAAGATCAGAATTGATTAAGCATATTCGGAAACATTTAGGAGAAACAACATGCCAAATTTGTTACAAAACTTTCGCTAGCCCATACTCTTTGGATTCACATAGATTAATACACACTGGTGAGATGCCATTTATTTGTGATATATGTGACCACTGCTTCAGATGTAAATCTAATTTGGTTGTTCACATGAAAAAGCATTTTGGAACAACTTACTCGTGTGACGAATGCTCTAAGGATTTTACATGTAAATTTAATCTTTTATCTCATAAAAAAGATCATACAGGAGATAAACCATTCAAGTGCGAAGTATGTAACAGAAAATTTAGTGCTAAAAATAATTTAAAGAAGCACAAATTAACTCACATGGAGAAGAAACGTTTTTCATGCGATTTATGTCAAAAACAGTTTATTCGTAGAGATAATTTAAACAAACACCTACGGATTCACAAAGGAAAACAATACACGTGCAAAATCTGCAAAAAGGGTTTCAAGTACAAGGAAAATCTAGTGTACCATTTAAAAATGCATTCTCAAGCTAATAACAAACCTCACAAATGTGAATTTTGTGGAAATAGTTTTAGAATCAAATCCCATTTACTCAGGCATAAATTGATACACACAGGAGAGAAGCCATTTTCTTGTGAAGTTTGTGAAATGTCGTTTAGACATAAGTCAAGTTTAACCAGTCATATGAGAACGCATACTGGGGAGCAACCATATGCTTGCGATATGTGTTCAAAGCGGTTCACTACAATTGGCAATTGTAATGCGCATAAGCGTGTACATAGATAAAATATTATATTTACGACGAGCTGTCCTTTGAAGAAGATTCATTTGATTATTAAAATTATGGAATAATTGTCTTGTGTTTTAGGTTTTGTACAGACGAACAGTATTTACATACACTGCAAAATGGTAGTTTGCGGGCAAATGCAGTTGACGACACTTTATCAAAACTGCACTGCTCGTTATATTGTCGTCATATTGAAGTTGTTTGAACTGTAACAAAACATCATTACTACCATACCTATTACACGTGATCCCTGGGTAGTGCTAAAAGAGTAACAAACTTGGCAGCTGCACTGTCTCATCTGGACCTCGCAGCACTCACTGGATTTTCTTTATCATCTGCTTTCCCACTACTACTACCCCAGGGATGAAATGCCTATCTATAATAAATAATAAATAAATAATAAAAATTACTACCATACAGTCGGTGTGCGGTCGGTACTGCAAGTTAACTGCACGCGGACTGCGCAGTTAAAGTTTTGGTTAAATTGCGTCATCTGACATGCCCTCGAACTGCTATTTTGGAGTTTAAATGCTGTCTTGTCTATCGGCCGTTATATTTCGAAAAAAATAGAAATAAAATTTATTTTATTTAATCCTCAGAAGAGAAGATACGTATTGTTTTTAATTATAATTATGTCAAGTCTTATGTTCTGTTCAGGGGGCTTAGCCAAGATGACAATCGTTTGCAGAAAACGAATCGAAACGCTATCCGTCTCTCTATTGCACTAATATGGAAGAGTGAGCGAGAGCATGTAGCGTATCGTTTCGTTTTCTGCAAACGATTGTCATCTTGGCTACAGGGCCTGTTTTCACTATTTATCTATTATTACGTCCTACCTGATTAAGTTTATTTAGTACAAATACCAACAGTATTTTTTGATTTATTTTAAAGGCCATACATTTTTAATTTATACTATGCATGTAGAAAATGGTGCTAATTTAAATTACAATTAATGAAATAAAAGAGATAGTTTGAAATAATAATTTGGTTTTATTAAATAAGTATAACAACAACTTAGTTTGTAATTTAACCCAGTGTAGGTGAACCATTCGGTAGGTACAGTCACCGGCAATAGTATCTTCCTACATGAAAGCCGCACAAATATGTGACACGCTCTTATTTGTCGTGCCATAAGAGCGTGTCACATATTTTTGCGGCCTTTGAGTAGGAAGATACTATTGCCGGTGACTGTAGTCTCGATAAAAAAACATGCCTTCAAATAATATACAAAATGGCACATGAAAATTTAAAACAAACCTTTGTTTTTTTTCTGTATTTGAAAGTCTTCACCGCGATACAGCCAGCTGACGATAATCGTCTGACAAAATTTCAATTGTACCGCGATGACTAGATTTTTTTTACGTGTTTGGGTGGCTGCCGTTCCTCGACCCACCGACGGAGCGGCAGCTGACGCTCACGAGGTTTTATAACACGTCACTCTTCATCACTATACGAATTATTGAACGGGACGCGATTGGTCATCAAATGTGTTCCTGGCTTACTACATACTGTCTATATACTTTGTTACTGCAATGCAGACATTCGATCTATGGTTTAGTTCGACTAAATATAAAAAAAAACATTTTTGTCGATATGTCATAGAATATACTAAAATACCAAAAAAATATATACATGTATACAAAGTCGGTATATATGTACATATCTATATAACAAAAAAATATGACGGGCCGGCAACAAATAACTACATTAGTAGGGGTTTCTCTCAGTACCAAAGTGAAGGAAATTGTGCGCATCGAGAAAAAGTTGTATATTTTTTTTAGTATTGGAGGACCGTAAAATTTTTGGTCCTTCACGTCAAAATCAGGGGTTTTAAAGATATGGATTTATACTTTTTTAATATCAAAAATGAATTCTGCATATCAGGAGTGCGATTTTTGAATCTCACCAAGTGACTAATTCTCACCGATGTGAGTGATTTCCGATAGTAAATCACTCACATCGGTGAGATTTAGTCACTTGGTGAGATTCAAAAATCGCACTCCTGTTTTATACGGAAATGATACCACACAACCCCTTGCAGCCAAAACCAGAGAGTAATAAGTGACTTATTACTCTCAGGCCAAACGTTGCACCGGTGGACACTAAGATTCTCCTGAATGGTGAATGTTTAGAGATAGTAGATAAAGCAGTGTTCCTTGGTTCGACGTTGGACAAAAATCTACAATGGAGTCCTCATATAAGAAAACTCGCTCTTCGATTAAGCTCGGCCGCTCATGCCGTTAGGAGAATTAGACAATTAACGAATATTGACACAGCTCGCTTAGTTTATCACAGTTATTTTCATAGTGTAATGTCATATGGTATTCTGGTTTGGGGCAAAGCAGCTGACATACAGACTATATTTGTTTTACAAAAAAGAGCCATCCGCTTTCTGTATAACTTAAAGGCAGGTGCATCAGTTAGAGAACTATTTAAAGAAATTAATATTTTAACTGTTGCTTCCTAATATAGCTATGACTATATTATTTATGTTGTAAAGAATATACATACATTCAAAAAAAATTCTGACATCCACAGCTATAACACTAGAAATAAAAACAAGCTTGCTATCAGAAGTAGTCGTATCCGCAAGGCATATAAGTCATTTTTTGGTCAAGGCATTCACATTTATAACAAGTTACCCGTCGATGCTTTAAATTTATCATTTCCCGCTCTTAAGAAATATTTGAAAAAAACTTTAATGTCAAAGGGTCGAGGACTATATGACGGACAAACATGCATGGCCCAAACCAGAAACTACTACAAAATCATCTAAGATTTAGAGGACACAGTTCAGATAGGAAAGCATATCAAACGTTTTGTGAAGCAATCAGATTTGGATTTTATTATTATTATTTTATTTTAATTAAACAATACGTACATTGTATATCTCTCAAGCTGTTTTGATATGTCTTCTTATAGAACTACGCATTATTGTGTATCTTTAAGATATAATATTACTGTATTACTGTTTTGAAAAAATAAGTCTCGCCGAGTTTCTTGCCGGTCATAAATAATACTTCTCGGGTCAGAGGTGTAGGGTTAGAACCGGTGGTAGTTTTTCTTTTTCTCTCTGACGTTCATAAGTGCATTGTAATGTGCCTAAATAGAAGAATAAATATCTTTTATCTTTTTATCTTTTATCTGGTTGCACTCAAAACACATTATTTTTTAGAACGTTGTTTAATTAATTAATATCATTCATTTTTAATGCAGTTTTTAAATACATACATTTTTAAGCCCTTTACAATACAAAAACTACGCGAAAAAAATCATTCGCGTCGTGGTGTATATGTTTTCTCCATATTAGTATGTATCGAAAATCAATGTGAAACGTGAACATCCGTAGTGTATTGACCTTAAAATATATGTATTGTTTATTCTTAAGTCTGTTTTGCTCAGAATACCTTCTACAAATTAAAAACACCGGCCTAGTGCGAGTCGGTCTCGCGCACCGAGGGTTCCGTACAAACCTGTAGGTATATAAGTAGGTATGTATAGTTGAGCTTACTGTGGTACTAGGTTGACTTGTGTAAGGTTGTCCCATAATATTTATTTATTTATTTATTTAAGTATAAGTTCACCCATTGCGTTGACATAGAAGTTTGATTTTGTTACAGCTGAAAGGTATTATAGGCCTGAGTATTTGATATGAATTTCAATTTAATACCTCTACGCGTTTACGAGGAAAAAGTAGTAAGTTTAAAATTTAAGAAAATATTTTTTGTATGTTTTTATTAAAAATGACTACTTTTCGTAATTTTTCCTTTGTCTGTGCTATATGAAGTTTCTTTGTGCCAAGTTTACGGGAAGTAGGTACCCTTTAGGTTTTGAGTTTCTTGCGAGTACTTAATTTCAAAATATGCGACTTAAATTGCTATTTCTTTTGATTGCGTTGACATAAAAGTTTGGTTTTGCTACATCTGATTTTTCATTAGGGATCCCTGATTTTGACGTGAAGGTCCAAAAATTTTACAGACCTCCAATACTATAAAATATTCATCGTGGGGCACTCTATCCATGGTCAAAAATTCACAACTTTTTCACGAGGCGCACAAGTTTTTCAATTTCAAGCTCTGCTACATTGAGTATGGCCCGACATGATCAATCGATTTTAGACGCGTAGGTCAGAAGTCGTAGGTTTAATAACAATGATTAGCGAAAAAATAACTCGCCTATCTCGATTTATCGCAATGTGACCTAGTACAACAATAATATTTTTGCGAAATTGTCAGCATAAACAAAACTATTAAAATCCAGTTAATTTATCTTAAGCCGCGGCACTATAAACAGTGTGAGAGGAACCGCCGCCGCTCCACTTCTGTGGTGTCCGTCGCCACGTTCTACGATCTCTGCTCCGTCGGTAGTTCCGAAGCCACTCAGTGTCCCTGTACTGCCGGTCCACCGCTTCCGAGCTTCCAGTTCACCATTATCCTTCGCGACGTCCCGAGGCTCTCTAGTCCGAGTTTCGAAGTCTCCGCCAATGTCCCTGTATCAGCCAGTCTACCGGTGAAGAGCTTCGAGTTATCTTTCTACTTTTGCAATCACCTAAATTGAAGATGTGTGCTGTGTTTACTTCTCTGTGTGAGTTTAATATTTCAAAAATTTTATTTTCATATTTATTTCGGTATTCCCTGAAGTCAGCACCGTGCTACGTACTTTTATTTTTAATTCCACGACAGTGGCAAACAAGCATACGGCCTGCCTGATAGTAAGCAGCTTCCGTAGCCTATGGACGCTTCCAATTCCAGAGGTGTCACATGTGCGTTGCTGACCCTTTACAGGGAGGATTCACTGTGTTGGCGGCTAAAGGAATAAGAGGGTCCCTCATCGTCAACACACTGGGTCCTCTTTGAGCTATTTGGCAAACTTACTCACTAGCAGGAACACAACACTATGAGTAGGGTCTAGTGCTATTTGGCTGTGGCTTTCTGTAAGGTGGAGGTATTTCCCCAGTCGGACTCTTCTCCAAATTTGAGCGAGATGACTTTCGCACTACCCATACCTCTCTTGTGGAACTAGTTTAAGGACATTCCCGTGTCCGGACGTAGTTTAAAGAGTCAAAAACTTCTTGTCAAATGTTCTAATTTAAAGTAAAGAATCACGATTGTCTCGCCTGGTCGCGGTCGTGAGTGCTACGCCTATCTATGGACATTAGTACAGTCGCCATCAAATATATCGGAGCTGCCAGGTTACTCAAAAATATCTGAACATGCACTTTATCGCTTTGAAAATAGAGGCGTTGTTTAGATATTTGTGACCACCTTGGCCGCTCCGATATATCTGATGGTGACTACAGTACGCACCCAGTGCGGTAAAATAAATCCCACCAAAAACATATATGTAAAAAAGGAGAGCCAAGTTCAATACAAAAATTATGCTCTGCTATGGGCTTCGCCGCAAAAAGAATGGAGATCTAAATGAGTGCCAAGTTCTATGCTCTATGCTATTATTTGGATAGTTTCAAATATCTGCTTGTAACGGTTCCAACGATACAATTGTTTTTTTTTGTATGGGGACCCCTTCTATTTTTTAACTTTTTTTTATTTTTAGATTTTTTCCTACGCTTGCACACCATTACCGAGCTGGATTCCAAATTTCATCTTTCTAGGTCATCTGGAAGTAGGTTAGATGTAGGTACTATATGTCAGTCAGTCAGTCAGTGCTAAAACTTACGACTTTTTGACCTTCATATCTTTATAACCGTTTGAGCTAGCTTCATGAAATTTGGGCTTCTAGATGTCCTTATGGATAAAATTAAACACACGTAGTTTTATGTGTTTACGTTAAAGAGGTTTTGAGTTATAGAAGGGTCAAAAGTGGCACCAAGTGGTTCGTGTAAATATACACTTGGCGCTGGCAAGCCAGTTCCTTTGCTTGAACTTGGCTTGACACGCTGCCGCGTGTCTAGATAAATATTATAGGACAATCTTACACAAACCGACCTAGTCCCACAGTAAGCTCAATAAGGCTTGTGTTGTGGTACTAGACGACGATATATATAATAAATGGATATGGATAAATACTTAAATATATAGAAAACATCCATAACTCAGGTACAAATATCTGCGATAAACACACAAATAAGTGCCCTGACCAGGATTCGAACCCGGGACCTCCTGCTTCGTAGGCAGGGTCACTACCGACTGGGCTAAGAGGCCGTAATAAAGAATGACAAATCTCAATTCACATCCAGATCGCTTTCAGATCGCTTGTTTATAGCCCCCACCTTCGTCCGGTTCGGCCCAAAAAACCTTTATTACCGCCCGCCGAGCGTACACAATTTTACGTCTTCTCCTGTGTGTGAATGTGAAGTGAGATTTGCCGCTGCGTGCGCGGCCCGTAAATCTCACTTACCGCACGGAATGATCAAATTTTTTGGCGTAACTTTTTGTTTATCCTAGTAATGATCCTAACACAATAAAAAGGTGGAACTTAATAAATTAAAGCCGTAATGGACTAATATTTAGCAGAGCTCAAAATTTAAAGAATTGTGCGCATCGAGAAAAAGTTGTGAATTTTTGACCATGGATAGAGTTTTGCCCCACGTTGAATATTTTTTAGTATAGGAGGTCTGTAAAATTCACGTCAAAATCCTTCACGTCAAAATCAGGGGTATTATTACTCTCTGGTTAAGGCTGCTAGGGGTTGTGTGATATTATTTCCGTATAAAACAGACATGCAATTTTGATAATAAAAAAGTTAAAATCGAAACTAAAATAACAGCTTTGTGGAGAGGAAAAACATTCAAAGAAATATTTTTGTTTAGAACGTTGTGTAACTAATAAATATAATTTATTTTTAAATACAAAAATATTGTAAGAAAGCATATTTAATGCATTTTTTAAATATATACAATTTTAAAGCCTTTACTTTACAAAAACTACGCAAAAAATAATCATTCGCGTCGTGGTGTATATGTTTTCTCCATAATAAGTATGGAAAATCAATAAGAAACGTGAACACCCGTACCGAATTTACCTTAAAATGTATGTATTGCTTATTATTAGTCAATTTTGGTCAGAATACCTTCTACAAAATGGAAACAAAGAATTAAATACGAGTAACACATATTGCTTGACTAACTTAAGTATTAATACTATTAATCGTTATAATTGAAACAAACGTGTTTTTAACTCTTTTTTTTTCATATCTGAATTTTGTAGAAGGTATTCTGAGCAAAAGTGACAAATAATAAACAATAGGTACATACATTTTAAGGTCAATACGCTACGGATGTTTACGTTTCACATTGATTTTCGATACTTACTTACTATGGAGAAAACATAAAGACCTTCAGACACATCCTGGTTCCACCGCTAACACACATATTCAAAATGTGCATTTCTGAAGGAATTTTTCCGAAATGTCTGAAAAAATCCGTTGTAATCCCTGTCTATAAATCTGGTAGCAAAGTTCAAGTAACAAATTATAGGCCGATTTCTCTGTTACCAGCGACATCAAAAATTCTGGAAAAAATTATTAACAATAGACTTGTTCAATATCTGGAGAAGCATTCGCTTTTGGCAAAAACGCAGTTTGGCTTTAGGTCCAAACTATCAACCGGAGATGCTGTACATGAACTGACTGACTATTTAGCTCAGGAATTAGACAAGGGTAACAAGACAATAGGAATCTTCCTGGACCTTGCCAAAGCTTTTGACACTGTTTCTACTTCCATTTTACTGCACAAGCTTGAATCACTAGGCATTAGAGGCACACAGCACAAATTAATCGCGAGCTACCTAGACGGACGTACGCAATGCGTAAAAATAGATAACATTATCAGTTCTGATTTAGAAAACACATCTTTTGGCTTGCCACAAGGAAGCGTTTTGGCCTCAACCCTATTTTTAATTTATATTAATGACCTATGCAATCTAAAAATAGATAGTGGCAAAATCATTTCCTACGCAGATGACACTGTCCTCCTTTTTTCCGCAAAGTCAACAAACGAGGTCTACGAGTACGCACAACGCGGATTTAATGTTGTAACTAACTGGCTAAAACTTCATCTATTAACACTTAACTCTGCCAAAACGAATTTTATAAGTTTTGCCATGCGGAAAACAGATCCGGACGCACATAACCTCAAACTCTACGTACATAACTGTAAAGAAAAATCAAATAATCTTTGTTCATGTCAATCCATAGCTATTACTGACAAAATTAAGTATTTAGGAGTCATGATAGACGAAACCCTCTCCTTTAAAAACCACATTGAAGCATTGTGCAATAGAGTTCGAAAGTTAATGTTTGTATTCAAAAAACTTCGTTCAATCGCTGACCCAAATTTAATCAAGCAAGTATACCTTGCACTATGTCAATCGATACTAACGTACTGCATTTCTTCTTGGGGTGGCACAGCAAAAACTACACTTCTAACCCTAGAAAGAGCTCAGAGAGCGGTACTAAAGGTAGCTACTTCCCGCCCATTCTTATACCCTACTGACCTCCTTTATAAATCATGTGAAGTATTAACTGTTCGTCAATTATATATATTAAGCACAACGCTAAAGCAGCACGCCAGAACTTCCTTTAACCCTGAATATAGAAATAAGAGACGCAAAGATATTGTAGGTATTAAAACAGTACAAAAGAAACACGTATTTTTATCTAGATTCTTTGTCTTTGCGGGCCCATTTTTGTACAACAGGTTAAATGCAACACTAGATATATACCCACTTAGCTATGCCTGATGTAAGAATACTCTACGACGCGCCCTTCAGAAAATGACGTACGATGATACAGAGAAATTACTATTAGTCATAAAATAACTACCTATATACTGTCCTATATATTTAATACTTAAGAACCTACTTATTTTGTTAAGGTGATAAGAGTTTTATTGTGTAATATATAGTTTATAATTGAGTTAATAATTAAAAATTAACTAATTTTGTCCTTCGCTGCCTGAAACACAGGGAATCCTAGTTCAGGCATTTGTTAACCACTTGTCGTTAAAAAAAAAAAATCTTAGTCCGTAAGAACAAACATTGTACTATACTTTTCTCAATAAATTATTTGTATTTGTATTTGTATTTGTATTTGTATTTGTATATACACCACGACGCGAATAATTTTTTCACATAGTTTTTGTATTGTAAAGGCCTTAAAATAGTATATAGGAGGCATATTTAATGCAGTTTTTAAATAAAACTGCATTATATACGCCTCCTAATAACATTTTTTTTATTAAAAAATAAATGATATTTATTACTTATACAACGTTCTAAACAATTTTTTTTTTTTGTGTTTTTCCTCTTTGCAGAACTTTTTGTTAAATATGGATTTTTACTTTTTTAATATCAACAATGAATTCTGCATATCTGTTTTATACGGAATTGATACCAAATGCCCTAGCAGCTTTAACCAGAGAGTAATATCATATTGCACGGGACCCCTGATTTTGACGTGATGTCCAAAAATTTTACGGACCTCCGATACTAAAAAATATTCATCGTAGGGCACTCTATCCATGGTCAAAAATTCACAACTTTTACTCGATGCGCACAATTTTTTTCACTTTTTGTACTGAAAGTAAAAAGTAAACCCTACTATGAGAAAAGGTGACAAATAAAAATACATTAATAATGAATGAAAAGTTTAAATATCGAACGAGTCTTCTAACCAACGGAAAACCTCGTTGTGCCTAGTCATCATTGAATTTATTTTGAAGTTTTTCCGAACTTTGAATATAGAACTCCATACTTATAAGGTCAAGTTACTCGTAAGAGCTAGAAAACTGCCTCATTCATTAGGATTTGTCTAGTGCAAATGCAAGTGACCAATGGGGAAGACCGGTGAAAACTTTTTGTACAGGGCTACTGTCCCAGATTCCATACAATGAGAGAAAGAGACACATACAATGAGAGAAAGAGACAACATAAATGGTCCTTAATTAGTATACAGTCAAAAATCTTTTCTTAGGCAAAAACCTATGGCGTTAAATTTTAATTTTAGTGTATTTCAGAAACCGGTTGATTTTGATTTCGGAGCAATTCGAGACAAAACATTGAGTTATTTTCGCGAAATAAATAAAAACTACTTCGCGCCATACAAATTGTGAGTTTTCAACTGACTTCAAGATTTCGAAGGAGGAGGGTTATCAACTCGTGGGGATCTTTGTTTTTTTTTATGTATGTTCTCTGATTATTCGAAGACGGCTAGACCGATTTGGAAAAATCTTTTTTTGTTGAATGATTATACTTCACAGTTGGTCCCATTGTAACAAGGTCAGGATCTGATGATAGGATCCTGGAGAAATCGAGGGAACTCTTCAACTATTATAGGCACACCTATAGTGACTTGACTATTTTTTACAGCAGTTTGAGCATTTGCTTTTGGAAAGGTGGAAGCTAAGTAAAGTCGATTCTTTTCAACCGACTTCAAGATTTCGAAGGAGGAGGTTATCAATTCGTCGGGATCTTTGTTTTTGCAATTTTATTTTTTATTTATGTTCACCGATTATTCGAAGGCGGCTAGACCGATTTGGAAAATTATTTTTTTATTTGAAAGAGTTGGCCCATTGTAACCAGGTCAGGATCTGATGATGGGATCCTGGAGAAACCGAGGGAACTTTTCAACTATTATAGACACTGCTATTCTAGAAATTTTAAAAATTCAAATGGAGAATATGTAGAATAATAATAATACCTACTTTAAATATATTTTTACATTACTATGTACAGAATGGATTTTTTGAATGCACTAGTGAGGGCAGCTCCTTGTGCAAGGGGTTAAAATGAAGGTAAGTAGAATAAAAGCCTTAAATTAGTAGGCCACTAACCGCCTAAATTTTACTATTCGAACCTTCTCAAGGTCGAGTCCCGACTCGGACTTGGCCAATTTTTTCATCTCATCCATTATTTATGTCTTAGCACTGAAAACGCACTGACTGATTCTCTTTCGTCTTCTGTTAGATGTCTGTTCCTTATAAATTCATAAAAATCAGACATAATTTGATATGACATTGGCGTGAAGAGTCGAAGAGGCCCAAGTTTATTACAAATAGTTGTGTCTCTGTTTCAGGGTCGGCGTCCGCCTACATGCTGCTCACGTTTCTGCTGGTGTCCGCCACCGATGATGATTGGGTTACCACGCAGCAGTGCCAGAAACTTGGCAGGCCGGGGCGGGTCCGTCATCACCAGGAGGACCTTGACGCCTCGACGTTATGGTTAAATATCTGTAATATTGACGAGATTAACGAGGATGACATAATCGGTCTCCCAAATATAACGTCAATTTATTTAGACCAAAATGCCATATCTAAAATAGACCTGGATGTTTTCAGCCACGTCCTGAAATTAGAATATCTGGTTCTACATAATAACAAGTTGCGCGAGCTGCCCATCTTCCCCGAGAACTCGTGTTCAAATCTGAACGAGTTAATACTATCCAAGAATCAACTCACGACATTAAATAATGCCGGAACCTTCTCGGCGTGTACTAAGTTAAAATATCTATATTTGGACAATAATAAAGTTCATGATATTCACCTGGATGTATTCAGTTCGTTGACAGAATTGGAAAAATTATATTTAAATAACAACAATCTAATAATTATCTCGGACCAAATGTTTGTACATAATATAAAGTTACGACAGCTATGGCTAAATAATAACAGATTAACATTCTTACCGCAAGACTTCGCGAGCAGCTTCAAGCGCAGAGGCCCCGGCCTTGACAGGTTTCACTTCCATGATAACCCGCTACGCTGCGCCTGCCTGCTGGAGCTACTGGCGGACGTGAAGAGAGCCGGTGTGTCTTATTACGACTACTGGCGAACATACAACGGAACAGAGCCGACGTGCGTGTACAGTGGCGCGGTGCCGTGCTGCCGATACCCCTCTGGGCTGCTCCCCCCACCCCGCGCCGCGACGGGTGGTGGGCGCTAGCAGTCGCAAGAGCTCTTGCTTACACTAATACTAAAAAAAATCGTGATATTATTATAGTATAGTTACCATTCGGCGGGCCGCGCTTATGTTGTCACGCAGATAACCTCAGTCACTAAAGTAGAGTCTAAAGCATCGTACGGTAATCAAATAAAGGAAGAACGCTGCGACGCGTAGCGCCTGCAGACAGGGAGAGTGAGCGAGACGTCTATCTTTAGGTGTTTCTACTAGTGCTCCTGGTAGTGACCGTGTTTCGTGTACCCGTAGCCGAATCTCCGTTGCCGTGTTACTCGGCAACGGAGATCCGCTCCGTTTGCTCCGTGTGATTCGGCTACGTGTAATTAAGATACGTAGCTACGTGTACACGGAGATACGTATCTTATTTATACGTAGATCGGAACCAGTCGTGACCGTGACGTTTAGTGTAGATTTTATGCGTGTCATTAAGACCCCCGAATGTAATGCAAGGGGCGAGTTTTTAATTTCAGTTTCCATACTTTTGCATTTTAAATAAAGTTTTAAGAGTGATCAAAAATAATGAGATGCAAATATTATGTTGGAGGCAAAAATAATAAACCAGTACAAATTGTAAAAGATGTATATTAAAAGAATTCGCGTATAATCAACATATAAAAAAATAGGTAAAATACTAATTTTCATTCACATGACACAGACTATAATTAATCAACTTTTTTTAAATAATCTAACATGTACAGTCAGCATCTTATAGTTGGTAGTATCCGAAGTAGTCAAATAGTTTGTTATTTTTAAGGACCGTAAACTGAGAGCGAAATCTATTGAAATGACACATGACAACCAGTAACACTAACAACCTTAGTACTTTAATGAATTTTGCTCGCACTTTACGATGCCTAGTTACTTCATATAAAATCTATGACGTTCCGAACTATTTAACTACCAACCATGACCAACCATGTTGGATGCTACCAACTATATGACGCTGACTGTACTGTACTATATATATCAATAAATTATTTTTAATATAATTACTTTAAATTTAAAAAATATAAAAGACTAGCTAAAATGTTTTTAAAGGGTTTTTTTTTGTACAAACTCATAATGGCTGGTTATCAGAGAACAGAATAATACCAATATTAAAAATATCTGGAATCAAATCAATGCAAAGACCACGAGTATAACACATAATGCGAAGGGTCCGTTCGACACAAGCTCTCTTTCAACAACCGAGCGGAGCGGAGCCGAAGCCGAGCGGAGCCGAAGCCGAGATTCGCGGAAACGTAGCCGAATCCAGAAACGGATACGTATCTTTGACGTGACCGTGTAGTACGGGATCTTAGCACCGCCGGTACTAAGGCTACGTAGCTACGGTTCCGCGTGTAACACGTATATCACAAGCCCTAGTTTCTACTCAATAGGTACGTTGCTTTTGGCCCAACTTATAGATAGATCATAAGTACGACTGGAGGTCACCAGACAAGCGTTCCCGTACTAAAGTATGAGAGCGCGACCGCTTATTCAGTTAACGTTTTTGATCATTACTCATGTGAATTAAAAATATCCACAAAAATAAGTGAACCAGGTTAGGGTTGCAGTTGTCAATGCATTTAGCAAACTAATTTAATAAGGAATAAAATTTGATATCTGTATTTTTGGTTGCATTGACTAAGGTAAACGTCTCAGTATTTGTCACTGTCCCAGTACATGTTATCATTAAACTTAAACACAGACACACTTAAACTTAGACATTTGCAATAAAGGTGGGTGGATCTCGATTATTGCCTCATTACTAGAGAGTATCTATTTAAGAGACACCGTGCACCGTTTTTTTAGTCATTTATAAACGACTGTTTTGCTCGGTAATAAGGTCCATCTGTGGTTAAGGAAATACAGTAAAGAAACCGACTAAATTATGTTGGCTAGTTACAGTATGCTATCAGCCATCTTGAAAGGTGTTTTAAAATTAGTCGCGTTGCGGGTAATGCGACATGCAAAAGACAGACGAAAAAAAAAGTGAGGCGATTTAATAAAAGTGTTAATTTAATAATTTTAAATAAAATATTACCGATTCACTTATACCCCACATTTCCAAAAGCAAAAGCAAGGTTAAAAATACTCAATTCGATATAGGTGTGCCTATAATATTTGAAGAGTTCCCCACGATTTCTCCAAGTTCCCATCATCAGATCCTGACCTGGTGACAATGGGACTAACTGTGAAGACCTTTCAAACAAAAAATAATTTTCCAAATCGGTCCAGCCGTCTTCGAATAATCGGCGAACATACATTAAAAAAAAAAACTTTTCAAAAACAAAGATCACGACGAATTGATAACCACCTCCTTCGAAATCTTGAAGTCGGTTGACAAGGTCCATGTTAATAGCGCAAAAAACATTAGGTCTGTGATATTGTCTTCGGTTGCCGCGATAGTTATTCATGAAATAAAACAACTAAAAACGGATTATATTAACGTCGGGATGTCATTTAAGCTCAGTACACGCGATATAATCCGTTTTTAGTTGTTTTATTTCATTAGGTCTGTGGTAAAAAACAAATAAGCTCCATCTGAATGCGACCCTGGAGCTTAGCAACAGTCCTAACTAAGGACCATAGAGAAATAAGTAAGCTTAGAATGCTGAGTCCTCCCTCAGTCCCCTTATTCGTCAAACTTTCGATCTTTAATGATAGTTGTTTGGCCGGATACCGGATATCCGGCGGACCCGTTGGCTGGATAGCCGGATATTTAGCCAAAAGTTTTGCCTACAGTAAAGCTAATTCGAGCACGCGAGCACTCCGTGCAAGTTGCAACATTTTCAAGGAATTGTAAGCTACCTAAAGTTATGCCCTTTATAGAATGGAAAAATCACGGGACGTAATAAACCATTAAGAAGTAAATTATTATATATAATTATGTAGGTACGTAAGGCGTAATAAACTATTAAGAAGTTAATTATTTAGTGGTTTATTATGTATAATATGTATTAATTTCGTTTTTAAACTTAACTATGTACATTTTATTATCCGTTATCTGGCCGGATAGTACACAGCTATCCGGTATTCGGTCGAATACTAAAATTGTGGCCGGATATCCGTTCCATGTCTACTAATAATTTTATATATTTGTTTTATTATTCAAATAAGTTACACAGCATTACAGTAATAAAACCAAGGCACTGTGAAGTACAAAGATATACCGAAAAATACTTAAAACTACTTTATTTAAGCGACGTAACTGCGTGGCTCCGTTGCGTCGGCTGATCTGGTGTAGGATCGATTCGGTAGACTGCCCCGGAACCGCCGAAACACGACACCCTTCGACCAGAAGTCTGCTCTCGCGATTGTGTCCTGCAACATCCGCGGCACGCGCACCACAAACGAGCTGAAGTGCACGTAATGGCGGGACCGTAGCTGGTGCACCTTCAACGAAAAGCCAGGACTTCCGACGGATGTACTCCACCACATTGTCGGCCACGGCGGAGTGATCCAAGCGCGACACGTAAAGCGCCTTACTCGGTACTAAGGGAACGTACCTATACTACGTGACCAATTTTTTTACAATTTTCACCCCCTCCCCCCCCCTCGGTGACCAACCGTAGTATATGCCAAGATCCCCCCCCTCCCCCTCTGGTTGTCACGTAGTAATTCTTAATATTGTTTTTTTGCAAACAGAAAGTAAAAAATATCATAATTTGGCGCATATTTGTATTTATTAAAACGGCGGTTGCCGCGTAACGCCTCAAGGCGTGCAAACCATAATTAAAAAGTGAAAAAAAAAATTGCGCGAGATTTCCCTAGAGCATAATTATAATAATTATTGATTACGTGACGTAAACCTAAACCCCCCCTCCCCCTTGTGACCAAGAGTAGTATTTTGACGACCCCCCTCCGCCCCCTAAACGGGTCACGTAGTATGGGTACGTTCCCTAATGATCAGTTGTATCTAGTGATCACTCGAAATGTATTTGTTTCTCTATGCTAAGTAGTAAGGACTGTTGCTAGGCTCCAGGGCCGCATTAAGATGGCGGGAATATTTAAGAATAACATGACTTTGTTTTGTTTTTAAAAGTGAAATGATTTAACCGCTTCATATTTTTCGCCAATTTTTTGTATAACTTGAAATTTAATATTTTAGTACCATAATTATTCTTCGGGGAGAAAAATGTAGGAAACGGGTAACCTTACTGTCTATTAGTAACAAAAGTTGTTTGACTGTGAATGTTTATATTTATGATTTTCCTGAATAAAATAAAAGTATTATAGTAATATAATTGTTTAAGACTCATGACTTTTGTTTGGTTTTCCACTCCTGTATTATGATTTGTCAATAAGATGACTGACAGGTATATTCAAAACGTATACTTTATAAGCGTTGTCTATCTATAGTATTCCATATTAAGATGATTGCCAAAAGATGTTCTTAGAGATTTTCATACAATATTATAACGCGCCGACCGGCACAATCCGCCGGGAGATTGAATTGAAGTTACTAAATTGTATAGAGACAGCAGGGTGTAAGTCATTCGTCGAACTCAATCCTTAGCGGCTTGACTATTTTAAGTAATCGTAGAAAAACTATTTTATATACAACAGTGACATAATTCAGCTTTTCAAACTCGTACCTTTCTTCAAGCTTCGTGGCCTAAACACGGTACTCGACTGAAAAGCTCTTCATTATGTTACTACAATATAAAATACTATTTTCTCACGGCCAGAATTCAGGAATCTGTTGAATTAAAAAAAAATTGGTGGAGGCGTGTTACATGAGCGTTGGTTGCCTGGCAGTAAGATGTCCGACTTTCAATCAGGAGGTCGCGGGTTCAAACCCCGGCACGTACCACTGAGTTTTCCGGAACTCACGAGTATGTACGGAATATCATTTGATATTTACCATTTACCTTCGATTTTCGGTGAAGGAAAACCTCGTAAGGAAACCGGACCTAATCCCTTTCCCCTGTGGGTTGGAAGATCAGATGGCAGTCGCTTTCGTAAACACTAGTGCCTACGCCAATTTATGCGATTAGGTTGTCAAGCGGACCCCAAGCCGGGAAAAACGCTATTAGGAAGAAGGTGGAGGCATGTTACATCCCTCTCTGAGTGTTTCATTATTTTAGTATTTATTTGAGATATATCGTCACACATTGAGTTTATGAATTTTTGCTGGACCTTTAAGAGTATGCAGGTAATTATTACTTCATTTTTGTACGGTCACTAAATTGTTGAGCGATTTAGGGTTTCACTATACATTGGACATTTCATAAAGTAAATATTACGTGGCTGTTGAGCCGGTTTCGGTGACGGTTCAAGCAAATTGAGCAATTTTCTTTTGTTTAGTGTATACTCTATGAATTATCCAGTGCAAAATGAACCCTAAATGGCTCAACAATAAGTGAGTGACTGTACCAGGGATCGTTTATTGGTATTGGTTAAAATCCAAATAGCGCCCGACTTTCGATGTGTAAATCATAATTTTTTTTTTTTATTTTATTTGTAGTAAACAAAAAGCATACAAAATCAGAAAATATAACAAGAAAAAAAATATTTTAAACATAAATACAGAGTTTACTAGGAAATGGCCCCGCCTTAGCATAATGCTGACCCGAAAGTTCACGTGATATTTTGAAATGTAATTTAGGTAAACGTAATAAATTATCAGACTATCCGAAAATAATTAAAAATATTCATTAACAACCGAAATACCGCAATTGAATACCGGTTAATTTGTATGAAAATAATATCGGTATTCGATTCGTAAACTTTACTCGAAATCTATGAACGCAGAATCGTTGTACAGCCATTTATTCACAGATAAAGGCTTTGGAGTTAAATCAGTGACAGTTATATTTACTTTAAGTATAATTAGGAAGGGATGTTCATGCGCGATGACGCAATGTTTATACGATTCAGTGTCTCGCGGAGGCATACTGTATTCTGACCAATCGTTATCGCAAATACTTTCTTTTTTAAAGCCTGGTGAAGTTATCTTTATACCGATATAGTCTTTTTTTGTATTTCCTTTTTTGAATTTTATGCTAGGTTGTAAGAAACAGTCATTGTTTAGATCCATCGCGAATTTGAAACGGATGACTGCCCAGCTCCATAGTCGTACGGGGTCCAATTCCATAGAATTATGCATGAATTAGGCATGAAATGCGGAGAAATCATAATTTCTCCGCATTTCATGCTTGTGATAGCGAATATTAGCTTCATGTGTGTGCCACGACGGTTTCCAAGTATCATTTTCCTGAGGAAAGAAATCAAATTAATCTTATGAATTGGACAGTAGCTACCGTCAAATATTTTTTGGGACACATTACGGCAACAAATGAGGAAGAATTTCGCACTACGAAGATAGCGCACAAAAAAATCAATCGAAGGTCTTTTAATCAAGGATCCCAGAAATCAGAAACAAATACATTTACCATCTAACTTTCACTGACTTTACATTTAAAAAATTACGCCAATTATATTTTTTGTTTAATTACTGTTTACTAACTAACCAATATATTTGACATTACATGTATACGAACACAAATATGGATTGATAAATCTGAAATAAATAAAAAGTTAAGGGAAGATCTTCTAAGACCAATTTCGTGTAGTAGCTCTGGATACTATACATCATTAATCGTTAAGAATATCCCCCCTCCCCCCCACTCTATAACCCTGTACGTACCTAATGTACATATGAAGGGTACACGGAAAGAACATGTCTTGTCACATTGACAACATTTTGAGTTAAAGCACAATTAAAATTTGGAACGATTCAATTAGTGGTATTATTTTCGTAACTAGATGGTTTTTATGAGTTAAGAAGTGGATATACGTTATAATTTACATCTGTAACAGAAGTTGTTACTAATAGTTCATTGCAAGCTCTACATTTTGATATAAAAATATCATTTTACACCTTTCCGTGTACCCTTCATATATAAGTATAGGAGAAAACCATACAGCTAATATAAAACCGAACTTATATGTCCTTTAACTCAGATCATGGTTTATATTTCAATACAAAAACGGCACAAAAAAAACTCTATTACGTGTTTGCGTATAGCACTGGTCCAAACCACTCTTATGTTGTAATTTACTTTTGACGAAATAAATGATTTTATTACAAGTAGTCCGCCTCGAACGGAGAACTCGCGATTTTCTTGCAAAGGAGTGACCAATATAACAAGACCCTAATGACGATTTTTCCGAGCCTTCTAGCTCCATAACCCCTTGGTCGATCATGCTCATGAACGAACTCTCAAATTATATTGAGCTCTACTACACCCCAAAAAAAAATCATATAAATAAGAAAATAACCGGCCAAGAGCGTGTCGGGCCACGCTCAGTGTAGGGTTCCGTAGTTTTCCGTCCGTCACAGTAAGTGTCCCCACTTAAGAGTTAATAACACCGCCATGTAGGATATGATATGAGAGTTCCACGTACAGCGACATCTATCGGCAAATTAAGTAAACTATTGCGCGCGAGCTTAAAGTATGGGAGATGATTTTTATGGAATAATTTTTTATTGCGTGAACCGATTTTCACCGTTTTTACTTTATTTGAAAGCACGTCATTTCATTGTAATTTTGTAGAAATCACAGGTACAATAAACACCTGCTTATACGGTTAAATTACAAATTTAATTCAGAAATTATTTTGTAATTTTTTTTCAAAAACTATTCATTCTATCAAGTTCAAAATAATTTTCCTAGAAAGTTTTTATAAAGTTCTACTTTTGAGATTTTTTTCATATTTTTAAAACTTATGGTTCAAAAGTTAGAGGGGGGGGGACGCATATTTTTTTACTTCTGGAGCGATTATTTCCAAAAATATTTACATTATCGAAAAATGATTTTAGTAAACCCCTATTCATTTTTAAATACCTATCCAACAATATATCACACGTTAGGGTTGAAATGAAAAAAAAAATCACTCCCCACTTTACGTATAGGGGAGGTACCCTAATAAAAAAAAATTCCACTTTTTATTTTACCACTTTGTCGGCGTGATTGATATACATATTAGTACCAAATTTCAGCTTTCTAGTGCTAACGGTCACTGAGATTATCCGCGGACGGACGGACGGACGGACGGGCAGACATGGCGAAACTATAAGGGTTCCTAGTTGACTACGGAACCCTAAAAACGTTACTAAAGTTATCGCGCGAAAACTATTCAAAATCAAAAAGCCATCGAAATGCACAGACGTCTAGGTAGCCGAAGTTGTTTGAAAGAACTTGAGCAGCAATGATCATCAAATTTTATGTTTTTAATTTTAGGTGGTATTTCCGCCCCTTTCATTAGGTGACATTTACGGTATGTAAAAAGGAGACGGATATATTTCGTCTGATCTGTCATCAACTGCAACAGATAATCTGGTTGCACTCTGGTTGAGGCAATTGACATATGGCTTAAAAATAAATTTAAATTTAGTTGGGAACGTTGCAGGAGTTCTATCTCACTCGCGCTTAAGATGAGAGAGTGAAATGCATTATGCACTAGATACAAATTCAATGTGAATTGAAATGTTCGTCTTGAAATACGTTGTCTCATCATAAAGGTTTGCCACATGTACGTATTTTGAATTTGCCGCGCGTTTCTACTGACAGAAATGGTTTGCCAGACTATATGTACTACATCGCATAAAGAAACCAAACACAAAAAATCTAAGCTTACAATTTTCTCAATGACCTTTATATTTATGTATACTTTATATTTTTTTGTATACTTTATGTTTAAAAATGAACTTTAATAGCCATCATTAGAATAGAAAAGTAGTAGATAAGTTTAAGTTTATTAAGCTTACGTTAATTAACAGGAGCCTCGTCTGCCAACAAACCATTCTGTGGTTTGGCAGAAGAACATTTTATTTATACATAGTGTAAGCGAAATGTGAATAAACGTTTATTTATTTATTTTTTATTTCAAAATATGTAACTCTTACAATCCATCCTGTATTTTTTTACCTGCTTGTAATATTAAAATCTAAATTATCACTGACAATCCCAATCACTGTTATTAAAAAAAAACACTTACTTAAACTTTCCATTGCATGGTACTTAATCAAGTCAATTTGTAAAACCGCACAATTTTTATTATTATTTTATTTAGTAACAGAGTGTATTATTTAATCCGTTCCGAGTAAGGTTTGGCGATACATGCACAGCCATCCTTCCAGACAGGGCTTTATATATAAACTGACAACCTCAGATCAGACCAATGAGTCAGTATAGTTTTCTCGTATCTACTAGCGCCACAGACGGGGTCTGAGTGAACTAAAAGCACGGTGACGTTACTAAACTCGAGCGGCTTTGAGGAGGTTGTTGACTCCGTATGATATCATATCATTCATTCATTCGGTGCAGTTTTGTTTTGGCAGCTGCGCAGCGTAAAACGTAAACAGCAAGCAAGGCCGAACTGTAAAGTTTACGAATCGAATACCGATATTATTTTCGTAAACTTTACAGTTCGGCCTTGCTTGCTGTTTACGTTTTACGCTGCGCAGCTGCCAAAACAAAACTGCACCGAATGAATGAATGATATGATATCATACGGAGTCAACAACCTCCTCAAAGCCGCACGAGTTTAGTAACGTCACCGTGCTTTTAGTTCACTCAGACCCCGTCTGTGGCGCTAGTAGATACGAGAAAACTATACTGACTCATTGGTCTGATCTGAGGTTGTCAGTTTATATATAAAGCCCTGTCTGGAAGGATGGCTGTGCATGTATCGCCAAACCTTACTCGGAACGGATTAAATAATACACTCTGTTACTAAATAAAATAATAATAAAAATTGTGCGGTTTTACAAATTGACTTGATTAAGTACCATGCAATGGAAAGTGTAAGTAAGTGTTTTTTTTTAATAACAGTGATTGGGATTGTCAGTGATAATTTAGATTTTAATATTACAAGCAGGTAAAAAAATACAGGATGGATTGTAAGAGTTACATATTTTGAAATAAAAAATAAATAAATAAACGTTTATTCACATTTCGCTTACACTATGTATAAATAAAATGTTCTTCTGCCAAACCACAGAATGGTTTGTTGGCAGACGAGGCTCCTGTTAATTAACGTAAGCTTAATAAACTTAAACTTATCTACTACTTTTCTATTCTATTGATGGCTATTAAAGTTCATTTTTAAACATAAAGTATACAAAAAAATATAAAGTATACATAAATATAAAGGTCATTGAGAAAATTGTAAGCTTAGATTTTTTGTGTTTGGTTTCTTTATGCGATGTAGTACATATAGTCTGGCAAACCATTTCTGTCAGTAGAAACGCGCGGCAAATTCAAAATACGTACATGTGGCAAACCTTTATGATGAGACAACGTATTTCAAGACGAACATTTCAATTCACATTGAATTTGTATCTAGTGCATAATGCATTTCACTCTCTCATCTTAAGCGCGAGTGAGATAGAACTCCTGCAACGTTCCCAACTAAATTTAAATTTATTTTTAAGCCATATGTCAATTGCCTCAACCAGAGTGCAACCAGATTATCTGTTGCAGTTGATGACAGATCAGACGAAATATATCCGTCTCCTTTTTACATACCGTAAATGTCACCTAATGAAAGGGGCGGAAATACCACCTAAAATTAAAAACATAAAATTTGATGATCATTGCTGCTCAAGTTCTTTCAAACAACTTCGGCTACCTAGACGTCTGTGCATTTCGATGGCTTTTTGATTTTGAATAGTTTTCGCGCGATAACTTTAGTAACGTTTTTAGGGTTCCGTAGTCAACTAGGAACCCTTATAGTTTCGCCATGTCTGCCCGTCCGTCCGTCCGTCCGTCCGCGGATAATCTCAGTGACCGTTAGCACTAGAAAGCTGAAATTTGGTACTAATATGTATATCAATCACGCCGACAAAGTGGTAAAATAAAAAGTGGAATTTTTTTTTATTAGGGTACCTCCCCTATACGTAAAGTGGGGAGTGATTTTTTTTTTCATTTCAACCCTAACGTGTGATATATTGTTGGATAGGTATTTAAAAATGAATAGGGGTTTACTAAAATCATTTTTCGATAATGTAAATATTTTCGGAAATAATCGTTCCAGAAGTAAAAAAATATGCGTCCCCCCCCCCTCTAACTTTTGAACCATAAGTTTTAAAAATATGAAAAAAATCTCAAAAGTAGAACTTTATAAAAACTTTCTAGGAAAATTATTTTGAACTTGATAGGATGAATAGTTTTTGAAAACAAATTACAAAATAATTTCTGAATTAAGTTTGTAATTTAACCGTATAAGCAGGTGTTTATTGTACCTGTGATTTCTACAAAATTACAATGAAATGACGTGCTTTCAAATAAAGTAAAAACGGTGAAAATCGGTTCACGCAATAAAGAATTATTCCATAAAAATCATCTCCCATACTTTAAGCTCGCGCGCAATAGTTTACTTAATTTGCCGATAGATGTCGCTGTACGTGGAACTCTCATATCATATCCTACATGGCGGTGTTATTAACTCTTAAGTGGGGACACTTACTGTGACGGACGGAAAACTACGGAACCCTACACTGAGCGTGGCCCGACACGCTCTTGGCCGGTTTTTTTCTTATTTATATGATTTTTTTTTGGGGTGTAGTAGAGCTCAATATAATTTTAGAGTTCGTTCATGAGCATGATCGACCAAGGGGTTATGGAGCTAGAAGGCTCGGAAAAATCGTCATTAGGGTCTTGTTATATTGGTCACTCGTTTGCAAGAAAATCGCGAGTTCTCCGTTCGAGGCGGACTACTTGTAATAAAATCATTTATTTCGTCAAAAGTAAATTACAACATAAGAGTGGTTTGGACCAGTGCTATACGCAAACACGTAATAGAGTTTTTTTTGTGCCGTTTTTGTATTGAAATATAAACCATGATCTGAGTTAAAGGACATATAAGTTCGGTTTTATATTAGCTGTATGGTTTTCTCCTATACTTATATATGAAGGGTACACGGAAAGGTGTAAAATGATATTTTTATATCAAAATGTAGAGCTTGCAATGAACTATTAGTAACAACTTCTGTTACAGATGTAAATTATAACGTATATCCACTTCTTAACTCATAAAAACCATCTAGTTACGAAAATAATACCACTAATTGAATCGTTCCAAATTTTAATTGTGCTTTAACTCAAAATGTTGTCAATGTGACAAGACATGTTCTTTCCGTGTACCCTTCATATGTACATTAGGTACGTACAGGGTTATAGAGTGGGGGGGAGGGGGGATATTCTTAACGATTAATGATGTATAGTATCCAGAGCTACTACACGAAATTGGTCTTAGAAGATCTTCCCTTAACTTTTTATTTATTTCAGATTTATCAATCCATATTTGTGTTCGTATACATGTAATGTCAAATATATTGGTTAGTTAGTAAACAGTAATTAAACAAAAAATATAATTGGCGTAATTTTTTAAATGTAAAGTCAGTGAAAGTTAGATGGTAAATGTATTTGTTTCTGATTTCTGGGATCCTTGATTAAAAGACCTTCGATTGATTTTTTTGTGCGCTATCTTCGTAGTGCGAAATTCTTCCTCATTTGTTGCCGTAGTGTGTCCCAAAAAATATTTGACGGTAGCTACTGTCCAATTCATAAGATTAATTTGATTTCTTTCCTCAGGAAAATGATACTTGGAAACCGTCGTGGCACACACATGAAGCTAATATTCGCTATCACAAGCATGAAATGCGGAGAAATTATGATTTCTCCGCATTTCATGCCTAATTCATGCATAATTCTATGGAATTGGACCCCGTACGACTATGGAGCTGGGCAGTCATCCGTTTCAAATTCGCGATGGATCTAAACAATGACTGTTTCTTACAACCTAGCATAAAATTCAAAAAAGGAAATACAAAAAAAGACTATATCGGTATAAAGATAACTTCACCAGGCTTTAAAAAAGAAAGTATTTGCGATAACGATTGGTCAGAATACAGTATGCCTCCGCGAGACACTGAATCGTATAAACATTGCGTCATCGCGCATGAACATCCCTTCCTAATTATACTTAAAGTAAATATAACTGTCACTGATTTAACTCCAAAGCCTTTATCTGTGAATAAATGGCTGTACAACGATTCTGCGTTCATAGATTTCGAGTTGAAAGCTCAGGATGAATCTGTTTCTGTACATAAAGCGATCCTGGTAACTCATAGTACTGTCTTCCGAGCTATGCTCGAACGGACTTGGAAAGAAACGACAGAGAACAGTATGTCTACTTATAGAAGGATGCACTAAACAGACGCTGCAATATCTAAAAGACTGTATGTATTTGACGACTCTTCCGGATGAAGTCATACACCTGCAATCACTGCTGACACTTAGCTGACGTGTATATGATAGATAATCTGAATGCACTTAACATTGCTAAAATTGTAGATTTGGTGAATCTGGAGAATTTTGATTATATTATTGAGTATGCTTAGTCGAAGCAGCGTGCCGGATTTGATAAAAGCGTTAGTGGTTTCAATTCCTGATGAAATTGTTGATGGGATTATGATGAAAACTTATCGCTCATGCCGGAAGTGAAGATTTATTAAACTTATGAACAGTCGCCATTAAATATATCGGATCGTCCAGGGTACTCAAAAACATCTGAACATGCACTTTATGGCCTTATCAATAGATGCGTTGTTCAGATATTTTTGACCACTTTGACCGCTCCGATATATCTGATGGCGACTGTAATAGTACATTATGATATAAATACGCTATGTAGGTTATAACATACGAGGCGATATTGTGTGTGCGAGATGAAAGCGAGCACGTATAAGATAGCAAAGTATGTAATGGCCAATCTCTCATGTCACACGTCGTTTTTCAACACACTTGTTCGTAACGAGGTTCTCATTACAGGCTCGTATCAGTCCCAGATTTAAATACGCGTGTTTTTAGGGTTCCGTACCTCGAAAGGAAAAAACGGAACCCTTATAGGATCACTTTGTTGTCCGTCTGTCTGTCTGTCAAGACCATTTTTCTCAGGAACGCGTGGAGGTATCAACCTGAAATTTATATCAAATACTCAGGTCTACTGTCCCTTGAAGCTGTGAAAAAATCAGACTTCTAAGCCAACGAATTCAAAAGATAGAGCCGTTTATGCCGCATATTTTCGCTCGCAAGGGAATCAAAACCTACAGGGTACTTCCCGTGAACTCAGAATCTTGAAATTTGGTACGAAGCAACGTCTTATAGCACAGATAAAGGAAAATTTTTAGTTACATCATATAATAAAAATATTTTAAAGTTTCTACCCCTATATACCTACATGTTGGAACGGAACCCTCGGTGCGCGAGTCCGACTCGCACTTGGCCGGTTTTTTTTAAATTATATTATAGAAATAATGCTGTAATGAAATAGCCTGATCACGTTATAATTTTACTGTAGTACCAAATTTTATGTATGCAGACGAAGCTTTATACTGTACTAGCAAGTAGCTTTATATTGTACTGTACGGTCACGTCTGAAAACACGGATACATTTAATGTGACAAAAACATGTATCCAAGACCTTACGTCTTCATAATATAGTCGTGACTACATATTTTTGTCACATTAACCGTGAACCAGTAGGACAGGCAATCAGAGAGACAACCAGAGTTACTATCGCATTTATAATATTAGTAGTAACATATAAGAATAAATGTACTATCGGGTTCATAATTGCGTACCCAATTTATGAATGAATTCATTGATAAATTGGGTACGCAATTATGAACCCGATGGTACAAAGTAGTGATGGTTTTATTTTTGCAACCGCAGTATCTTCTAATTCATAAACAATAAAAACAATTTCCATCTACCTTTTTCAATGCTTAAAAAGTATACGTGTTACACGAGACTAAAAACCTGAAAACTGTTCAGAATTGAGAGTGGAATCGATTGCATTATATCTTAACATAGGTATACATTATCTTCAATTTTCCAATTTTTACGTGAAGAGTCTAAAATTTTCGAATACTACAGTTTACCATTCTATCGAGAGATTAGGAGATGGAGGTTGAATATTTAATAATGGCTTGCAGCTTTGACAAATTTGTTTTTTCACTGTAAATAGTGTCATGTAGGTTATCAATTATCATTGTCAAAGTATGTCATCTTATGTCATGTCATACAAATGGACAAAGTAGGTTGATAGGTTGACATAACATGACATATGTACCTAGAGATGTGACAACAACAAATGTAGAGTTAAATTTTTTTAACTGAATTGAATAGAATTGCAAGGAAAACTAAACATACGAATATCTTTCGAAATAATTAACTGATTGAAAAATAAATACTCTAGATTAATTAGCAATAATGAAAATAATTTGGGGTGTCTGGGGTTTTTGATGGCTCAAGTAACACGTTGTATATAACTAAAAAGTTTAGGTTACTTACCCAATCCCAGATTACCCTATATATATTTGTCATTATCATCTTCTATATTCAATTGCTCTTCAAAAATAGAAATGGGTAAAAATTTAACAGATACATAAGTACAATTTCCAGTTTATCATTTTTATTAAGCAATAATCAAAGACCATTAAATACCTAGACTGAATATCCATACAAATCGTAATTCAGGCAAAAGCACTATCGCCATATATCGCTTCACATATGCAGTAGGTCTCAATTCCATACATTTTTTTCAGCGATTTGACAGTTTTCAAAATATCTCAACTTGCTACCGAAAACAGAGGGTGAGCCTGAATTTTAGAGGAATGCAATTATGTATAGACATTTAGGTTTAAAGATATTTATTCTCAAAAAAGACATAAAAATCACTTACATGAGAACAGCGTTTTAGACAGAAAAAATATTCATAATAATTTCCAAAGCTGTGGTCCGAATCACACTTACAGCACTCACAGCGCGCTAACGGGCGGACAGAATCACGCTCACAGCGCCAACATAGATGTCGTGACGTCATTGAATGATATCACTTGACAGCGTTTAGTGCTCACGGTCCTAGGCGTAAGCACCTTGAGCACAAACGTCAAGTTGACATTTGACATACGTTTGACACATGATTTTCATTAAATTGACGTTGACAGCGCTCATGCAGCCGTTTACGGTGGTCCGAATCAAAACACTACTTACGCGGCCTTGAGCGCGCTAATGATTCGGACCGACTATCAGCACTGTGAGCGTTGTGAGCGTTGCAAGTGTGATTCGGACCACGGCATAAATCGCCTCAAATACAGTGATAGTGCTGGAGCCCGCCTAAATGGAAATTTATCAAAATCCTAACCAATTTTCTTCCATATAGCGTTGTAGAGCCCATCTCGGAGATCATGAAAACATAAGTCTTAAAGGTCTTAAATGGCCATAAGTATGTATGGCGTCAAGTTGAAAATACAATTTTTTGGCCTAAATTTATCAACGAGCCTACCGCTCCAAATTTTGACACATGATTTAGCCCACGTCAAATAACCTACATACCAATTTTAAGACCATTCTGGTGCGCGCATAAGATTTTAAGACCAGTTGAAGTTACAATTTTTTGGCCTAAATTTATCAACGAGCCTACCGCTCCAACTTTTGACAGTAGTTAAAGGACCCATTCACCAAACCAAATCCCAATTTTAAGACCATTCTGGTGGGCACGTAAGATTTTAAGACCATTTTAAGAAATAGTCGATTTTATAGAAAAAATAGCAAATTACTATAAATTCGTTAAAAAAATATTTTGCTGGCACAAACACAACTGCATATTCCTAGTGCCTTGTAATTAAAAATGCCGTAAAAGTATTCCGCAATAAGTCGAAAATTGGAGAAATTCGTCATAGCAGTACTTTAGTTACGGGGGTCTTAAAACACTAAAATTATTATTAATTTTAAACTTAATGGAACAAAATATGATTTGAAAAGCGAGACGTAATGCCTATAGGCATTTTCTAACAGTCGCTCATAACTCTAAACTGATAAGCGTCAAGTTAGGTGCACTGAGAGTATATTACTGACTGAAAAAATGACCTAAATTTATTTTAAATCCTACCATTCCAAATATTGACAAACGGTTTAGCTCACCTCAAATAACCCACATACCAATTTTAAGACCATCTGGTGGGCGCATAAGATTTTAAGACCAGTTGAAGTTGAAATTTTTTGGCCTAAATTTATCAACGAGCCTACCGCTCCAAAATTTGTCAGTAGTTTAGGAACCCATTCACCAAACCAAATCCCAATTTTAAGACCATTCTGGTGGGCGCATAAGATTTTAAGACCATTTTAAGAAATAATCGATTTCATAAAAAATAGCAAATTACTATAAATTCGTTATATATAAAATAATTTGGGGTGTCTGGGGTTTTTGATGGCTCAAGTAACACGTTGTATATAACTAAAAAGTTTAGGTTACTTACCCAATCCCAGATTACCCTATATATATTTGTCATTATCATCTTCTATATTCAATTGCTCTTCAAAAATAGAAATGGGTAAAAATTTAACAGATACATAAGTACAATTTCCAGTTTATCATTTTTATTAAGCAATAATCAAAGACCATTAAATACCTAGACTGAATATCCATACAAATCGTAATTCAGGCAAAAGCACTATCGCCATATATCGCTTCACATATGCAGTAGGTCTCAATTCCATACATTTTTTTCAGCGATTTGACAGTTTTCAAAATATCTCAACTTGCTACCGAAAACAGAGGGTGAGCCTGAATTTTAGAGGAATGCAATTATGTATAGACATTTAGGTTTAAAGATATTTATTCTCAAAAAAGACATAAAAATCACTTACATGAGAACAGCGTTTTAGACAGAAAAAATATTCATAATAATTTCCAAAGCTGTGGTCCGAATCACACTTACAGCACTCACAGCGCGCTAACGGGCGGACAGAATCACGCTCACAGCGCCAACATAGATGTCGTGACGTCATTGAATGATATCACTTGACAGCGTTTAGTGCTCACGGTCCTAGGCGTAAGCACCTTGAGCACAAACGTCAAGTTGACATTTGACATACGTTTGACACATGATTTTCATTAAATTGACGTTGACAGCGCTCATGCAGCCGTTTACGGTGGTCCGAATCAAAACACTACTTACGCGGCCTTGAGCGCGCTAATGATTCGGACCGACTATCAGCACTGTGAGCGTTGTGAGCGTTGCAAGTGTGATTCGGACCACGGCATAAATCGCCTCAAATACAGTGATAGTGCTGGAGCCCGCCTAAATGGAAATTTATCAAAATCCTAACCAATTTTCTTCCATATAGCGTTGTAGAGCCCATCTCGGAGATCATGAAAACATAAGTCTTAAAGGTCTTAAATGGCCATAAGTATGTATGGCGTCAAGTTGAAAATACAATTTTTTGGCCTAAATTTATCAACGAGCCTACCGCTCCAAATTTTGACACATGATTTAGCCCACGTCAAATAACCTACATACCAATTTTAAGACCATTCTGGTGCGCGCATAAGATTTTAAGACCAGTTGAAGTTACAATTTTTTGGCCTAAATTTATCAACGAGCCTACCGCTCCAACTTTTGACAGTAGTTAAAGGACCCATTCACCAAACCAAATCCCAATTTTAAGACCATTCTGGTGGGCACGTAAGATTTTAAGACCATTTTAAGAAATAGTCGATTTTATAGAAAAAATAGCAAATTACTATAAATTCGTTAAAAAAATATTTTGCTGGCACAAACACAACTGCATATTCCTAGTGCCTTGTAATTAAAAATGCCGTAAAAGTATTCCGCAATAAGTCGAAAATTGGAGAAATTCGTCATAGCAGTACTTTAGTTACGGGGGTCTTAAAACACTAAAATTATTATTAATTTTAAACTTAATGGAACAAAATATGATTTGAAAAGCGAGACGTAATGCCTATAGGCATTTTCTAACAGTCGCTCATAACTCTAAACTGATAAGCGTCAAGTTAGGTGCACTGAGAGTATATTACTGACTGAAAAAATGACCTAAATTTATTTTAAATCCTACCATTCCAAATATTGACAAACGGTTTAGCTCACCTCAAATAACCCACATACCAATTTTAAGACCATCTGGTGGGCGCATAAGATTTTAAGACCAGTTGAAGTTGAAATTTTTTGGCCTAAATTTATCAACGAGCCTACCGCTCCAAAATTTGTCAGTAGTTTAGGAACCCATTCACCAAACCAAATCCCAATTTTAAGACCATTCTGGTGGGCGCATAAGATTTTAAGACCATTTTAAGAAATAATCGATTTCATAAAAAATAGCAAATTACTATAAATTCGTTAAAAAATATATTTAGCTGGCAGAAACACAACTGCATGTTTATATTTAAGTGTCTAATAAGTAGTAATTAAAAATACCTTTAAAGTATTCCGCAATAAGTCAAAAATTTGAGAAATTCGCCATAGCAGAATTTTAGTCACGGGGGTCTTAAAACACTAAAATTATTATTCATTTTAAACTTAGTGGCACAAAATATGATTTGAAAAGCCAAACGTAATGCCCATAGGTATTTTCTACCAGTCTTTTAAAACTCTAAACTGATAAGCGTCAAGTTATAATGCTGGAGCCCGCGTAACTGGAAATTAAACAAAAATCTTAACAATTTTCTTCCATATAGCGTTGTAGAGCCTATCTCGGAGATCATGAAAACATAAGTCTTACAGGGCTTAAATGGCCACAAGTATGTATGGCGTCAAGTTGAAAATATTTTTTTTGGCCTAAATTTATATAGCCTACCGCTCTAAATTTTGACAGTAGTTAAACCATTCTGGTGGGCGCATAAGATTTTAAGACCATTTTAAGAAAAAGTCGATTTCATAGAAAAAAATAGCAAATTACTATGAATTCGTTAAAAAATATATTTTGCTGGCACAACCATGCGCCCACCGGATTGGTCTGAAAATGGGTATGTAGGTTATTTGAAGTGGACTAATCCGTTTGTGAATATTTGGAACGGTAGGATTTAAAATAAATTTACGTCATTTTTCAGTCAGTAATATATTCTCAATGCACCTAACTTGACGCTTATCAGTTTTGCGTTATGAGCGACTGATAGAAAATGCCTATAGGCATTATGTCTGGCTTTTCAAATAATATTTTGTGCCATTAAGTTTAAAATGAATAATAATTTTAGTGATTTAAGACCCCCGTGACTAAAGTACTGCTATGGCGAATTTCTCAAATTTTCGACTTATTGCGGAATACCTTTAAGGTTTTTTTAATTACTACATACGTTTACGGAACCCCACATACGTTTAGTATATATAAATAAAATAAATATTTTCCATAGAATGGATGAATGTGTCCTATGAAAATAAATGTTTTTTATTACTACTTATTAGACACTTAAATATAAACATGCAGTTGTGTTTGTGCCAGCTAAATATTTTTTTTAACGAATTTATGGTAATTTGTTATTTTTTCTATGAAATCGATTATTTCTTAAAAGGGTCTTAAAATCTTATGCGCCCACCAGAATGGTCTTAAAATAGGGATTTAGTTTGGCGAATGGGTCCCTTAACTACTGTCAAAATTTGGAGCGGTAGGCTCGTTGATAAATTTAGGCCAAAAAATTTCAACTTCAACTGGTCTTAAAATCTTATGCGCCCACCAGAATGGTCTTAAAAGTGGTATGTGGGTTATTTGAGGTGAGCTTGTCAATATTTGGAATGGTAGGATTTAAAATAAATTTAGGTCATTTTTTCAGTCAGTAATATACTCTCAGTGCACCTAACTTGACGCTTATCAGTTTAGAGTTATGAGCGACTGTTAGAAAATGCCTATAGGCATTACGTCTGGCTTTTCAAATCATATTTTGTTCCATTAAATTTAAAATGAAAAATAATTTTAGTGTTTTAAGACCCCCGTAACTAAAGAACTGCCATGACGAATTTCTCCAATTTTCGACTTATTGCGGATTACTTTTACGGCATTTTTAATTACAAGGCAACAAAATTTATCAAAAACCTTAACAATTTTCTTCCATATAGCGTTGTAGAGCCTACCTCGGAGATCATGAAAACATAAGTCTTAAAGGTCTTAAGTGGCCACAAGTACATTGGCGTCAAGTTGAAAACAATTTTTTTTGGCCTAAATGTATCAACGAGCCTACCGCTCTGAATTTTGACAGTAGTTAAAGGACCCATTCAACAAACAAAATCCCAATTTTAAGACCATTCTAGTGGGCGCATACGAATTTAAGACCATTTTGAGAAATAGTCGATTTCATAGACAATATAGCAAATTACTATAAATTAGTGAAAAAAAATATTTTGCTGGCACAACCACAACTGCATATTCATATTTAAGTGTCTAGTGATTAAAAATGCCGTAAAAGTACTCCGCAATAAGTCGAAAATTGTAGAAATTCGTCATAGCAGTACTTTAGTCACGGGGGTCTTAAATCACTAAAATTATTATTCATTTTAAACTTAATGGCACAAAATATTATTTGAAAAGCCAGACATAATGCCTATAGGCATTTTCTATCAGTCGCTCATAACTCAAAACTGATAAGCGTCAAGTTAGGTGCATTGAGAATATATTACTGACTGAAAAATGACGTAAATTTATTTTAAATCCTACCGTTCCAAATATTGACAAACGGATTAGTCCACTTCAAATAACCTACATACCCATTTTAAGACCAATCCGGTGGACGCATGGTTGTGCCAGCAAAATATTTTTTTTAACGAATTCGTAGTAATTTGCTATTTTTTCTATGAAATCGACTTTTTCTTAAAATGGTCTTAAAATCTTATGCGCCCACCAGAATGGTCTTAAAATTGGGATTTTGTTTGTTGAATGGGTCCTTTAACTACTGTCAAAATTTAGAGCGGTGGCTCGTTGATAAATTTAGGCCAAAAAAAATATATTTTCAACTTGACGCCATACATACTTGTGGCCATTTAAGACCTTTAAGACTTATGTTTTCATGATCTCCGAGATAGGCTCTACAACGCTATATGGAAGAAAATTGTTAAGATTTTTGATAAATATCCTGTTAGGCGGGCTGAAATGCCTATGGGCATGACGTTTGGCTTTTCAAATCATATTTTGTGCCACTAAGTTTAAAATGAATAATAATTTTAGTGTTTTAAGATCCCCGTGACTAAAATTCTGCTATGGCGAATTTCTCAAATTTTCGACTTATTGCGGAATACTTTAAATGCATTTTTAATTACTACTTATTAGACACTTAAATATAAACATGCAGTTGAGTTTGTGCCAGCTAAATATATTTTTTAACGAATTTATAGTAATTTGCAATTATTTTAAGAAATCGATTATTTCTTAAAATGGTCTTAAAATCTTATGCGCCCACCAGAATGGTCTTAAAATTGGTATGTGGGTGTGAGGTGAGCTAAACCGTTTGTCAATATTTGGAATGGTAGGATTTAAAATAAATTTAGGTCATTTTTTCAGTCAGTAATATACTCTCAGTGCACCTAACTTGACGCTTATCAGTTTAGAGTTATGAGCGACTGTTAGAAAATGCCTATAGGCATTACGTCTGGCTTTTCAAATCATATTTTGTTCCATTAAGTTTAAAATGAATAATAATTTTAGTGTTTTAAGACCCCCGTAACTAAAGTACTGCTATGACGAATTTCTCCAATTTTCGACTTATTGCGGAATACTTTTACGGCATTTTTAATTACAAGGCACTTAAATATGAATATGCAGTTGTGTTTGTTCCAGCAAAATATTTTTTTTAACTAATTTATAGTAATTGCTATTTTTTCTATGAAATCGACTATTTCTTAAAATGGTCTTAAAATTTTATGTGCCCACCAGAATGGTCTTAAAATTGGGATTTGGTTTGGTGAATGGGTCCTTTAACTACTGTCAAAATTTGGAGCGGTAGGCTCGTTGATAAATTTAAGTCAGTCAATTGACTTTATTTGTTTAACAGAAACTTTTATCAAGAATGGCACCGAAAGTAACTTAAATGTTGCCTCATATGTACTTGCTGCACATTTCTCTAGAAGCCATCAGCGACGAGGTGGATCTTGTATACTAGTAAGGCATGGGATAAGATTCAAACCGTTACAAGTTACTCAAAAAATAAGCAGTCCTTATTACTACGAATGTTGTGGGATCGAACTAGAAGACCATAATGTAATAATTATCTGTATTTATAGAGTGCCACGGCCTAACGTTCAGTTATTCTTTGGTAAATTGAAATTAATGCTTAGTAAAATAACACGTAATAATAACAAAAAAATTATTATATGCGGAGACTGGAACATAGACGTAAATAAAAGCACAAGCCAGTCTAATGAACTTAAATCAATTCTAGCAAACTTTAATTTCAATATTCATATAAACGAATCAACACGTAAAAATTCATGTATAGATCTAATAGCTTCAAATATAGGTGTCGAATTTGTCGTGAGCGACATATTAAACCTTGCTTTATCTGATCATGAGACTGCACAGACTATATCTTTCTCCACTTCCAAATCAGACCAGACTCAACAAATAATTAAATACTGGACCGAAGAAAGGCGTGATTACTGCCAAGAAAATATATTTAGGTTCTACAGTTACATATCAAGCCTAACTTTCAATGAGGTATCTGAAGAAACTGACTGCAACAAAGCCTTCAATATATTTCATGATTTGTTTATACTTCTATTCAATTTATGTTTTCCTATAACGAAAGCCAAGCGCCAAAATAAACCAATAAAAAATAGATGGATTACTAAGGGGTTAAAAAAATCGTGCAATAAAAAGAGAACATTGTATTTGAAATATCATAAAGAAGGTATGAATAAAAAGTATAACCAAAAAAATTATAAATTGTACTCCAGAATACTAAAGAAATGCATACTACAGTCTCAAAAAAATAATAACACTAACTACATAAACACTTCTAAAAATAAAAACACAGCAGTGTGGCAGATTATAAACAATAATTTAAATACGGTTAGTTTCTCAAATCAACTAAATGAAATTAAAGTAAATGGACTTGTATACAATAAACCTGAAGCAATTTGTGAACTATTTAATAATTTTTTTATCAGCCAGTCACAGGTAAAACCAAGTTCTAGGAATACCACGTACGGTACGGGAACTTTCAATAGTATATTTCTTTCTGCCGTAGATGAATATGAAGTCATTAAGATTATTAAATCCTTAAATAAAACAAACTCAACAGGATACGACGAAATACCTACTAAACTGGTAAAGTTATGTGCAACAAAAATTGCTAAACCTCTAAGCTATATAATTAATCTATCCTTTGAACAAGGTTGCTTTCCTGAGCGGCTAAAACTTTCAATAGTAAAACCGCTATTTAAGAAAGATGACCCAAGATTTATGACTAATTACAGACCAATAGTTCTAATACCAATATTATCGAAAGTATTCGAAAAGGCAATGTATAATAGACTGGATTCCTTCTTGAAAAAAACAGATGTCCTACATCCAAATCAGTTTGGCTTTCGGAAAAACAGCTCTACGTCTCTTGCATGCTTTTCTTTAGTCGAAAATATCACTAAATGCCTTAATGTAAAACAATCAATAGCTTGTATATTTTTAGACATGAGTAAGGCTTTTGATCTAGTTTGTCATAAAATATTGCTACATAAACTAGAGTCCTATGGCATTAGAGGCAATGCACAAAGCTGGTTTCAAAGTTATGTAGGCAATCGCAGACAATACACAGAAATAACAAAAATTGTCAATAACAACAAATGCACATATAAGTCTAACACAGTATCAAATAATAGTGGAGTGCCACAAGGGAGCATCTTAGGTCCGCTGTTATTTCTGTTATATATAAATGACCTACCGAAAGCCTTGAGACACGATTGCATCTTATTCGCAGATGACACTACTCTCATTATCAAGAGTAAAAATAAAAATGAACTAGAGACCTTAACAAACAATGATTTAATCAATGCAATTAAATGGTTAGAAGAAAATAATCTAAAATTAAATATTGACAAAACCAACATAATAAATTTTCAGAAATATAATTCTCCATACTTAAACTTAAAGATAAATTTGAATGGAAGCACAATCGAACCTGTAGAAACCGCTATATTTCTTGGCATCACGATTGACAAACATCTCAACTGGAAAGCGCATGTTGATATGGTATGTAAAAGGCTTCATAGATATGTGTTTGCATTACGGCGCCTTAACGCCATTGTATCCAAGGAAGCTGCTCTTTCTGCGTATCACGGATACGTATCGTCTGTATTACGCTATGGACTTATTGTCTGGGGCAATTCAGTCGATATACAGAGAGCCTTTTTAGTACAGAAAGATTGTGTCCGTTCAGTCTGTGGAGCTCATTATCTAGCCCACTGTCGTCCAATATTCAAAGAACTGAAAGTTCTCCCCTTGCCCTGTCAGTACATTTACGAGATAGCTAAATTTGTAAAAAGATATTCGCACTTATTTCCTCTACATGACACGGTTCTTAATAAGGTAAACGGACGATACCCCCTTCAATTGTATCTCCCCAGAGAAATATATGAAATTTTCCGCGAGAACGCATATGCTATGGCAATAAAATTATATAACAAGATACCTGACTACATTAAGACATTACCAAATAATAAATTTAAGAAGCAACTCTATAATTGGCTGATTGACAAGTGTTTTTATTCAAATAAGGAATTTCTTAATTATCAATTTGACTCAATTTAATGTAAATCTGTTATTTATTATTGTATCAATAATTATAAATATTTAAATGTTTGTAAATATTATGTTAATTGCATGCTGGAATGTTAGTAATATGTAATAGAATAAGATTTTTTCGATTTCCATTGTGTAATATTATTTTCAGGGAATATTTCTACGCTGATATCGGCAGGATATGTTGAACTTATCATAATGTATCAACGGGTCGACCCGTTGACCACGAACGCTGTAAAGTGTTCGAAACGTCGGGATGTAATTTAAGCTCAATATACGCGATAAAATCCGTTTTTAATTGTTTTATTTCATGAATAACTATCGCGGCAACCGAAGACAATATTATCATAATGTAATTATACCATCACAATGTACCATATTCTAAGAAATAAATATAAATATAATATATAATATAATAATATAGGCCAAAAAATTGTAACTTCAACTGGTCTTAAAATCTTATGCGCCCACCAGAATGGTCTTAAAATTGGTATGTAGGTTATTTGACGTGGGCTAAATCATGTGTCAAAATTTGGAGCGGTAGGCTCGTTGATAAATTTAGGCCAAAAAATTGTATTTTCAACTTGACGCCATACATACTTATGGCCATTTAAGACCTTTAAGACTTATGTTTTCATGATCCCCGAGATGGGCTCTACAACGCTATATGGAAGAAAATTGGTTAGGATTTTGATAAATTTCCAGTTAGGCGGGCTCCAGCACTATGACAGCCTATCACATGCACACATGCGTTAAATTCTGTCATTAAAATTATTGCTGGTGCGTGTAAGAAATTAGTTGCAATAAAATTCCGCAACATGACGCATGATCATATATTTCTGGTCAGGCTTTACATGAGAACAGCGTTTTAGACAGAAAAAATATCCTTATTATTGTTAAATGGGTATCAACACAAATCGTCCGATAGGTACACACTCACACAATTGTTATCAGGGTGGGTAGTGGTTTCAAATTTGGTCAGCTAACTCAGTATACCTCGGCCACACACTCGACGAGCCGCGTGGGAAGTAGCGAGGGAAGTAGGCAGAGACATAAGTGTTAAGAGCTATCTTAACAAGCAATATATTTAGTCTATTTTAATACCAGATAAGATCAAATACCTAGACGCCATCTATGGCACAAAGAGGACACTACATTGTTATAAAATGAGTGCCATCTACCGAGCTTACTCTGTATTAATATAAGCAACCAATAGCTAGCTTAAGTTAGTCTAGTAAACTTAATGTACCTAATAGTTCCTAACCTTCCGCAGCGTGTCGCTGCACCTCGACTATATAAAGAGGAATCTAGAATTGTATAGAGCCACTTTTCTCCAACCATCATTCAGTTCACATTAAATATAAGTATGTACCTAATCTCCTAGCTTTCATTTTGGCCGCCATTACCTCCACGCTGGACACATAGTGTGGCCGCGCTACTCGTCATGCCGCTCGTCATGCTTCTCGTCATGCCCACCACTCCCTATTTTGTCGGTTTTTGGCGCGAGTCAATATCATAAACCTCGGCCACACTATGCCCCTCGCGCTGCTCCTCGCGCTGCCGCGATGTTGCCCTCTCCGGCCACACACTGCCCTACTCGCGCGATTATGATATGCGGCCCTTTGACTCGCGCCAAAAACCGACAAAATAGGGAGCGGTGGGCATGACGAGCGGCATGACGAGTAGCGCGGCCACACTATGTCTCTGCCTACTTCCCTCGCTACTTCCCACGCGGCTCGTCGAGTGTGTGGCCGGGGTATTAATCGCGCGAGTAGGGCAGTGTGTGGCCGGAGAGGGCAACATCGCGGCAGCGCGAGGGGCATAGTGTAGTCGAGGTATTAATTGCATTGTGTGAGCCTATCCCTTTCAAAACAGTCGGTAAGTTATTTTATAAAGCTATGCACCTTTACAAGTAAACATTTATGCCCTAATTTAGTTCTTGTATTTGGTAATACAATAATAGCCCGACGGGTTCTTCGTTTGGTCTGTTTCGTCGTCACAAAGGCTAAGTTAGTATGGATTGAGCTGTTTAATATTTTCCTAACATGAATGCATGTACATTTCTGCCCATGTACCATCCATACTAATATAATAAATGGGAAAGTGTATGTGTGTGTTTGTTTCTTTGGTTGTCCGCCTTTCACGGCAAAACGGGGCGAAGAATTGACGTGATTTTTTAAGTGGAGATAGTTGAAGGGATGGAGAGTGACATTGGCTACTTTTTGTCTCTTTCTAACCCCCCACTTCCCTAAAATGGGGGGTGGTAGTTTGTATGGAGCATTCCGCAATTTTCAAGGTAGAAAGCTAAAAATTGGTATGCAGACTATTTGTGTGCGGTTTATTCTGTTCCGAGTTCTCTTCTGTGTTTTAAATCAGGAAAGGGGAACCGTGTTACCCCGAATTTAACGCGAGCGAAGCCGCGGGCAAAAGCTAGTTATCTATAAAAACTGCAAACAAAGCATCGTCTGTTGTATCGGATCTCGTTAAATATTGACTAACGTTAGTATTTGTTATTATAGCGGCAACAGAAATACATCATCTGTGAAAATTTCAACTGCCTATCACGGTTCATGAGATACAGCCTGGTGGCAGACGGACAGACGGACAGCGGAGTAATAGGGTCCCGTTTTTACCCTTTGGGTACGGAACCCTTTAAAAATACAGATGTGTAAATAGCGTAAGATATAGCCCTGGAAAATAGTATAAGATGATAAGAACAGAAGACACTGAAGTTACAGGCATCTATGTATATGCAACGTTACCACTGTATCAGCTTACTATCAGGCGGGCCGTATGCCTGTTTGCCACCGCCGTAGTGTAAAAAACTTTCTAAGAATTGGCTGCCGGTGGTAATCGAGTTCCATGAACGCTTCTGATCGGTCTTATACAGATAATATATTCTTATGTATGCATTAGGACTTTGTGTCTCAACATGTTACTATAGTCAGCAAAACATCGGCCGCATACTTCGCAGCTGTATGGTTTGAGCCCAGTGTGTATAATTTTATGCTTGCTTAAATTAAATTTACTTGAGAGCTTTTTGTTGCAAATGTCACAAGTCACTTGTTTGATTTTCTTTCTTTTTACTTTGCGACCTTTGAACGCGGAATCATGAGTCTTCTCATGCCTTTTCAAACTGATTTCATAAAGATACTTCTTTTTGCATATTTCGCATTGGTACGATTTCTCGACCATGTGCGTCTTTTTATGAGTAACTAAATCTATTGGTTTAAAAAACTTATCATTGCATATATTACAAAAATACGGTACTTCATCAAGCTGTCTATTTTTATGTTCTTTTTTATGCTTTAAATAAGCATATTTTGTACTGAATTCCTTATTGCAAACTTGACATGGGTAGAATTCGATGCCGGTATGCTTTAACACGTGTTCAATACATGTATCTTTGTCTTTAAACGCTTTGCTGCAAATCGTGCAAATGAAAGATTCATCGCTGCGTCCTGACTTTGAGTCGAGATGTTCTTTCTTGCTAGTTGCACATGTATTCGGGGATTCGAGAGAAGCTGAAACAAATAAAACATTTATAAGTACAAACCACAGCCAAATAGCACTAGACCCTACTCAGTGTTGTGTTTCTGCTGGTGAGTAAGGTTGCCAAAGAGCTCAAAGAGGACCTAGTGTGTTGACGATGAGGGACCCTCTTGTTCCTTCAGCCGTCAACACAGTGAATCCTCCCTGTAAAGGGTCGGCAACGCGCATGTGACACCTCTGGAGTTGCAGGCGTCCATAGGCTACGGTAGCTGCTTACAGTCAGGCGGGCCGTATGCTTGTTTGGTGGTATTAAAAAAAAGTAATACATCTGTGAAAATCTCAACTTAACTATCACGGTTCATGAGTTACAACCTGGTGACAGACGGACGGACGGACGGACAGCGGAGTCTTAGTAATAGGGTCCCGTTTTACACTTTGGGTACGGAACCCATAAAAAGACCCAATTCAAAATTATAAAATATTTAGTCTTTTTAGTAGTGTTGTCTCTCAGTACAAAAGCGAAAAAAATTGTGCGCATCGAGAAAAAGTTGTGAATTTTTGAGCATGGATAGAGTGCCCTACGATGAATATTTTTTAGTATTGGAGGTCCGTAAAATTTTTGGACCTTCACGTCAAAATCAGGGGTCCCGTGCAATATTGACATGGGGTTCTTCAAGAAGCGGGCGTACAGGGCTCTCAAGGGTCGGCAACGCATAGGCGGCTCCTGATGTTGCTTATGTTCATGGGCGACGTTGACCGCTTCCCATCAGGAGGCTCGTCTGCTCGGTTGCTACTAGTTTCATAAAAATAAAATAAAAAAATATGTTATTACTCTCTGGTTAAGGCTGCTAGGGGTTGTGTAGTATCAATTCCGTATAAACCAGATATGCAGAATTAATTTTTGATAATAAAAAATATAGGTTGATTTGTGTTAAATTGTCCCATAATATTTATTTATTTAAGTATTTATCTATATCTATGTATTATACCGGGTGTGGTGTGGCGATGTCATTTAGGCGGAACTTGATGTACCATCAGGTTCAAAATTGCATGGTCAATTTATCAATGAATTCATTCATAAATTGGCCATGCAATTTTGAACCCGATAGTACATTGAAAATACTATTTAGTTTGTTTGAAAAAGAGACAATCTAAAATCTACATAACTTTCAAAAGTCGTTGAACAAACATTGTCTAGTTTGTTTGAGGAGTAGAATCTACGTTTTAATTTCTTGCTCCTAGTACAGGCCACACCCGGTATATATCGTCGCCTAGTACCCACAACACAAGCCTTATTGAGCTTACTGTGGGACTAAATCGATTTGTGTAAGATTGTCCCATATTTTTTTTTTTTGTGGTTATGGTAGGAAGTTTTGCTAAGTACAAAATTAATCTTACACAAACCTACCTAGTCCCACAGTAAGCTCAATAAGGTTTTTGCTGTAGGTACTAGACGACGATATATTTATGAGATAGATATAGATGAACACTAGATTCCTTATGCACTGACCAGGATTCCAACCGGGGACCTCCTGCTTTCTATGCAGGGTCACTACCAACCTATATATACTTATTCCTAAAGGGTAGGGTAGGCAACGCGCATGTGAATCCTCTGGGGTTGCCAGCGTCCATAGGCTACGGTAACTGCTTATTATCAGGCGGGCCGTATGCTTGTTTTCCACCATCGTGTTATTAGAAAAAAATCTCTACAACCTAAATCAATCTAAAAGTTTAACCTGACTTGCTTGGCACTTTTTGCTTGGATTTCTTTGAAAAAAGGTAAATAAAATTGCTGTTTTACACCAGGAGATTAAAAATACTACTAAATAGATTATATTATTGTAGTTTCTTTTAAAAACTCATAAATACACGCAACCGTGAACCGGGGTATGTCCTTAAACTACGTCCGGACACGGTTATCTCTGTTCACAGCCGTCTCTGTCTAGCTGGTGGCTGATATTATATTTTCGGACTTGAATTAGGTTACAGAGGGGGCTGTTAAAACTCAACTTACATTGAGCTGTCTCCAGTGGATGCAGGAGCTCAGGGCCGATCACTAGCTCCTCCTTGACTTGGTGGTTGGCATACAGCTTGGCTTTTGCTGCAGCGTTCACATCCTCGCTGTCCGAATATGGCTCTTCTTTGAAATGTGTGTCTGAAAATTAATATCAATACTTTAATTAATGACAAGATCTCTTTGGACTTTTGTTATTTATTTATTTATATTTTCCTTCACACTTAATTGTGACTATGGGTCATTAGGCGTGTTCACATGGGCTAAGCAGCCCAGGCAGTTTACCCTGCCCAAGCTGCTTCGTGCAGCAACATCCTCGCTGCTCGGCAAGTGTGGACCGGCCCATTTATAACCGATCCGCTGTCTTGGGATTTTTCCATACCTTAAAGCTCTGTGTCATATCATAAAGGTTGTCTGGAAGAGATTATTATCGCTTATTAGCGATAAGACCGCCTGTTGTTTGCCTCTTTTTATTATGTATTTTTTTTCTACTGTGCTGAATTTTTTTTGAGGTGTGCAATGAAATTTATTCTTTCATTCATTCATAAAGCTCTGTGCAATGGATAGATTAAATACATAGAAAAAATCAAAGCGGGACCATAAACACACAAATTCACAAAGAATGCCCTTACTGAGATTTAATCTCAGGATCTTCAGCTCTTTTGTTTAATAAATTAGGAAAACAATCCAATCTAAAACCAATCCAAAACAATCCGATACTAACCACAAAGTGAACTGCTAGGTTTTATAAATATTAATCATTGAGGTAGGATAGATAGTAGAGGTAATATAGTCTCAAACAATATTTACGGAAAATATGATTATATAATAATAAATATATAATGCCCGCAGGGCAGCTTGTGGCGAGCTGTCGGGGAGTGACGACCCCGCGGACCCGAATGCTCCAGAGAGTCGGTCAGGGTCTCCGTCTCCGGCGTGTCTTCGTCGGTCGGGGACTCCAAGCGGACCCGCAGGACTCTCGGCTCTGGCTTGCCTTAATTGGCCGTCCAGAAAGGAGCCGTCAGAGCTATATGCTCGCAGGGTGGAAGTGAAATATGCATAAGTCGCGAGTTGGTACAGTGGCTGGGCTTCCTACAGTCACTGGCAGAAAGCGGTGTACACCTCTCCACACCCTGAGCCGCTCACACCGATGTTGCGCCTGGTCGCTTTTGCAACGGCACTTTCAGAGGCCCATCTAGTTGGCGGCGAGGCACCGCCTGCCTCGATAACATGTTATAAAATTGTTATGGCAGGTGACCGGATCTCTTTACAATAGCCTAATCTTTGATCAGCCAAACTTCAATACCATAGCCCTTTACTCTGTCCATTTTATTTACAATATCTACAACGCCTGCTGGAACCGGTTCACGGGTATCTATTAATGTACCCGTGAATGGGTTCTAGCAGGTGTATAACATAGCAAATTTCTCCAAGGGGCCTCTGCGTGTTGGATCTGTATCCCCACGCAAGCCTATCAAAAGACCGGGATATAAAGGCCCGTGATTCTCGAAGGAGATACAAATAATATTATTATTATTTATTATTTGTAAGCAGGCAAGCAGTTGTAATAACTGATAGTGCCTGTATCCAGTATGCTCTTGGCGAATTTATCTCTTTAATTTGAATTTTTATTGTGCTCGTCTAATTTGTTTTTAAATTCATTGACACTATGAGCCAACACTGTATCCTCTGGTAGTAATATGGCTCCTGAAAATTTGTAACCGCCCAGTGTTACAACGTAATAAGACTGTCAGAGAAACTGCTGTACGAGTCGTTCTTACATCATTATTGTGGAGCCATTTTTTTTGTATCCCGTTCTTTATTACATATTGGTGATAGTAATGTAATGGTATAATCCTGATGGTAAAAGGAAACCAAGACGGCCACTGGCACGCTGGGCTGATGACATAGTCAAGGTGGTGGGGGCCAACTCGGTATGGGTGGCCCAAGATCGAGAGAGGTGGAAGACTCTGGAAGAGGCCTATACCTCGTAAGAGGGTTGTGGAGTGTTTCTTTACCCAACAAATTTAGGTTAAATTATCCTAGACTACGTTTGCAATTTATTTTAGATTCACTTTTTTGCACCCAGAAATAAAAGGTTGTTTTATTTTTATTTTATTTATAATCTGGCAGATCTCGTCGGCGATGGCGAGATGAGTTGGACTTCTAATTTTTCATTTAAAGGAATGGCCGGATGCTGCACAGAATCGGGAGGACTGGAAAAACCGGGGGGAGGCCTTTGCCCAGCAGTGGGACATTACAGGCTTCTAATAATAATGTTAACGTACATACCCTGGATGTTATTGGCTGATTCAAGGTCTTGTCCTGCGTCGACCAACTCTTCTTTAATCTGATAACTCTTCAGCTCTTTATAAACCGTCTCTGCGCTCACACCCTCAGATTTAGGCTTATTATTGTCTGCTACATCTGAGCACAAAATATCAATAGGCTCTTGTTTTATAAAAGTGTTGATAACTAAGCCATCATCATTGGACTCCTCTTTTATAGATTCTTCTTTAACAACACGGACTAGCGACATGATATCTTAATTTCTATTTGTTGTTAGCAGTGAAATTTATTTATTGTTAAGAAGTAATAGATAAACCTTTAGCAGTTAATTATTAGATTAGGTACATTTGCGTGACAGTGTATTTACTTATTAACATATTAATAACTGCCATAACTGCAGTGAATGCATAGTGAATGTTAATGTTTTTTTTTTTTTTTATAAATGGCTTTTATGACATTAGCCAGCGTCATGTCGATATGGCATAAATATAAAAGGATTGATCAAATATAAATAGCAGATATATAGTTGCTTTTCCATGTACAATAATGATATAAATTAAAAAATATATATAATCCGTATACTATGTTATAATATTAATATTAAAGTTTTAATTTATTTAAGTCTAAGAAAGAGACTAGAGCCAGTAAGGTTTGTTTGTCTTTGGTTTGTAATAATTCCAGGACGGAAGTAGGGAAAGGAATTTTAATTTTCAAGAGGTCAAAATATAATCTAGTATGATCGTAAAGAGGACACGCCAGTAGAGTATGATTCAGATCCCCTTCTCCCAGCCCGCACTCGCACAGAGAGGAGTCCCGAGCATGGATTCTTTTCAAATGAACAGGGGAACAGCAGTGGCCTAGTCTCATTCGAATAATTGTGGAGCAGAACTGTTTTGGGATAAAAATCTTAGCAAACCAAGGCTTTCTTGTTACGTTAGGTTGAACTAGAAAATAGGGTTTAATTTTGCTCCGATTATAGGCAGTCCAGTTTGAGGACCAGGCCTGGGTTAGCCATCTGGACGCCAGTGTAAACAAATCGGAGCAGTAGTTCCTAAAGGGGGTTTTGTCACCACAGATCACTGCCTCTTTGGCAATCTGGTCGGCCCGTTCGTTGCCCCAGACCCCTGAGTGGCCAGGGATCCAAACCAGGGCAACCTCGAAACCCTTTCTTTTGCATGTTAATAGGTTTTCTTTAATTTGGAATATGATTGGATTATGGGATTTTACTGAAAAAGGATTAGCCAACAAAGCTTGTAAACAGCTACGGGCATCCGAAAAGATGATAGTTTTCCTTAATTTGAAGAGTAAGATAAATTTTACGCTCTCTAAAATGCCAATACACTCTCCAGTAAAAACTGATGTTTCGGGGGGACACTTAATTTTTTGGACTATATTATATTGCGAGTGGAAAACTCCTATTCCCACACAGCCAACCGGGGATAGTTTGGACGCATTACAGAAAATTGAATTCCAGTCATGCCATTCACGTGAGAGGATCTGACGAAGGTATTCATCAGCATGAGGGTCACCATGGCAGATATCAAAATTAAGGATGACACGAGGGTGGTAAATGATAGTCTCATAGTCAAATTCAAACAGAGGGAGTCGAAGGGAATGAAAAACAGGGTCTTTAAGAGATTGAAACTTTCTTAGACTATTAACAAGACAAGGCTGATTATCAAGATTTAAGGCGGTCGTTGCTTTAAGATCATATAAACGATGGATGATGGGGTGATACGAAAATTGTAGGCATCGGAAAAAATACCTATCTGAAATTGGCGACGTAAATCCAGTGGAGGCTCTGCGCATTCCACCTGTATAGCTTTAATAGGGCTAGACCTCATTGCACCCAGAATAATTCTCATAGCCTTGGATTGGATTAGGTTCAACCTGTTCAATCCAGCTCTGTTTCCCGGCACTAATAAGTGACATCCATAATCCAGTATACTGCGTACTGTGGCATTATAAATTAATCTAAGGGAAGTAGGGTGACCTCCCCACCAGACTCCCGCAAGGCATCTTAGTGTATTGAGCCCACGCTCACACTTTTTAACTAAATAATCAAAGTGCAGATTCCCGCTTAATTTCGAATCGAGATGAATCCCTAAGAATTTATAGAGGAGCGGACAGGTATACTAGATTCATTGATTGATATATCTAAAGCAGGCACGTTTCTTTTACGGGTAAAAACAACTGCGCAGCATTTGGACGGAGAAAGGGACAAACCATTTTTATAGAGATAGTTATTTAGCGATCGGAGGGAATTATTAACTGAGGCGCATGCAGATGTTATATTTTTGTTTGAAGAGTAAACTAATAGGTCATCAGCATATTGGAGGACTCGACAGTCAGACACAGAGACTTCCAGGTCATGTGTATAAAGATTGAATAGTAAAGGACTTAAAACAGAACCCTGTGGAAGCCCCCGCCAAACCAGTCTCGTAGGTTTGATTTCGGGATCTTTACCCCGGAAGGAGATTTGTCTTTCGCAAAGGAGGTTACCCACGAGGCAGGCTAACCTTACTGGGATTCTTAGTTTATATAGTTTTTCTCTAAGGATTGGAATCTGAACATTATCATAGGCAGCTTCGACATCCAAGAAAGCGGCAACAACCGAGGCCTTATTTGAAAAGGCAAGCCTGATATCAGACGTAAAAATGGCCAGGTTATCAATTGTACTTTTTCCCTTCCTAAAACCGAACTGAGATTTTCCTAGTAGATCATGACTTTCAAGGAACCATTCTAGTCTATTTTTGATGAGGTGTTCTAAGATCTTTGAAAGGACGGAAGATAGGGCTATAGGGCGATAAGAGGTTGGGTCATTAGGGTCCTTTCCTGGTTTAAGTATAGGCATAATAAGTTGAGATTTCCAGGATGAAGGCGGTTGGCCTGAAAACAATATACAGTTAATTAAGCCAAGGAAATATTTGAGAAAAGAATTGCCAGCTTTAGCTAGAAAGGAGTACGGGATGCCATCATGACCTGGGGCTGAGTCTTTTACCGCTCCGAGCACATTTTTGAGTTCTAAGAGAGAGAATGATTGATCTAGGGGATCAGATGACTTATTATTCAACAGACTTATAGGGGAATCATATACACCCGGGACATATGGGGGAGCTATTTTAGTTAGGAACGATTCAGCCCATTTTAAAGAGATAGGGTAAGGGCAATTATAGGAATTATAAGATTTCCTTAATTTTCGGATGTTATCCCAAACAATAACATCAGGAGTGGAAGGACTTAATGAAGAGCAGAAAGATTTCCAACCTTCAGCCTTTTTGTTATTAAGCAGGGTCTTAGTGTCAGTCATAGTTTTGGACAAAATTTCAAAATTCTCGGACGACATATTCTCGGTATACGACCGTTCGGCTTTCTTTCTAGTCTTGACGGCTTTAGTGCAGTCATTATCCCACCACGGAGGTGATGGCAACTTCCCTACAGCAGTATTTTTAAGAGGGAAGACTTTATCGGCTGACGTCTTAATAACATGAACAAGGGCATCTGAGCAGATATCTATTGAGTTTGAGGAAATCGGTGGTAAATATGGAGTTTCGCGATCTAGATTTTTTTTGTAGCTATCCCAATCTGCGCCATTAATATTATACAATAAAAGCGGCCTTTTTACAGACGGTCTTTTATTAGAAACAAAAGTAAAACGAAGTAAAACTGGAAAATGATCGCTTCCATAAGTACTGTCCAAGACCTCCCAAGAGATTTGAGATGCAAGAGACGGAGAGCTAAGAGATAGGTCTACTGCACTCGTTGCTTGGTTAGGTAGGGGGCGTCGAGTGGGAGAGCTTGAGTTCAGTAGACATAGGTTGCACTTGTCCAAAATTAATGATAAAAATTGCTCACTGAGGGCGTCGTTCTTATCACAGCCCCATAAAGCGTGGTGTATATTAAAGTCACCCAGTATAACGAGAGGTTAAGGGAGGGATTCTATTAAATCCTTAAGCGATTTAAGGTTATTATAAGAGGGAGAGGGAATATAAATGGATAAGAATGTTACATTTTCCACTCGGGCACAACATGCATTGAATTCAGGACTATTTTGGGATATAGGGATGGGCATGTAAGGAATGTGGTTTCTAATAAACAGGGCACATCCAGCTCGACCATCTTGTCGACAGTCCATTAGAGAGCAATAGCTGGGGATTTTAAAAGAGGAGTTATGTCTGAGCCATATCTCTGATATGGCAAGGATAACCGGGTTGAATTTATTAGTAAGGAACAGTACTTCTTGTTTTTTATTATGTATGCTGCGACAGTTCCATTGAAGAATTACCTGCTCTATTATTAGAAGATAACAAATTTGAAATAAGAGGTGCGACGTGGGATAGCAAAGAGGGCAGAGGACTGGTAGGGGAAAGTATTTTAATAAAGGAAGAGATCAGTTTTATTACCTCCGTAATTTTCATATTTTCATTAGTCGGGTCTCCTTGTGTGCAGAAAACAGGCCTGGACTCAACAACCGGGTCTCTAATTAGGGCTTCATGGGCCTTTCGGTCGTAACCTTTCTCCAAGCGGGGGGCGACGCGGGGTTGACGGGTTATAGTTTTTTTGTAAGAGATTATTTGAGGCGCTGCTACATTCGCATAAGATTTGTTGCTGACCTTCGCATGTAAATTGGCTGCATCAATGTATGAAATATTCTCGTTCGTCATAGTCTTTTTAATGTTTGTTTGGCGAATATATTCGGGGCAAGACTTACTGTTGGCCATGTGACCTGTCCCTAAGCCCCGAGGGCAGTTAATGCAATAAGGTTCTATATCTTCATTGCACGAGTCACCTGAATGGGATTCGCCACATCGGAAGCACCGAGGAAGGGATCGACATTTCTCTTTTGTATGGCCAAAACGGCAGCAGTGGAAACACTGTCCAGTAGGGTACTGATATTGTTCCACCGGTAAAGAGTTTAAACATAAGTAAACTCTCTTCGGTAGGGTTTGTCCATCAAAAGTGATAATTACCGTCTCAGACGGAAGCCAAGAGTAGGAACCGTCAGGCTTGGATTTTTTAAAATTAAGGCGTCTAATCTTGATAGGGACAGGGTCACCTGAGTTTATTGGGGGCTTGATGTTTTCAAGGATCTCTTCCGGCGACCAGTCGTTAGGAACTCCGCGGACTAACCCTTGTCTTGTTACATTGAAAGAGGGCACAAATGCCTTATAATTATTATGAGTTAGAGTAGTGGACTCCAGGAATAAATTAGCATCCTCTGCTGAGTGAAAATTCAGAGAAACTCGGTTTCTACCGATCCTTTTGACTGAACCCTCCACGATATTTGGGAACTCCCTTTTTCGGTTTTGTAGGAAGCGCCCGAAAGCTACTGGGTGGAGTATGATTCCTGTATCTGGTGCGGGTTCGAATTTTTGTACATGGACCAAAAATGGACCTTGGTCATTATGAGAGTATTTGGGGCGGCCAATTGGGGTAAAAGTAGATGATGGTGTTTGTGAAGGGGTTTTGTTTCCTTGGGAATCATCAATCAAGTGTGCTGGGGGGGACGGAAGAGATTTTGATAAAGTCTGGACTAAGGATTTTTGGCCAGGAGGGATCAAAGTATCATCTGAACTACTTGACGAATTGTTTGAATCCATGCTCAAGTCATACGACCGATCAATGGGGCTGGGGGACCTAGACCTGTCTCTATCCATGTGGTTGTCGTTACGTTTAGCCTTTAACCGTTTATCTTTACGGATCTCCCTTTCCCTATCATTTATACGGGTTTTTAAGGAGATGGGAGTTTCAGACGTGCATTTTTTTTCAAAGTTTTCATGTTGAGCTAAACTAAACCTAAATTGACTGTTTCCCATCTTCTAAATCAGTATCCTCATTCATGAGGACGTTGATTTGGTTGCCATGGGCAACCCTCTTAAATCTAAGATCGCTATTATATTTCTATGTTTTACTACTATATATACTTAATTAATACACCTTACCGAAAAGATGGAAAAGCAACTAAGTTAAAGGAATTTAGTTGGAACTTTCACGCAAATAAGTGATTATAGACAACTAAAATTCACATTAATTTGAAACTAGCGCCTATCCGCCATCGACACTCTACCGGCTCTCTCAAGTGTAGTCCACCGTGAAAATAAAATAACAACAAAAAAAAAAATATTAATGTTATATGCTCTGCTCTTTGACAGTGAAGTGAAGGACGTGCATCGAAGCTACTACTGTTCGGACGTATCGACACCTACGCGCATCTCGTGATTATTATTTTCATAATAAGTCACCGGATAAAGCGGCCCGGCTCCTAGCCGGAGGGGACCACGTCCTGAAGAGCTACATCGCGGGAGGTTGACCTTTCGCCGTATGCCCGAACCCGGTCCCGCTAAAACGGATGCCCCGGGCTAAGGTATGCGGAGATTGGCTCCAGCCAACCACGAAGAACGTCACGGAGCTTTCGAAACAAGCTTTCATTGAAAATGGAAGACGACACGGAACGGAGGCGTAGGTTGAGAAATCAACATCCCGACCTACCCACCGAAGAAACAGAAGCGCAAGACTCTCCAATGTACACTACGGAAGGAGGGCGACACGAAGAAGACGACTACGTAGCGCAGGGATCTCCCCCGACGCTGCCGTCACCTACGTTCCGGCTGTTTCGGCCTGCTGCGACTGCTGACGACCCGCGGACCCCTATGGCGAGTCTGGAATCAGACACGGTTCTAGTCTCCTATATGATGAGGTCCGTGCACATGTCGGCGGACCTAAAGGCGTGGATGGCCGCCTACGTTCGTCTCTCCGGCCACATGATGGGGCTGGAGACAGAGCTGCTGCCGGAGGATGCCCCGTTCCTGGAGTTCCTCAAGGCTCACCCGTACATCATCAGGGCCGCGAAGCGCCCCCGCGAGAGCCCGCAAGCACCCGCGGGGACCGAGAAACGTCCCTGTATGAAGAGGTCGCCACCAACAGACCCAAGACTACGCCCCCGCCCAGCGGAGGATAACATGGAAGCCACCGCCGCACCGCCAGCCGCCAAACCACAGAAGAAGCAGAAGAAACAAGACTCGCCTTCAACCTCATACGCAGCAAAAGCGGCCTCTGCTGCCAAGCCCCGCGAGGAGGAAGAAGCACAGCAGCATCAAGCCCAAGTCAAGAAGGAGAGGTACCCGCCTATAACGGTCCCTCGCCTACCAGACTGGCGCAAGACCCTGAAGGACATCTCGGAGAAGCTTGGGTACTCTCCGCACACCAAAAGCACGGGGCAGGGTGTGCTGTTTACCCCAAAATCAGCCGAAGAGTACCGGGCGGTCTACGCCCACCTCGCTGACCTAGAAGCATCCCTCGGGGCAGACCGTGCGCACGAGATGGAGTGGCACGTCTACCTGAGGGACGAAGAGAAACAAATGAAGGTGGCACTCAGAGGGCTGCCCATGGATACACCACTGCAGCACTGCAGGAAATCAAGGATGCGTGCTTGGAGCTCGGATACCCCGTAGCTCACATCAAGAAAATCAACGCCAGGGGAGGCCGGCCGGGCTGCATTTACTTCTTGCAGCTCTCCGGCCCCCCGCGAGAATTCAAGACGATCTACGGGGTACGAGAGTTCCTCTACCTTCCGACGTCCAAATTTGAAGCATGGAGAGGGAAGGGCGGCCCGCCCCAGTGCCACAGGTGCCAGGGCTTCCGCCACCACTCTCAAGGCTGCCACCGGCAGCAGAAATGCGTCCGCTGCGCCGGAAACCACCAGGCAAAGCAGTGTCCGAGACCCAGGGAGCAACCGTGCACGTGCGCCAACTGCGCGGGACCGCACCCGGCGAACCACAAGAGATGCCCAGTCTACATTAGAGAGGCCCGCAACTGGAGGAAGGCGGGCACCAAGGCGCACGCCGTCCCCATAAGGTCTGGCAAGGAGGCGGGGACGCCAGCAAGACAGCCCACGGTGGAAGAGGCGGCACCATCATCACTGATGGCGCCGGCCAACGCCCCCAAACAACGGGGCGCACAACCACCCCCGCCCAGCAGCAACAAACTCTCTAAGAAGAAGAAGAAGAGCAAAAAAAAGAAAAAGAAGCAGGCGGCGCCGCCCACCGACGCCGCTACCGTCCAGGCGCCCGCAGAGAAGTCAACGGCGCCGATCCCCGACGCCGATACCACTCCGAAGCAGCCCCCTGCAGTAGGAGTGGATATGAAGCAGACGGTGCCTCCCGGCGCCTTCGGTGATGCTGGCTCTACGGACGGCCGGCATAGACCCGACCGCTGACAGGCCAACACTAGAAGCAGCCCAAGAGCAGATAAAGCGGCTTTTAGCAATGTGTGACGCAGCAACGGCACAATAAGATAATGTCCCGATTAACTCGGGCATTGACAGACCGAGCCGTCGTCACGGCTCGCGACAAAGGCAGCTAAAAAGGGCAGAAACCCTGAAATAGCATCCTCACACCCCCAGAAAGGGGGAGTGTCAGAAGACATCATACAGTACAGTGAAGTTAAGTGAGTGAAGTGAAGTGACAGTGACACGTGAAATGAACCACTGACCTTTATGAACTGGACCCGACATATGTAAATCAAAACATATAAAAATATATTCGCCTCGTTTTAACTTGGCGCCATATTCATAAGCAAAAAGAGATGACGAGTATATACGTAAAAACCCAATGGGGCCGATCACAGATATCAGATATCTGTGGGGCCGAAACATCCGCCATATTGATATATCAGGACGTCAAAATCTATACACTATAAATAACCGCGATGTTGATATCTCCGATACCTTAAAATCGACACTCGTCTTTCGTTGATGTGCCGCGCCTGTGAACTGAACTGACACCATAGACATGCTAGCCAGATACTTGTTACACTTTACTTTCTTTAGTGTCCTAACTAGTCTGGCCAGCCAACGAACGCGGTAGCAATGTACAGCGAACAAAAGTATGACAACACTAAGAATCAGTGAAAAAAGCAGCAATAATCATCAAATTTTATGTTTTTAATTTTAGGTGTTATTTCCGCCCCTTTCATTAGGTGACATTTACGGTGTGTAAAAAGAAGACGGATATATTTCGTCTGATATGTCATCAACTGCAACAGATAATCTGGTTGAGGCAATTGACATATGGCTTAAAAATGAATTTAAAATTAATTGGGAACGTTGTAGGAGTTCTATCTCACTCGCGCTTAAGATGAGAGAGTGAAATGCACTAGAAACAAATTCAATGCGAATTGAAATGTTCGTCATGAAATACGGTGTCTCATCACAAAGGGTTGCCACATGTACGTATTTTGAATTTGCCGCGCGTTTCTACTGACAAAAATGGTTTGCCAGACTATAGCATCAATTTACTTGCTCAATGCGGTAAAACTTGACTAAATTTAGTCAATAAACCATTTAGGAAGCTAACTAGGACAAATGTAACAGGGCTTTTATTTTGAGACTGACACACAGTTGCATTCCAACTGAGGCACTGAAATGACTGCAATATCGCGTTTCAAAAAGCTTACAACTCTTAAATATTAGCAATTTTGCTAACAACATACATATTTTTAGAGATGCAAATAGCATGAGTTTATACAATAGCCCCAGCCATACACAATCTATGGAGCCGTAGATCGCGGTTCTAACTTTGCGTAAAACAGAACATTAGGAATGTCAATGTCAATTCAAATGTCAATGATTCAATGAAACTTACGTACGTAGCTTTTTGCATTTTACCTTGCAATTTTTCGAATGATTGCTTGCTGTTCACCTTTGCATTTTAAATTGTTAAGGTACCTACATATTATTTCTCTAAAAGGTGGTATTTAGCATACTTTTCTTTACAGTTACGCAATTTTCTAGATGACTTAAATATTAACCGGCAACAAAATTGCCGAGGAAATTTCTTTAAAAAGAAAAATGTCGCTGGAGGAAATACGTGTAAAAGACATAGACATAAAAGACGAGCCTGACTCAGAAACTGACCATGATCTAAGTACCAGGCAGGAAGTAGAAGATTCTTTAGACTCAGGAGTCCCAGTGTCATGTAAAGAAGAGTCAAATGATGTGAGTCAGGATGTGTTGTCTGGACTGTATAGTAGTCAAGTCAAGGATGAGCTGGAGCTCGGCTCGGAGTTGCTGGATTCACTCGAAAATGCTTGTAGTAAGTTGTGGTACCGTAAAAGCACCCAACTAGTCCAGTATTGCAACTATGGTCCATAACTTTAATACGTAATTAAGCATCAATCTCAATCTTCCTTTTGCTTTTATTTATATTTTTTCACCCATTTATGAACTTCCTTTGCTCTTTCCTCTGGGTATTATCCCAATTTATTTGGGGTCGGCTCTTTGGCTTTTGGACTATAATTTGGTGGTTATACAGTAGTGTTTTTTTATGTAACATGTTATTTGATTTTTATATATAACTAATCTTGAATTATAAGTGCTAGTTGCTTTAACCATCACTGATTAAATTATCTTTACGGTGAATCATGTTTGAGCAGGATTCAGCTATGATATAAAAAACTCAGCTGGAAGGTGGAAACATCAAACTTCCAGCTGAATTTTGTCTATGAGGTAAAATTAAAAAAATCTGTCACCATACACAAATTTCCGTAATACGGCAGATCTGAATTCTGCTAAGTGTGTTTTGTAATAGATGTTTTAATTCAATCCACCCTGAGTTAACTGATTCAGTGCGGATGGAACGACAGGCGTGTCATCATATTCTATGGCGAAAGGCACGCCTGTCGTGTCATGAAATAATTGTTCGCCGCCACAGCCAAAAGTTTTCGAAAATAGAAGACGCAACAAATCGGTTAACTGTCACCTATTAGTTAACTGTTAGTGAACCCATTAGGATACTAAGTATGCCATTGTACTGTAATCTATTGTGAAATAAATATTAAATTTAAATTAATAAAACTACAATAAACATATAAAATTTTCTTTGAGGTTTAAATCCAGGAGTGTATTTACTCCATGGCCAAGAGGGCCACGGCCCGGGGCGCCCGCCCCATGTGCTGGGTTCTGGGCGCCGGTCAGTCAGGTACCAATCCATGAGACCTTTATGGCCCAGAGCGCCAAATCTCAAAATATGCCTCAGGGTTTAACTAAATGCTTGTTTTGAAAACATAAAAACAGGCCCATGAGGCTAAAATCATGTTATACTTTGCTTAATTGTTGGTTGGTTGTCATATTAATTATTTATAATTCAGATATTTAAAGTAAAAAAGTACTTTTCAATGAGTCAATCAGACTAAAAAGGCTTGTGGGTTCTAGATGACGATATATATATATATATATATATATATATATTTTTTTTTTTATACCACGACGGCGGCAAACAAGCACACGGCCCGCCTGACGGTAAGCAGCTACCGTAACCTATGGACGCCTGCAACTCCAAAGGAGTCACATGCGCGTTGCCGACCCTTTACAAAAAGGAGGATTCACTGTGTTGACGACTACAGAACTAGAACAAGAAGGTCCCTCATCGTCAACACACTGGGTCCTCTTTGAGCTCTTTGGCAATCTTACTCACCAGCAGGAACACAACACTATGAGTAGGGTCTAGTGCTATTTGGCTGTGGTTTTCTGTAAGTCGGGCTCTGCTCCAGATTTGAGCGATGGCATTCGCTGAACGTGCCCTACCACACTTAGCGAGATGCCATACGCAGTGCCCATACCTCTCTTTTTGGCGTAGTTTAAGGACATACCCAGGTCCGGACGTAGTTTAAGGACATACCCCGGGTCCACACATATATAACAGATGGATGTAGATAAATACTTAAATACACAAAATATCCATAACTCAGGAATAAATACCCGTGATAAATACACAAATAGGTGCTATAACTATGATTCGAATCTGAGACTTTCTTTATAGACAGGGCCACTACCGTCTAGGTTAGGAGGCCGTTTCTAAATAATAATTCCAACATTGGTTTGTTACAGTGTCCTTGGAAAATTTGTATGAAACTCAGATTAAACAGGAGATAAGTCTGGAGTTTTCATGTTGTATACAACAAATAGTGCTTCAAGACTGTATTGTTAGACTAGAGCGAATTCCAACAAGCTTGCCAAAAACTCGCCATGGGTCTAAGTCTGCCAGACCGAGATTTTCAAAAAAGCATGACAAGAAAAAATCAAGAAAAAAGTTAAATAAAAACACTCTTAAAGGTGTTAAGGATCTCTTTATTTGTGATTTTTGCAGCAAACAGTTCAAAAAACGAGTAACAATTATCAAACATATACATACACACACAAAGAGACCTTATATTTGTCCAGTGTGCCAAAAAAAGTTTGACTACCCTTCGTCTTTACGCAGTCACCAGTTATGTCACTTAGTGGAGAAACTTTTCAAGTGCGAACTATGTGATAAAAAGTTAAGTACTAAAGCTAACTTAAAAAAGCATGTGGTAAATCATATGAACGACCTCCCTTTTCCATGTAAATTTTGTAATAAAACGTTTATTCGTGAGAGACTTTTAATAGACCATTTACGCACTCATACAGGAGAGAAACCTTTCGAATGTGAAATTTGTGGAAAGCAATTAAAATATAAAAGAAGTTTAAAGTTTCATTTAAAAACACACTCAGGCACTGCTGAAAAGCACCATTCCTGCGACTTTTGTGAGTTTAAATCTACTCGAAAATCACATTTAATCATCCATGAAAGGAATCATACTGGTGAGAGACCATTCCCCTGCGAAGTCTGCAAAAAGAATTTTATCTCTAAGTCAGTGCTAAATACGCATATGAGGTTACACACTGGGATACTCTACACCTGCAAACTGTGCCCAATGGGGTTCTTATCAAGAGGAAAATTACGTTTACATAAGCAAACGCATTTGGAATAAAAACAAATAAGGCTTGGTTTCAAGGCGTTAATATTAAATTAATTTTGGACAGTGCTCTAAACTCTAAAGAATGAGAATAAACTTTTTTGTTGTTAATATTTGTAGTTTTATTTGTCTTAACAGGTTTAGGCACGACACGCACTTAGAGGATTTCAGCCCAGATTCCTCTTGCCTTAGCGAAATTCAGCCAACCGTAGACAGTATTCAACCGGAAGTCGGAAAATGGTATAAAGGCTCCATACAAAAAGTCGGAACACTAACACTAAAAACTTCATTGTTTTATATTTCTCAATTAATGCGTAGTTTTTTTTTATTCATCATTTTGCAAAATGTGCAATGAGCTCCCATACTAATCGTAACACAGTGTTTCTCTTTCACTCGCGCTGAAAAAGATAGGGAGGGAATTTATCTGTTGTCAGCCCCTTAAGAATTTTCACTATAACTTTGGCGCAAACTCTTTTATTCTTGCGCTACCGTGTCTACTTACCAACAGGTGAGCCGAAGTTACTGTTGACCACCGTCACGGTGTTTAAAGATAATAATTTAATTTGTTTACTGATTATTAGTGCGTCACGAACGCTGCCCACCACACATAACGACCGTAGGACATATTGTTAATAATGAAATTCCACGTTTAAATATCACGGCATTAACGGTTGATATGCTATGAATTAGTGATTTTTCTCAAACATGCTCGGAAATGTTCCTGTTACGTTAGTAATTAGAGACCAGTAGGGACTCTATTCCAAGACAGGTTCAGCGCGACGTACGTAAAGGATTTTCATACAACATTAAATCACTCAGCCAGTAACTGAAGCACTAAACAAGTAATTTTATTTCCTTACATGTTTGAGAAAAGCACTATACATGCTTCGACCGTAATCAGCTTACCTGGCTTCGTATTGTAGCCGTCCTCGTCTTCGACTCGGACGGCTACTAAATACTCAGCCAGGAAAGCTTACTTACTGGTCTCTGCAGTAATGTACTATTCCGTATTGCAAATGTCGTTGTAAGGAGTGGTCCGGAAAAAAAGTAGCCGTGCCTTTTTTGATTTATCTTTTTATTTTGTGCCGATTTAGAAGCAGTGTTAATATTTAAATAATCTCTAGATACAATCATACAAAACATAAATACAATCATACTTAAATAAAACAGCGTTTGGAAGTTTTCGCCTTTTGTATTCCATCATACACATAGTTTTTTGAACAGCGTCTTCTGACAGAATTTTTGAGGTGTTTCTCAAAAACATGTTTTTCTTATAGTTTGATTTGATGAGCTATTTTATACCTTAATAAATTGTCTTTCTTCAATAGTAAACTTTTTTATCTGGCTTCATTTTAAGGTAGTTACAGAAATTTTTAATTAAATGTATTTGCCTTTTTTCATAGAAAATTATCTCCCATAGAAAAATCTTTGTCAGAGGTTAGATTAGAGAGTCTTCCTGACTATCCTAGCTAAAATACAGTTAATTAATGTAGCTTCTTGGTAAGATGAAATTCTGAAAAGCATAAAACGGGTTGTGAAAATGGAAATACAATTGTGGCATTGTAGCGGATGTCGATTGAAGATTGTCAAATTATGTTGTTCAAAAGGTTACAAAGTATGTTGAATTAAAAACGCGAAAACTTAAATATGCTCACATATTCTATTATGATTGTATTTTTATTTATTAGTATTGTATCTACGGATTAATAAAATAAATATACTGCTTCAAAATTAGCACTAAATTAAAAAATACACAAGATTGTACACTGCTACTTTATTTCAGGACCACTCCTTATGTGACAGACTGAAAGTTAGTGGGTTTACCAGAGTTAAACTACAATACGTTTGTTTAACGTAGATTTAGTTTGGCTGAATGGTGTACCTATAGAACCAAACTGAGTTGGAAAATATTCGGTAAATTTGTAACACTTTTTTTTAACTCAAATGGAAAGTGGAATGGAATATTTTCTCGAGGACAGGCAGTATCACAAACTATTACAATGGGCCTTCGAATTGTATTTCAATCTTATAATTGACTTCATGTAAGCGTCATGTAACCATGCGGTGCCATCTAGTAACAAGTAGCGTTACTACGCTTCCTCTGCATTATGCGGTAGCTTTGACTTGCTCTCGTTCAGGTGCTGCTTCAGACTTTGAGCCTCAAAATGTTCTAAGACTGTGTCTATTAAATAGATACTCTCTGCTAATGAGGCAATAGTCGAGATCCACCCACCTTTATTGCAAATGTCTTAAGTTTAATGATAACATGTACTGGGAAGTTTATCTAAGTCAAAGAAACAATAAATACAAATATTTTTTTATTCCTTATTAAATTAGTTTACTAAATGCATTTACAACAGCAAAAAATAAAGAGTAGCAAACAAATAAGATACAACATTTAAAAAATACAGGGGGATGTCATATCCCCGAAACTGTTCACGAGCGCATTGGAAGACATGTTTAAGACGCTGGACTGGAAAGGTAAGGGCATAAACATAAACGGCGACTACATCTCACACCTGCGATTCGCTGATGACATAGTCGTAATGGCGGAGTTGCTAGAGGAGCTGACCCAGATGCTGGACGGCCTAGCTTCAGCCTCGCGACGCATCGGTCTTGGCATGAATTTGGATAAAACCAAAGTCATGATCAAAGGCCACATTGATCTGGGACCGGTCGTCGTACATGGCCACTATCTTGAAATTGTTTCTGAGTACGCCTACCTTGGGCAGATCCTGCAGTTAGGTAAAAACAATTTTGAGAAGGAGGCCAAAAGGAGGATCCAGCTAGGCTGGGCAGCATTTGGGAAACTACGCCGAGTCTTCTCATCATCCATACTGCAATGCTTGAAAACGAAAGTTTTCAATCAGTGCGTCCTACCCGTAATGACCTACGGAGCTGAGACGTGGACACTCACGGTAAGTCTGGTCCACCAGTTCAAAGTCGCTCAGCGAGCTATGGAAAGAGCTATGCTCGGAGTTTCTCTGAAGGATAGGATTCGTAACGAATACATCCGACAGAGAACCAAAGTTATCGACATAGCTCAAAGAATTAGCAAGCTGAAGTGGCAGTGGGCCGGCCATATCTCGCGAAGAACCGACAACCGCTGGGGTAAACGTGTTCTTGAGTGGAGACCGCGTCTCGGCAAACGTAGTGTAAGACGCCCTCTGGCCAGGTGGGATGACGATTTGCGAAAGACTGCAGGCAGATGCTGGATGCGGCAAGCTGAAGACAGGGCGCTATGGCGCTCATTAGGGGAGGCCTATGTCCAGCAGTGGAATATAGGCTGATGATGATGATGATGATGATTTAAAAAATACACGTACCTAAGTTATTTAACTAAAATCTAAAATAAAATTTAAACCTAACTCGAAAAAACCGGCCAAGAGCGTGTCGGGCCACGCTCAGTGTAGGGTTCCGTAGTTACCCATCCTTCACAGTAAGTGCCCCCACTTAAGAAATTGTAGAAATTACAGGTACAATAAACACCTGCTTACACGGTTAAATTACAAACTTAGTTCAGAAATTATTTTTCACACCACCTGCTCGACAATGCTAAATTATATGTCATGCAAACCTGACCGAAAGCAAATCATTATAGCCCTTGGCTTTAGCCGGGTTATAATGTTGTACTAAATCTCATTATAACCCGCTGGTTAATAATGTGATTTCACTTCACATAGTTCTTATTGTTATGTGCTTAAAGTCTAATTTCGTAAAGTCCGCACGGTGCACGGGCCCGCGCCGCCGCGTCGTCGAACTGATTTGAAACTCGCGCTGGCCACCTCAATTTTAAATACCAAAAACAAATGCCGCGAGTGTCATATGAGCTGCAGTATGTAGTAAAACTGCAGGTTCGATAAAAATACAAGATAAAATTCGAATAAAATGGACTAATGTATCAAGAATCAATTTATACTTTTGATTTACTTTAAAAAACCGGCCAAGTGCGTGTCGGACGACGCATAGGAGGATTCCGTACATTCAATGGAATAAGAACCAAACTAATACCAAAAGGTCGTATCTGATGCCTATGCAATGGAGGAAGTTTCTTGGAGATAACTCAAAAATGGCTGAACCGATAATGTTCAAAACAATTTTCGTAGAAAGTATGATAAGGCGCACCTCCTCAAATTTCTTCATATTTTTTAGATTTACGGTTCAAAAGTTACAGGGGGGGACACACAATTTTTCTGACTGTCGAAGCGATTATTTCAGAAAATATTCTCTTAATCAAAAAATGGTCAAAGAAATCTCAATGTTATTTTTAAAGACCTATCGATTGATGTGTCACATGTTGATATTTGGTTAAATTTTTTTAATATTTTATTTAGTTACATGTATGGAGCCCCCCCTAAAATTTTTGTTTTTTCAAATTTAACTACATAACTAAGTAGCGTGTAGCCATGAAGCTGCTTAAATACTGGTCTCGGCCAACAAAATTGTCACAACCCCATCCGCTCATCCCTCTCAACCTCCTTCTTTATAAACTAAACGTAAGGAGCGCGAAACCCCTTTAACATAGCCTTGGTGATCGATTGTCTAGTGGTATTGGGGACCCTTCGAAATGCTCCGTGTAACGCAAATTCTTTTAATGAAAGACTGGTGAACCTTCCGAACTCTCGAAACACAATCACAATTTTAAAAGCTTAATTTTACACACGAGTTATCCGATGAAAGTTAAAAGTTGAGTGGACTCTAGAAATGTAGAAGGATGAATAATAAACAGAGGAGTTACAAGTTTACTATAAAAATAGCCGATTTTACAGATTGTAGAGTAGGCTATTGGCTAAATGTGGATAAAGATAGTTAGTAGTCTTATAAAATATTATTTATTTAAAAAATAATATCATCAACCGCCTCCTAACGGTGGCCGATTGCATGCGACAACAGGTCCTTATAGTTTGCTTGGATATTTCCCTTTCAAACCCATTATCCTCCTAGCTAGCTAATAGGGAAATATATTTGTCATGGGCAAAATATTTTATCTACTACATCTTAATAATGCAAACACCAGCTTGTCGTCATGGACGGATGATGTATGACCACGCTAACCTAATACCCAATTTATTTTATATTATTGTTATTAGGTATTCCTAAACTCCACAACATAATCAGCGTTTCATATCCTAGTTTTAAATGAGAAGAAACGCTAAAACAAACTAAATAATGTCAATCTTTTTTGACATGCCCAATATTTATTCTCAACATATTAAAAGCTGATATTTCTAGGTTTATCTAAAACAAAGGCAAAATACTAAAGTAGTGACCTAAACAGAAGAGTCAAACCAGCCATTCATAGCATCGGTTTGATGTATTCCCAACGCACTACATCGATTGGCGTCAGGAGCAAGTCAGCCGTCCATCTCAGACTGAATTACTATCCCAAGACATAAATGAAATTAAATTGAATGTGACCAGACACTATATTCCAAAGATACCTTGCCTTCGCAATAGGAACCTAGAAATATAGAATTACAAAGATTTACTTTAAGAACAATTGATCTCATTTACTCAATACCAAAAGATTTCAAAGTCAAAAACCCACCATATAAGTAGTAAGTATATTGCTTTAAAGAACCACCTGATTTCAATAAAATCATGAAAACCTGAGGAAGAAAAACCCTACCTGCTTTCCGAGAAAGTGTGTGTGACTCTACCCTATCGTCTATTGTCCCTAATCTAGTATATTCAAAATACCAGCCGTTCTTACCATCAGCTTAATACTTTGAAATATACATAATGTATCCCTATGGAATCTGTACAGTTCGATGGGCGAAGTCGAGATAGCAAAACTATAGGCCCGTGTAAGTGAGTCCCCCATTCACGGCCGCGGCCAGGGTGGTGAATAGTAACTCGGCCCTATCCGGTGTATATAAAGAAATATATAAACATATTTAACAAGACCTCTGGCACCGATTACTGCAGACATTAGCGGGTCCGGATATCCCGAATGGCCAACTTAGTACAAAATTATGTGGCCCCCGCCTTTGCCTAACAGCTGGACTTCGGAACCAGGGATGGCACCTTAAGAGGTGTTTCAATCTTTATGTTGGTAAAGAAGGATGCCAAGCACCATCAACTTGGTAACAAAATAGACCCCAAGCTAGCCACGTTTGTCACCGTGAGGTTATAGCTAGCTCGTCAAACGACTTATGTCTGGACAGTTTCTGGCTTTTAAAATATAACAAAACACATAGACTTTAAGTTTACATAAAAAGAATAAGAAAATAAAATAAACTTTAAAACAATAAAGTGCAACACTCCACATATATCTGATGTCAAAGTTCCCCGCTACAGAAACCTCGCAGGTTCCTGAATCGGAGAACAGAGACACATCTCCAAGTCACAGCATTACGACAATTTAGTTATTGCACATAAAACCAAACACAGAGATAGAAAGATATAGCAGAATTTTGCACTTACCAATAGATTAGTAAACCAGAGTCACTTGTCGGTCCGAACGTAGAGATTTGAATGAATCCTTGATAGCTGGGGTCGACCCTTTTATACTAAATTCCAGACGAGAGACATTGTATGACAATGTGGCTACTTACTATGGGTTTTAGGCTACAAACTATGAAAATGTAGCGACATTCTATGAGTTCCAAGCTACATTCCATACTAATCTGGCGACTTACTATGGGTTTTAAGCCACATTCCATACTAATCTGGCGACTTACTATGAGTTTTAAGCTACATTCCATACTAATCTGGCGACTTACTATGGGTTTTAAGCTACATTCCATACTAATCTGGCGACTAACTATGGGTTTCGAGCTACATTCCATACAAAATTAGCGACATCCTATACAAAAGTAGCGACACTCCTTATGTCAATCTCGTTAAGGTTCAATTCATTCAAGCTGTTACTCATGACGTTGACAGCCGTCAATATGAGAGATGTCAATCCAGACAATTAAGCTGTTTGAGACATACAGAAAAACTGTAATACTATTATGACAGGCTCTAAGACGTGACGTGACTTAAGGTTGCGTTAATAATTCGTAAGATGTCGTTACAATACTCGCGAATTTGTTAGTTTTCTTGAACTTATTTGTTAAGTGGAACAAAAATTAATCAAGTTTGTAATTAAATGCGTAATACTTTTATCGTATTATTTTTATCTTAGAAATTAAATACGAAGAAGGTCTCCCGTTTAGGTACATCTTCGCCCCCCATTGCATGTTTTGTAATGGATCACCTTAGTGACCTCAGTGATCTACGAAAAACTTCAATGTACTCTAGACTAGTCGGTAACCCCTCCCTTATTTAAACGTGTGGTGTGGGTGTGTTTTCCAATACTTAATGACAGCAAATGGCACAGCTTTGAAAAAGGTTCTTGGAATTCTTAACAATGATCACTTGACAACTTTTTCCCCATGAATTCTCATTTTGCCAGAGATATCAGGTTGTGAGCCTGGTAGATCCTAATGATCCGCTTTTGTGCCCTCACCCCGGTTGCGTCAGGTTTTCTTTTCTACCCTATGAACCGTAATCCTACTTTGTTCAGGACACTAATGAATACACAAAAACTTCCCATACAAAACGAAAAAACCTTTTTATAAGTACGAAGCGGTCAAATTTCATTGTCAAAATTCGAACCAAATTTCTCTGCTCCTCCAACTCACAGTCATGTTTTCTTGGCGAATGTCTCGTAATTAAATAAAGTTACTCGACCTCCAAGATTATTTTGTGCGCGTTTTTTTTTTTATACACAAAACAACCTTAAAGTTTTCACGAATATTATAAAAAGAACGAAAAAACTTAGAACCAAATATACTTCTCAAATATAAATGTTAACGTAAAAATGTTTTGCTACAGAGTGAGCAAAATACCTTCTGGATGATCACATCCTAAAACATAACAAAGCATGATAGCTAAAATAAAAGACCTTCCTTAGACACGGAAGTTCTGAAGAAAGTCGACAGATGTCGTAGCGTCATGCTACAGTATATGTTAAAAGAAACCGTTATAAATAGAGCCTAGTTGTTTTATTTTATTTTACGGCTCATGATCATGTGTAAATGTCGAATATACCTTATTCAATACGAGGTGTGTGGTTTTTGTTATAATCTTCATACCTTGTATAGTATTTAGTCAGTAAAAAATACCCTTATAACGGGTCTAATCGTAAAACGATTTTAACCTAATTAATAAGAATTTACCGACTAATTTGTCCCAGTCCCTCCCCATTTAGTTTCCGCTGCAAGTACCGACTAATCCAGTTTGATTACACTCTAGCTATTGTCTATCTGTATCAATCCTTTTTCTCGTAATACATTCATCACTATCATTCATCATCTTTCATTCACCCTCCACTTTACATTCATCTCTTACATGCATCCACATAACCATTAAGACAGTACTTAATCATTCATACATCATAAAATTCATCCTTCCTCATACGCTCTTTCGCTTCGATTTCTACAGACAGCCAAAGCTTCGACGTGCAATCAATGTAAAATATGTAAAGAACATATATTTTAATAAGAATATATGTTAAAATGTTTAACTGAATGAAATTACTTTGAAACGAAAGCTATTAACTTGATGGAAACAATAATCTCTTTGGTGTTAGTGTTTTAACACAAAAAGCAGGAAAAGTACAAAATCTGTTGTATTTAAGTTAAGACACAATATATATATTTTATAGAATTTGTAAAATATTCCATTTATCCGGTGAATCTCTACTACTTAAAATCATTGGCCAGATTCGGCGAATCCACGCTACTATACGCATGATTGATAACATCAGTAAAGTTGCCAGCGATTGTATCGCGATATTGGTCTTGTTCCGAGGTTAAAATAATATTTGACAAAACTGAAATTAAATTAAAGTATAATTTCATAACACACCTACTCCTTATTCACCAAGATAATGAAACCGCAAACCCGCTATAATCTGCTGTTTGTAGTAAAAAAAAATCTAAGTGAAATTGTTTGACTTCATTCAAAATAGCTAAGTCAAATCAAAATGATGAAACATTTTTCAACATATAATCCGAACCACTAGAAGATCACGGACACCTTGTATAAATACAAGCACGTTAAGGCAAAATAATGTTACTAAAACATAATGAAAAGTAATTTAAAAAACCATCAATAAAATATTAGTTTTACCGAGAATAGGCAATTAAACGTAAATATTTATACCAATGCATTTTGTAAACCCTTTCCTGTCTGAAGGATGCAAGTGCACCCCCTTGCTCCATGCTGCTGGCTGCCATTCCTTCAATCCTGCCCGTAGCGTAAAAACTCAGACACTGTTGATACTGGTAAAACAACGATTGTTGAAGCGTTGATGCAGCCCTAGTGCGCGACTTGATACGAGATCGGTAATCCGCTGTAACCTCGCAAGCGTGTCTGATGATGTTGTCCTTGTCCGTTCTTGGATGTTGAAGTAAGCCACAGTAGATAGTACCCTAATGAACTCAACAAGCAACTCGTATTAATAAAACACAGTATCAAACAATAAAACATAGTTCCCAGAAATAAATATCCTCTTACTTTATGAAGAAATGCTGTTAAAATAAATTATTTATAATACTTAAATAGGGTTAACTAACTGTAATTCCAAGCATCCCATATGTTTTAAAAAAAAACGTTTTAGATTTTCTTAATTTATAAGAATCACTAATCTTAATTTATAATTATTCATTTGAATCACTACATACTCATTCTTACTACACTGACTGTGTGTAAATATGAAGGTTGATGTCTACCAAATATCTTGAAAGAAACCCTAACTATAGGTACTTAAAGGATCTGATAACCAGATAAGTACCCACCTAAATAGTGTCAAATCAAAAAATCATAGACAAGAAGCTTCAAACAAAACTAAACAAAGTACATCATTATAACATTTATAACAATGTCTATTTAATAAATGTATTCATTAGTAGGTTACTTTCACAAAAAAAAAACTTTATTTCTTAACTCATCACAATCATCACTTCACTTGAAACACTGGATCCATGTCAGGAAATGCATGTAAGTACTGCTGCAGCTAGTGGAGTCTTCAGCTCAGCAAGTTGATATCCAAAGAAGAGGAGATGCAAATTTCATTTCTGTTTTGTATTTTTGAAGCCCCAGGAGAGGATATTCCAATAGTTTGCTCAATACTTGATTTTCAGTGGCTTGGGGTACTCGCACTATCTTCATGTTTTCCAAAGAAATGTTTAGACGTCGTCAAAAATAAGTACACAAAAAATCACACGTCACTCACTATAACACTCACACCTTATTTTTCAAATTTAACCAATTACCACTTTCTGTTACATAAATCATTTGCACACTTCCACGAATTTAAAAAAATAAAACACTTCCGCATATAACTCTTACGGCTATTACTTATTTTGAGACTAATACTGACATCTGTTGGATTTGGCCAAACGTGTTATTACCGCCAGCGATAAATACGTCAAAGCGTGCTTAAGTCTGCCGATAGATGGCGTAAGTTTAGTAAAACAAAATAATCTAAACCCAAAAACTAAAGAAGCATTAATTTAAGTTACTTATCTATTTATCTTTTTAATATTTAAATTGACATTTATTTTATGATAAGAAAGATTTAATTACCAATTATTTAACTCGAATCCATAGACAAGTATAACAAAATAGAAGAACCTAAAAACCGCTAAAGTGTAATCTTGTTTATGTCAGGGGCAACTCTACTTCAAAGTCAAGTCAATGTGGAACTGTCAAAATTTTGGACAATATATATATAATTCAACCACCATATTTCAGAAAAAAAATACAAAATAAGCAACGTTTTGGATTACCAACAAATTGTTTTAAATGTTTTGTGTCTACAAGATATTAGCACAGCCACTTTATAGCAAAAGGAACAAAAAAAAAAAAACAATTTGAGTAGACATTCAGAACAAATCTGCAAACACGCTCTAAAGTCCTGTGCTATCGAGTGACCAAGGACTAATGAACAGTCACAAGCCAATATACTAACAGTTTCTTAAGCTAAATTCAAATATTGATAAGAAGTGAATGAAGAACTTTAATGGAAAAACCGCTCTTTTGTACTGGAGGTAAGTTAACCTAACTTTTTCGCTTATTTTTCATGCAACCTTTGTGCTAAACCCGTTCAAAACTCAGCTATTCAACTGTAATTAAACGTAGGACTAGACAACCACATAACTACTCACTTTAGAACGCTATTTTAACATTATATACCACATGGTAATCTGTCTATTTTTGTAACATATAACATAACAATTTTTTTTTCAAAAGCATCAGTCTTAAACATAATATCTCATATCGTTTATTTCTTATTTACCTATAAAATAAATGTATACTGAGTTAACCTTTTAGTAACACTGTTATCCTGAACAAAATAAACTGAAAATAGCAACATTAATAGTACATTACTTACCAAGGGCTGTAAAAGAAAGAAAGGCCGAAATCGCAGGTATTTGTAACCCGAGCCGCAGGCGAGGGTTGTAAATATGCGATAGAGGGCTTTCTTTTTTACTGCCCGTGGTGAGTACACAATTTTACGTCTCCACCTGGGCATAATGCGAGTTTTACCGTACGCGTAGCGTGCGATAAAACTCACATTATGGCTAGGTGTGACGTAAAAATATTTATAGTTGAGCGTCTACTTAAATAATAATAATAATAATAAATACTCTTTATTGCACACCTCATACAGTTACAAGCACAAATTTTACAATTAGATATATTTAGGTAGAGGTAACAACAGGCGGTCTTATCGCTAATGAGCGATTTCTTCCAGACAACCTTAAATGTCTTTTCTTTGTTAAAATCTTTGTTACTTATTTGTTCATTTACTTAAACAACTTATAATTTGTTTTCCAGCAATCAAAGATCCTGTTTGAAATATCAACTGATCTACCAACACTCTGCGTATCATCCCGAACACTATGCTATTGGGGAAAAAAATAATTATAATCTTCAGTACTGAAATCATGAAAATGTCAATGACATAAACATAAAATGTACAAGTAAGTTCAATATCTCTGTTATTCTTATTTAATTTTTAGACTTAATGAACCAAAATCAGATTTTACAAAAATAAGTTATAGTTATCGCCCTCAGTCCAAAAATGAAATTCTCCAGTTTTCCCTAAATCCCCCAGTAATTCGTACATGTTGTTTTATAAAATACTTGTAATGACATTTAAAAAGATATTGGCTTAAATAAAACCTACTAGGGCTAATTTTGGCTAATTTTCCATTTTTTCAGACTGCAGACAGCAGAGATGCAGAAATTTGAAACGAGCTGACTTCAGTTTATTACTGCTTTTGATTAAAACCAAAGGTAATTTATTTCATCTAATAATAATACAACTTAAGTGACCCTTAAATAGTGAAAAACCCACGTATACTAACAGGAATATGCGGAGTGGTTCCGAGATAGAAAAAATCCTAGTTAAATTTTGATTTCACTTTGTCCGACTAATGCTACTTAATTAAACTTTCCTAAAATGTAAGTATCAGACAGATATCCTATAAACCAATGGTTCTCAAAGTATTCTTAAGGAACATCTACCACGATCTACTTTCTCACCCCTCATAAATATCTCAACTTTGATATAGAATAAGTTTTAAAATTATAAAACTACACTTAGAAAATAACCATCACACCCCCATTTTCAAGTGACTTGTGTCCCCTTTTTGTTTAGGTGTTCTTTAGGTATCTACACTAGCTTAAAAAATAAAATGTGTACTCTCCCGGCACATAAATATCTGAATGTCTCTAAAAATATTGGAAGATCTAATTTTCTCCTATTATTTTACAGGCTTCTAGGCTGAGACATGTAACTCAAGATCCCAATCAACAGGCTACTACACAAATCAACCTTGTGACTTTCAAGACCTGCCGTCTTCAACTCACTCGGGTTTAACTACTAGGAAAACTAAGATGTTCGTAGGATACTTAAATTTCAAGCTTTAGTTATGATACGAGACACTGGTCATGTAGTAAACCAGGCGCATACATATATACATACTTACAAGAGCGTTGCCAGTTTATGTTAGTAACAACACCATCTTTAGGGATAATGGAACAACACCCCTAAACAGACAGTATAAGCTTGTCAGACAAATAAATCATTCTAGCTCTTAAAATTATGTATGAAAATACTATTATTACCTATTTTGTTTCTTAAATTAGTCATATAAGCCTTGCTCAACAAACTGGATACCTTACAATAATCAAAAACCACAACTCTCATGGTGTCTTATATGCGTTGCCTACATATATACGAACATTGCTTGCAAATGGTCGCCCCCATTCCATTTATATTGGTACACAAGCTAAGTTAGGATAAAGTAGAATGTCACATGTGCGCTGCTTATTATCGAAGGGCGCCCCCCTAAGTACATGTGATTGTTAGAACATTTCCACTCTTTTCGTGTAGGTTACATCCAGTCTCATCAGTTACCTATAGTATTTATATCTCTTACGCCCCCGCAAGTCCATGCTTCCTATTTCTACAAATATATGAAACTTGAGGAATTTATGTATGATCATTTTTGTTTTCAGATACAAATACAGACCTACCTTGGCAGTAATGAACTATTGTTCATTACTGCCAAGAAAATCTTCTATTGAAGATTTCTACTTGCTTATTCTTGCTTGATTTATTCTTGCTTTGGGAAAACAAGGAGATGGTTACTAATGAAATAAAATGACCTTCCACAGCCAGCATCTTGAAAAACATCAACTTTAGATAAAATTAAAAGGAATTAGAAATGAATAAAGTTTATTTAATCCTACCCCTAGATTTCAAATAATAAAGATTGTTCGTCGTTTGTTTTTATTTAAAAAAAGAATTCACTGACAGCAGATTTATACTAGTCAGTTTCTACAAGCCTCACCTAAGAAGTGAATAATTTACAAATATAAAAGCCTTAGCATATCGATTACCCCCTCAGAGAATCAGTAATATCAATTATTCTTTCTTTTCCTATATCCTCATATATCCTACAAGACACATAGACTTCTTTTACAGATAAATCCAGAAAATAACTAACAAGATTATTCTGCGATGGTAGCACCACCTGAGCGTACAGAAAGAAACTCACGTTAATGAAGTCTTGTATAAATGGGAAAATTAAAGCCCCGCAATATGCTATCAAACAATATCTGTGGCCTATAATAACAATTATAATGAAATTGATGAATCTATCTGCTAAAATTGAATGAAAAATAAAGTCTAAGTCAATATTCGACTAGAACCTTAGAGAATACAACCAACCGGAGTCGCTATTGACAGGCGTCCCCTCTGCCAAAACATATGACCAGTAGTCTTGCAAATATATGGACTGACGTTTATCTAACGTGTCTATTTGTACGATTAGCTATACAGTGACATTCCCCTCCCCCGCAAATATCGGCAGACTTTTTTTTTGGAATAGAAAATGTCAACCACTGCTTCTCCTGGTCAAATTCTCTAAGACACATCCATGCTTACAGGAATTTAAAAAAAAAACAACTGTCAAAGCAATATATCGCGTTATATTTTAAATTGATTTTTTCTTCGCGAAATTGCATTCTTTTTTCAATAATGTGATATCAACGGTATCAACTACTGTGTGTTAATACGTGATAAGTGCTCTTATTCACAAATTTTGAGTGAATTCAACAAAAACAAAATCATTAATAGTCAGTGGTGCTTGTTACTTTAAAAGTTTGTAATTAGTGATCTTTAGTGTCTTGTCATTGCTTTAAACAGTGAAACATGAGTGAAAGTACAATCTATAATGCCCTGAATATCACACAAAACACGAAAAGTAGGTACCAATGTGGTTTAAAAGTTGGCGTATTTCAGACACATGTTTTATACTACTATGGTTAAGATATACAAATAAAACTATGAAATTAAGATATGAGATGCATTAGTATTACAGATAGCTATGTAAATTATCCTTCTTTGAACGGAAGTCACTGAGATATTGAAGAATTGGTAATAGATAGTTATAGTAATTGTGTTTCGAAAGTCAAAAAAACAGCCAGTACTCATTTCCATTTCACAAGCAACAAAATTGCAGCTAAGAAGCTGCTTAAATCCCGCATCACGGCATCAAAATTGTAGCCATGAAGCTGCTTAAATACTGGTCTCGGCCAACAAAATTGTCACAACCCCATCCGCTCATCCCTCTCAACCTCCTTCTTTATAAACTAAACGTAAGGAGCGCGAAACCCCTTTAACATAGCCTTGGTGATTGATTGTCTAGTGGTATTGGGGACCCTTCGAAATGCTCCGTGTAACGCAAATTCTTTTAATGAAAGACTGGTGAACCTTCCGAACTCTCGAAACACAATCACAATTTTAAAAGCTTAATTTTACACACGAGTTATCCGATGAAAGTTAAAAGTTGAGTGGACTCTAGAAATGTAGAAGGATGAATAATAAACAGAGGAGTTACAAGTTTACTATAAAAATAGCCGATTTTACAGATTGTAGAGTAGGCTATTGGCTAAATGTGGATAAAGATAGTTAGTAGTCTTATAAAATATTATTTATTTAAAAAATAATATCATCAACCGCCTCCTAACGGTGGCCGATTGCATGCGACAACAGGTCCTTATAGTTTGCTTGCTTGCTTGGATATTTCCCTTTCAAACCCATTATCCTCCTAGCTAGCTAATAGGGAAATATATTTGTCATGGGCAAAATATTTTATCTACTACATCTTAATAATGCAAACACCAGCTTGTCGTCATGGACGGATGATGTATGGCCACGCTAACCTAATACCCAATTTATTTTATATTATTGTTATTAGGTATTCCTAAACTCCACAACATAATCAGCGTTTCATATCCTAGTTTTAAATGAGAAGAAACGCTAAAACAAACTAAATAATGTCAATCTTTTTTGACATGCCCAATATTTATTCTCAACATATTAAAAGCTGATATTTCTAGGTTTATCTAAAACAAAGGCAAAATACTAAAGTAGTGACCTAAACAGAAGAGTCAAACCAGCCATTCATAGCATCGGTTTGATGTATTCCCAACGCACTGCATCAATTGGCGTCAGGAGCAAGTCAGCCGTCCATCTCAGACTGAATTACTATCCCAAGACATAAATGAAATTAAATTGAATGTGACCAGACACTATATTCCAAAGATACCTTGCCTTCGCAATAGGAACCTAGAAATATAGAATTACAAAGATTTACTTTAAGAACAATTGATCTCATTTACTCAATACCAAAAGATTTCAAAGTCAAAAACCCACCATATAAGTAGTAAGTATATTGCTTTAAAGAACCACCTGATTTCAATAAAATCATGAAAACCTGAGGAAGAAAAACCCTACCTGCTTTCCGAGAAAGTGTGTGTGACTCTACCCTATCGTCTATTGTCCCTAATCTAGTATATTCAAAATACCAGCCGTTCTTACCATCAGCTTAATACTTTGAAATATACATAATGTATCCCTATGGAATCTGTACAGTTCGATGGGCGAAGTCGAGATAGCAAAACTATAGGCCCGTGTAAGTGAGTCCCCCATTCACGGCCGCGGCCAGGGTGGTGAATAGTAACTCGGCCCTATCCGGTGTATATAAAGAAATATATAAACATATTTAACAAGACCTCTGGCACCGATTACTGCAGACATTAGCGGGTCCGGATATCCCGAATGGCCAACTTAGTATAAAATTATGTGGCCCCCGCCTTTGCCTAACAGCTGGACTTCGGAACCAGGGATGGCACCTTAAGAGGTGTTTCAATCCTTATGTTGGTAAAGAAGGATTGCCAAGCACCATCAACTTGGTAACAAAATAGACCCCAAGCTAGCCACGTTTGTCACCGTGAGGTTATAGCTAGCTCGTCAAACGACTTATGTCTGGACAGTTTCTGGCTTTTAAAATATAACAAAACACATAGACTTTAAGTTTACATAAAAAGAATAAGAAAATAAAACAAACTTTAAAACAATAAAGTGCAACACTCCACATATATCTGATGTCAAAGTTCCCCGCTACAGAAACCTCGCAGGTTCCTGAATCGGAGAACAGAGACACATCTCCAAGTCACAGCATTACGACAATTTAGTTATTGCACATAAAACCAAACACAGAGATAGAAAGATATAGCAGAATTTTGCACTTACCAATAGATTAGTAAACCAGAGTCACTTGTCGGTCCGAACGTAGAGATTTGAATGAATCCTTGATAGCTGGGGTCGACCCTTTTATACTAAATTCCAGACGAGAGACATTGTATGACAATGTGGCTACTTACTATGGGTTTTAGGCTACAAACTATGAAAATGTAGCGACATTCTATGAGTTCCAAGTAGGGTTGCCAACCGTCCCGCTATATGCGGGACGTCCCGTTTCTGGGGCCCTAGAGCATGCGTCCCGCAAGGGGTCCACGCGGGACGCCGATTGTCCCGCTTTCAGACTAGACTAGATTATCAGCACCAAAACAAGCGTTGATTTGCATGTTACAATAATTTTAAAGCGTGTAATTTTACTTGAATATACCGCGAGTAACGCGCGCTAGCGCCTACGCTCACTCGCTCGCCCTGTCCCCTTCTATTCACTACCGCGGCGGCGGTAGATAAAAAAAAAATACCTAAGACAATCTCAAATTCTCAGGTTAAGATGTGATTGTGGTGTTTAATTAGTTTTTATGTTTCTAGAGTTTTACGATAACTTGCTAAAGAGCCAAAAACATACTTAAATGTCCAAAGTCTATAGAAAAATATTGATTTTAAATAAATAATTGAAAGGAATGGCAATGATCTCAATGAATTTAGATGTGAGTAAATAAAAGTCTGTTAACTATAAGTACTTACCTACTTTGTTATAATAGGATAGGACAGGAATTTGATTATATTTTTATTTTTCATGCCTCGTATCGTATTATATATCACACTTTCAATTTTGTTCTTACATTTCTCTTCTAGGGGGGGGGGGGGGGTGCATTCAGTGAAGCCGCGTGTGTAGGTGTCCCGCGGTTTTAAGCCTGGTCCCGCAATGTGATCGTAAATGTACCGCGAATCTCTGAATCACAGTTGGCAACCCTAGTTCCAAGCTACATTCCATACTAATCTGGCGACTTACTATGGGTTTTAAGCCACATTCCATACTAATCTGGCGACTTACTATGAGTTTTAAGCTACATTCCATACTAATCTGGCGACTTACTATGGGTTTTAAGCTACATTCCATACTAATCTGGCGACTAACTATGGGTTTCGAGCTACATTCCATACAAAATTAGCGACATCCTATACAAAAGTAGCGACACTCCTTATGTCAATCTCGTTAAGGTTCAATTCATTCAAGCTGTTACTCATGACGTTGACAGCCGTCAATATGAGAGATGTCAATCCAGACAACTAAGCTGTTTGAGACATACAGAAAAACTGTAATACTATTATGACAGGCTCTAAGACGTGACGTGACTTAAGGTTGCGTTAATAATTCGTAAGATGTCGTTACAATACTCGCGAATTTGTTAGTTTTCTTGAACTTATTGTTAAGTGGAACAAAAATTAATCAAGTTTGTAATTAAATGCGTAATACTTTTATCGTATTATTTTTATCTTAGAAATTAAATACGAAGAAGGTCTCCCGTTTAGGTACAAGCGGCATACAAAATACACCTTATGTGTAAATTTTATTCAGATACGTCGTATAGTTTCTAAGTAAAATGGCTGTGACATACGGACGGACAGACAGACAGACAGACAGACAGACATGACAAATACATAAGGGTTCCGTTTTTTGCCATTTGGCTACGGGACCCTAATAAAAATCCGTTTCTAGTAGTAGCCTTAACTATTTTATTGTCTCACAAGAGGTGAGAAAAGTAGAGTATACTCCTCGGGGATAAACCCCTCACTGCACTCAGGACTCAGTCTTAATTCGCTCGGGAATTAACTCATAACCCCCTCGCTGCGCTCGGGAGTAAAGTCTGGAGTCCTTCGTTCCGTTCGGGATTCAATATCGCGCCCGTGACATAAAACAGTGCTTTATCCCCTTGGTGTACAATCTACTATTGTAATTTTTTGTCAAAAACTATTCAACCCATCAAGTTCAAAATAATTTTCCGAGAAAGTTTTTATAAAGTTCTACTTTTGAGATTTTTTTCATATTTTCAACCGACTTCAAGATTTCGAAGGAGGAGGTTATCAATTCGTCGGGACCTTTGTTTTTTTTTTTTTTTTTTTTATGTATGTTCAGCGATTATTCGAAGACGGCTGGACCGATTTGGAATATTCTTTTTTTGTTTGAAAGAGTATACTTCACAGTTGGTCCCATTGTAACCAGGTCAGGATCTGATGATGGGATCCTGGAGAAATCGAGGGAACTCTTCAACTATTATAGGCACACTTATAGTGATTTGAGTATTTTTTACAGCAGCTTGAGCATTTCCTTTTGGAAAGGTCGATGCTAAGTGAAGTCGGTTCTTTTTTGTTTAAAATTATTAAAACTTATGGTTCAAAAGTTAGAGGAGGGGGGGACACATTTTTTTTACTTCTGAAGCGTTTATTTCCGAAAATATTTATATTATCAAAAAATGATTTTACTAAACCCGTATTCATTTTTAAATACATATCCAACAATATATCACACGTTAGGCTTCAGAGTCCAACCCTCTGTCACCTGACACTGACAGTTCGCCGAACATTACTGGGTTCACTAGTAACAATAGATGTAGATGTAGTGTAGGGACGCCCGGCCGGATTCAGGCGGGCTGTCGATCGCTGCTCGCGTTCATTCAGCCCAATTCCCTGGAGTTGGAGCTGCAGGTTACTGTTCCGGCTGCGTTCCCACACTAGTCTCCTCGAGTCTTCTTGTCTTCCTGCAGAACAGAAGGACATCCCTGAGGTAAGAGGTAACAATAGAAGTGACTATCGTTACTTGCAGACACATAAACGTACGAAGAATGACACTGTCTGAGACTGTATTCTGCAACCAAGTTTAACATTTATCTTCATCAAAAATAATTGCGCCCCGCTCTTAATATCATTACGTGAAGGGGAACGTATTGATGGATAGATTCACAATGTTATTGCAGAATATAAGCCTAGGAGTCGAACAGTAGTCAGGTGGAGGCGGGGTCGGGAACAAACAACTCACGCGCACCAACTCACTGCCGGAACCTTCTCGGCGTCCGCCCGCCGAACATCTCACCCGGAAGTATAGAGCGCTGACGCTGGGTCTCATCTCGGTCGACACGTGTAAAGAATTACGACCAAGTTATTGTCATATTTGCATTCCTTTGAATTGAATTGGTTACTATGTTATTGGAATAACGATGCGCGTGGCGTTGGAAATTAGACATATGGTTAGTTTATTAGTTAGTTATATTAGACAATTGTGACGTAGCTACCACATGATTCCTTAAGATACAGTATACCTACTTGGCAAAAGGAAAAATGTTATATGGTAAGCACGTCACAACTGTTTCTTAGAAAAGTCAAATAGATCCCTGGATAATGCAATACAAGTCGTTGATTCCAATAACATCTGCCCGTTTAATTGAAGTAATGCACAGCTCACGGTCCTGACCTAACTGCGGTTTCGATCGTACCTATTCCTCTCCCTTAAGGTGTCATCCGTGTGTGCCGCCGGCTTTCTTGCTGCAGTAAATGCCAACTACCAAGATCGTGGCTATTGAATATGACATCTCTTGCAGTGATGCAGTCGGCAGCTATGCTGTCGCAACTGGAGTCTAACCTTAACGCAAAACTTGAGAGAGACACAACGCAGGCGCAGGGGTAGGGTCGCGGCGCGAAGGGCGTGGCTAACACGGAATAAAGACAACACAAAGCATTCTGCTCTTTCTGACACCACTTAAGAAAAAGAGACGAATGCATAATATTGTCTTTACACGCGATAAGCACGACCAATGCATTGGCGCTATGTTTAGATGATAACAATAATTATACTTTATTGTTACAAGTTGTGAGCGAGGAACAGCGAGCACGTGAGCGCGACGCACGACAACTGTCTCTCACTTACCGCGCATTTGTAGTTTTGACTTTTGTCTCTAAGTTTTATGTCTATTCTACCTTTAACCTATTTTATTTTGAATTTATCCCGAAAGCAGTACTTCATATAAAAAAGTATATATACCAAAAATATATAAATCAAAGTTTTCACGAACAAATGATACAGACTCGCGATTTTGTGAGTGTCAGGATGGCGGGTGTACATCAACAAATGGAGCTGCGGTATACGTCAGGAGTTAGTGCTAGAAATGTGCTAAATGTGCGCCAAAATTCGAGCAATGTGCTCTTTAAACTCCAGAGATATTTAAGAAACGAATGACGCCCGCCATCCTGACGTCAGGTTGGCGGGTGCATTTCCAGTTCTAGCTAATGGCTGCCTACTCAAGGGTGAAAGTACTGCCTAAGGTTAGTGCTCGCAATGTGCTTCCACTTGTATACAGCACAATCAAATTCATTATTTTTTAATACGTTATTTTCTTAAAGTTGCAGATATGTCTTCGTTTTATGGTACCTAAATGAGTTTTTTTGCGTGTTTATCGCAAGTTCAATAAGTAACATGACTCTATTAATAAAATAAAAAATAAATTTGGCTTAAGACGCGTTTAGTATCTGATTACTGGTAATCATGTATGTGTGTATGTGTTTCACTTTTTTGTGTAAAGTGCCTGCATGTTTTGTGTGTGCCTAAACTGCCTGCAATGAAGATGTGATGTCGCTATTTCAAATAAGCAGGCGTTTACATATATATTTATTCAAACCCATATCACTCTTTAACGGCTCTGAATTTGATTGTGCTTTATACATGTGGAAGCACCTTAGGCAGTACTTTCACCCTTAAGTAGGCAGCCATTAGCTAGAACTGGATATGCACCCGCCAACCTGACGTCAGGATGCCGGGCGTCATTCATTTCTTAAATATCTCTGGAGTTTAAAGAGCACATTGCTCGAATTTTGGCGCACATTTAGCACATTGCTAGCACTAACTCCTGACGTATACCGCAGCTCCATTTGTTGATGTATACCCGCCATCCTGACACTCACGCGATTTTGTATGGAGATTGGCGGTCTATATTATTTATTGGTATATTTGATGGTAAAAAACGAAAAAGGAGTGATTATCAAAAATAAAGTTTAAGTTTAAGCATACAACGGTGACAGTTTTTTGGTATAGGTACTATTTTTGCGGCCGGCGCTTACGTCATACTAACGTTGTTTGGATTCAATAGAATTCGAGTAATAACAGCACACAGACTAGACAGACAACTCATCATTAAGCTTTTACAGAGAGCATGGGGTCACCACTCATCAGCACAATTTCATTCGTTAATTTCTACGATTCGAACAGCACATCTCAACAGTATTCTACACCATTTTGTAGTATAACAATCTAGGTTCACTCCTATACTATAGGATACTCCTACTTGATTTTTGTGGATATTTTTAATTCACATGAGTAATGACCAAAAACGTTAACTTAACTGAATAAGCGGTCGCGCTCTCATACATTAGTACGGGAACGCTTGTCTGGTGACCTCCAGTCGTACTTATGATCTATCTATAAGTTGGGCCAAAAGCAACGTTCTGAATGAGTCGAAACTGTTCTGAATGAGTCGAAACTCCTGTCACGTTACGTGCTCTTCCAACTAGATAGGTGGAAGAACACGCAACGGATAACGTGAAGAAAGTAAATAATAAAAAGGAAATTCAGGTAGTGCGTTCTTTATTTCACAATTTTCAATTGTAAGAGGGTAAGTCAATATAGCCTTGGTAAGATAAGAAGGTAAAGCCGGAAGTTCTTCACGGGCTCGCCCTCAAAGGCGAACGTAGTAGAGGCACGGAGGCTCGCCCCAAGAGGCGAACGGAGTAGAGGACCGCCCTCACCGGCGGATGGAGTAGAGGCTCGCCCTCAGAGGGGCGAACGGAGTAGAGGCTCGCCCTCAGAGGCGAACGAAGTGGCTGGAGGCTCGCCCACACTAGGCGAACGTAGTAGGTGGCTCGCCCACATTAGGCGAACGTAGTAGGTGGCTCGCCCACACTAGGCGAACGTAGTAGGTGGCTCGCCCACACTAGGCGAACGTAGTAGGTGGCTCGCCCACACTAGGCGAACGTAGTAGGTGGCTCGCCCACACTAGGCGAACGTAGTAGGTGGCTCGCCCACAATAAGCGAACGTAGTAGGTGGCTCGCCCACAATAGGCGAACGTAGTAGGTGGCTCGCCCACACTAGGCGAACGTAGTAGGTGGCTTGCCCACACTAGGCGAACGTAGTAGGTGGCTCGCCCACACTAGGCGAACGTAGTAGGTGGCTCGCCCACACTAGGCGAACGTAGTAGGTGGCTCGCCCACACTAGGCGAACGTAGTAGGTGGCTCGCCCACACTAGGCGAACGTAGTAGATGGCTCGCCTACACTAGGCGAACGTAGTAGGTGGCTCGCCCACACTAGGCGAACGTAGTAGGTGGCTCGCCCACACTAGGCGAACGTAGTGGCTGAAGACTCGCCCTCAGATGCGAACGTAGAAACTGGAGACTCAGGAATTAGCAACCCGGAGAGTTTATGCCAAGAGAGAGAGAGAGGTCGCTTCAAGTGCGGGGCCACTTCGGCCCCGCACAGACCTTTTGTTTGGAAAATAACTTCTTCGAAGCTAACCAGAAAGTGAATGACGTTTGTCAGTGACAGGCTTATATAGGGGCAGCCAGCGAATTCAGAGTTCTTACATTGAATTTTCAAAAAAATATCACAGGCCAGGACAACATGAGTACAAATATTTAACAAACTTAGCCAAAAGTATACAACCTAACTGCATGGTTATACAATTTTGAACATTTGACAAACTAGACAGAGTACGTCACTATGGAGAAGTCTAAATAAACATTTCAAAATAGTATGAAAAACGTACAATTACATGAATAAAACGAGAAAATTAATAACCAAACATAAGAAAAGGTGAGAAATCTAGGTTTCAAAAGTCGCTGGAGGCTGTAGGTCAAAGATCCGCGACAAGGAATTGTATAGAAGTGTTCGCGAGTTAATAACTTTCTTCTGCGTATTTCAGAGCATGAAAATTGAGTTTCTAAGATGAAGACAAGGTTAGAAGAATAGCGCATGATGTTTGAGAGCGCCACGGGATTTTCGTATGCGTGCGTGTGTTGAACAAGGATTGCAGAATAACTAGGAAAGTGCAACACAAATAAGATAAATGCTCAGCCCAGCATTGCAGCGAATCAATCCTGAGGTATGTAAGGGATATGCTACAAGACGTCTCGCTCACTCTCGCTGTCTGCGGGTGCTACGCGTCGCAGCGTTCTTCCTTTATTTGATTGCCGTACCGGCACGATGCTTTAGACTCTACTTTAGTGGTTGAGGTTTTTTTTTTTTTTTTTATACCACGACGGTGGCAAACAAGCATACGGCCCGCCTGGTGGTAAGCAGTTACCGTAGCCTATGGACGCCTGCAACCCCAGAGGATTTACATGCGCGTTGCCTACCCTTTAGGAACCTATACACTCCTTTTTTGAAGAACCTCATACTGTAGCCCACTGGGAAAACCTCGGCAGGGAGTTCATTCCACAGCCGCAGCGTTCGTGGGAGGAAATTCCTCTTAAATCGTACTGTGCGCGACCCATTGGGCTCCAGGGTGTGGGGATGAACACCCTGCCGGCGGCGAGCGGTGCGGTGATAAAAAGCTGCCGTGGGCATCATATCAAACAGTTCTTCAGAGCACAACCCATTGTACAAGCGATAGAACACGCATAAGGAGGCTATCTGTGTGACAACATAAGCGCGGCCCGCCGAATGGTACCTATACTAAACATAATAATATCACGATTTTTTTTTAGTATTAGTGTAAGCAAGAGCTCTTGCGACTGCTAGCGCCCACCACCCGTCGTGCCACGGGGCGGGGGGAGCAGCCCAGAGGGGTATCGGCAGCACGGCACCGCGCCAGTGAACACGCACGCCTGCCGTTTTCCGTCGTCTGGTCGCCAGTAGTCGTAATGAGGCACACCGGCTCTGTTCACGTCCGCCTGCAGCTCCAGCAGGCAGGCGCAGCGCCACGGGTTATCATAGAAGTGAAACCAGTCAAGGCCGACGCCTCGGCGCTTGAAGCTGCTCGCGAAGTCTTGCGGTAAGTACGTTAATCTGTTATTATTAAGCCATAACTCTCGCAGCCTTTTATTATTTTCAAACATTTGGTCCGGGATACATTCTAAATTGTTTTCATGTAAATATAATCTTTCCAATTCAGTCAACGAACTGAATACATCCGGGTGGAGATCATGAAGTTGATTACTGAACAAAGATAGATCTTTTAACTTAGTACACGCCGAGAAGGTTCCGGGATTATTTAATGTTGTGAGTTGATTCTCGGACAGTTTTAACTCGTTCAGGTTTGAACACGAGTTCTTTGGAAAGACGGACAGCTCGCGTAACTTGTTATTATCTAGAGTCAGGTAATTTAATTCCAGGACGTGGCTGAATACAGCCAGGTCTATATGAGATATGTAATTGTGGTCTAAATAAATTGTCGTTACACTTGAGAGACCGATTATGTCATCCTCGTTAATCTCGTCAATATTACAGTTATTTAACCATAACGACGAGGCGTTACGGTCCTCCGGGTAACGACGGACGCGCCCCGAGCCGCCAAGGTTCTGGCACCGCTGCGTGGTAACCCAATCAACACCGGCAGCGGACACCAGCTGGAACGTGAGTAGCATATATGCGGACGCCGACCCTGAAACCGAGACACAACTATTTGTAATAAACGGGCCTCTTCGACTCCTCACGTCAATGTCATATCAAATTATGTCTGATTTTTATGAATTTATAAGGAACAGACATGTAACAGAAGACGAAAAAGGATCAGTCAGTGCGTTTTCAGTGCTAAGACATAAATAATGGATGAGATGAAAAAATTGGCCAAGTTCGAGTCGGGACTCGACCTTGAGAAGGTTCGCATAATAAACTTTAGGCGGTTAGTGGCCTACTAATTTAAGGCTTTTATTCTACTGACCTTCATTTTAACCTCTTGCACAAGGAGCTGCTCTCACTAGTCCATTCAAAAAATCCATTCTGTACATAGTAATGTAAACATAGATTTAAAGTAGGTAATATTATTATTCTACTTATTCTCCATTTGAATTTTCAAAATTTCTAAAATAGCAGTGCCTATAATAGTTGCAACTTTCGATTTCTCCAGGATCCCATCATCAGATCCTGACCTGGTTATAATGGGCCAACTCTTTGAAACAAAAAAATAATTTTCCAAATCGGTCCAACCGCCTTCGAATAATCGGTGAACATAAATAAAAACCAAAATTGCTAAGACAAAGATCCCGACGAATTGATAACCTCCTCCTTCGAAATTTTGAAGTCGGTTGAATAGAACCGATTTCACTTAGCTTCCACCTTTCCAAAAGCAAACGCTCAAGCTGCTGTAAAAAATACTCAATTCACTATAGCTGTGCCTAATGCCTATAATAGTTCAACAGTTCCCTCGATTTCTCCAGGACCCCATCATCAGATCCTGACCTGGTTACTGGTGAAGTATAATCATTCAAAAAAAAAGTTTTTCCAAATCGGTCTAGCCGTCTTCGAATAATCGGTGAGTATACATAAAAAAAAAGCAAAAACAAAGATCCTGACGAATTGATAAACTCCTCCTTTGAAGTCTTGAAGTCGGTTGAAAATGACTCCAAACGGTAAATAACACAGCTCTGTATATTAAAGTGACGTTACAAACGTCAGCGGCCGAGGTTGTACTCTATAGTAACCGGGTGTTTTTCAACCGATTTCAAGATTTCGAAGGAAAGGAATTTTGTTTTTGCTATTTTTAGGGTTCCGTACCTCGAAAGGAAAAAACGGAACCCTTATTGGATCACTTTGTTGTCCGTCTGTCTGTCTGTCTGTCTATCTGTCTGTCAAGACCATTTTTTTATGTATGCTCACCGATTATTCGAAGACGGCTAGACCGATTTGGAAAAATCTTTTTTTTGTTTGAAAGAGTATACTTCAGTGTAGTTGGTCTCATTGTCATTAGGTCAGGATCTGATGATGAGATCCTGGAAAAATCGAGGGAACTCTTTAATCATCAAAGGCACACCTTTAGTGATTTGAGTATTTTTTACGGTAGCTTAGGCATTTGCTTCTGGAAAGGTACTGGTTGAATTGATAACCTCCTCCTTCGAAATCTTGAAGTCGGTTGAAAATAACTCCAAACGGTTAATAACACAGCTCTGTATATTAAAGTAACGTTACAAACGTCAGCGGCCGAGGTTGTACTGCATAGTAACGGGGTGTTTTTCAACCGATTTCAAGATTTCGAAGGAAAGGAATTTTGTTTTTGCTATTCTTTTTATATTTTCACCGATTATTCAAAGACGGCTGGACCGATTTGGAAAATTCTTGTTTATGTTTGAAAGAGAATACTTCAGTGTAGTTGGCCCCATTGTCATTAGGTCAGGATCTAATGATGGAATCCTGGAGAAATCGAGGGAACTCTTCAATCATTAAAGGCACACCTATAGCGATTTGAGTATTTTTTACTCAGGCATTTGCTTTTGGAAAGGTGGAGGCTACGTGTAGTCGGTTTTTTTTGTTATATTTATTTAAGTAACTAATTGAGCCAGTACATTTAATGTCTAGCACCGAAATATAAATACTTACATATTAAATTACTACGGACAGTGTTATCTAAGTGCAAGGTACCTTTTAAATTCAATGTTTTCCAAAATTAAAGCTTAAAATTGGAAAAAAAAAATACTAAAGAATAAACTATAAATAAAAATTTGTTGAACTTAAAAAGTTTTTCCCATAAATTTGTAGTAGGGTTTGCTCTCGGTACTCGTTTTCAATACAAATCCAGTACCGGAACCGGGAAATCCCGGTTCTCGCCATACAAAATCAGAACCGGGAGCATTCCCTAATTTGTAGCAGTTTAATCAGGTGGACGGTAAACTGGCACTGGACGGGAAACTAACACAATCACCCTACATATAATATTAAAATCGACCATGCCTCCTACGCACGCCATTTCATGTACAGATTACTAATTTTAATAGTGCATGGAATCGGACACTGTGTGTAATATATTTTGATGAATCAAATACCTATAATGAAATTAAATCTTCAAATGGGGAAGGCAAATCAAAGTGACATCTCCAACACTGGTACTTAATAATTTTAAACAAAAGAGAACCGACTTCACTTAGCATCCACCTTTCCAAAACCAAGCAAGCTGTTGTAAAAAATACACAAATCACTATAGGTGTGCCTATAATAGTTGAAGAGTTCCCTCGATTTCTCCAGGATCCCAACATCAGATCCTGACCTGGTTACAATGGGACCAAATGTGAAGTCTACTCAAATAAAAAAAGAATTTTCCAAATCGGTCCAGCCGTCTTCGAATAATCAGAGAATATACATAAAAAAAAACAAAGATCCCGACGAATTGATAACCTCCTCCTTCGAAATCTTGAAGTCGGTTGAAAACGCAAAATTTGTATGGCGCGAAGTAGTTTTCATTTATTTCGCGAAAATAATTCAATGTTTTGTCTCGAATTGCTCCGAAATCAAAATCAATCGGTTTCTGAAATACACTAAGAAAAGATTTTTGACTGTATACTAACTAAGGACCATTCCTCTTGTCTCTTTCTCTCATTGTATGTGTCTCTTTCTCTCATTGTATGGAATCTGGGACAGCAGCCCTGTACAAAAAGTTTTCACCGGTCTTCCCCATTGGTCCAACGAATATAATACTCACTAGGAGAAGAACGGTAACTACATTAAAAAAAAATGTCCCGTCACTAAAGTTCGTTTATACTACAGCGCTCCCGTGTAGATCGCAGTAACTAATTTGACAACCAGTTTAGCCTCGTTGGTAGTAAGCGGATGTCCTGGGTTCGAATCCCGGTACGGGTATTCTTTTTGTTTTTTTTTTAGGATTATTGGGTATTTATTTAGCATTACTCAAAAATATTTTCCAATTGCGTGCTATTTTTGTAATAAACAGTGATCGGAATTGGTAGTGCCATTTCGCGGGACTTCGGTGCGTAAGCTTAGTATGAATATAGTTTTTAACCCCGGTATATGATATGAAAAGTTTGTGTTTGGTTTTAAAAATGTTTTAAAGAACCGCGGGCCTAACGTAAGTATGAAAAATGTGGTTTCAGTTAGATATCGGACGTCAAAAGAAATAGATTGGCAGTAGAAAATATTGATAAAAAATATGGTTTGCTACTATAATTTCAAAGAAAGTAATTATTTAATTATGTTAATTTAATATAATGATGTTGATGTTTCGTGTTTTATTTTATGATTGTATTATTGTTAATTGTAACTGTTAAACGAAAGTAATTTTAAATGAATGATGTATTCATAATCATAATGATATTTTTTTTTACTTTTGCGTTTTGAAGAAAATTTTCTGTGAGAAATACGAGTCGAAGAATCTCAAGTCTTATCCATGTTATTTACAATGTTTAAGGTCATTCACCCGAAATGGCACTACCTATTCCGATCACTGGTAATAAAATAGTTAAGTTATATTTTATGTAAAAAGAAATAAAGCAAGTAGGCACATTTTTGGTCTAACAAGAATTCAAGAGGATCCACATTAGAAAAACCAAAACTAAATGTATACCTTATATGTAGGCTATTTTATTTATGTATTTTTAAGTATTAAAAGAACTGGGTTACTGCGTCGAAAAACATACAATTGGCATAAAACATATGATTATTAGAAACTACCTACATTCATAGAAATACTCTATTCGTTCCTAGGCTTAATTGAACTATAGGACTTCAAGAACGAAAATGAATACCTGTAGGTATATATTAAGTATATTCATTTATTTGGTTTTCTACAGTGTAAAATGGTATTGGAGATGTGTAGGGACACTATGGACGCATGTTGCGTTCAGCCGTTCATTACGCAGACAAGTTCCCTTAAGTTGCAGCCGCTATAGTTACTGCCCAGGTGGCATTGCTTCACTTAATGCATCCTTGAATCTTCTTATTATCCTGCACAACAGAAACATAATATATCTTTAATGTTGATATCCTTTTACGTCGTTATCCTCTGCTTGCTTGTCTCTGCCAAATGTGTTAAGTGCGTTACTGCATACATAAGATATTCTGCTAGTATACATGCTTACTAGTTCCCTTTTTACCTTTCCCTACCTTGCCTTCCCTTCTTTCGGTATCACTACTGCAGGTACCCCTCACTTTGAGGTAACAATTTATTTACTGTTGTAGCTGGCGATAAAGGTATCCTCTATAATTATGTGCGCGTAGTTCATGATTAAGATAATAATATAAATGTTATGTAAATAAGTTCAATTTTCCGGAATAGGTAATAATATTATGATAAAAATGCATGAAATATATTTCTTACCTTAAAATATTTGTGGTTATCGTTGTAGAAAATGATGAAACTTTTGCTGCTTCTCCCTTTGCTACTCCCCGGGCATAGGCAAAGTGGTAGTTGCGCTTCATAATTTCAACGGTTGCCGACCGGCACTTAATATTACCTATACAATATACATATTTAACCAAATACATTTCAAGTAGATACGCTATAACTAAAGCAAAAGCCAAAACGCATCTATTTTTTTTTACATGACATATTTATTTTGAATTTAGCTGTGATTGACAGCATAATCCATAGACAGCATAGATAACAACCAGTACTATACTTTACAATTTCTTGGGCCCGATATGTCAGTTAGAGAGATGTAATAGATAATAGGAAACTTAGGGAGTCGAGGGAGTGAAGCAAAGCAGGGTGCAAAACTGATTAGGCCCGAGAAATTGCAAAGTATAATATCGTTTAAAGTCGGTTCTAAATCTTGCTATATTTAAAAACATATGTTTTAAACACTGGTAATAATTGTTATAAACCGCACGCACACATATGCAATTTAAGAAGGACACACTTTTGTTAAGAAGTTACTAGGCATGCCATGAACACAAAGAGCACACTGAATACTTCCAAAAAAGATGTCCGACCGCGCGCCCGCCCCGCCCGACTCACGGACCGCCATTTTATCATTGGTCACTTGCATCTCTGGTTAAATTTGCTAGGGAGTTTGTGGTATTTATTAATTCCGTATAAAACAGATATGCAGAATTCATTTTTGATATTAAAAAAGTAAAAATCCATATTTAACAAAAAGTTCTGCAAAGAGGAGAAACACTAAAAAAAATATTATTGTTTAGAACCCCGCACTGGACCAGCGTGGTGGGCTTATGGTCCAATTCCCCCCTCATGACATGTTCAACTTCCCGTATAAGTAAAAAATATCATTTATTTTTTAATAAAAAAAATGTTATTAGGAGGCATATATAATGCAGTTTTATTTAAAAACTGCATTAAATATGCCTCCTATATACTATTTTAAGGCCTTTACAATACAAAAACTATGTGAAAAAATTATTAGCGTCGTGGTGTATATGTTTTCTCCATAGTAAGTAAATATCGAAAATCAATGTAAAACGTGAACATCCGTAGCGTATTGACCTTAAAATGTTTGTACCTATTGTTTATTATTAGTCACTTTTGCTCAGAATACCTTCTACAAAATGCAGATATGAAAAAAAAGAGTTAAAAACACATTTGTTTCAATTATAACGATTAATAGTATTAATACTTAAGTTAGTAAAGCAATATGTGTTATTTATATCTTTTTTTCCATTTTGTAGAAGGTATTCTGAGCAAAATTGACTAATAATAAGCAATACATACATTTTAAGGTCAATTCGCTACGGGTGTTCACGTTTCTTATTGATTTTCCATACTTATTATGGAGAAAACATATACATCACGACGCAAATGATTTTTTTTGCGTTGTTTTTGTAAAGTAAGAGCTTTAAAATTGTATATATTTAAAAATTGCATTAAATATGCTTACTTACAATATTTTTTGTATTTAAAAATAAATTATATTTATTAGTTATACAACGTTCTAAACCATAATATTTCTTTGAGTGTTTTTCCTCTCCACAGAGCTTTTTTTTTAGTTTCGATTTTAACTTTTTTATTATCAAAATTGAATTCTGCATGTCTATTTTATACGGAAATAATACCACACAACCCCAAGCAGCCTTAACCAGAGAGTACTAATACCCCTGATTTTGACGTGAAGGTCCAAAAATTTTACAGACCTCCTTGGTATAGGAATACTAAAAAATATTCAACGTGGGGCACTCTATCCATGGTCCACAATTTTTTCAATTTCGAGCTCTGCTATTAGTCCATTACGGCTTTAATTTATTAAGTTCCACCTTTTCATTGTGTTAGGATCATTACTAGGATAAACAAAAAGTTGCCTTGCTGTTGAAGACACTATGACAAACGTCAAACGAAGAGGATGACAGCTCGCTTTTGGTCAAGCACGAGTGGACATCCCAGCTGGGACATAGAGAAAAACACGGTAATCAACGACAAAAAGGTATGTTTTTTAGCGTTTTAAGGAAAGCTTCATACGCATTCTTGTATGTATATTTTACCGCACTGGGTGCGTACTTTAGTCACCATCAGATACATATATCGGAGCGGCCAAGGTGGTCACAAATATCTAAACAACGCCTCTATTTTCACGGCGATAAAGTTCATTTTCAGATATTTTTGATTACTCCAGCAGCTCCGATATATTTGATGGCGACTGTACTAATGTCCATAGAGAGGCGTAGCACTCACGAGCGCGTTTTAATTAGAACATTTGACAAGGAGTTTTGGACTCCTTAAACTACGTCCGGACACGGGTATGTCCTTAAACTACGACCACAAGAGAAGTATGGGTAGTGCGAAAGTCATCTCGCTCAAATCTGGAGAAGAGTACACTATTTTCCAAATTGCTCGCCTTCTCTTCTTGATTTAACTTTAGTTTCTTCGACTTCTCATGTGTCTAAATTTGGACAATACTCCGCGGATGCCTTCTCATATCATGATCTGCTCTATCTCTCTTACAAAATTCGTCCTCCCAAATCTAAATCAAAAATTCTTTTGCAGCGCAATTTTAGTGGATTAAATGTGGAAAAGCTTCGAGATGACGCTTTAACAATCGATTGGAGCAGTATCGCTCGAGCGGGTTCGGTAGACGATCAAGTTTCTCTCTTTAATTCGCTCCTCATACAACTTTATGACGCTCATGCTCCTGTTCGTGCAATAAAAGTCAAGCATCTCCCTGCTCCTTGGCTCACTGAGGATATTAAAGCCCTTATAGAGAGGAAGAATCAATCTAAATCTAAGTATAAGGCTAACAACTCTGAGAAAAATAAACTTAAATATCATACCCTGCGCAATCGCTGTAGCACTATATGTCGAGATGCTCAGAGGCGTCATATTCACAGTTCTGTTGAAGATGGAAATCCAGCCAAAGTGTGGAAATTTTTGAAAGGTCTCGGAGTTGGCAAATCTCAACAGGCAACCAATTTAAACAATATTAGCGTTGACCAGCTTAACCAGCATTTTTCATCGTCCACCTGTTTCAGTGGTCCTAAGAAATCTAACTCACTTCATCATCTTTCATCACTTCCTGCCTTAGATTTCTCTTCTTTCTATTTTAGCCATTTCTGTGAGAGTGATGTTAGGAAGGGTATATTGAATATCACTTCTAACGCCGTTGGTGTTGACTGTGTTAGCCGAAATATGATACTCCCTCTCCTTGATTTGTTTGTTCCTATTATCACCGGTATTCTGAATTTTTCCATTTCATCAAGTACTTTTCCCAGTCTGTGGAAGGATGCCAATATTATTCCTTTACCCAAAAAATCCAACCCCAGTTCCTTCTCTGACTATCGCCCCATCTCCATTCTTCCTTTCCTATCCAAAGTCCTCGAACGGCTAGTGCATCAGCAACTAACTTCCTTCCTGAATAGAAATGACCTCCTAAACCCATTTCAATCTGGTTTTCGTCCGGGCCATAGTACTACCTCGGCTCTTGTCAAGGTTACCGATGACATCCGTTTGGGTATGAATGACCAGAAGCTTACAGTTCTTGCACTTCTAGATTTCAGTAATGCCTTTAACACGGTCGATTTTGACATTTTGCTCGCGTTCTTACAGTCTCTTAACATATCGGCTGCAGCGATTGACTGGTTCCGCAGCTATTTGGTTGGTCGTCGGCAAAGAATTAAACTAGATTCTTCGTGTTCTTCCTGGTGCAGCACATCAGCTGGTGTTCCACAGGGTGGTGTGCTGTCTCCTCTTTTATTTTCTATCTTCATTAATTCCATAACTCTTGATCTCTCCTCTTCGTATCACCTCTATGCCGACGACCTTCAAATATATTCGCAGGGTATGCATAGCGATCTCAATTCAGTTATAGAAGCCACGAATCTTGATCTGCTCCGCATATCAAATTGGAGTCAAAATTACGGTTTAAAAGTAAACCCCCTAAAGTCACAGGTAATTGTGATGGGTAGCGCTAAACAAATCTCCAAAATTGACTTTCTCAGGCTCCCTCCGATAGTCTTCGATGGTATCCAAATTCCTTTTTCCAACCAAGTGAAAAATCTTGGCGTAATCATGGATCGTTGTCTATCATGGGTGCCTCAGGTGAGTGAAGTGAGCAGGAAGATGTTTGCTGCCATAGGGTCTCTCAGACGGCTCCGGAATTTCCTGCCAAATGCTACTAAAATTGCGCTTGCTCAGTCGTTACTTCTCCCCATTCTTGATTATGCAGATATCTCCTATTTAGACCTAACCGAGGAGCAACTTAATAAGCTTGAGCGTATTCAAAATGCCTGCATTCGGTTCATTTTCGGATTACGCAAATTCGACCATGTTTCTAGTTTTCGTTCTCAACTCAAATGGCTCCCTATCCGTCACCGCCGTAACTCTCACATACTTTCTTTACTCTTTTCTATACTTTTTAACCCTGCAACTCCCGGCTACCTCAAAGAGCGTTTCTCTTATCTTAATTCTATTAGATCCTCTCAAAAATTGCTCCTAAAAGTGCCATCTTCATCTTCCAAATTTTATAATTGCTCATTTACGTTCCAGGCCGTTCGTTTGTGGAATTCTCTCCCTCTCAACATTAAACGCGCGCAATCTATTGGTAGCTTTAAATCGCAACTTAAGGAATACTATTTATCTCTTCCTTAGGTTTTTAAGTTGACACTGTTGTTTCTTATTGTGTGTATTATATATGTATATATGTACGTATATGTATGTTTATTTTGTATTTATTTAAGTATGTATATTCATATGAATGTGCTGTGTTATCTATTTCGTCTCTTTTGGTTCTATGCACCACCTACTGCTTATTGTTTTTCTCTAGTCTCCACTACCCAAAGGTTGTCTGGAAGAAATCGCTCATTAGCGATAAGACCGCCTGTTGTTACCTCTACCTAAATTTATCTAATTGTAAAATTTGTGCTTGTAACTGTATGAGGTGTGCAATAAAGAGTATTTATTATTATTATTATTAAGAGTCCAACTGGGGAAATACTTCCACCTTACAGAATACCACAGCCAAATAGCTCTAGACCCTACTCATAGTGTTGTGTTCCTGTTGGTGAGTAAGGTTGCCAAAGACGAGGGTCCCTCTTGTTCCTTTAGCCGTCAACACAGTGAATCCTCCCTGTAAAGGGTCAGCAACGCGCATGTGACACCTCTGGAGTTGCAGGCGTCCATAGGGTACGGTAGCTGCTTACTATCAGGCAGGCGGCATGCTTGTTTGCCACCGTCGTGGAATAAAAAAAAAAGTACGTAGCACGGTGCTGATTCAGGGAATACCGAAATAAATATGAAAATAAAAATTTTGAAATATTAAACTCACCCAGAGAAGTAAACACAGCACACATCTTCAATTTAGGTGATTTCAAAAGTAGAAAGATAACTCGAAGCTCTTCACCGGTAGACCGGCTGATAGAGGGACATTGGCGGAGACTTCGAAACTCAGACTAGAGAGCCTCGGGACGTGGCGAAGGATAATGGTGAACTGGAAGCTCGGAAGCGGTGGACCGGCAGTACAGGGACACTGAGTGGCTTCGGAACTAGCGACGGAGCAGAGATCGTAGAACGTGGCGACGAACACCACAGAAGTGGAGCGGCGTCGGTTCCTCTCACACTTTTTATAGTGCTGCGGCTTAAGATAAATTAACTGGATTTATCTAGCATTTTAATCGTTTTGTTTATGCAGACAATTTCGCAAAAATATTATTGTTGTACTTAGGTCACATTGCGATAAATTGAGATAGGTGAGTTATTTTTTCGCTAATCTTTGTTATTAAATCTACGACCTCTGACCTACGCGTCTAAAATCGATTGATCATGTCGCACAGTGTTTTATGGAAGCCAAAAAAGTGACATCCCCATTTTATTACAAATTACTATAGTTTAGAGCTTTACCAATGCGAGACCAAAACTCCCATGTTTCTAATATGTGTAGTTTTTGAGACATACATTTTTGAAAATCTTACTTCTGACGCTCGGAAATTACGAAAAATAGAAATAATTTACAAGATATTGCATGGACTGTTGGTTTTGCCAAGGTGTTCGACAAAACATTCAAAGACATACATTTAAGAGCAATCACTACCTTCCTAGATACATTTGTTACAAAGATATTCATTGTTTTATTAATTTTGGTTTTAATTTTTTTCCTTCCATGTCCCGCCGTAGTAGGTCGCAATATTGGTATGAGAGCTTCATTATTATGTCTTCTATCTATTCTATTTTTTACAAGACCTAATTCCCTGGTACATTGAAGTAATCACCTAAACACTTTATATCCGGGTTACCTGGCCTCTAGAGTTGACACTTCGGTATTTTTAATTTTATACGCCGTTGTTTCCGGGATATCTATAATTCTTGGTTTTGATAATAGTTTTGAGTACATATGCAAAGAACTAGCCAAAAAATATGTTAAAAATTTCGACAGTGACTATACATAAACTTTTGGTCCATGGAGCTGCGATAATACGAAACTCGTCTGTTCCAATTGGAATACTCTCCGAGCAATCATCAGAATCTCATAATAAATATTGGCGTCACGATAGAGAACACCATACCCACAAATCAGATCGAACGAAAACCATGTCTGATTTGTTTCCTAGAGCGTTCTCATCAGACCCAATAATTTAGGAACAACGGATGTCGCAACGACAAAAAATATTAAAAAACGTGTCCTACCATCTGCCGCAATAGCATTGTTGAAAGCACCACAGGTTGCTTTTATATCGCCATCGGATGAAAACATAACACCATCACCAGAGTTATGTCCAGACGACAGCTATTCTGAGGTGCAAGATGGGGAGAGAGCCTGGAAGTAGAATATTGTTGCCTGGAAGTTGATAATTTTGTAGTAATTCATGTTTTAGAAAAAATATTTGCTACATTGGCGATGCATAATAGATATTGTAGCCGTTTCTTCCAAAAAAAACCACATAATTGTAGTATATGGCTTTAACCGGTTACTTTTCGACCATAACCGATCGAATACCCGGCTTTGAAAATTTACCTGTTATTGCATTCCCTATACAGGATGTAACAAAAATACTGGTGATCCGTTTAAGGGCATAATGGTATCGTATTACGACTAAGAAAAAATTTTAGAATTTTTTGTACACGAACAAAAATGTTTTTTTTTTGTATGGGACACGTAGTCCCAGCCGGCCAACCCTCCATACAAAAGATTTTTTTTTTTCACGCGAAAAAAATTTTTTTTTAAGTTTTTCATAATTAGAATACGATACCAATTATGCCCTTAAAAGAATCACCAGTATTTTTGTTACATCCTGTATACTGTGTTTATTTTATATCCAGGTAAATCCGGATACTGGTAGTGGCAGCCCTGACTGCAAATTTTAATCGACTGTAGATTAAATCTTCCAGGGAATTAGATCTTGTAAAAAATAGGGTAGATAGAAAGCATAACATTGAAGCTGTCTTACAAATATCGCGATCTACTACGGTGGAATATGGAAGAAAAAAAATAAAAACCAAAATCATTAAAATAATTAATATCATTGTAACAGATGTACCTAGAAAGGTTGTAATTACTTCTAAATGTACTTCTTTGAAAGGTTTATCCAATACTTTAGTTAACAGAAAAGTTTGTTACTTAATTTGCAATACATAATTATTTTTCGTAATATCCGGGTGTCAGAATCAAGATTTTCAAAAATTTATTTTTCAAAAACTACACATATTAGAAACGCGGGAGTTTTAGTCACGCATTCGTAATGCTCTAAACTACAGTAATTTGTAATAAAATGGGGATATCACTTTTTTGGCTTCCATAAAACACTGTGTGTCGGGCCATACTCAATGTAGCAGAGCTTGAAATTGAAAAAATTGTGTACCTCGAGAAAAAGTTGTGAAGTTATGACCATGGATAGAGGCACGATGAATATTTTTTAGTATTGGAGGTCTGTAAAATTTTTGGAACTTCACGTCAAAATCAGGGGGTCCCGTGCAATATGTTATTACTCTCTGGTTAAGGCTGTTAGGGGTTGTGTGGTATCATTTCCGTATAAATCAGACATGCAGAATTTATTGTTGATAATAAAAAAGTAAAAATCGAAACTAAAAAAAAGCTCTGCGCAGAGGAAAAACACTCAAAAAAATATAAATTTTTAGAACGTTATAAACATCACTTATAGACTAATAAATATCATTTATTTTTAAATACGAATAATATTTAATGCAATTTTAAAGCTTTTACTATACAAAAAGTACGCGAAAAAATATCATTTAAGATATTCCATAATAAGTATGGAAAATCAAAAAGAAACATGAACATCCGTAGCGAATTGACCTTAAAATGTATGTATTGCTTATTATTAGTAAATTTTGCTCAGAATACCTTACAAAATGAAAAAAAATATAGAATTAAAAAACATAATCCCTTAATAACTAAGGTTTTAATCGTTATAATTGGAACAAGTGTGTTTTTAAATTATTTTTATTTTCATTTCTGCATTTTGTAGAAGGTATTCTGAGCAAAACAGACTAATAATAAACAATACATACCTACATTTTAAGATCAATACACTTTTTGAATGAAAATAATTAATTTGTTGATAAAAATATAGAAATCACTACATGTATGCCATTTAGATTTGAAGAGTTCTCTCGATTCCTCATGGGTCCCATCATCAGAACTGCGTTTTGACACTTTTGACAAAAACAGGACCAATCTGTGTTACCATCAAAACAATATTTTTTTAAATCGGTTCAGACATGACGAAAAAAAAAACAAAAAAAACACCCCGAATTGAGAAGCTCTTGAAATCTTTATCTACACTCACATTGTAAGTCCTCTAAAACGTGTTCAAAAACGGTAGGCAATGGCTAGCATTACCACAACCGATTTTACTATGATAAGCTTTTTATCTGTGGCAGTAACGTAATTTTAACTTTACATGCTCAAATATTGATACGTTATGAGATATGATAACATAATGTACACCTGCACGCGCCCGCGCGGTCGCCGACACGCGCCCGCGCGACTGCCGGCACAATCGACTTGGCCATGGCAGTGCAATGGCGACCATTCTATGGTTTCCGAACACGGCATTTAAGATAAATAATATGAGTGTAGATAAAGCAGTGTATGCAACTGTACGTAATTAAGCCTTAAAACATATAAACTACTATAAAGTCTCAGGATCAAGAGAGCGTAGTCACATAATAATACAAAATATCATTTGATATTTACCAGTCGCTTTTTGGTAAAGGAAGAAAATCATGAGGAAACCGGAGCGAATCCTAACAAAGCCTAGTTTCTCCTCTGGGTTGAAAGGTCAGGTAAGTGCCTACGCCAATTCATAGGATTAGGTTGCCAAGCGGACCCCAGACTCAATTGTGCCGTGGAAAAAGCCGGGACAAACTCTAGCAAGAAAATTTAAAATTACATAACCTATATTGGTTTAGGTATTATTACGTATGTATTATTAATCAATTTATTTTATATTTTCCTGCCAAGCCATTATTGAACGATCATAGTATGTGTATAATATTATTATAGAGCTAAAATCCTTAGAGCACGAACGTGGTGAATCTATGTAGGTACGATCTGTAATTACAATGTTAAAATTTACTTTATTGTGTGTTTCAATTGTATTTGTGTGTAACAGTGGGGTGCAGTGTAAGTATTCTGTTTTTAATATGTATAAAATATAATGGTACCTTTTGATTTTATTCCGGAAAGTATGCCATTACTTCACGAATCTCTAGATAACATGTCACGGGCTGTACGGTTTTGGATTTGAAAAAAATATATGGTGTGACAAACTTACAAAAATCGAAGATATATAGATAACGGCCTCCTAGCCTAGTCGGTAGTGACCTTGCCTATAAAGCAGGAGGTCCCGGGTTCGAATCCTGGTCAGGGCATTTATTTGTGTGTTTATCACGGATATTTGTTCCTGAGTTATGGATGTTTTCTATGTATTTAAGTATTTATATGTATATATTTATTACATATATCGTCGTCTAGTACCCACAACACAAACCTTATTGAGCGTACTGTGGGACTAGGTCGATTTGTGTAAGATTGTCCCATAATATTGATTTATTTTATTTATATATAAATGTCACTGTACCCGAATTACGGTAACCTAGGAATAACCGGTAACCTAGGAATTACCGGTAACCTACGTTTTACGTACACTCAAAAAAATGTAGTCCAACTAAGATGCATTTTATCTTAGTTGATAATAAAATGTTTGGAATAAAAATATCTAGACACGCGGCAGCGTTCCAAGCCAAGTTCAAGCAAAGGAACTGGCTAGCCAGCGCCAAGTGTATATTTACACGAACTACTTGGCTTTTGACCCTTCTATAACTCAAAACCTCTTTAACGTAAACACATAAAACTACGTGTGTTTAATTATATCCATAAGGACATCTAGAAGCCCAAATTTCATGAAGCTAGCTCAAACGGTTATAAAGATATGAAGGTCAAAAAGTCGTCAATTTTAGCACTGACTGACTGACATATAGTACCTAAACCTAACCTACTTCCAGATGACCTAGAAGGATGAAATTTGGAATTCAGCTCGGTAATTGTGTGTAAGCGTAGGAAAAAATCTAAAAATAAAAAAAAGTTAAAAAATAGGGGGGTCCCCATACAAAAAAAAAAAATTTAATTGTATCGTTGGAACCGTTACAAGCAGATATTTGAAACTATCCCAATATATATATATTATTAAAAGGGTTTATTATGTCCACAGATTACAAATGTCAAAATAATAATATTATAAAAAATGTACAAAAACCAGACTACAAGAGTACAAGAAGTACTAGTCAAATAACCCGCCCCGTGTCATTCCCGGCGTAAAGGTTCCCATTACGCTCGCAGCATTGCCACGCTGGATCGCAATTGACAATCTTTGTACCAGGAATGACCCGGAGCGAGGGTCAAGACCCCTCTCTCGCAACCGCTGCCCAATCTCCGCCACAAAAGCCTTGGCCTCTGATCCCCAACATCCAGTAGTCTCGACCGCAGATATATATTATTATATTTGCTATATAACAGAAATATAAAAATAAAGTTGAGTCAAAAAATAAGTGGCGTCCCCATACGAAAAACTTGTAATGCACGCTAAACGACCGGCCAACGGTGTGTCGTCGGCGGCGCGCTGCACCACATAATTATACACAGAACAGAAATAAAGAGAATGTAGACAATAGCATAAAAAAGAAAACCATGCAGCGGAAACGCAAGAAAAAACATTAAATCTCAATACCTGCCTAGTTTTCTTTACAAAAAGTAATGATACGAGTATCCCACCAAAAACATAAATGTAAAAAAAGAGAGCCAAGTTCAATACAAAAATTAGGTTAGATTTGACTTGGCCAGTTTTTATCAGAATTAAAAAAATAGATATATATATATGTTAAATATCTTTATAAAATGACTGATGTAATGAAAACTGGCCAAGTCAAATCTAACCTACTTTAAGATATCACATTTTTAAATAACAGCAATTGTTATTGGTATCCAATAAAGCAAAGAAATAGAGTTTAATACTTGTTCATAATGTTATTTTGTTCCTATAAATACATATTTGGATTTTGCATAGAACTTGGCACTCATTTAGATCTCCATTCTTTTTGCGGCGAAGCCCACAGCCAAGCATAATTTTTGTATTTAACTTGGCTCTCTTTTTTTACATTTATGTTTTTGGTGGTATTTATTTACCGTATCTCTTTATGATAACTTTAACTAAGTGATCTTAGCTTCAAAAGACAAGATCTTATTAGGCTCATATGGGGTCAAGATAATAAATAATAATAATAAATAATAATAATAATATGAGATTTATTTCATTTCCTAATTTTTTACATACTAATATTAGACGGAGAGTTGGTTGACGTAGATATGTCACAATATTGAGAGCTACGAAAACCCTCTTGTTAGTTTTCTATACCTTGTTTGTTTCTAGATCAAGACATCTGGCAGCTGTAAAGTGGTGGAAGTCAAATAATGCAAATGACTTGAAGAAAAAAAACTCAGAGTTTTGAGTTTGATGCAATAGTATGGGAAATTATGTAATAAACTAGTTAATACCATAGCCAGAAGTTTCTGTTTGGGGAAAGTAGTACTAAATGATTTGTATAATGCAATTTATAGTTAGTCGCCTACTGTTTTTGTTTCTTCAATAATACACAATGTTTTTGTTCTACTCGTAATGTTAAAATATAGGCCCTGCCCTCTATAAATGACACAACTTCGACAGCATTTGGTATTTCTTACCTCCACCCATTAAAAGCTGCCAGATCTGGATCTGGCAATAAGGATATGGTAAAGCAATCTAACTAGACAGTTTTAATTGTTCTCATTATCATGTCATATCTGTCATAGTAAGCTCTTCCATATCAAAACTGAGACCACCGGGGACTATAGAGCCGCCCAACGGATTAGCATAGCGATCCAGAGGGGGAACCCAGCCTTATAGGAACCCTTCCCAGGGTTAGATCCCGGCAACCACACCTGAATCCGTGTTTTCTATTAGTGTCAATTATGTACATATTTATAACTCTCTCACAGGGCCGCGATTCGACATGGCATAACTGACGGTCGCTTGCGAAACAAGTATGATATCACACTTTTGTGACAGTTGAAATTTGGGGTGGAATCACTCAAGAGTGATATCTAAAATGGTGGCCATAGCCATAGACAAAACGCTCTAGCGAGACCTACTGACAGCTTGACAGTTAGGTGTGGACACGTGTGGACAGATGGATATCACTCTATCCACTAGCGATACAAGTGTGACATCCACGTCTCACAGTTTGGCATGTTGAATCGTGGCCCAGCTAGTTTTTAACTAGTGTTAGGTCATATTAAAACACACAGCTTGACCCCGTGTATTTATCTGCTTCAAATCTTGTACGTTTTTCAACCACTTCCCGATATCTGATTGAGCTGAAACTTGGTATACTTCCGTAATTTACATGGCAATGTAAGAAAGTCACAGTCTGTTTCCTCACTCAAGGAAATTGAAAAAGTTGCGATTAGTGGACTTTGCGAATTGAATATTGGATATATATATATATATATATTATGTATGTAGTTTAAGTATTTGTATGGTACATGAATGTACCTATACCGGGTGTGGCCTGTAATAAGAGCAAAAAATTAAAACGTAGATTCTACTCCTCAAACTAAACAACGTTTGTTCAACAACTTTTAAAAATAACTTGTAGTTTGAATTTTATTACAGTTTAAAGTTTATTCGAAGACGCAATGTATTACGACATTGATTAATATCTGTAGGGTGACAAAACTGACAGGCGATGTCATTTAGGCGGAACTTGATGTACATTGAAAATACTATTTAGTTTGTTTGAAAAAGAGACAACCTAAAATCTACATAACTTTCAAAAGTCGTTGAACAAACATTGTCTAGTTTGAGGAGTAGAATCTACGTTTTCATTTTTTGCTCCTATTACAGGCCACACCCGGTATATTTATTAGTGTTTACCTGCAGCTTTATGTGTTTTGGAACTTTTTATTTGTTTCTTTTGTGCATAGTTTGTCTTTCACCATTTGTATTTCATCCTTTCTCATTTTCTCATGGGTTGGCTGTAAGAGATGCCTATCAGGGATAAGCTCGCCTTTGTGCATAATCTTTTATATATCTTACTGTTGTTTTTATGTTATACCTACTTGTTTATGTGCAATGAAGTGATACATACATATATACATACAATGCCATCGACAAGGTACAGTCAACAATAAAAGTGTATATCAATAAAATAGTTTTTGAGAGTTACTTGTTTTAATTATACTTTGTTAGTTAAGTTGTTTTTCGGTTTTAAATAAATGTCATTAAATATTATTAATTTGGTTTTTTAATTTCGTAGAAAATTAGTTTAATTAGTTAAACATATATTAGCCATTGCGGCAAAATTCATTATTTTCCTGTATGTATGTGGGTTTATTTCGATATTACTGAATAATTACCTACTGATAGTTTTCCGATATTGTTAACTTATCCTTATGACATATAAACTTATCTGCCAGTTAAAATTATTGCTATCCTTTTCTCCAGTCATATAAAAGAAAAGGACAGCAAATATTTATCTGACAGATATGCTTTAACTGGAGATTGTGAAACAGGCCATAAGTCTTATGAAACAATTTAGTTAAAAATTTGATGAATAACTATCATAACAAAATGGCGAATACACATTAACAAAGTAAGTAGTTACCTTCGTTGAATGCTTATTTAAATAAATGTAGTAAGTATTACACACAAATACAACAGCATATAGATATACATGCTTGTGAAACAAGTATATCAAATGTAATCCTTTAAAGTTACCTCCAATAATTATTTGCTCCTTTATAATTATAATAAATAAAAATGTCTATAACGGGGAAGGCTGGTGCAAACTTATTGTAGAGGGCGCTGTTCCAGATTTCATGCAATTATTATAGATTTGTAGTGGTTGTACCGTTTGCAACAAAAGGAGAATAATTTTCTCTTAATTTAATACAATTACATACCCTTAAGAAATGGAATAAGTAGTAGTCCTCTGTTTTTTGCTTTTAGTCGCTATCATGTTCTTCATCTGAGCTGTCACAAGTATTGATAATAAGATTGTTTGAAATTCGATCCATTTCCCCTTCCTGACATCGATATTTATTTTCTTCACGTTCGACATGGCGACAAATAGTATTCATTCGTTCAGTTGCTAAACTCATAATGCCTTGCATGTTTAATGAAACGTTTCTTTTCGCTACATATCTTTTTACCATGGACCAAATATTTTCGATCGGATTGAATGTCGGGTGATACGGTGGCAATCGTAAAACGGAGTGGCCATGTTCTTTTAAAATTGCATCTAAGTATGTGGTACTCACGAAACCGCTCTTTATTTTGTTTAATTAAATCATACAAACTGGTTTTGTACATCAACGGGCTATACGAAATGTTGTGTTCTGTCAACCAATCCATCATTTCTTGTTTATGAGAATTTGACGTTGGAGCACGATTCAAAAGTTTGTTGTGATAGGACGCATTATCTACGATAAGTACGCTATTCGGTATTAATTTTCGTAGTTGACAAAGTTCATCTGGTCATGGTAATCTCCCGTTTTTTGGTTTGCCTTAAACATTAACAAAGCGTTGGGAATAAAACCATCTTTTCCTCCTGCGTGCACTATTATTAACCGCTGGCCTGTACTGATTTGTTTTTTTACACCAAATTCTGTTCCATCGGTCCAAGCCTCTCTCACACATGTGAAGTGTGGATGTAGGTTTCATCAGTATAAACTAGTGGTCTATCTTCAGACCGATATTCCGCAATTTTGGTAAGGTAATTTATTCTTAGCAGTCGTATGTTGTGTCTTTCCATTAATATTCTTCGGTTGTCATCGGTCTTTTTCCATTTAAATCCTAATTTCTGTATTTGTTTTCGTAAGGTGGAAATGCCAAATTTGTAATCTATATCGGATTTTAACACAGAGTAGAGTGCCTTTAAGGTTGGAAATTGCTTATGGGACAGATGAAAATTGTATATAGTTCTCCGGATGACTTCCTAATCAAAATCGTCTACTGCTGATGACGGATAAGTACGTAACTTTTTATTTCTCGGGGAGGTGAATTTCTTTGTTGTTGCGAATTTCTCACTATTGCTCTCAGACACAATGTTATAAACAGTAGAGAGACAAACACCTGTAGCTTTTTCAACTAACTGGGCAGCGGTGTAAGGGGAATTTAAATTTTTCTTCAGTTCAAGTTCAAAATATTTATAACAGTTAAAAATAATTTGCTTACTTTGACTCTCAATCGGACCAAAATTACTCACTGCCATATTTTTTGAAAATTATGTAACTTACACTTAGTCGTACGGGCTGACACGAAATTATTCTGATAATTGTGAGAATACAATAAAATCAGACGTAAAAATATATGCACAACGTAAATAATATTCACAATTTGACACTGACATTATTTTGGTATTTACTTCTTCAATATATAACAAACCTCTTTTTATGCTGATAGTACGAGAAAATAGAAAATTCAAATATAGAATGCCTGTAAACATACAATACTACTACATATGCAATTCCATGCTCTCGTTAATTTATCTATAATTATTGTATGGCTACATGTCACTGGAGATAGAATATAGATAGTCATTTCTTATCTGGGGTAGTACTAATGGGAAAGCAGATAATGAAGAAAATCCAGTGAGTGCTGCGAGGTCCAGGTGGGCAGTGCAGCTGCCAAGTTTGTTACTCTTTTAGCACTACCCAGGGATCACGTGTAGGATTGTCTAAGGTGTTTCCTACGGACGCAGAGTAACATTGATCCCCAATTGATCCATGCAATGAGAGAAAGAGACACATATAACGAGAGAAAGAGACAGAAGATTAATGCCCCTTAACTAGTATATTCGTAGAGTCAAAAAGCTTTTCTTAGGGTACTTCCCATGAACTCAGAATCTTGAAATTTCGTACGAAGCAACGTCTTATAGCAAAGATAAAGGAAAAATTGTGAAAACCGTAAATTCTTAGTTACATCATATAATAAAAATAATTTTATAGTTACTACCCCTATATAACTACGTGTGTACGGAAACCCTCGGTGCGCGAGTGCGACTCGCACTTGGCCGTTGTTTTTTACTTTTATATTTGGTACCACCATTTTAAATTATATACTTGGTATTTTTTTCCTCAAAAGGAAATAGCGAAACCCTTATAGGATCACATTGTTGTCCGCCCGTCTATCTGTCGGTGATTGTTAAAATTGTGTGTTGTACGGAACCGCTAGGGCGCGAGTCCAATTCGCACTTGGCCGGTTTCTCTTTTCTTTACGGCAATGTTCGGTAATTGCTTAAATTGTGTGTTGTTCAGAAATAAACAGGTACTTATACCACGTGTTTATCAATTATAACAATGAGATAACGACCCTGGCCACACATCTGTTATGTCTAAATGCAAGACGTGTGAAGTGTTATTTTTTCCTTGAAAGTATTTTTATTCCTATGATAAGGTATAAAATTAAGAAAGCAATGTTTAAATAGTTGATTATTTAAAGGACTGATTATAATTGTAACATACTCATCCTATGTTTATTAAAATCTATTCTATTATTTTTTGATATTAAATATTTGTAAATCGTACATCCACCCAAATGTTTAAATCAGAATCCAACCCTGTTATTACCTGCCCCTTCGGGAAAATTACAATCGTCTCCTAATTGCTAACTAGTACTCGGAATACCAGTGTAAGCGCGATCTCCAATTACGTATTTGCTTCGGATCTCGGTGTCGAGTTACGCTGGTTCTAGAGCATTTGAATCGCTTGTACTGGGCGCAACCTCAAAGAACTTAGAGCTTTTTTCGTAGCGGTTCATATTGAATCTTATTGCGTGGTCCATATAGAAGATATTCAATAAACGCTAACATGTAGCCAAACCCTTTTTTTCATAGTGGCACGTGCGCCTGCGGTTTACTTACAAAAGATAAGACACTAAGTGGATGAGCTCACTTGAAATTATTTAGACTGTACCTCAGGGCGCGAATCCTACTCGCACTTGGCCGGTTTTTCAACGATTGAAGCGCTATCATCGCTTCGTTTTGCGCGTTTGTTCTTACTAAACTTTTAATCTCATTTTCAGCCGAGGACTCTGAACTGAAGGTGTCTCCAACAACATTTGAAGATCTTGGAAAGCCTTTTTACGAGTTTACATGCGAAGTTTATTTAAAAAAATATCAATGGGTGTCGTGGTACCAAGAAAAACCAGTGGGAACAATACCAATATTTCTAAAAACATTGATATCTCATGATGAAGGACAGATAAAGATTGATCTGTTGATACCCCTTGATGAATCCGACAGAGAGAGCGTTATATACTGCATCACACATGATGAATACAAAGAAAATGGGGTAAAAACGTTTACGAAAATATCAAAGAGCGAAGACATTCATATTAAGTTTCAAAAAGATAAATATCCTTTGAGTAAGTAACTTTTTCAAATTACGTATCTTAAAAGCGTTTGAAAAATATGTAGCTACGAGTATATATGCCAAAAGAGACAAAGTAGATTTTTGCTTCGAGTCCTGTTTTTAAGGCACGAACATAATAGACTAAGAGTTGGCCACGTCAGATATGACACAATAATGAGAGCAACCAAACCCTTCTAAATAGATTTCTTCGCCATTCTTATTGCTAGACCCGGGCATCTGGCAGCTATTAATGGGTGGAGCTCAGAGTGACAGACCTGCTAAATTTTTCAATTGGAAAAAAGTAATACTAAAATAGGTAAAAGTTACCGAAATTGTCTTATTTATAGAGGACAGGGTCAATATTTTTACATTAGAACAAACAATATTGCATAAAACCCAGAACTCTAGGGTTTGTATTATTCAAGTGGTTTGCATTCTTCAACCTCCAATGAAAAGTTGCCAGATGTCCGGATCCAGAAATAAGCATAGTATAGCAAACTAACTAGGGTTTCGTTACTCTCATTATTGTGTCATATCTGACGTAGCCAGCTCTCCGTCTATAAATAAAAGAATAACGAACAATAAGAGGACTTTAAATGTAAGGGTACCTAAGTACTAAATACAATAATATCAAAGATACACTAGCAGCAGTTTAATCATAGTACCCGCACTGAAGTTAAATAAATGTTGAGTGGATATCATACGAGTCAAGTTAATGTTCAGGAACGTGACTAGGGTTAATATATGATTTCAAGCTCACATGGTCATTCACATTATAAATATTATTTGAAACGGGATATTTACGATGTATATTTGCGTTTACGAGCACCCGATATTTCGGCGCAAGTTGCATGCACCATCATCACGGATCCGTGACTAGGGTTCCCGGTTTTGACAGATTGCAAAAGGCAGTGTGGATTAATGAAAGTTATTAATTAAACAGTTTACTATTACGATATTTATTTTTTCTAGCTAAAGTAAGACGTGTTATATTTGCAGAAAAGCTAGAAACTCCTCAAGTGACGCCGGCAATATTCAACGACAGTGGCGAGCCTATCGTTGAGTTCACGTGCTGGGGATATTTACAACGATGGTCACAACGATCCCGGCTATCCTGGTATCAAGTAAAAGGTATGGGGTGATTAAAAAAAAGTGGCTTCTTAACCTGTCGTTCGGTTTTTGAATAGAATGTATGGTAAATAACATTTTTCAGATAAAACAAATAAAAATAGATAAACCGCAACCTTAGCAATAGAGACCAAGTCATTATTTTTATGTAAAGTTAATACCTTTATTTATAACTAGCTGTGCCCGCGGCTCCGCCCGCGTGGAATTCGGTCTTTGTCAGTAAGCGGCTAAATCATCCCTAATAACTCTCCCTCCCCCTGGAGGCGGAACTTGAAGGTCTTGAAGTAAAGTTGACAGATGGATACGCTCGAGGACAGTAGTCCAGATAAAATATTTTTCAATTACAACTAAATAAAACTACACTCCAAAATAAATTTTTTTTCCTTCCTTTCTAAAATTTTTGACATGATTTAAACGACATAGAATAGTAGGTGTATATCGGACGATACAATACCACTTTTGTATTTATACGTCCTTGACTGTACCTATTCATATCATGTCCATGGCAAATATCATCCAAATCGATCCTCCAGTCAAATCAGTCTAAGAATGAAAAGGTAAAAGAACAAGCGCGGTTGCAGCCTAAAATTTTGGGGGGCGGGGGGTAACTATGAAATTAGGAGGGTCACTAATGTAGAAATGATTTTTTGAGGGGGTCAGTAATGATTTTTTCTATTTGACGTGTACGATTTAGGGGAGGGGCGTCATGTCCCATGTAACCCCCCCACCCCATCGGACCGATCGGACCGCGCCTGGGTAAGAAATATACACATAAAAATTCATACTTCATATCATAACCTAATAACTTATTTATTAACGAATATACTAACAACTAATTTAGGTCTAATATTAGGCAGAAGACTTAGAAGTAATATTAGAGAAAAGGAGAATAGATATCAAAATCGTGAGGCTGAGTATTTACATGCACTGTGCAATGTGTGGCAATTAATTTATTGTCGTTTAATTTTGTTGTAGTATTAAGTCAATAATTCATTTAAATTTGTTGATATCCGTACCCCCACTTCTAAACTTAGAGTTAATTTGGCAAAATCCTTCCTAAGTGGATTATTCATGTAACAACGTATTAATTTCAGCGCCATCTGTTAGTAAAGCAGGGTGCTCGTTAGTCTTAGGACATATTGGGAAAAAAAGCCTGGATACCTGGCCGGGGATTTTCTTGACAATTGGAATTAGTAATCCTTAAGAGCATGTCGGGCCATGTTCAGTCTAGGGTTCCGTAATTGCCGCCCTGTTAAAAAACATCCGTTCAAAGGGTCGTTTATTAAGGGATATTTGGCTTCCATCATAAAGTAATAATTGCGTGGTGGGTTAATTGTTTGGCGTTGTAATTCTACTATCCGGCACGTACGTCCTTTCACTATGCGTTTTTGACTGACAACTCAAAAACATCAGCTGAACCGATTTTATTCAATATAGTTTTAATTGAAAGTACCTTTCAGGCTTCACTTCCATTATTTTTTTTTGGACCTACGGTTCTAAAGTAAGATGGGGGGTCGCCCTTTTTTGAAGATGAAACTATCCTTTGTCCTTTCTCGAGACCCATACTATCTCTATACCAAATTTTATCTAAATCAGTTCAGCGGTAAAAAAATCCTCATACCAACTTCCAACCCCTTTTTCAGAGTTCATAATTTTAAGAGCCTGGCTCTTGTCGGCGGAGTAATCGCGATTCCTTTCTATTCTCCGCTAATTCCTTTAGCTCTTGATATGTCATGACGTTGGCTTTTTCTTTGACCTGATCTAGAAACGCTCAATGGCAGGTTAAATAAAATAGTTGTTAAGTATGTTTAATGTAACCTAATTGCAAAATGTACATGCTTAATATATGTTTAGTTACTTACATGATGTTAAAGACTGTATTTGATTACAATGGCATACGTTTTAAGCTACTATGGCCTTTAACAATATAACTACTGCAGCCCTTACAGCAAAATCTCTTTAACCTGTCTACTTTCACTCCTAACCTGTCTAATGTAACTTTCACCTGTTCCTTAAAAATATTTGAAAGTCAAATACCGTTCCCTTTTACATAAATGATACAGGTGGCCCATTAAAACCATTTTACATAAAAATAAATTAAAATCGGACATTTTTTCCCCCTTTAACCTGTCGATGCCACTATTTTTAGAATAACCCATGTTGACATTGCTTTGGCACTGTTTTTATAAAATCAATAGCAAATACCCTAGCATTTGTAAATTTTATAAAAGTACTAGCTTTTGCCCGCGGCTTCGCTCGCGTTAAATTCGGGTTAATTTCCTGATTGCTCCCCGGAATGCTCCATACAAACTTCCACCCCCCATTTTAGGGAAGTGGGGGGTTAGAAAGAGACAAAAAGTAGCCTATGTCACTCTCCATCTCTACAACATCTCCACTTAAAAAATCACGTCAATTCGTCGCCCCGTTTTGCCGTGAGAGACGGACAAACAAACACACACATACACTTTCCCATTACATTTACATAATATTAGTATGGATTTCCTAAAGCGCAGTTGTTTTAAGACTGACAAGGAATTGTATCAGCGTTTTAACAAACTTGCCGCACTTGGTCTCGATTATGCATTCTTACTCTAGGGTTGTCACTTTGCCCACACGTAACACTCACGACATCGATAACTGGACGATTACTTACGAAATGAATTCCGAGATAAACAGTATCTTATATCTTTTTCTAGGATATAATCCACTTGAGTACCAAGTTTCATACAAAGCCGTTTTAGCGTAAACAGGAACAAACAATCAAATATCTAAGTATTTAAACATATAATATTAGAAAAAGTAAGTCATTTAACTTTTGTATTTGTAAACTTTTATAAAAGTGTATTTTGATTTATTTCTAGGGAATAATAAAGTACTGTTTAATAAGACAGATCTACAAACATACTACGGCTATGAAAAGGTTTTATTTCGGAAGACCCTCGAGCCGTCTGATATCGGCTCTCACATATACTGTGTCCACGAAACCAAGGACGGGTCTTACGTGGAAGGAGTCAGGAGCAAGGAAATTCAATTTACGATTAGCAGAGATCCGAGTAAGTAACTATGGCTAAGCAAGGGAGCAAAGTTATTGTTTACCTCCCGATCATAGCTTGAGGACTGAGCAAGTGAAAAATTTCATAAAATTTACATAAGCGTTGCAAGGCACGAGAGGCGACTAAGTTTTGATATGAAACATTTCCACATCACTTCCACCCACATTACCTTCCCCGAGGAAATTACAAATGTCAATTGAATACTATAAGAACGTCATTGAAAATCATCGGATTATAGTGCAGTCCATCCTAAGTAATAAAAAAAAACAGTCAAAACTTGCATCAAATTACTTTCCACTCTAGAGGATAAAATGCAGTTTTGCTCACTGTTTTCAAGGACTTCAGGGTATCTTTCCTACCGGGTGTCCTATTTTTTTTAAGTTGAAGATATTCTCAATCATATTTATTACTAAGTCTGCAATTAATGCAAAACGAAACTGTATCTCATTAATTTCCTTTGTTTTCGTAAAAAATAATCCGTGTTGTGTTATACAAAATCCCCTATTAATATAATAACGAGTACCATTGCAATCGCATAAAGCAACTATTTTCAAACGAACAACCTTGCGTAAAATGTCATTAAATGGCCACATTAAATTTTTTAATTTTTATCCGATTAACTAAAATCAGCAGCACGCCTATGATGGCAGATTTTATCAGCGGATAAATTGATATAAATCTGATTAAATGACAAACAATGGCGGCAACTGTCATTTTATCAGGTTTATATCAACTTATCCGCTGATAAAATCTGCCATCATAGACCTACTGATTAAAAATATATTTAATAACCAATATAACCATATAATAAACCTCGCAGTTACTTTGCTACACTATTCTTATTACTAGGCGGCAGTTCATCTGACAGCTGTTCATCGATGGAGGTCAGAGAATGCATACCACTCGAAGGATGCAAATTATAGAGGACTGCGTTTGATGCAGTGTTAGCCATAATTAAATAATATCAAATCAATATCCAGATTTAAACAAAAACATTTTTGTTATTTCAGCCGATGTTTGGGGCCCAAGGATAGATCCGGCAACATTTTCAGAAGTTGGAAACTCACTAACCGTCAATAATAATTGCAGTGCATATTTATACGAAAGAGAACTGTTAACCTGGTTTCAAATAAAAGGTAAGGTTTAGTACTATAGTATTTTAAACAATCGTGACATAATTAAGAAGTAAGGTACGAGATTGAAAAGCTTGATTATGTCACTATTGTATACAATACTTTTTCTACGAGTGCTCAATCTAGGCAAGCCGGTAAGAATGAAGTTCGACGAAAGACCTCTATACAATTGAGTAAGTTCTATCTCCCGGTGAATTGTGCCGGCGGTCGGGGAGGAGAACATTGTTACAATATTGTATGAAAATCCTTTGCACCATCGTTGGCGATGCTACAATATGCGACCATAAAATCTCTATCTAAAAGTATGCGCTAGTAGTTCGTTCTACACAATCTTAATTCAAGCATTACAGTCGACGAGTAGAAAAAGTATATTTTAATACTGTCCAACCACGTGTGCGAACGATAATTGATTAGTCATTCATTAGAAAACTTATTTCAATACAATACAAGTATTCCTTATTGTACACCTCAAACACAGTAGGTACAGTAGGGGCAGATAATTAACGGCCTTATCGCTAAAGAGTGACCTCTTCCAGACAATCTGTGTGTAGCGGAAATTTTATCATGAATAAAATAATCACTTAGTAGTTTTGACGTTTAACGGCCTCCTAACCTAGTCGGTAGTGACCCTGCCTATGAAGCAGGAGGTCCTGGGTTCGAATCCTGGTCAGTGCATTTATTTGTGAGATCATCACGGATATTTGTTCCTGAGTTATGGATGTTTTCTATGTACTTAAGTATCTATCTATGATATATATCGTCGTCTAGTACCCACAACACAAGCCTTATTGAGCTTATTGTGGGACTAGGTTGATTTGTGTAAGATTTTCCCATAATATTTATTTATGTTTGAACTTTCAGGATCAAATACACCTAAAAGGCTGACAATGATACAGCAAAAAGAGAAATATGGAAAATTAGAAATCAAATTGCAAAAGACTCTGGATTTATCGGATAAAGATACCGAAATATATTGCGCCAGGGAAACGGTGGACGAAAAGATGTCTTTTAATATTGAAGGAGAGAGCCGACGAAGTCGTATTGAGTTTCAAAACGACTTTGAAGCTTTGGGTAAGAACTAAGGCATGTTTATTTAAGAAAAAGTTTTGGTTACAGTTTGTGGGGAAAGTGAAGTTTCGTGATTTATATGGGAACTAATTAATTCTACGACACTTCACTTTTCGCAAACACTCGCTAGGGCGATCCATGAATAATTATATTATTTCCACAAGGCTCCTTTTATTCTATTTTGAAAATGAAATCTTTATCCTAATTTTGAACTCATTTTATGACAATGTACTGGACGCTATGATTTCAATATTTGTATATAATAATCTCATACAAATGAAAAACGTACCTGACCCTAAAATGAAAATTTTTAGTTCTCTATTATTTCAGTTATAACTAAATATAGTAGTAAAACACTTTATTGCACAAAACAAGTACATGACCAACAAAAATATAGTGAGTGTGTACAAAGGCGAACTTATCCCTTTAAGGGATCTCTTCCAGCTAACCTTTAAGCAACTGAGATAAATCGGTCACACTGGGCCCGTTTCTCAAAAGCTTGTAACTTGTAATATAAGCGGATGTCAGTTTTCGACATCTTTTGCTAGAAAGGGACTTCCACTTGTATTACAAGTTAAAAGTTTTTGAGAAATGGGCCCATGGTAGACAAAGATTTGTACATTACTTGTACATGATGGCAAAACTACGGAGAAGTTGCTAAACCTAGATACTATAGGTAGTGTTAGTAAACACATAACGTGTTGGTATAGATTTTACAAATAAATACATAAAAAATATATCTTTAAATATAATAATACATACATAGCCTACATAATATATATATAATTAATATAAGAACTCAAATGACATATTACTTTTTAATGTATAGAACAAGTTGTATTTATTGAGTAACAAAATAATTCTTATACAATACTATATTATACTAATTAAATAAATAAAAACTGAAGAAACCTACCTAACTTAAACTATAGGCCCTAAACCAAAATTACAAATATCCCCAATAGTTCTGTCAATGTCTCTATTTAAAATAAACAACATATAATCTAGACACACGGCAGTGTGTCCGCCAAGTTCGAGCAAAAAAAAGCGACACACCGGCCGTGGGTTATATTACACGAACCATTTCGGGCCAATTTCGACCACCCTATAACTCCAAACCAGAGCTCGGATTTTTCACGGCAAAACAAAACACTAGCGTAATTTAGCCAGTGCTTGAAATATTATTTTATCGACACCTATCGAGTCTTACTAGAGTATATGACAGGTATTGCCTCAGTACATTTTTTCTTTTTTTATTCGATGGTACACCTATCAGTGTGAATGTCAAAATTTAAAAACTAACAAACGTGCGAAAATTTCGAAAAACAGGAGACTTACTAGAGCTCAAAATCAATATTTTTGACCAGTCTAAGGTGACCTACTGGGGGTTAGAAGGTTGTGCATTAATTACCGGACATCCTGTATAAGTAATAAAATAACTTTTCATTTTAGCTTTGCCATAGTCGAGCAACAAAGAGGTAGGTCTGCATGTACAACTTAGAACGAAGTAACTATACCACCTCATTTAAAATGATAGAAACGACTGCAAATTTCATCTCACATGACATATGACATTCACACTTTAACTGTCATTTCATTACGTATAAAACGTAAATTGCATCTAGGTATTATTTATTTCGCAACGCATTGAATCCGACGTGTTGGATATACGTATAATAACTTAATATTGCAAGGTATCAATTAATACAAAAATGAGTAATGTACAAGATCGGATCAAAACGTGGATTGAAAATCACCCTGAGTTAGTCTATAATGAAGTGACCTCCACTATATACTGCTCTATGTGCGATATGCATCTAAAACTGAAGAAATGCAATATTGAGAATCATGTGAAAAGCAACCGCCACAATTACCGTTCGGGGCAACCAAATAGGAAACATCAATTTTATTTCGATTTAATTATTTTTCTTATTTCATGCAACATACCATGGGCAACAGTCAACAACAATAATTTTCGTCATTTTTTTAACAAGTATTTAAGTATTTATGTTGCGACTGCTCTATGACTTCTTTACCGGACGAATCGACCCTGCGAAAAATTTATTTAAATCTCGTGTACAAAAAAACTATACAGGGTATAAGAGAGGTAAACAAAACCAATTATTTGTGGATATCTATAGACGAAACACCAGATTTCATGGGAAAATGTGTGACAAACGTGGTGATTCGGTCTTTGCAAAAAAATTGTTCTAAGCAATTTTATCTTTTGGGGTCGAAGGTTTTAGAGAAGGTAAATGGGGAAACAATAGCAAACCTAATAATAAACCAATTAAAATTTTTGTTTCAAAATTCTTTCAATGATAACGTAAACAATTTACTTTTACTTTGCACAGATAGTGCCGCATATATGCTTAAAGCCGGTCGTATTTTAAAAGCAACGTTTCCTCGTATGAAACACATTACGTGTTTAGCTCATGGTCTGCACCGGGTTGCCGAAGAAGTGCGAGATAATTTCAAAGGTGTGGATGGGTTGATATCGAATGTCAAAAAGATATTCCTAAAATTTCCAGAGCGTGTACGCCTTTTTAAGGCAAAATATCCGTCCATTCCCCTACCTCCCGAGCCAATTATCACCAGATGGGGAACTTGGATATCTGCTGCGGTATATTACGCTCAATACTATGAGCAAATACGTGATGTCGTCTCCATACTTGCTAATGACTCGGCAGCTATAAGAGCTGCAAAAAAATGTTTTCAAACACGCAAACTACGACCGGAGTTAAATTTCATTCGCGACAACTACGAAGTAATAGCCTCTTCAATAGAACAATTGCAATGTTCGACTTTATCCATTGCGGAATCCTTCCTCATTCTGGATACTGTTCGTTGCTACGTAAACTGGAGTAAACTTTTACCAGTGATACGTAAATTTGAAGCCGTGCTCGAACGAAATCCTGATTACGAAATTTTAAGAGACATATCTGAAAATATTACCCGAACTGATAATGAATTCTATAAATTTGCTCCCTTGACGTCAACTGAAGTTGAACGTACATTTAGTGTACATAAATGGATTTATAGTGATAAACGCAACTGTTTACTCCCAGAGAATGTTGAAAAGATAATGATCATCTACTCCTATCACTATTACCCAAATAAAATGTCTTGTGCTGCTGTGTGTACTGACGTAGATTTTGAAGAAGAAATTGCGTCTGTTTCTAATATATAGTAACTTTATACAAATGTTTTTATTAGTTTTATTACATATTAATTTTATTTGGTGACTTTTATTTCTTCTAGTTCTGAATTATCGATATCGATAAAATAATATTTCAAGCACTGGCTAAATTACGCTAGTGTTTTGTTTTGCCGTGAAAAATCCGAGCTCTGCTCCAAACATATTTTATCTACGCATATGAAATTTCGAGTGTCTGTTGACATCCCCTTAATTGTCTAGAATACAAAATTTCATTATTCTACCTATAGCAGTTTTTGAGATATTGACGTCAGAAAATCGCTATTTTTACTATACACTCACTCACTGACTCATCAAAAACCTAGACCACTTTCAATGGTCGTACTGACTTGAAATTTGGCATGGAGATAGGTCTTAAGGTCAAAGTAAAGGAAAAAATCTGAAAACGGCCAAGTGTGAGTCAGTTTTAAAAATAGCGAAGGCGTAACTTTGTTCTACTATGAAGTCATAATGAACTAAGTGGGTCTATGTTCCAATGGTCGTACCGACCTAAAATTTGGCTCGAAGGTTTGTCTTTAGGTCGAAATAAAGTAAAAATCTGAAAACGGCCAAGTGTGAGTCAGTTTCGAAAACAACGAATGTGTAATTTTGTTCTACTATAAGTAGGTATGGAGTGGAAATGAGATAAGACTTATTTAAATTTAGATACATACCAATTTAAGACAATACATGTTTGTCTTAAAGACAAGAACAATAAAATTGTTCACCACTCTGTGTGTGTCTGTTGCGGGAATCGAACCCACGATTTACGAAGTACAAAGCAGGTCACTAGGTACACTAGGTGCGCTAAATCAGTCAAACAAAAATGAAAAGACTATTTTTTCTCGCATAGTCTAAATAATTTCTAATTTTACAACTAATAAAATCGCAGATTCAAGAACATGGAAATCATATATACTCCAAGATGGAATTATATATACTACTGCCCATCTCACCCTCCGATACGCCACGGGATGAGATGGGATGGTGCACTTCTAGGGCTACATAATAGACCACCAATTATAATACCTACTGGTAGGTAGGTATTACCAAGTTATTAATTATCTATGTAGGTAGCGTACTTACAAACAGAATAAAGTACGTTATTGATGTATGTAATTATATGTAAGTAGGTACATTTTATAGGTGTAGGGAGCCAGTTTGTAAAAATCATCTATAAATAAATAGTAAAATAGAATAAGACGCTTAGTATAAAGGGTATAGTATAAAGTACATACCTAAGTGGAATGAGACATTTCCTAAAGCAAAAGTGATAAAAAAATAATAAAGAACCCACACCTAACAAAAATAAATGAAATCCCATCAAAAACATAAATGTGAAAGGCTGCCAAGTTCGATACTATGGGAATGCTTCGCCTATAAAAGAAGTGAGATCTGAATAAGTACCAAGTTCCATAAAAATACCTCAAATCATAAATAGTTATAGGAATGCACACTTGATTTCCAGCAGTTTTTAAGGTACATTTTGAATAAGTATCACGTTACATAGAAATACCTAAAATTATAATAGTCAGAGAAACGCACACCAGTTTTTTTAGCAGTTTCCTGATAACATTTATTATTTTCAGTACTTTTAATGATGTAACTTGACAAGTTTTAATAGAAAATTATATACTTGACACATTGCAGTCCAAAGGTGTCGATTCATTGCATTGAAAAGGTGTGTGGTGTGTGAAAACTTGCCAAGTAACATCATTAAAAAGTACTGAAAATAATAAATGTTATCAGGAAACTGCTAAAATAACCGGTGTGCGTTTCTCTGACTATTATAATTTTAGGTATTTCTATGTAACGTGATACTTATTCAAAATGTACCTTAAAAACTGCTGGAAATCAAGTGTGCATTCCTATAACTATTTATGATTTGAGGTATTTTTATGGAACTTGGTACTTATTCAGATCTCACTTCTTTTATAGGCGAAGCATTCCCATAGTATCGAACTTGGCAGCCTTTCACATTTATGTTTTTGATGGGATATATTATACAGGGTGATTCATGAGACGTGATCACGATCAGGAACTACCCTACACACTTAGTTAACGATAATGAATCGGCCGCCATCATGCTTAAGTGAAACAATAACGCCTTTCTATTTTTTTTTACCTTTTTGTTTCGTAGAAATTTTATTATCTGTAACCATGGTCACCCCACATAAACAAATCAATAAAGCTAAAACCTCTTTAACAATCATGACAGCACTTTGATTATGGAAAATAATTGTCAAATTAAGTGAGATACGATGTTTCCAAAGTAACCAGACATCAATTTGACACATATCACAGAAAAACAAGAGAATGTTCTCTTGTTTTTCTGTGATATGTGTAACATCAGTACGCGACGGAGTATTCTAATTGAAGTGACCATGCGTATCGTAACTAATTTTAAACTTTTTTTTTTTTTTTCGCTTATCACACTAATACTGATATCAAACAATAGCTTATTACTAACTAAATCCGTAGTGTTAAGCCTGCTCACGTCTCATGAATCATCCTGTATATATTAAAATATATTAAATTATGTAACCGCAGCACACGCCCTCCTTCCACTTGGCATGGGTTTGAAATCTAAGTATAAATTTTTCAATTTCACTTTAAGCGACGCCACTGACTAGCACTGCCTCAGCGGAGATGGCAACGCGTTCCACGACTTCACAGAGTATACCGTAAATTGCTCGACGTATGATTTAAATAATGTATAAAACCGAACCAAAATATTTCTAATGAGGAATTCTTGATTAGATTTTTTTTCATACATTTTCTACTTACTGCAAAATTGTGTCATAGCGACAGCGACCTCTTAGTTACGTTCTCAAATTAGGTGTAAATATATTGAAACTAAAAGAACATTGCGGAGATAAAAAAAAAAAAACTTTATATTCTTGGCCCACTCTAAGTTTCGCGTTACTGAATACGTAGCATTTTATATATTTAATTATTATAACAGAAATCTGTTTTTCATCTGACTTCAAGATTTAGAAGTAGGTGGTTATCGATTCGTCGGGATCTTTGTTATTTTTTTCCAATTTTTTTAGGGTTCCGTAGTCAACTAGGAACCCTTATAGTTTCGCCATGTCTGCCCGTCCGTCCGTCCGTCCGCGGATAATCTCAGTGACCGTTAGCACTAGAAAGCTGAAATTTGGTACTAATATGTGTATCAATCACGCCGACAAAGTGGTAAAATAAAAAGTGGAAAAAATGTTTTATTAGGGTACCTCCCTTATACGTAAAGTGGGGAGTGATTTTTTTTTTCATTTCAACCCTAACGAGTGATATATTGTTGGATAGGTATTTAAAAATGAATAGGGGTTTACTAAAACAATTTTTTGATAATGTAAATATTTTCGGAAATAATCGCTCCAGAAGTAACAAAAAATGTGTCCCCCCCTCTAACTTTTGAACCATAAGTTTTAAAAATATGAAATAAATCTCAAAACTTTATAAAAACTTTCTAGGAAAATTATTTTGAACTTGATAGGTTGAATAGTTTTTGAAAAAAAAATACATTATAATTTCTGAACTAAGTTTGTTTTAACCGTATGAGCAGGTGTTTATTGTACCTGTAATTTCTACAAAATCACAATGAAATACGTGCTTTCAAAAACTCTTAAGTGGGGACACTTACTGTGACGGACAGAAAACTACGGAACCCTATACTGACCGTGGCCCGACACGCTCTTGGCCGGTTTTTTGTTTTTATGTATGTTCACCGATTATTCGAAGACGGCTGGACCGATTTGGAAATTTATTTTTTTGTTTGAAAGAGTATACTTCACAGTTGGTCCCATTGTAACCAGGTCAGGATCTGATGATGGGATCCTGGAGAAATCGAGGGAACTCTTTAACTATTATAGACTTACACTATTATAGTGATTTGAATATTTTTTACAGCAGCTTGAGCATTTCCTTTTGAAAAGGCTAAGTGAAGTCGGTTCTTTTCTGTTTAAAATTATTTATGGAAAACGTTATCGTTCGAAAATATTTCTCATAGTAAACGGTAACATTCTCGATAACGGCTCATCTCAATCTATATGTTTGCTCTTTCTGCAGAGACACCCTATGTGAAAGTGGATCCAAGCAGCGATTTTATGATAGTCGAAGAAGGCAAGGAGTTGGACTTGGATTGCAGTGGTAGCAAGCCTGTTGACGACCGTAACTATAGATGGCATATGCGAGGTAAATTGTCTCAGTTATAAAGGACAGGGCCTCTAGGTATTTAATTTTAACATCAGAACAAAAAACATTGCGTGTATCCTTAATAAGGACACAAAACAGTAGGCGACCAACTATGAACACATGATTACATTATATCATCATTCTCATAATATTGCATCTAACCCAGAACTCTCGGATTTGTTTTCTTGCCAAAAGCATTCTACAGCCCTTGACGGATTTCAAAGTATGAAATGTCATATGATTTGTTTGAGTTGTGGGAGTGACATAGGGTACATGGTTTTATATATCAGGCATGAACGCTTGGATCCCTCTCCACACTAAAACAGTCTGGTGGGATTTAAATCCGCATCGATACGCGCTGTTGGGTTTCGATCTCTTGAATAATTAGTAATTGCCAAGTTTTCAATGAGTTAATTTTTCTGTATTTGTTCATCTTAAACAGCTCATCTAGCCTAGGCTATATTAGATACATACACAGATCTGCTCACAGCTGGATCTATTTGGCGGATGTGCCCGTCAGATTTATATGGCGGATGTGTCCGTCAGATTTATATGGCGGATGTATCTGTCAGATTTATATAGAGGACGTTTACGATATACAGATACGTGTAACCCTAACCGTGTTTTTTTCTTCTCAGTATTTATGAATCACTAAGAACATACAAAATAATTAAGTACTATAAACGTAAAAAAATGTCGTGAGACTCTAACATATTAAAAATATTTATAACGGGTTACGGCGCGCTGCCGTCGTAGAAGACCGCTCGTGAAAATGATCATCGTAAATTGATCGAAACATGTCGAGCTAAAATCGATTTAAATTACGTGAGTAACCTGTTATAAATATATTTTTTAAATTTATTACTTACATCTTGAATCCTAGTTAAAATAATAAGTTATTCATAGATACATTGAGATCGAAGAATTCTATAATATTAAGTATTATATATTTTAGGTCCCAATTTAGACAAGTCAACCGCGAGAATCACAATTAAATATGATAACAAAGAAACAATACATCTCGAATTGTATATGGAACAGTCTTTTCATATGAGTAGATTATACTGTGCTCAAGAATATAGATTAGAGCTTGAATTACCAAACTATAACACGATATCTTATTCTTATGGTGAGCTGACGAGGTCGGATATTATCACGTTGCTTCTGCAAGGATATGAAGGCTCAAACGGTAAGGTTTTCTTTTGATACTTATTACTTTTAGCCCGGCGAAGAATATATTTTTTAGTCGTATTTAGTCACTTATATTCTAAAAGTGGGTTCTACGAGTATATCTTTATTAAGCACTTTTAACTACATTGGTTGATTTTTTTTCCATTTCTTATGCTCAAAAATTAAGTAATAAGGTAGTTATCTTTTTTTTCAACCGACTTCAAGATTTCGAAGGAGGAGGTTATCAATTCGTCGGGATCTTTGTTTTTGCTATATTTTTTTTTTTTTTTTTATGTATGTTCACCGATTATTCGAAGACGGATTCACCGATTTGGAAAATTCTTTTTTTGTTTGAAAGCGTATACTTCACAGTTGGTCCCATTGTAACCATGTCAGGATCTGATGATGGGATCCTGGAGAAATCGAGGGAACTCTTCAACTATTATAGGCACACCTATGGTGATTTGAGTGTTTTTTACAGCAGATCGAGCATTTGGTGTTGGAAAGGTGGATGCTTAGTGAAGTCGGTTCTTTTTTGTTTAAAATTATTAATATATTAAATATATTAGGTAGTAATTGTACTCATTGTTGATCTATGAAGCGATCGGAAAAAGATTAGTTTCCGCTCTAGAGCTTTACATTTGAAGTCCGCATATTCTTATATTATAACGATGAAATTAAACACAAAATTCAAATACTCAATAATGAGGATTTAATGGACCGGATTGTAATAAATATAAAATAATAATCCACATACTGGTGATTTACAACAAGAACCGGTAGTACCGGCCGTCTACCTTGCCGGTTATTTTGGAACCAAGGTTTCCCGGAAATTTCGGTCGGGATTTCCCTGGAGCAACCTTTAGGGGTGGTTATAAAAATATCAAGAAAAAAAGGTATTAAAAAAAACATTATACACGTTTTTTTCTTTTCAGATAAACCAATGGTGAGTTTCTTAAACTCAACTAATAGAGAATCAAAGACTTTAATAAACATACGGTCTATAGAGTCTACTTGCTACGCGTTTGTGAAGCCTTATCATGTGGTGTCTTGGTACCAGACCTCGGGTACAGGTAACTAAAACATAATACGTATAACTAATATACTTTATAACGTGACTGCTGCTATTTGATTGTGAAACGTTGAGAGTGACTAATGGTTTGACGAGTCTGAATGAACCCTACTAGCGATCGACCCAGCTTCCAGTCAAGCGTTTCAACAATATAATCCACGCCTAACGAACAAACTGGATCTCTATTCGACATGCCAAACTGTGACATGTGGAATACGTGAATATCCGTGCGAGATCACTCCTTGATTGACACAATAGCTGTACTAGACTAATTTAAAGTGGTCACGCTAGTTCGGCTGTCGAATTGGGCTCCAGCAAGTTTTCTTCAATAAGTCCCTTAGATCGATCCTTTATGTCTGGCCAAGAACCATCGAAAACGGGGACCTGTGAAACGCATGTTTTAGGTTTGTGACACTTTTTTGGAAAAAATGACATTCGGCGAAAGGCATTTACGTTATACGTTGTACAGATTGTATTCAAGTAATAAAAGCATAAACGCCCGGCCGCCAAATGGTTTGATTTTGATTTAGACTGTCGCATATGCCGACACACACCCATTGACGTAAATAAAGATCGCGAAACGGAGATGGATAGGATACGTCAAAATATTTGTAGAGGAAATGCGAAAAAAATGGATACTTATCTCCTGTTTGTCATTGTAGTCAATATTACTGGTTTTCAGGATTACAGCCATCATCAGAGGATACACTATTAAAAACATTCCAACTGCAAAAAACGAAAAATAGCGATGGACAGTGGATGAAACTTAATTTAAAAAAAACCCTCATAAAATCTGACAACGGTACCAAATTGTACTGTTCCACACAGAGAGTGCTACCGGGCGGTAATTATAAAACGACCAAAGATCAACCGATAAGCCAGTTGGTACCATTAATATTTCAAGATAATATTACACCTTTAGGTAATTGATCACATTTTCATTTTCATAAAATTTGTGTTAATACTGCATTATCTCTTCTTCTTAGTCGTTATTCTTCATTGCTGAAGGTCGTATCTGTTATGGGAGTCTCTGCTATGTTCTTGATTATGGACTTCTATGCGGTTCTGTCATCAGCTGCACGTAGAGCAGCGGAGATGGATACGCCCGTGCCAGCTATCATTTGGTCGTACCAACGGGCGGGCGATCTGCCGCGACGAGCACCCTCGACTTTACCAACCATGACTACTTTCTCGAGGTTATCGGGATCTCTACGCCCTATATGACCAAAATAGGACAGAGTTCCCTGAAAGCATATTGTCGACAGCCTCGTTTTGATCTTCAGCTGGTCTATGATTGAGTTATTGGTTCTCCTGGTAACCCATGGTATTCGAAGCATACGCCTCCAGCACCACATCTCGAATGCATCATTTTTTACTCCGCTCGGATACACGAATGGTCCAGGATTCAGATCCGTAAAGGAAAATGGAGAAAATCAGTGTACGCACGAGTCTTATCTCGGTTTTTGTCGAGACGTTCCAATTTTGCCATATTCTAGTGAGCTTGTTCATTGCATCTTTGGCCATCTGTATTTCCCTCTCGCTGCTCCCCCTGGCTGCTCAGCATTGATCCGAGGTACACGAATTTGCTGACCACCTCTAAGCCATTTATAACTCTAGAAGGAGTGAGTTGGCCTGCTCTATCCACGATCATCTTTGATTTTTTTTTTTTTTTTTTTTTTTTTTTTTTAATGAAATAGGAGGCAAACGAGCAGACGAATCGCCTGATGGTAAGCAATTAACGCCGCCCATAGACGCCCGCAACACCAGAGGGGTCACAAGCACGTTGCCGGCCTTTAAGATCTTTGCTTTATTGATCTGCAGCCCAACCGCTGCAATCTCTTTCTCTATTCGCCTTATTAATTCAACAAGTTCGTTTTCTGAGCGCGCTAATAATGTATCGTCAGCATATCGCAGGTTGCTGATGGTGATACCTCCCACTAAAACGCCACCCTCCCAATGGTCCAAAGCCTTGCGCATAATATATTCTCCGTATATATTGAATAGAATGGGAGACTATATGCATCCTTGGCGTACTCCCTTTTCGGGCATAAAAGGGCCTGATAGACTCCAATGATCCTTACGACTGTATTGCCATCCGTATAAAGATTGGATATCAAGGTTACCAAGTGTTTGGGCACACCCATTTCCAGCAGAATCCTCCAAAGACTCCCACCGGACACAGTCGAAAGCCTTAGAGTAATCTATGAAACACATTAGCATTGGTGAGTTGTATGCGCGACTTTTCTAAATCATCTGTCTCTCGTTCACAATTTGCTCTCTCTTACATCTGCTTGTTCGCTAGGTATTTGCCATTGTAGGTATGCTTTTAATCTCTCTTTAATAAGGTATAACATTACTTTACTAACGTGGGATATGAGAGCAACTGTCCGGTAGTTTCTACATGCTCTAGTAGACCCCTTCGTGTGAAGTGGTACAAGAATAGACTCCTTCCATTGACCAATCTATCGGCCTATTTTTGCAGAGACGCCCCGCGTCACCATAGAGCCAAGCAGTGACGTAATTATATTTGATGATAAGCAGAAATTGGAGTTAGTTTGTGGCGGAAGCGAGCCTGTGGACGATCGGAAATACACGTGGTACTTACAAGGTAATACTGGAACCATAGACGAAATAATACTGTACTATACAAAATTGAATTACCATAATCGAAATTTTGCTTTAATATACTGATGTGTATGAAAATACCACAAATTGGAAACATGTCCATTACAATGGGAAAATCAACTTTGAAGAACTCTGGAACATCACGGGATTCAAACGGAAACGTAATTTGTGTCCTTTGGATTGCCGATCATCCAATTTGTGGTATCTCCCATAATGGAGGCAAACGCACCAGCACCTAAATCGACTCCTATGCAATGGATTGTACCTGATACCGAAAACAATGGTATAGCCGCTAGACTTATTGAACTTAGTGTGGGACTAGGTCGTATTGTGTAAGATTGTGATATTAAGGAATATATTGTTATAAATTGTTCCGTAGTTTCGCAGTGTCTTAGTTATTAACTGTTATGCTGTGAAACGTATTGAAATAATAAAATAAAATAATAATATTTATTAATTAATTTATGAATTATAAAATATATTTTATATGTTTATTTATTTAAATACGTACAAAAAAGACTATCAATAACAAATTTAGGTATAAAACTAAATAAGTTGACTCACCCAAAGTTAAGTGGTTTACGAGATCAAAAACTCCGAAGGCAATGAATGGCAAGTGTTTTTCGAATGCAATTAAGCTATTTTAATCTCTTTTACTAAGACATTCAGTCAGACAGTGAAACTACAATGAATATGGTTAACCTTATTGAAAACGGTTATCCTATCATTAGGGTAACCCAATGACAGGGTCACCATTTAATAGGGTTACCCTATTTAGAAAAAAAAAACAAATTGAGGGGTTTTCTGGTCCCTGCTTCAATGACAATTTGACAGTTTCACGTTTGTTTATGTAACTTCAGTATGATTAGAAGTTTGAGTATACTTAAAGAAAGAAAAGACGTGAACGGATTTATCATTCAGTAAAATGTGTCAGATTTCACTGATTCATATAATTAACTTTTTCATAAAATGTTGTTTTTTTTTAGATTCTGACCAGCACAGCCACCCTTTTAGTTACTATTTTAAGAAATCTACAAGTCAAATTTTAAGAAATCATCTTAAGGATACGATGGAAAAATCCTATCATATGAATAAACTTTACTGCGCTCAAGACTATACATTTAATCTCAAAGCCCCTACATATGAATATTATATGGACTATAGAAAAAACGATTTTACTCTAAGCTATGGGGAGCTCGCGAGATCAAACACGATCACACTTCTACTTCGAACGCAAGGAGATCCACAAGGTATTACAAATTATAAAGACGTTTATTTTGTACCCTTAAAACATAAACATTCCACTCAACATGTCACCATGCTGGAAATAGAGAGGGGAGCCTCTTCTGAGACAGCCACCGGCAGAAGCAAGCGGGGGTTTAAGCGGGTGACTTGTTAAAACTAAATTTACTTTGACTCAACCATTAGAGCATGTGCAGGTCCTTTTGTACACCTCATTTCTTTAGCCACGTCTGCTGCTGACTGGACACAACGTTGACTACAAAGTAGGTAGGTTTATGAGTGTAAGATTTTTGGAAACTATTACTATACCCTGATTTTAATTCAAGACCAAAAAAATCTCACTCAATCACCGGATTTTTAACCACACTGATGTTCCGTTTTCCATTTACTGTTATTTTTATATACCTGACGTAAAACGGAAATTTTATTAAATTTTATTTGGCGAAATACGAGAAAAAAGATAGCGAGGGAGGTAATATATTTGGACTTGAATAACGAATAAGAGTGTATCAGAGACTATAAATAATATAGACAGCCACAGTCTAAGAAATTTATGATGCTCCAAGTCTGAAGCGCCATCTGAACGAGAGCAACCCAAAGATACAAAAATTGTAGGATGAAATGACATTGCGCTGCAGCGCAATCTAGTAACGAGTAGCGTTACTACACGCTACTCGTCTATATTATTTATAGTGTCTGAGTATATGTAAGTACGTAAGTATGCAAGATCTTTTTACGAAAGAATGTATCGACATCATTAATTATAAAAAAATATATTTAATGTACACTTCAAAATATGAATAGAAATAACGAATATTATTTACAAAATTTACACAAACAGCTCGCTCCCAATCGCTCCCGGCACGAAGGTACCCATAACACTTGCGGCATTACCACGTTGGATTATTATGGACAGCTTTTGTATCAGGAACGACTCGGAGCGAGGGTCCTCGCCCTTTTGCCAGAATCGACGGCCCAATTCGCGAATGAAACGTTTTGAGTCATCCCCCCAGCAGCCCGCGGTTTCCACTGCGAAGGGGACGAAGATGTAGCCTGACCCTAACGGAGCGTATTTTTGCCTCTTTAAGGCCGCTTGTGTCGTCTTGTGCCGTCGATATTATTAAAATATCAAAAATTGTTTATAATTTCAAACTGTTGCTTCAGTTTATAATATAATTAAAATTTTCAGAGAAACCTGAAGTGACTCCGTCTTATTTAGAAGATCAGCGTAAATCTTTCGTCGTGTTTACTTGCTACGCATTCATGCTACCTTGGGAGGTGCTGTCTTGGTATCAGTATAAAGGTATAACTAAAACTTACTTTATTCAACCCTTTTTGTCCTAAAGGTATTCTAAGCTTCAGAAAATAACCGATAACTAACGCTCTGTTCAATAGAACATGTTCATTTCTAGAAAATGAATTTAATAATATTTTATTTAAAAAAAAATCATAGCTTGAGATCCTTCTCCACAAAAAAATTAAAGGTTAAAGTATTTGTAAAAAACACAAAACCACGACTAATGAATGTCGCACGGAGATTCATCATTTAAAAAAAACTGCTTTCAGGACCCTACGTAACGGAAAAAATATTGCTAAGAACAGTTCAGCTTCAAGACATCACACATAAAAACGGACAGTGGTTGATCCTTACACTGAACAAAACCCTGCAGCCTTCTGATAAAGACAGCAACATATACTGCGCCAAGCAAACAGTGCTGCAGGGCGGGAACTATTCGAAGGCATCCGACAGAATGACCAGCCAGACGATTACACTAACGTTTCAAAGAGATATATCACCTTTCAGTAAGTAAAAAGCCAGGAATATACGTACAGATCAGTCCGTCACATATGTCCGACAGGTCTGACGTGTCCAGCGGGCGCATCCGGCGGAATTGGGCACGGATGTGTCTGCGGACAGATGCTCGGGAGACACACAGATACACCCGTGTCTGATCTGCCATACATTACGATTTTTTATTGCTAGCTAAATAATAAATATTTCAATCGACTCAGTAGTAAAGTCATAATGATGTATTCGACAACTGAAAGAAGTCACAACTCCACCTACATAAACGATCATCGTCTGAGCTTAAAACCATGTAGGATGAACGAGTTCTTGAAAAATCTCATACCCATGGACTCCTTGAAAGAAACTCAGGCCCTTTTTGCAGCCTAAAAGTTCGCAGGAACAGGATAACTCGAGCCATTTGGATAAATATTTACATTTTTTTTTGAAATGCACATTATGTTTTCAATCATTTCCGATCAACTCTTATTGAACTTTTACAGGCCCTACGTTTGAAGAAAGGAGTCTGTTATTTGGTTATTTCTCACTTGTCGCAAATGTGGTCAATTTATGTTGCAATTATTTGCTTTTCTAAAAACAACGATTTGGATTTCTTACAGATGCCTACGTCACTACGCGAGTAGAACCCGACTCTGACGTACACTTCGAAGTGAACACTACAAAACGCTTCACCTGCAGCGGCAGCGAACGTGTAGATGGCAGAAATTACACCTGGTTTAGGATAGGTAAGAGTACTCCTGGGAGTCCTGGGACAAAAACGTTTAGGAAAACGGAACACCTTTTGTTGACGATGCAAAAGTTAACGATTTAGGTACATTATACGTAAATTTTTTTTTTACCATGACCGTGGCAAACAAGCATACGGCCCACCTGATGGTAAGCAACTACCGTAGCCTATGGACGCCTGCAACTCCACAGGTATTACATGCGCGTTACCGACCTTTTACAAAAGGAAGAATTCACTGTGTTGACGGCTAAAGGAACAAGAGGGTCCCTCGTCGTCAACACACTGGGACCTCTTTGAGTAATTTGGTAACCTTACTCTCCAGCAGGAACACAACACTATGAGTAGTGTCTAGTGCTATTTGGCTGTGGTTTTCTGTAAGGCCAAACGGGCTCTGCTCCAGATTTGAGCGAGACGACATTTGCTGTGCTGTGTCCTACCACACAGCGAGATAACACTCGAAGTACCCGTACCTCTCTTTTGGACGTAGTTTAAGGACATACCCGGGTCCAACTAATGCGTTGACTACATAAAGGAAGAAAAAGACTTACACCTACATAAGGGTTTAATAAGAATATTAAAAGGGCTTTAAAGTCCCAATATTTTATAATGTCCACAGAAATGACTAATAACTAACTCAAACTAAAAAAGTTTTTGTTATCTTTACAAAATGTTCTACGGCCGTAAAATGATTGTCTTGTTCATGACAGTCATGACCAGAGTATATATTTAATCAATCACAGTCTAAGTCTAACAACTTTTTGAAGCTCCAACTCTTGAGTTGCTCTCGTTCAGATGGTGCCTCAAAAAATTCTTAGACTGTGGCTAATTAAATCCTACGAACCATCGCTGGTGTACAGTCAGCAGCAGAAGTAGCTAAGCGGTTGAGGTGTCCAAAACGATCTTGACGCGCTCTTATTAGTAAGGGAGCCCATGACACTGAACCTAGTTCTATAAGTCTCCTATATGAGATATTTATTTATTTTTTATTTAATCTTTATTGCACAATACAAGATGTTACAAATGGCGGACTTAATGCCATAAGGCATTCTCTACCAGTCAACCAATGTGCTAAACAGAAAGGTTAAGTAGGTGCAGGGTCCATTAAATATGACAGAATTAATGAGAGAGAAAAAAACTAACAATAGATACATATTAAGCTATATTCATAAACTTACATAAATACATATAATAATAAACATACATACATCTAAATATATATAACTCAAAGGTGACTGACTGACTGACATAGTGATCTATCAACGCACAGTCCAAACCGCTGATTCTAGAGATTCCAAATTTGGCACGTAGGTTCCTTATAAGGTCTAGGGGTGCACTAAGAAAGGATTTTTCAAAATTCATTCCCTAAGGGGGTGAAATGGGGGTCCAAAGTTTGTATGGGGAAACAAGATTAGTTAGTCTATTTTATTCGAAACTTCACAGAAGTATTCGTAACAATAAATGAGTAAATACGTGTTGCAGGTTTTTAATAATTCAACCCCTAAAAGGGGGAAATGTGGTCAAAAGTCTGAAAATCAACATGGGTATTGTTTCTATGGTTTATCGGGTCGTTGATTACGAATACAACAACGATTTTAAAATCCGACGTGGCGGACGTGAAATACCATCTCCCCTGTTAGGGTACAATGGGGTTGAAATGTCTAAATATCCATATGGGTGTCGTTTTTGTGATTTTTTGGGACGTTAATTAAGAAAATGGCATCGATTTTGAAATTTAATATTGTGGACATGAAAATTCTTGAAAGTATTTGTGCCAAATTGCAATCTTCTTCTAAATATATAAAAGAAGAAACTGACTGACATATCAACGCACATCCCAAACCGCTGGTTCTAGAGATTCCAAATGTGGTACGTAGGCTCCTTATAAGGCATAGGGATGCACTTAGAAATATTTTTAAAAAATTTACCTCCTAAGGGGGGAAATGGGCTTCAAAGTCTGTATGGGAAACGAGATTAGTTCAACTATTTTATTCAAAACTTTACAGGAGTATTCCTAACGATAAATGAGAAAACAAGTGTTTCAGCTTTTTTGAGAATTTAACCCATAAGGGGGAAATGTGGTGACAAAATTTAAATATCAACATGGGTATTGTTTCTATGGTTTATCGGGTCGCTGATTACGAAATCAACACTTAAGGGGGCGAAATGGGGGTTGATAGTTTGTATGGGGAATTTTTAAACGTTGAACCAATTTAGATGAAACTTGGTATAGAGATAGTTTGTGTACCGGGAAACGACATGGGACAGTTTTTATCTCGAAAATCAATCTTTAAGGGGGTGAAATGGGGGTTGGAGGTTTGTATGGAGATTTTTTACCGCGAACCGATTTAGATAATTTTGTTGTGGATATAGTTTGAGTCCCAGGAAACAATATAGAATATTTTTTAAGCCGAAAATCAATCTTAGAGGGGTAGAAAACATGTTGGTAGTTTGTATGGTGAATTATTAGCCGCTGAACAGACGATTGAAATGAAACTTGGTACATATTATATAGATTGAGTCGCGGTAAACAATATAGGATAGTTTTTATCTCGAAAATCAACCCTCTAGGGGGTGAAACGGGGGTTGAAAGTTTGTATGGGAAATTAATAACCGTTGAACCTATTTAGATGATTTGGTATGGAGATATTTTGCGTTCTGGGGAAGGATATATAATAGTTGTTATCCCAGAAGTCATTCCTTAAGCGGGTAAAAAGGAGGGTGGATTACTAATTCCACGCAAATGAAGTCGCGGGGAAAAGCTTCTATTCAAGAGTAGAAATCTGTATTAATCATAATCTCTCAGTAGTAAGTCGTTGATGGCGTAACAATTAAACAATTATTGCAATAATTTCTTTAAAATAAAAAATGAGGCAACCGCCGTCTTCAAAACGTGGTATACCGAAACCTCCAGAACGTAACGAATACTTTTCCGAAAACCGCTTCTAAATCAGTTCAACGAAACGCAAGATGATCGCGGACAAACATACATTCCTACATACAAACATACGAGTCTAACTGAGAACCTCCTTTTTTAGTACTTTTAGTACGCGGGCGAAGCCGCGGAAAAAAGCTATTACATACATATATTTTATATACCTTGTGTAAACCATCAGGAGGACGATGAAGAAAGCTTGTCAAGGAAATGCTTGGGCAACAAGCGCTTGAAAGTGAATTTAGTCTGAGCATGCCTGAGAGAGAGTGGCAGAACATTCCAAAGTCGGATTGCCTGGACGGTGAAAGAATGGACATAAAACCCGTTCCATGTCGGGGCACATTGTCAATGAGCTTTAGAGAACGAGAAGAACGAAGATGTGTGCCGGGGCGTGGGGAAACAAATTTAAATTTCGATCGAAGATAATTTGGGGCGGACGCGTCAAACAATATGGAATACAGAGTGCAAATAATACGAAGTGACCTACGTTCTCGGATCGGAAGCCAATTAAGTTTTCTGCGGAAATTGGAACCATGTTTCCAATTTCCATACTTACGGAGACCGAACACGAAGCGTATGCAGTTATTAAGTAACCGGTCAAACTTGTTCAATGAGTCTTGGGTGAGATTGGTGTAACAAACATCAGCATAACCAAGGACAGGTAGGACAAGAGATTGGACAAGGAGAATTTTAGTGCTGACTGGGAGAAAATGTTTAAAACGATAGAGTGCTGTTAAAGTATTAGTTACTCTACGAGAAACGTCGGCCACCTGAGGTTCCCATGAAAGCCCGTTGTCAATAATTAGCCCCAGGTTCTTCACTTGCGATACTAGAGGTATCACTTCCTGTTCGTAGAGGATTGGTGCCACTTCAGCAGTGTCTATTAAAGAAAGTAGACGGGTGCTACTCAGTCGCTCGCTCGCAGCGAACCGGTTTGAACGCATCCGCGCTGACGAATATAACTACGCTCGCGTGCATTAATCGCAGTTAAAAAAATGGTTAAATGTGCTAAGTGCCCTAAGACATTAACCAAAAAATCCCCTGGATTGATGTGCTCGAAGTGTAACAAGTGGTACCATGCATCATGCATGGCATTGTCGACGGAACAACTTTGTGCTTTACAGACAACATACTCTGTGGATTGGAAATGCCGCATATGCACGGGGTCTGCGAAGCCCAAACGCTTATCATGTATCATGCCAGAAGAGGAGGAGGACAACACCGAAACTGAGACGCTCACGCAAAGCGTAGCCAGCAATATTCTAAAAGAGCTTCGCCGCGATGTGCGTGAGACAATTCGTGTAGAACTTCAATCGACACTCCAATACTACTCCGACAAGATCGATGACTACGAGGTCAAAATAAAATCGTCCGAAGAGCGTGCGAGTGCACTAGAAAAAAAGTGTTATGACCTGAGAAACCTATATACAAATGTTAAAACACAAAACGAGGCATTGGAACAAAGAATGGCGGCTATGGAGCAGGCCCAACTTGCGGAATGCGTCGAGATATGTGGTGTGAAGGAAGTTGAAAACGAAGACATAAACAAAGTGTGCGAAAACGTATGCAATGCGTTTAACGTCAGCCCCGACGCGATATTAAAAGCGTACCGCAAGCACAAGAAGGGCAAAGCGAGGAATGCAACATCATCAACCATTGTTGCCACGCTGCGTGAAGGACAAAAGGACAAATGGCTCACGGCCTCAAAAAACTCTCGTGTTATGGGGAAAGATATCGGTTCTGATGATGAGGAGAGGAAAGTATATATACGCGAGCTTCTTTCGCCTCACATGTCTTTCCTCTTGTGGAAGGCCAGGTCGAGTCTGAAGGACACGGAGCTTTATAAATACGTATGGTATACCAATGGCAAGATATTAGCAAGACAATCAGAAAATGGATATGTGAAAACAATCAAATGTGAAAATGACATCCAAATCCTGGTCAATCAAGCGGAAAATAACAATACGACCTAAATACCTACCTACCTACTTATTAGCACCGAAATTAATGTGACGCCTTGTACCACAACTGTGTATTCGTTAATACAAGAAAATTCATTTAATAACTGGAATTCATTTACGGACAAAATTGACTTAAAAAACTACAATCACTTAAGTGTACTACATGTAAACGTACGATCAATGATAAAAAATTTTGCCCATATAGAGTACATAGTATCAACCAGCCATCATACGATACATGCTATCATACTGACGGAAGTTAATATAAAGGATGAATGCAAAAACCTTTTTCAACTACATAACTACGACATGCATACAGAACTACGTAATCACAGACGAGGTGGCGGCGTAATTGCGTACATACATAATAGCCTGTGCTTCAAGAGATATGTTACACCTACACTACACTCCGAGTGCATCATAGGAGAGATTGAGACACCATACAAGGAAAAACTGGGCCTATGTGCAGTATACAGGCCGCCTAACCTGAATAAAACGTCAGTTATTCAAGAAATTACGCGTATTGTCGGCCTATATCCAAGTACGAAGTCTTATTTAATGTTAGGTGACATAAAAATTAATATTTGCGAACACAACCCGATACGAAATCAATATCTAGATACTATGAGTGAGGCAGGGCTAGAGTGTGGCATATCACAGTACACACGCGTTGAAAACAAAGGTGACTCATTGACGAAATCTGCATAGACCATATTTTTTTGCGTGCGACTACCCACCGAGAAGTGCATACCGCGGTGATAAACAATGCGATCGCTGACCACTACATAACTGGTTCTATTATAGTGCATAGTCCTAAGGTAAAAGACTCTGCGTGTAAATATATCAATAAGTTAGATAATACATTATTAGAGTGTGAGTTACGTAAAATAAGTTGGGACCCTGCCCTAGATCTTGTTCACCCACGCGATATTCTTAAATATATTACGGATAAGTTTTGCGAAGTTTATAATAGATGCACGAAAAAGTGTAAAATAAAAGGCGGAAAACGACACGAATGTAAATGGATTAACAACCGTGTTATTAGCATGATAAGAAAAAAGTCCGAATTATTTAATATTTGTAAACGAGATGAACAAAATAAAGGAAATAGAGTGTTATACAATAAATATAGAAACTTGACAAATAAATACATAGAAAAAACCAAAAATAATTATATAAAAAAAGAAATTTTAAATAATTCTAGTAATCAAAAGAGAGTAGGGGAAATAACAAACAATATCTGCGGCAGGGTGTGCAGATCTGTTGATGACGTAATAACGAAGCATTTTAAGTGCGATTCACAATCTATCTGTAACACATTCGCGTATGGCTTTGAAGATAACGTTAAAAACATATGTTCGCCCTGTAATATTAAACTACTACCTGAGGCATCGAATCACCAACAACCTATTGTATCCATGAGATTAAAAAAAGCAACTAATGATGTCATCTTAAAAATCATAAAACATATGAATAAAAAAAAAGCCCCGGGTTTGATAACATACGAGTAAGAGATTTGGTATGTATTAGTGACGAGATAGCACCGGTTATCACACATCTTATCAACACGTGTATTTCCACGTCCTTATATCCTGATCAGCTTAAAACTGGTATAATTAGGCCCATTCATAAAAAAGGCGCATACAACGATGTAAATAACTATAGGCCGATTACTATCTTGTCAAGTATTGATAAGATAGCTGAGAGGTATATCGGAGATGAGATAACAAGCTTTCTTGCTAATAATCACATAATAAATGAAAAACAATATGGTTTCCAAAAGGGCCGAAATACCTCCCAGCTGTTATCAACTTTTGTAGATGAGGTCAACCAGCAATTGAACAACCGACATCAAGTGCTGGTTGTCTTCATTGACTTCAGCAAAGCATTCGATACATTAAATTATTCCACACTTTTTCTAAGGCTTGAACAAGTTGGTATACAGGGTCCCGCGCTGGAGTGGTTCCGTGACTACCACAGAAACCGAAACACCGTAGTGCGCATCAACGGACAAGATAGTGACCCCATATCCACGCAACGAGGTACGGCCCAAGGTTCAATCTTAAGTCCAATCGAATATTTAACGTACCTGAACGACATGTGTAACCTTTTCACAAAGGGCTCTGTATACCAATTTGCCGATGATACATGCTTAGTCACATATGGTAAAAGCATCAATGAGGCTCAAGAGATCATGCAAACTAACTTTGACACCTTATGTAAATGGGCCCATGATGTAGGCTTAGTTATCAACGCCAGTAAGACCAAGCTTGTTCATATACGCTGCCCATATTCAAAAAGTATCAATTCAATACCAACAGTTATTGCTCACACGCACACCTGCTGGCACGGCGCGCACGTGCACGCGCAGTGCACGTGCGCGCCGCTCCAGCTGGTGGATCAGCATACCTACTTGGGCCTTGTTATTGATAAAAACTTTAACTGGAAGCCTCACATTGAGCATGTATGTAACAAGTTAAGATCACTGCGTTCTAAAATGAACATACTGAAAAATAAATTGCCGTTTAATACACTTAGATTATTATATATTTCGCTAGCAGACTCCGTGATAAGCTATGGGTTAAGTAGCTACGGACGAACTTACAAAACATACATAAATTACATATACAAACTACAGCTTAGTATACTTAAAATCATTACACCCACATACTTAAATAATAAATTCGATAATGAAAATGATATTTTTAAGCACTGGAAAGTAATGTCAATATTTGATAAAATTAAGATGTCGATAATCCTAGATGAGTATGATAAAATAAAATTATTAGTAAAAAAATGTAGGCATATAAAATTGCGTAACACAGTTCATCAACCTCGATATATTCTACCTAGGCAAGTTAATGAGTACGGCAAAAGGACGTGGGAATACATCTTACCTAGCATACTTAATGATTTACCAGAAGATATATATACAAATACCCTTAAAAATAAAAATACATGTAAAAACGCATTTAAGAAAGTATTTGTTTACAAAAAGGATGACGTTGTGTGATGGGTGATGACGCTGTCATAATGTATTTAAATTGTTGCAAGCGATGCGATGCATTTGCACCACGCATAAACCTTAACAGGTTTCAGTGGCGCATCTTAGTTAAGGTTTATTTTCTGTATTTCCTTATGATATAAATAAAAAAAAAAAAAAAAAAAAAGCAAAATGGCCTGGCATTTGGTAGGGTTGACCGTGATACCAAAGCAGCGTGACCAAGTGGAAATACGGTTTAGGTCTGAGTTAATTTCAGCGATTGCCTGATCCAGATCCTTGGCACTTGCTGTACTTGCACAAAACACGAAATGCTGATGCTGCAATGCAAAAAAGTGGCGGCGTATTATTATTATTTTATTTTATTTAAAAAAATCGGTTTCTAGTACGATAACTCTCCTAGATTTCCTTTGTTCCTCGAAGTAGGGGAGGGGTAGGGCTACGCGATAATACGGTGCTGCAAGCCCCCGTGCGTGGCCTTGTCAGTGGCAGCAGCATCAAAAGATTGTAGATGTATGAAAAAACAAAATATTAAAGGTTGAACACGCCAAAACTTGGGCACGCAAAATTTGTTTTTAAACCAGTTTGAAAATAAACAACTACATTATAAATACCACATGTAATGACAAATTTTATGAATTCTAAAATCACATTTTTAATTTTAAATAATGTTTACTCAGTAAGCCATAGATCGAACTTTTCTACGCACACGGCTCATAAGACTTTGCACCCTCTCTTTAGGAAAGATTTTTGTCCATATTTTTTGTAGCTCAGATACCGATTTTACTTCTCCGCCTTTCTTTTTTAGAATTCCTTTCATAATACTCCAGTACTCTTCAACAGGCCGCAGTTCCGGACTATTTGGCGGATTGTATATTTTGGGTACCACCATTATCCTATTACCGTTGTACCATTCCATAACTGATTTTGCGTATTAGCAGCTGGCTAGATCTGGCCAAAACAGCAGTGGTGAGGCATGCTGTCTTATAAAAGGCAGCAAACGCTTCTGTAAACAATCTTTCTGATAAATATCGCCGTTTATTGTCCCGGTGGTGATAAACGAGCGACTTCTTTTACCACTGCCAAAGAAGGTATTTTTTTGGAAATTGCCCTCATTTTTTTAATTCAAAATCTTCAGAAGTATCTGTTCGAGATTTGCTTGTATAAAACTCTTGACCAGGTATTTGTTTACAATCCAATTTTATATACGTCTCGTCGTCGATCACCGCGCATTCAAATTTTGTATGAAAATCTTGATAGAGTTGTCGCGACCGTATCTTTGCGGATAAGTTCTGTTTTGAGTCTCGATCTGGTGCGGCCTGGGCTTTATAACTCCTCAGTCCTGCCCTCTGTTTCACTTTTTGGACATAGGACTAAGACATTTTTAGCAACATCACGAGATGAAATCGTATGATTTGAGGCAAAAATCTTTAAAATACTCTTTCCTTTTTCTTATTCAATCTTGACTCCCTGCAACCCACCACTTCCTGGCTTTCTATCTACTGTCAAGCGTTCACGGAAACTTTTTAATACGTGACCAACCGTAGATTGTGGATATTTCAGCCTTTTGGCGATATCTATGTAGCTTAAAATGGGATTTTTTACATGTTCGTGCAAAATGCGTTCACGTTTTTGATGTTGTACGCTCGACATTTTGCCAACGAATAAATAAAAGAAAATAAAACTATCATCATTTTATAGCCCAGTTCCTTGTGAGAAAATTGTTTCAAAAGTTTAAATATTTCAATTTTTTTAATAATTATAGCTATTTTTATATGCCCAGGTTTTGGCGTGTTCAACCTTTATATATATCTCATGTAGGAGACTTATCGAACTAGGTTCAGTGTCATTGGCTCCCTTACTATTAGAAAAGCTAAAGGCGGAAAGTAGTTTTTATTTATTTTAGCGAACTACCCTGTACCTGTTTCATCTTGATTTGTTCCTCAAGGAAAATCCTAAGGTTTTCAAAATACTGTAGAACGAAGCGACAGGAGAGAATTTTCCCTAAGAAAGCCTGTATATAGTTTCAGTAAATTGTTAAGGACCTTTCATCTTTGTCTATTTCTTTCGTTGTATGCAATCTGGAACAGCGCCCTCTACAATAAGTTTGCACCGGCCTTTCCCGTTGGATAAGCCTGGTGTTTAAGTATATCTTTTAGGATTTTTTTATTATAAACACTTTTGTTTTTAAACAGATCGCAACTTTAATCTTACAATACCAGAAAATCAAAGCTACGACTCATCAACGAACAAAAATGTCCTGGGGGTATCTTTCGATGACACCTTTCACCAGAACCAATTGTTTTGCGAGCAAGTTTTTCTGTCGGACATTAAAGACAAGAATGGAACTATACATTTCAAATATTATGGCGGAATACTGAAATCGAATATTATCACTTTAAAGCGGGGAGGAAAAGACGGTATGTTTCTGAAGAAAATTGTACCTATTGGAGTGTTATTTAACATAGTTTAAACAGTTGAGATCATATCATAATTATGTTTTTTTTAGAAGAAAAGGGTCAGTTCAGGTAACTAGTTACATCAGTTATAATTACTTCTTTTTAGGGTTCCGTAGTCAACTAGGAACCCTTATAGTTTCGCCATGTCTGCCCGTCCGTCCGTCCGTCCGTCCGCGGATAATCTCAGTGACCGTTAGCACTAGAAAGCTGAAATTTAGTACTAATATGTATATTAATCACGCCGACAAAGTGGTAAAATAAAAAGTGGAAAAAATTTTTTTATTAGGGTACCTCCCCTATACGTAAAGTGGGGAGTGATTTTTTTTTTTCATTTCAACCCTCACGTGTGATACATCGTTGGATAGGTATTTAAAAATGAATAGGGGTTTTTTAAAATCATTTTTCGATAATGTAAATATTTTCGGAAATAATCGCTCCAGAAGTAAAAAAATATGCGTCCCCCCCCCCTCTAACTTTTGAACCATAAGTTTTAAAAATATGAAAAAAATCTCAAAAGTAGAACTTTATAAAAACTTTCTAGGAAAATTATTTCGAACTTGATAGGATGAATAGTTTTAAAAAAAAAATACAAAATAATTTCTGAATTAAGTTTGTAATTTAACCGTATAAGCAGGTGTTTATTGTACCTGTAATTTCTACAAAATTACAATGAAATGACGTGTTTTTAAATAAAGTAAAAACGGTGAAAATCGGTTCACGCAATAAAGAATTATCCCATAAAAATCATCTTCCATACTTTAAGCTCGCGCGCAATAGTTTACTTAATTTGCCGATAGATGTCGCTGTACGTGGAACTCTCATATCATATCCTACATGGCGGTGTTATTAACTCTTAAGTGGGGACACTTACTGTGACGGACGGAAAACTACGGAACCCTACACTGAGCGTGGCCCGACACGCTCTTGGCCGGTTTTTTTGATTTTTCACCCACTTAGAACTGTTCTAAAACTTTGAAGTCTTATTATGTAAAATATACATATGCTGCTGGGCACAGGCCTCCTACCATTAACGATCGGGCTATTAAGTTTTGAGCTGAGTCTTATTAGGTTTTGATAAAACTATAAGACAATATTTTCTTGCAGATAGATCCCAAAAGACGATACTATTAGCGATTATAATACCAGTATTACTGGCACTCGTAGCGGGGCTAGCGTACTGGAATCTGCGCCGGCGCCGCCCCACTGCCGTGCACGACGTGCCTACAGCAACCCTAACGCCTACCGGAACCCCAGAGCCTAAGTCTGCCAAGCACCGCGCAATCGCCGCGCGACAATATCCCTCCGAACCTATCGGAGATACTATGACCCCCACGGAAACCTCTAGGAACCCCAAGTCTGATGTTCGTCCCAAACCTGCTCCGCGCCCCGATCTTACCCTACTCGAATCTACAAAAACCTCCAAATCCGAAATCCTTTTGCGACCTACGCCGGCTGCGAAGCCTGCAATCGCTGCACGCCCCAATCTTTTTGTGTCCACGCCTAATACCCTTGCACCTACTGAAACCCCTTCGCCTACAGAAACCCCAATGCCTACCGTAACCCCTGAACAACCCACATCCGTACTTAAGGAGCAAGGCGACAGCGACGCCATCTATGGCAATTTCGTCAAACTTTTTACAGACATGGTAGGTGCCCTACATATTAAGTGGTCAATAATATATCAACTTAATATTTTGATTTACCTATTTATTCATTTTTACGGAATTGCTTACTATTTCTACAAAAAATAATTAAAATACTAGGCATACATCTAATCTAATTTATTACTGAAACTCTATTTTTGAATTATAATTTACTTACTCTGGGACTAGATTGATTTTTGTTTATGTATATATACAGGGTGGAATTTTCTAATGCCACCTGAAGGGGAAGTACTCTTAATACTGTAGATAGAAAATTTTACTCAAAGAAAACATTCCTTTATTTTTTAAAAGAAAGAAAACTGCATTCAAAGATTTTTTTAAATTCGCTTGTCGCACCCGGTAATCGAACCGACTAAAATCTTAAAAGTTGCACCCTGTACTTTTATTGCATCGATCGTTAGGGTCAATTATAAGGATGAAATCTCTCTAACAAACTTCATAAATTAAATGAAAGGAATATGAAATGATTTGTTTGTGACAATCAAATGTGAATAACAGATGAAAATCTATTTTCAAATGTAACATTCCATATTTAAACTACGTCACACACGGAGTTATGTCGCATCTAAGAAAGGAGTCTGCATTACAAACACGTGCAAATTGCAATCGTCTTATCTAAAAAGTAATACGTCATTTTAATGGATAAATGACGTCAATGATAATTATTAATTAATAACATAAGTATACAGGTGGATCTTTGAGTAAAAGTGCTTTAACTTGATCCATTGAATTAATAATTTAAGATTTCATTGTTTTCCTTTCATTTAATTTATAAAGTTTGTAAGATAGATTTCATCCTTACAATTGACCCTAACGATCGATGCAATAAAAGTACAGGATGCAACTTTTAGAGATTTTAGTCAGTTCGATTACCGGGTGCGGCAAGCGACTTTTTAAAAATCTTTGAATGCAGTTTTCTTTCTTTAAAAAAATAAAGGAATGTTTTCTTTGAGTAAAATTTTCTATCTACAATATTAAGAGTACTTCCCCTTCAGGTGGCATTACAAAATTCCACCCTGTATATATGATTTTTTATACTACGACGGTGGCAAACAAGCGTACGGCCCGCCTGATGGTAGGCAGTTACCGTTGCCTATAGACGACTGTAACTCAAGAGGATTCACATGCGCGTTGCTTACCCTATTTCATAACTTTTAGGCAAACGTTTGTTATTAAATCAAATACAAACATTTAAAACATTTAAAAAATAATCAACCCAGTAGGACTCGAACCTATATCGACCGCTTTGACGGGGATCGATCGCTTTACCAATTAATCTATAGGGTAAATAACTAAGTTAACGAAATTGTCAAAGCTTTCAATAATCTTTTTGCATTTATTTTGATCTTGAGCTTTACAGCAGCCGCGAGCCATTTTAAGCAAACATTACATAGCCATAATTTTCAACTCGCCCTACGTACGCTCAAACATTTTCCACTTTCAGGATTCTAATCAAGTAACCTACGCCTGTCTGGATCTCAAAAGGAATAAGTCCACCGCCCCGAACGTTCGCACACAAAAACCCCCCAAAGCAAACATCCGCGGCGCACCGAAAACCTCCGCATCCGCGGATGTCAGTCGCACAAACGCATCCGCAACGACAACTTTAGCCACGTCAGAATCTAGTCCCTATGCACAAATCATCGGCGTTTATACACCGCTAAAGAAATAAAGGAAGCGGCCATTAATCATATTGCAATGGTCTTTAGATTAAGGTTAATATTTATTTTTAATACAATTGCTCAAAAAGTTTAGTTACAGCTACATAAGCTGCAAATCGTGCGTAAAGTTTGATTTTATGCACTAGTGCTAAAAAGTAATCTGATCTGCAAATCGTGCGTAAAGTTTGATTTTACGCACGATTTGCAGATCAGAATTTCAAATAAATGAGTATTATGCGAGACCCGCTTATAAATGACCCACCTGAACTACGCGCGATTGGGCATAAAGGAGTATTGTGCGTGACCCAATAGTATTACTTGAACAACGCGCGATTGAACGAAGCTGTCTTTCGTACACTGACAGAATATAAATGTAATTTTATTTCATTGTAGTTTTTTCACAATTGTATTAAAAAACGTTGTTCGACACACGTGCGGAAGTGTCATTTTCACTCGTAACCTCGGTACTCGTGCAAAATGACATACTTCTCGCACTTGTATCGAAAACTACTATTTTGTACATACATATATGTATTATCCTGCGGAATTTAGTAAATTTAAATTATAGTTTAATATTAGCGTAGTGTGCAAATATAACTTATATTAGGTTTAAGCCAATAAAGATTAGTCTTATTTAATTATTTATTGTAAGTAATTGAAAACCACGGCGGTGGCAAACAAGCATAAGGCCCGCCTGATGGTAAGCAGCTACCGTAGCCTATAGACGCCTGCAACTCCAGAAGTGCCAACCCTTTACAAAAAGGAGGATTCACTGTGTTGACGGCTAAAAGAACAAGAGGGTCCCTCGTCGTGAACACGCTGGGTCCTCTTTGAGCTCTTTGGCAACCTTACTTACCAGCAGGAACACAACACTATGAGTAGGGTCTAGTGCTATTTTGCTGTGGTTTTCTGTAAGGTGGAGGTACTTCCCCAGTCGGGTTCTGCTCCAGATTTGAGCGAGATGACATGCGCAGTACCCATACCTCTCTTTTGGACGTAGTTTAAGGACGTACCCGTGTACGGACGTAGTTTAAGGACATACCCGGGTTCAAGTATTTATTTTTGTATTGTAAATAAATGTTTAAACAAAGCAGTGCTTACACTTGTTTTATTTGCTTAAGTTACATATCATCGGACGGTTACATAGTCGATTGTATTTCATAATTGGGGTCACCGGGAAGGAAATATTACAACGTAATTTTTTCCCCACGTCTCGTAATTATTTAATAACATAAAATGCGTAACAGCCAACAACATAGATAATGTAGATATTATTGCTTTAATAATTTTTCTTTTTCATAGGTATTTACGTACTCTGACTGTGAGTTACTGTTAATCTCTGAAGTGATTTATTTCCGTCCTACGGGGTTTCACTTTCTGAATATTTATAGATGTACTTACATATAATTGAGACAATTGGCTCGTCTCTCTCTAGTTGCGCATACGCAAGCGAGCTGGACGACGACGTAGACACGAACTCCCGCGATCCGGATGAGAAAGAGACCATATACACAACATCAGAGTGACTGCTCTATTGAGCCTGGGGTCCACCCGGCAACCTAACCCCAGGAATTGGCGTAGGCACTAGTTTTTACGAAAGCGACTGCCATCTGAACTTTTCCTAGGCCTTGTTGGGATTAGATCCGGTTTCCTCACGATGTTTTCCTTCACCAAAAAGCGACTGGTAAATTTCGAACGATATATCGTACATAAGTTCCGAGACACTTAGTGGTACGAGCCGGGGTTTGAACCCGCGACCTTCGGATTGAAAGTCTGACGTCTTACCACCAAGCCACAAGCGCTTTTACTATAATAATCACTACGAACATAAATAAACATAACAAAATACTTTCCAGTTTTTTTTTTGATCACCATAGACTTTCTTGAGTAAAACTTATCAAATAAAGCGCAGGAGTGCGATTTTTGAATCTCACCAAGTGACTAATTCTCACCGATGTGAGTGATTTACTATCAGAAATACTCACATCGGTGAGAATTAGTCACTTGGTGAGATTCAAAAATCGCACTCCTGGTTAGAAATGATTACTTTTCATCCCTTGGCTCCCATTTACCTTTTTTAGGGTTCCGTAGTCAACTAGCAACCCTTATAGTTTCGCCATGTCTGCCCGTCCGTCCGTCCGTCGCGGATAATCTCAGTGACCGTTTTGGTTCTAATATGTATATCAATCACACCGACAAAGTGGTAAAATAAAAAGTGGAAAAAAATGTTTTATTAGGGTACCTCCCCTATACGTAAAGTGGGAAGTGATTTTTTTTCATTTCAACCCTAACGTGTGATATATTGTTGGATAGGTATTTAAAAATGAATAGGGGTTTACTAAAATAATTTTTTGATAATGTAAATATTTTCGGAAACAATCGCTCCAGAAGTAAAAAAAAAATGTCCCCGCCCCCCCCCCCCCCCTCTAACTTTTGAACCATAAGTTTTAAAAATATGAAAAAAATCCCTAAAGTAGAACTTTATAAAAACTTTCTAGGAAAATTATTTTGAACGTGATAGGTTGAATAGTTTTTGAAAAAAAATTACAAAATAATTTCTGAACTAAGTTTGTTTTAACCGTATATGCAGGTGTTTATTGTACCTGTAATTTCTACAAAATCACAATGAAATGACGTGCTTTCAAAAACTCTTAAGTGGGGACACTTACTGTGACGGACAGAAAACTACGGAACCCTACACTGAGCGTGGCCCGACACGCTCTTGGCCGGTTTTTTTTATAAGCTTTTATTTACTTTAATTTCACCTGACCTTTGTATCTCTGTAATCAAATTTTTCAAGTAAATTTTTTTTCACTTTCAGTTTTTCCATTGAGCTGCAATTTTGCATGCGTGTGAAAATCAGATGACAATGCAATATTTATATGACATAGAGCAGGGGGGCGATTTTTGAGATCCGAGCGCTCGAATATGACATTTAAAACTGAATAAAACGAATAAATGATGCTTTAAAAATAACAGCCATAGTAATTTAAAATCATGATTATTTATACTATTAATTTCATGCGTATTAATGGCGACAAACTTTTGTTCGAATGTGCGATATTCGAGATTTGCATATTCGAGGTTTAAATTCATTGAATTCGAGCGCTGGATTGTCAAAAATCGGCGCCCAGGAGTGCGATTTTTGAATCTCACCAAGTGACTAATTCTCACCGATGTGAGTGATTTCCGATAGTAAATCACTCACATCGGTGAGATTTAGTCACTTGGTGAGATTCAAAAATCGCACTCCTGATCTGGTGATGACGCTGGAAGGAGGGCATACTACACAACATTATGCCGTCGTGGGCTTCTTGCAACCTCTAGGGATTGTACAAAGAAAACTACAGTTGGCAATATTTAAAAGCTTGTCTCAAAAATAAAGAAAAATAAACCTGGTTTTTCCGGTTTTCCCATTTAATTAATAATAATAATTCCAGTCAGATGAATTAACGAATGATTCGTTCCGTGGCAGTCGTCACTAAATTACGGGACCGGTAAAATACGAGTCGTCGTCAGGTAATACGGTTTTCCTTTACGGTATACATAATTAATTTAATTGTATATTTTCCTACTTGTTCAATAATCAAATTGACGCAGTCATTAGTAACACGTCAACCGGGTTCTGTTTTATTTTTATATTATTTTTTAAAGATGCTTCAGTGTTGCGGCATCTTTTAATTGTATAATAAATATATAAAAATACATATTTACGTATTGTTAAATCGCAACTTTACATGTGAAAAATCAGTAAATATGTTAAAATCAACGTGTTTCTTGTGGTGTTTCTTACACGTGCTGACATTGTTTGTGAGAAGTGTATATTGTAAGTACCTACTTATATGAAGATTTTTAAAACTTTTTACCTTTATTTCTGGGTTCAAATTAAATATATTTAATTCAGCTTATTGAACTGTATGACCTATATTATTATACTTATGTGTGTCTGTCCTGCGACCACGGCCGCTGACAAACTGCTCAAGACGTCAGGATTACTATAATAAATTTTGGTGATGGGAAAGGTGGACGGTCGACGGCCTAGAGGACCAAGCCTAACGCGGTGGTGTGATCAAGTATCGGACCAAATGGACATCATTCTTAGTAACGCTTTCCGCAAAGCAACCGAGAGGGAGAAGGGGAGAACTGCCATTAAGAAAATTAGTCAGGGGAGTCACGATCCTCAGCAGTGAGGGACCGACTCAGAAGAAGAAGACTATAATAAATATTTTATGCAAAAACGGTTCATGAAAGTGGGGTTTTACAGTCGCCATCAAATATATCGGAGCGGCCAAGGTATTTATATTTAGATGAACATGCATTTTATATACGACGTCGACTGTACCTGCAGTGAATTCAATGCCTACCGATACTTTTTATATGACACAATATGGACTAAGAGGTGGCTACGTCAGATATAACACAATGAGAGCAACAAAACCCGTTTGGTTAGGTTACATTGCAGCTTTTAATGGATGTACGGTGGAGGTCAGAGCGACAGACTAGAAAAAAATTTAAATTGTAAAATAGGGCGGTCGAGGTGGTCCATGGACAAAAAGAGTAGATCAGGATTATAGTATTTTCCACCTAGCGGAATCGAAGGTGCCTTTATCCTTAGCATCGAAGACTAGGTGCAAATTATGCATCTCTGCCCATTGAGCCAGAAGTTTACAATTTCTGTCTCGCTGCGTATCGCCAATTTGTGTGGTGGCTGTTAAAGTCGCCGACGTACACGCTCGGATGTGATTGAGCAGGTAGAACAGGGAGGTTTGTACAGTCAACCAATTTGATTCTTAGGCCACTCTAGAATCTTGTCACAATAGCTAGTTTGGTAGCGAATAGGTTACGTTTATACGTATCCACGGGCAACTGTCATTACGACAAGGTTCTACAGTGGCCTAGGAATCAAATTGGTTGACCGTACACATTTTTTATGAAAATGTTTTCCACTCGTATGACGACGTAGAAAACCATTATCAGCACTGATGGTGACAAGCTGGACGTCTGTGATGGTAGACTTGATAAAAGTAGCTATGCCATGTTTGGGATGGTGTATAGCCTTTACCAATGTGAAACCGGATAGTTTTGACCTTTTCTCGAGATCTGTTCTATCCTCCGTATGCGTTTCCTGGATATTAACAACATCAATCCTATAGTATTTTAGTACCTTTGTCAAGTAGTCACTTTTGGGTTGACTTCCTTCTATATTTAGTTATAGGATGCGTACTGAGAGTCCGACATCACTTGTCGGAAGGTTCTGAGTGTGAGTAGAATCCTTTTCGGATGATGAATCGCATTTGCTCGCATTTGTAGTAATCATTCTGATAACCTCTGGTTGGGTTTGATTGCCTTGTTGCCTTTGAAATGCGTTACTCATTTAGCACCACCCAGGGGACTCGTGCAGGGTTGTGGTGGGTAATTCCTGCGGACCCGAGTAACATTTGTCCCCCAAGGGCATAGGACCATAAGAGCGTGTCACATATTTTTCCGGCCTTTGTGTAGGAAGATACTATTGCCGGTGACTGTGCAGATATCGCTATTGTCGACCTGACTTGTCATCATTACAATGGCTAAATTCCTTGTGACGAATAGGGGATCGTCTGGGGGCTTAGCCAAGATGACAATCGTTTGTAGAAAACGAATCGAAACGCTATCCGTCTCTCTTTCGCACTAATATGGAAGAGTGAGCGAGAGCGTGTAGCATTTCGTTTCGTTTTCTGCAAACGATTGTCATCTTGGCTACAGGGCCTGGTGTAATTGGAAGCGCGTCGGACCGTTCTAATACTATGATGCTTAGAGAATTCAACCCGGATGGAGTAGCCATGTCTGTCATTTTCTATACAAAAAAAGTCTGACGAGTTTCGTGGGGGAGGGGAACGTCAAATGTATGGCTATTCGTACGTAATGTACAAATAGCTACGTCAGATAATCGTCAGTTTTCTCTAAGCCATGATGTTCCACAGTCATTCACGGGTCATTTTTTTATTGTAATGGACATCTGTCTGATCTGTCTGGCGGGTACAGTCACCGGCAATAGTATATTCCAACACGAAGGCTGCAAAAATATGTGACATGCTCTTATGACCCTGCAAATAAGAGCGTGTCACATATGTTCGGCCTTCGTGTAGGAAGATACTATTGCCGGTGACTGTACATCCGACAAACAGATCCGACTTGCATATCTATGCGTGTATCTCAGTCAATATAACGTCAACAAGGTACTCCATCTATGCGTGTATCCTAGGCAATATAACGTTAACAAGGTTCCATCTATGCGTGTATCCTAGGCTATATAACGTTAACAAGGTTCCATCTATGCGTGTATCCTAGGTTATACAGGGTGGAAAAATAAGTCGGGCCCTGGAGGGAACCTACCTTAAAACCTTGAGATAGCTCAATTCGCTCAAAGGTAACATTCTTTTATTTTTCCTAAAAACTAAAACTGCATTCACAGTTTTTTCTTAATTTTCACTTTTTTCCATACTAATTGTATGAAAAATATTATTATTATTATTTATGGTTTCTCTTGTGCCCTAAACTTGGTTGGTATTTAGAAGTTTTTATCCTCGTTGGACACAGGATCGATTGGTATTAATTGTCATAAAAATTATTTATGGCAAAAATTACAAAATAAATACTTTTTTTGAAAACTGCACTCTTTTCCAAACATTTGTAAATGCAGTTATGTAACTTATGTATGTATGTCCCTTTAAAGAAATTAAAGAATGTTTCCTTTCAGTGAATTGAGCTATCTCAACGTTTTAGGTAGTTTTCCTCCAGGGTCCGACTTATCTTTACGTTAACAAGGTTCCTATCTATCCTAAGGTACTCCCACATTGTTACGTATTATTTCAACGGGCTCTGTAGACTAGCTTGTAGTAATCCAGCTAGGCCTTGAAATGATTTTGGTTTTTTAAAATGAAAATCCCAGGTTGTGCGACAAGATTTATTAAATATCCCACAATTATATTCAGCATTTGCAGTAAATACCCCTCCACTACACTCCTTTTATATCTTAACTCCCTTATTAATAACAAACAGGGTTTGTGCTTACAATTGGTTAGTATATTCTCAGCTGCGGAGTCCCGCGCTAGCTAACGGTTTGGTACCTGGTTACACTACGGCAGGCCTACAGCTGTCGCAGGCCCCCGGCGTACCCGTTGAACTCTCGTGCTGGACAACCGGCACGCCGAGCGCCAGCGTCGCCGACAGCCTGCTCGCAGGAACAGCGAGGCACTGTCATGCAGCTTCCATCAGTTTGACGCGACGTGGTCTATAAAGACCATAACTAAACACCTCCTAAGAGGGAATACGAAACCCGCATATGCCGCTCGTTGTTCCGATGTCAACCTCCGGAGGTGTTAGGCCTTTAGGGACGCTACCGCATGCGGCCCAGCGTCCGCATCACCGCCTGCGCTACCGGCAGGTTTAGTTTTGGGCATAGCCTAATTATTAGGCTATGGTTTTGGGCTAAGCGAAAAAGGATAACACTTTATTCAGTGTCATGGATCGATTCGGAATCCTAGATGACTTTCAATATTTCATCAATCTAGAACGAACCATAGACTATAATATTTTTATACCGTTCACCAACGGTTTAAGAAGACTTCCGAAATTACCAAAATACTTAATACAAATTATTGAACCCACAATAACAATTGTTATTAATATTGCAAATCTCGGATTAATTAAATATAATTTATTTAATAGACCATAAACAACCCGAGACATGAGTGTTTCCCATACAACAACGTTAATAAACTTAGCTGAAACAGCGTCAGCGTTTGACAGCTGAAAGAAAAAATAACATGTCACTGTCACAACAATGGACATGCTTACAGTCTTTGGTTCGATTACCGGTTGGGAAATTTAAGTGTTTATCACGAATAAATGGCTAACTCTTTTCGTTCCGCGTATAGGGCCCTGATTCGACATGGCATAACTGACAGTCGCATGCGAGTAAACTATGATATTACACTTTTGTGACAGTTGAAATTTGGGGTGGAATCACTCAAGAGTGATATCTAAAATGGTGGCCATAGCCATAGACAAAACGCTCTAGCGAGACCTACTAACAGATTGACAGTTAGGTGTGGACACGTGTGGACAGATGGATATCACTCTATCCACTAGCGATACAAGTGTGACATCCACGTATCACAGTTTTGCATGTCGAATCGAGCCCTGCACGACACTTCGCTTTGTACACAGAACTAGCCTTTTCCCGCGGCTTCGCTCGCGTACTATAAGTACTCAAAAAGGATACGATACCCATGTTGATTTTCAGACTTTGTGACCACATTTGCCCCTTTTGGGGGTTGAATTTCAAAAAACCTGAAACACGTGTTTACTCATTTATCGTTAGGAATACTCCTGTGAAGTTTCGAATAAAATAGTCTAACAAATCTTATTTCGCCATACAAATTTTGGACCCCCATTTTACTCCCTCAGGGGGTGAATTTTGAAAAATCCTTTCTTAGTGCTCCCCTAGACCTTATAAGGAACCTATGTGCCAAATTTGAAATCTCTAGACCCAGTGGCTTGGGCTGTGCGTTGATATGTCAGTCAGTCAGTCAGTCAGTCAGTCAGTCAGTCAGTCAGTCAGTCAGTCAGTTTCTTCTTTTATATATATAGATATCATGTGACCTCCGAGGAACACGCGACTCTTTTTATACAAAAGAAGTGTCGGAAGTGTCGTGTAGGACGCAGAGCGGAACAGCGTGAACCATCCTTTATTGTCCCATAATTATTCGTGTTATATTATATTCATACGTGTTTTTATCTACATAGATATGTAATCGCCTAATAAATAATCATATAACTACAAGCTTTGCCTAGGTTGAGGCTTGATTGATCTGTGAAAATTTACCCAAAATTTTTTTTGGAACGAAGTTCCTTATCGGACGGTTCGCGGATGGGGGGGCTAGGCGAAAAATAGTCACGTGACCGTCACGAAAATGCGACACAAAGCCATACAATTGAGAAACATGTAAAATGAAATAGAATAATGTGAAGTGAAGTGAAGTGTAAAGTGACAAAGTGAAAAGTCAAAAAAGTTAAAAAAAAGTCAAAAAGTCAAAAAAGTCAAAATGCCAAAAACTACAAAAATTGCAAAATATTGCAAAAAATATTCTAAAAAAAACGTCACCTAGCAACCTGTAAACACGTACCGGATAAAATTATCGCCAAAATAAATTTTATTTACGTTGAGTACCTACCACAAATCCTGCAGTTAATTAAAAGCGAGCATTTTTAGGTATCGGGAAGTAAAAAACTAAATCTCCGCGGAGGCCACAGACCGCAGGCCTAACCTAAGACAAGCGCCGATGTGCGGCCCAACATCAATGACAAGAATGTCACTTCGGAAAAAATCAATATTTACATGACACGATTTGTACTCGACGAGTAATTTCAGTCGTGTGTGCTCATGATTTCTCGCCCTCCGTGTCTCCATACATTCCCAACTGTTGGTCTATTACAAAGCAAAGTGAAACAAAAATATTTGCGACGAATGAGCCCATGCTAAAGAACCCTTCTGTAAAGCAGAAGCCACAGAGGCCCTGCCCTCTTCTCAAGCGCAGGTGCTTGGAGTACCCCCCTGAAGAAAACTGTTTGTTTTTATCCTTTTTACTACATAAGTTATTTAATTAAGTGTTTACTTTTTGTGCTTTTTACTCTAAGTTTTATTTAAGTAAGTATTGGTTTTTATCGTATTGTTGATGCCCCTAAACCTTTCTTGCCCTATACGAGCTACTGCATCGTCCGAAAACCACCTACGCTGTCCAGAATGCTCTGAACCACGTTTTTTTAAAGGCCCTAGAGGCCTTAACATCCATATCGGTAAAAAACATCGTTCAGGTCAGACACAACCTACTCCTTCAACACCGTCCCAGGCCAATGTATCGGTTTCCTCTCACTCTCATTTACCAGACCACACCAGATTGGACTTACCATTTCATCAAACTCTGAGTGATTTCAAAAATTCGCGTCCAGTTTTAAAACGGATACCGCGTGGTGCCCGGATATCCGTTTCCAAATACTTGAGCGACACCATCAAAGCCGTCCTCTCTGATAATTCAACACGAAATTGGGAAAATTTGCTAACTTTCACCTTTAGAGTACTACATGTAGATTCAAATCAAAATTCAAAATCACTTACCAAAATAGTTAAGGATAACTGTTGCACAGATGTATCATTTCGGCCCTCTCCCAACAATTCCAGGAATTCCAAAAATAATTTATTTAAAATAGTTGAAAGCAAAGTTGCTGACGGCGACATTAGTGGTGCCGCTCGCTTGCTCTTCTCTGACGATGCAGTAGCCCCTACCAACTCTGACACACTCACAGCTCTCCACAGCAAACATCCACCTCCAGCTACAAACATTTGTCTCCCTGATCCCCCGCAAATGACCGATCGAAATCTTACCGCTACTCCACAGGACGTCTTTGGAGCAGTCATGTCTTTCCCCAATGGCTCCGCAGGCGGGCTGGATGGCTTGACACCCCAGCACCTAAAAGACCTGTGCAACGGCTGCGGAGAAACTGGGGAAAACATTTTAAAGGACCTGACAGCCCTGGTGAACATCATGCTAGCCGGTCAGGTCCCAGAAGATATCAGAGACGTCCTGTATGGTGCAAACCTCTGTGCCCTAACAAAAAAAGACGGCGGCATTCGGCCTATTGCCGTTGGCACCACGCTTCGTCGGCTTGCCGCCAAGATTGCTTGTCGCTCCATTCTCTCACAACTCAGCTCAGAACTTCAGCCAATCCAACTGGGGTTTGGTTCCAAGAGTGGCTGCGAAGCCGCCGTGCATGCCGTGCGAACGTTTCTTGAGCATGAGGCAGGAGAGGTCCTACTGAAGGTGGATGTTTGTAACGCTTTTAATTCTGTAGATAGAGGCGCCTTGTTGACACAAATAAAAGAAAAAATTCCCTTGACATACAAATTTCTTTGGCAGTGTTATAGCTCCCCGTCTAAATTATTATATAAAACAAACGTTCTGGATTCATCGGTAGGATGTCAACAAGGCGACCCCCTCGGCCCAGCAATTTTCAGTCTCGCCATACATCCCATCATTAAGGAACTAAATTCTAAATTAAACGTGTGGTATCTGGATGACGGGACCCTCGGCGGTGAAGCGACTTCTGTTCTCGAAGATTTTAAAAAGATAACTACAAACTTGAAAACAATTGGCCTCTCCCTAAATTTTTCAAAATGCGAACTATTTATTACCGATTCCTGTCCAAACAAGAAAAATACAATAGACCTTTTTAATAATCTAGCTCCTGGTATAAAAATTATAAATAAAGAATCACTTCACCTCCTTGGCTGTCCCGTCTTGGACCAGTCATTTGAAATCTTTGTAGATTCTAAAATTCAAAATTTCAAAGCAACATCACATCGTTTATCAAAAATTAACATTCACTCCGCTTATTCAATCATAAAACATTGCCTATTTGTGCCAAAATTTACATACATTCTTCGCGGATCCCATCTTTGGAAATACCCTGATTTGGTTTCAAAATTAGATACATTAGTCGTAGAAACACTGACATCCATTTTCAACATATCTTTTGACGACAGAACTTGGACCCAGGCTAGCTTACCTATTAGGTTCGGTGGCCTGGGTATTCGCAAAATCTCCTGCGTGGCGCTACCTGCGTTCTTGTCCTCGGTGCATGGTGCTCAAAGCCTTATAGGAAAAATACTGGCCCCTTCCATTGGGTCCCTGGAGGCTGCACACTGCTCCGAGGCCAAGAACGTTTGGTCTATAACCTGCCCGAACACCGATTTACCTGACCATCCCTGCTCGCAGAGGCAATGGGACGAGCCGCTCTGTCGACTAGTACGGAAAAATCTCTTAGATACGTCACCTAGTCCGACGGACCGCGCTCGTCTCCTCGCTACTGCAGAGTGGGAGTCTGGCCTCTGGTTAACAGCTCTACCGTCTCCCAATATTGGAACACTGTTAGATAACACCACCTTTCGCCTCGCAACCTGCTTACGTTTGGGGGCACCAACAAACCAACCTCATCGCTGTCAATGCGGCGTCATGGTGGACAGTCTAGGCCACCACGGTCTATCTTGCGTCCGAAGTGCTGGGAGGATCTCCCGCCACGCCAGCATTAACGACGTCATCCGAAGGGCCCTTGTCAGCGCTAAACTGCCGGCAGTCCTGGAACCTAGCGGTTTGGCCAGGGACGACGGCAAGAGGCCCGACGGCATGACACTGGTGCCTTGGAGTATGGGACGGCCGCTAGTTTGGGACACTACCTGCGTTGATACCTTGGCACCGTCCCGTATTTCAGGCACCAAAATCAATGCTGGCGCCGCGGCATCCTCGGCCGAAGACCTCAAGCGCCGCAAGTATGTTGCTCTAGGAAGTAGCTACATATTTGCGGCGTTTGGGGTTGAAACTTTGGGGCCGTGGGGGCCAAGCGCGCGCCGACTATACAAAGATCTATCGGCGCGCCTAATAGAAGCCTCTGGTGACCAGAGGGCTGGCTACTATTTTGCACAACGTGTAGCTATCGCCATTCAACGTGGCAATACGGCCAGCCTTCTGGGCACCCTGCCCGTTGACAGCGATCTGGGCCAAATTTTTTATCTCTAGTTTTAAGTTGTTTAGTGTTTATTATATGTTTACTGTTATGTGTTGTTGTGTTGAAATAAATTATCTCCATTTGCAAAAAATAAAAAATAAAATAAAATTTTATAACATAACCTCGTTCCAACCGAGTGTTCCACGACACTCACGTATTTTTTTAATACCATGACGGTGGCAAACAAGCATACGGCCCGCCTGATAGTAAAGCAGTTACCGTAGCCTATCGACGCCTGCAACCCCAGAGGAATCACATATATTTACCCCATAATATATAAACGTGTTACAAGCCCCATTTAATTTGTTTTGTCTTTTTCTAACCTCTTTTTTAACAAACGTATCTAATGAGGGTTTCCGCGATCGAGTTTTTCACTAGATGGCAGCACCGTGGCGACAGGTCTAGCTGTCACAATCCACCAATCATGTTTAACCATATATTTTTTGATTGGTGGATTTTGACAGCTACTGCCAAAAAGACCTGTCGTCACGGTGCTGCCATCTAGTGGAAATCTCAATCGCGGAAACCCTCATTGTCAAAGTGACAGATAAGAAAATACAAATACAAATAATTGATGGTACGAAAGTGAGTATTGAGAATGATATTCAGCACGGCTAGCACGTCTTACGCGCGACTGGCACGACAAGAGACAGATCTGCGCGACTTCATGCGTTGTCGCTAGTTGGCAGCACAACTTGCGAGTGAAAGGAGTGACAGACTTGCAATCAAATGCCACTGTCATAAAATGACAGTGACTCGCAACTTTGAACTAAAATCCTTTTCTCTTCGCGTCAGTTGTAGCCGCGGGTGCATGTTATGCTACCGGAAAGCGAGATTTTTGACAGGCGCGGAAAGTTTTTCCCTACTCGCGGATTAAGTCGCTCTTGTAAGACGTGCTAGCCGTGCTGTTACATGTAATGTAGTGCGTCAGTTGCGTCACTATCAGCCAGTGTTTAGCGTACAATATGTTGTTCCTATTACAAGTTAGGTAAATAAGGTTTGTAGAACGTTTAAGAAAGCGGCTTAATGTCTTTTTTTAAAAGACTGGTAGCCTGGCCTGGCGGTAAGATGTCCGACTTTTAATCCGGAGGTCTCGGGTTCAAAGTTATCACTGAGGTTTTCGGAATATATGTAAGTACGAAATGTTTCGGTGAAGGAAAACGTGTGGAAACCTGACTTAATTCTAAGGCCTAGTTTCCCCTTTGAGTTGGAAGGTCAAGGTCAGATGGACGTTGGACAAGACTAGTGCTACGTAAAAACCAATTCATGGGATTAGGTTGCCGAGCGGTCACTAGGCTCAACAGAGCCGTGGAAAAACACCGGAACTAACGCTGGAATGATGATGATAATGCTGTTTTTTTTTCTTACAGCGGCAGGAGAAGTGAAGCTGGGTACAACTAATTACGTAGGTGGCGAGCACCGGCTTGAGTACACTTGCACATCTACTGGGAAGGTGGGAGACATCCTGTCATGGTGCCAGAGAAAAGGTAAATTCATGTATTATTTATTACAATATAAATTATCATTAAAAATAAAACTACGTATAAACAAAACTAATACTAAAACATACTTACAAATAAAAAAAATGGGCTCCAAGTCGCATCCGACCGGTAGGGTGCCCAGAAGGCTGGCAGCATTGCCGCATTGGACGGCAATACCGATGCGCTGGGCAAAGTATGCCCCAGCCTTCTGGCACAGAATAACTAATAGCCTTCTGGTCACCCGTCGTATTAATAAGGCGCTTGCCTAGCTCCCTATTGATGTATTTTTTTCATTTTGTTTAAATTGTATTATTTAATTGAAAATACATGAAATAAAATGGACAGAAATTTTGTCTTTCGAACTTTTTTTAAATATTTTACTTCGATCACAGTCGGGGAGCTTTTAAATTACCTATCCAATAGGTACTTACAATACCCATGCATGGTCCCCCGAGTGGGATTGAAATAAAATATTATAAAAAAGTTTGGGAAAAAATGTCTAAATAATAATAATAATAATAAGCCCCGACGACGTAAGTTGTGCAATCCGTACGGCCCAGAACTGGAAAAGTCCTGGCCCAGATGGGTTGCACAACTTCTGGCTAAAATGGTTTCGATGCTCGCACTCGCGGCTGGCAACACAATTTCAACAAGCCCTTGAACTTGGCTCCCTCCCGCCTTCCTTAACAACTGGTGTAACCTTCCTGCTCTATAAGTCCGGTAGTACCACGGAAGTGAAGAACTACCGACCCATCACGTGCTTGCCTACACTTTACAAGCTCCTTACATCCATTTTGAGAGCAAAAATAAACGCGCACATGGTCGCAAACAATATTTTGGCCTCCGCTCAAAATGGATGTAGGGTTGGGTCCCGTGGTACTAAAGAGCTCCTCCTCATAGACATGACCATTTGCCAACGAGTCCGGCGGAACAGGGGGGCCGTCTCGGCCGCTTGGATTGACTACAAGAAGGCCTATGATTCGGTGCCTCATTCATGGCTGAAGAGGATCTTGGAGCTGTATAAAATTGATGCAGCTTTAAGATCCTTCCTTGGCGCGTGTATGAGGCAGTGGACCATAGTCCTTCGTCAACCAGGAGGCAGGGATGACCCCCCTGGCCCGCAGGACTTTATAAGGATCGAGCGAGGAATATTTCAGGGCGATAGTCTGAGTCCCCTGTGGTTCTGCCTAGCTCTAAATCCGCTCAGTAATCTGCTGAAGGATTCGGGGCTAGGTTGCCGGCTTCGGAGAGAGGGTGAAGTCATATCTCACCTTCTGTACATGGACGATCTTAAATTATTTGCACCAAATAACCGGGACTTGTTGGAGCTACTGGAGACCACTGAAGTGTTCAGTAGTTCCATCAAGATGGAATTTGGTGTTGATAAATGTGCGGTTATGCATGTACAGCGGAGGAAAGTAGTAAATTCAACAAATCTACAGCTTTCTGAGACAATGAAGTTCAGATCTATCTCTGAATCAGAAACCTACCTTGGTATGTCACAGTCTTTGGGTATTGAGGATGTGGGTATTAAACAGGCGTTGAAGGAGCGCTTCTTTGGTTGGCTGACAAAAGTACTTAATAGTCTTTTATCAGGTGGCAACAAGGTGCGCCTTCAATGCCTGGGTGATGCCCCTACTCACATACTCCTTTGGCATACTAAAGTGGACTCAGACTGAGCTGGATGCCCTGGATCGGAGAGTCCGTCTATTAAATACTTATAACACACCGTATGCTTCACCCACGCTCGTCTGTTATGAGATTGTGCATCCCACGGAAGTGTGGAGGTCGCGGCTTTTTAAATGCCAAAAATCTCCACAATCGTGAGGTGTACAATCTCAGGAATTATTTCCTTAACAACGAGTGTGGGATGCATCGTGATGTGGTGGCAGTAGATAAGGGTCTCGCGCCGCTCTCCTTGGCAAACGAGAACTGGCGCAAACCTGTAGTGCTAAGCACGGAGGATCGCAAGGCGGTATGGAAGAGTAAGGAGCTACACGGGTGGTTCTACAGGGCCCTCACGGGACCTGACATAGACCTGCTCGCGTCGGTGAACTGGTTACGATTCGGGGACCTCTTCGGAGAAACCGAAGGTTTTTCCTGTGCAATTGCGGAAGAAGTTATCATGACGAATAACTACCGGAAATATATCCTGAAGGACGGTACGGTCGACATTTGTCGGGCATGCCGCCGTCCCGGAGAGTCACTCAGGCATATCATCTCCGGTTGTTCTCATCTTGCTAACGGCGAGTACTTGCACAGACATAACCTCATAGCCAGGATTATACACCAGCAGCTTGCTCTCCTATACGGTCTTGTGGACCACGAAGTGCCGTACTACAAGTACACAACTGCGCCAGTTCTCGAAAATGGTCGTGCCACGCTCTATTGGGATCGATCTATTATCACGGACAAGACTATTGTAGCCAATAAGCCTGATATCGTGGTAATAGATCGACCGCAACGCCGAGCCATGCTCGTCGACATCACCGTCCCATGTGACGAGAACCTCGTGAAGGCCGAGAAGGACAAGTCCAGCAAGTACCTAGACTTGGCTCACGAGGTAACCGCCATGTGGGAGGTTGATTCGGCGATCATTGTGCCGATAGTTGTTTCTGCGAACGGTCTCATAGCGAAGAGTCTCGACCAACATCTAGAGAGACTTTCGCTACGGAGTTGTGGTTGGATCAAGGGTCAGATTCAGAAGGCGGTAATCCTGGACGCGGCGTGCATAGTCCGAAGGTTCCTCACTCTGCGGCCCTAACCACCGGCAGCCTGGGCCCTGCTCCGTTGCCGGCGGCACCCTAGGTTTTTTATAATGTTTTTATTGTTTTTGTGTGTTTTAGATGTATTTTTATATATTACTTTTGTAAAAATATTATAAAATGACCTAGCCTAAGAAAAAAGAATAATAAAGAGAATAATAATAATAAGCTCCATAACCGGTTTCGGTCACGGCGACTGCTGTCATCTCCGATGTCGTCTCAGATGAGCTCGCATGTGGCTAACGTAGCCAATCTTGTTACCAAAGGTACGCAAACATTGCGGGCATGCGAGCACACCGTTGACATAGTTATAAGTTATCGCCGCAGGTGGTCGCGACTTGATCTCATCGCGTTTAGCATCAAGCTGAACGCGCCGCTGGGACTCAAACTTGTTGACTACCTCGTTTATGGTAGCCCTCCACTTTGAACGTATGGCTGCTTGCCGCTCCCATTGTGACGGCTCGATTCCGCATTTCCTCATGTGTCGCTTAAGCACATCTTTGTACCTGAGTAGTTGACCGCCTTGTTTCCGCTTACCCTCCTCAAGTTCCGAGTAGAAGATGTGCTTAGCAACACGCTGGGTCTCCCATCCGCGAAACGTGACCGCACCACCTGAGCTGACGGCGCATGAGGTAAACCTCAATACCACCTACATCTGCTCTGCGCAAAACTTCGGTGTTACGTATACTATCAAACCATCGGATCTTTAATATCTTACGCAGGCATCTGAAGTGGAATCGATCCATGCGGATATGGCGGCGATAAACGGTCCACGTTTCTGAAGAATACAGAATATTGGACAGCACAACCGCCATATAGACAGAGATTTTGGTGGACAGCTTCCGATCGGGTGAACTGAAGACCTTGGAATCGAGCCTACCAAAAGCTATAAAATGTCTAAATACTTTTTCTTAACCGTGTCTATTACCTAAAACTCGGGGCATCAATACCAGAGCGATGTAGCAAAATAATTTATCGACAAAAAATATATCGGTATTACTGTCAACATCGATTTTAGGGTAAAAACGCCAAACATCATTGTAAGTACATGATTTTGTATTATTGAGATACATTCAAGAAACAGATGGAAACACATAGTTCTAAACAGAGATATCTGAAAAGGGCGCGGTCAACGCCTACGGTTGAATTTCTAATTGTACGGAGTGACTTGACAAGTCAACAAACACAAATGTTGCCGCAATTCGGCCAGTGCTGTTCTTATCGATATTTTTATTTATTAGGAGTTCTACAAACGCCGCGACTTATTGGTTGCGATATTGTCGCTGCAACTTGATTAAGGCTTAAAGGCTGAAGAATGCTGCAACATGATGTGGAAAATACGTTACTTTTACGGAATGACTATTACTTGTTGATAAAACTATGCGGTACGCGACAAATTGAAGTCAATTAACGGCCTCCTAGCCCAGTCGGTAGTGACCCTGCCTACGAAGCAGGAGGTCCCGGGTTCAAATCCTGGTAAGGGCATTTATTTGTGTGTTTATCACGAATATTTGTTCCTGAGTTATGGGTGTTTTCTATGTATCTAAGTATATATTTATCTATATAAGTATGTATATCGTCGCCTAGTACCCATAGTACAAGCTTTGCTTAGTTTGGGACTAGGTTGATTTGTGTAAGATTGTCCCCAAATATTTATTTATTTATTTATTTATTTATTAATTTATAACTTCTGTACATCCTATTATTGGAGACAATAATAATTTCTATACCGGGCGCATGGCTTAGAGAATTTAACCAACCGGAGCGGCCATGTCTGTCATTTTCTAACCAAAAAAAGTCTGCTTATTTTTGCGGGGGAGGCGAACATCAAATGTATGGCTATTCGTACGTAACGTACAAATAGCCACGTCAGATAAACGTCAGTCCATACAATAAATATGACCACTGGTTATACTGGTTATTGACCATTGTTTTCGGCAGAGGGGAAAGCCTGTCAATGGCCGCTCTGGTTAGTTAAATTCTCTAAGCGCACGGCGGTCGGGCCAATATTGGGATTTCTCTACACACATGCCTGCCGTTCAGTTTGTGAGTGAATATCTCGCTGAATGCACTCTAAAATGGCGCCAGAGGTAGCTTAGAGTGAGGAATAGGACATAGGATACTTAACTACTTTTTATCCCGAAAAAAAAAACCTTTTTAGAGGGCCACACGATAACCGAATTCTATGCGGACGAATAATTATCCAAGTATCTTTTCTTCTATTTTAGAAGTACTTAAGTAGGTATTTTTGAGAAATATCGTCTTCTGACTGTTCGTAAATATCGTTACGTTTTGTTGTTATTACTCGTAGAAGTGTTGAATTCAATTATTAAGTGATGTTGCCTCGGATTACGGGTTCCTTTGGACGTGCAAGAATTAGAACCAGAACAATGTTCATCCAAAATGTCGCCTGCATAATAAAGAGCTCAAATTTACAGAAACTATTTGTAGTCCGCCTCGAACTGAGAACTCGCGATTTCCTTGTAAATGCAGTGACCAATATACCAAGACTCTTATGATGATTGTTTTGCGCCTTCTAGCTCCATAACCCATGGATCGATCCTGCTCATATACGAACTCTCAAATTATATTGATTTCTGCTATAACCCCAACAAATTTCATAAAGATTAGAAAAAACGTTACTACAGTTACCGCAGAACAACTATTCAAAAAGCCATCGAAATGCAGCGATGTCCAGGTAGCCAGCTGACAGTTCCGTTTCCGTTTCATCCAAAGCTGTCTATAACTTCACTTCGCTTAGGCTCCGCTCGTCCGACGAGATAGAAAAATATATGATATGTTGTATAACATAACTATACGATTTATTAGCGACAACGTATTTCAAAACTTTTGTCTGATTTAAATATTGTAGCATTTCAGGATGTGACATGATAATTTAATTTCCTAACGTTTATGGATCCTTTAAATGGAATCGTATTGGTAGTGTTTAGTACAACATTACACTTTTCGATACTTTTTATCGACATATACCCATGACTATTTTATTTTTGCTATTCCAGGCAACATTTTAACTGTCAGTCATGTGTCAAGTCACTTTTTATAATTAGAAATTCAACCGTAGTACGCGTATGACAGTTCAAGCGACGCTGATAGTGAAGTGCCACCCCGTTGCCAACCGCTGTCACTAGTGCGGTGCTATGGGAGGTGTTGCTATCCTTTTAATAAATGAATATTATGTATTTTCTTAGTAGCCATCGTAGCGGAATATTACCTCATATATTACTCTTACTCTAGCATATGAATGGCACTGACAGAAAATTGCCTTATTTTGATTTAAATGACATCCGCGTAATTGTATTATCTTAAGAGGCTCGATATACGGCTAACGGCCTCCTAGCCCAGTTGGTAGTCACCCTGCCTACGAAGCAGGAGGTCCCGGGTTCGAATCCTGGTCAGGGCATTTGTTTGTGTGTTTATCACAGATATTTGTTCCTGAGTTATGGATGTTTTCTATGTATTTAAGTATTTATCAATATATATCTATTATAAATATCGTCGTCTAGTACCCATAACACAAGCCTTATTGAGCTTACTGTGGGCCTAGATCGATTTGTGTAAGATTGTCCTATAATATTTATTTATTTATATCAGACATAATATCGATAATATCGGATCTTTTTTAGGGTTCCGTAGTCAACTAGGAACCCTTATAGTTTCGCCATGTCTGCCCGTCCGTCCGTCCATCCGCGGATAATCTCAGTGACCGTTAGCACTAGAAAGCTGAAATTTGGTACTAATATGTATATCAATCACGCCGACAAAATGGTAAAATAAAAAGTGGAAAAAAATGTTTTATTAAAGTGGGGAGTGTTTTTTTTTTCATTTCAACCCTAACGTGTGTTATATTGTTGGATAGGTATTTAAAAATAAATAGGGGTTTACTAAAATCGTTTTTGGATCATGTAAATATTTTCGGAAATAATGGCTCCGGAAGTAAAAAAAATGTGTCCCCCCCCCTCTAACTTTTGAACCATAAGTTTTAAAAATATGAAAAAAATCTCAAAAGTAGAACTTTATAAAAACTTTCTAGGAAAATTATTTTGAACTTGATAGGTTGAATAGTTTTTGAAAAAAAATTACAAAATAAATTCTGAACTAAGTTTGTAATTTAACCATATAAGCAGGTGTTTATTGTACCTGTAATTTCTACAAAATCACAATGAAATGACGTGCTTTCAAATAAAGTGAAAACGGTTCACGCAATAAATAATTATCCCATAAAAATCATCTTCCATACTTTTAAAGCTCGCGCGCAATAGTTTACTTAATTTGCCGATAGATGTCGCTGTACGTGGAACGCTCATATCATATCCTACATGGCGGTGTTATTTTAACTCTTAAGTGGGGACAATTACTGTGACGGACGGAAAACTACGGAACCCTACACTGAGCGTGGCCCGACACGCTCTTGGCCGGTTTTTATAGTTACCTAGTAATCGAGGATTTTCAATGAACACATGTATATATGTCTACATCTTTCAAATCCCTAGAACTTGCCCCGAACTTTTCAGTTCAGACGAAACACAAGCAGTTGTAAGTATTTTTTAATTTTATTTATTTACAAGAATTTTAATCTAGCAGTTATGTACATTTCACCTGGAAAGTAATCCAAACTCATTGGAACTTTAACGGGTAGTTATGAGCGTCTTCGTGGCATACCCCCCAATGCCACGAAGACGCTCATAAGTTTTCGACCTCGAGGACCTTGTGGAATTTGGAGGGATTGTGGAGCTACCCATAACTTCATTCGACATAACTGCTCGATTATTTGTTGCCAGATATGAAACAGTTCCTGATGTCAGATTGAGCTGAAATTTAGCATACCTTCGTAACTTGGATGACTTTGGTACCATCGAGCTGGTCTGATGGTGGAGACCGAAGTTCATCATTAGAACTCTGTGACAAAACAATGAAAGCTCATTGTATTTGGGTTTGCTAGAATCATCTCGTTGAGTAATAGATGACATGTGCAAGAAAGGTACAGTCGTGACATAATATATTTGACAAAAAAAATCTGGCTATTAGGTTTTTGGACGAACCGTTGTACTTATGTTCAAATGTTGTGAAAACATTGATGCTAGTACACAAAAAAATACCTAGATGCTAGTATATAATTTTTTATTTTTATTTATACAACATACCTACCTTTCTCCACCCATCCCGTACGAAAGTGTCCGTGTCACGACAGATGCAATAAACCTTAGGGGTCATTCCATATGATTTCAACAAATTTGAATTAAAAAGTGTGCCGCATGATTTTCAATTTAAATAAAAAAAATTGAGGATATACTTCATGGTGGCAGAAGTGCTGAACTAGTACCAGTTTTTTTTTTTTGTCTTTTATTTTCCAAGTTTTGCCCATTTCCAGTTCACAGTGGAGTCAAATTCCTGCTTGTACAAAATCAGACCTAATTTTTTTTCTATAAAAGGTAACGAAATAATTATTACTTCTTTTGATTAGGTAAGAAATGTGGATAATATACTGTATGACAAAATGTATCTGAATCAACTACAAAAAAAATGGTGACCACCCGAAATGTACACCTGATTAGTCAATTATTGCAATTTTAAATTGATTCTTGTGCCAACCCTGGTGCATATCAAATATTACTTTTTGCTGAAATATAAAGTACTTGCCATGGTTATCTTGTAAAAAAATATAATTATGTTAGAGCAACTACTTCTAAGAGAAAAATGTAAGTGAAAATTGAGAAATTCGAAAAATGCTCATGTTTGAGTCAAAAAAAATCCATGTGGAAGACAAAATAAAAATTTGATTTTAGTCAAAAAATATAGCTAATATCTTCGTTAATTAGATTTAGAAAAAAAAGTTTTGTTATTTTGCCTATTTTTTGAAATATGATTTTATGAACATGCTACTTTTTACAAATATCGATACAAAATGTTTTATGTTGTAAATTAATAAAAATGGGACGGTAATTGGTCATACGGATATTATTTACTCTTTTCATGTTTAAATAAATCTTTTGACATGGCAATAATTTCATTTGTAAATTTAATGAGGGTAGAAATTCGACAATGCACTGTTACCTGACAGGGATTGTGAATCACTTGCGAATGTTTCTTAATTTAGCTGTGTAGTGAATAACAGATGCCTCCTGACTTGTTAACAAGCTTTATTTGCATGTTACATGGCTAAAATATGAACATAAGTAAACGGTCCATTAATCCTTATCGAAGTTCTATAATAGGAGACAGTATTTATCTAGGAGATAATTAAGTGGTTCAAACTCTTTGTAGTAAGTACTTGTGTTATTAATAGTTGACTGTTCGTTATATATCACTGACAAGAAGAAGTATTCATTTCATTGACATATTTGACAATTCAATTATTTCGACAATGGAGCCTTGTTCAATTGGATTATTTGGAGGCGAAGATTGTCATCAAACGACTTTTTCGAGGTCATCATGGCTCAAAACAATAAATGAAATAAGTGAAACCGACAGAAGTCTTCTTATTAAACGTACAGGTTTTACAATTATAAACACCATATGTCAGTTCCACTACAAAAAGTACATAGATAAATTTTACCCGCGATTTGGCGTTAAATGTTGCGATCCATTGAAAATTCATAAAAAGACTATAACAAAAGCGTTACGGGAAATAAGCTTATCTTTCTGCCAAGCACATGAAGAAATTAACCTTATACCAGGCTTTGCTATGTGTACCCGATGTTTTGATTTGATAAGTAAGTCAACCGCCGCTAAAAATAATTGCATGTCTGTTGAGGAGACAATGCCTGATAGTCTTGATCAACAACCACAATTTGAACTGGAATGTAATGGAATCCAATTAGTAAATGAAGTATGTGGCATTTTAAAGGAACCTCCCGTTACTTCTTTAACCAAAATTCCACTATCACGAAGAAAAAGGAAAATTGATGAAAAAACTACTGAAATAGCAAAGTCAGTACGTCGCAACTTAATGGATGCTTTTGGTGTTGACGAAACTGATCCCGAAAAGACAGAAGAGATAGTAGAGGACGATGATTTTAAATTAGGATCAGAATACCTTAAGCTGATCGAAGAACTTAAGGCGAAATATTTAATTTCCACGAGTTTGGAGGAAAAATACCAAATTTTAACCTTATTACCAACGAATTGGAGTGTTGCTAAAATTCAATCTGAATTTAACTGTAGTCAGTATATCATTAGAAAGGCAAAAAAAATGCGTGAACTGCACGGAGTGCTGCCAAAACATGAAAATAAAACAAGTGGAAATAAAATGTCTGATGAAACTATAAAAGCTGTGACGGACTTTTATGAGGATGATGATGTTAGCAGAATAATGCCAGGTCAAAAAGATTGTTTAACTATCCGAGATAAAGAAGGAAATAAATCCAAACAGCAAAAACGTTTGGTTTTATTGAACTTAAAAGAAATTTTCATAAAATTCAAGGAATGCCATCCAGGAGTAAAGATTGGTTTTTCATCCTTTTGTTCACTACGGCCTAAAAACTGCATACTAGCAGGTGCTACCGGGACACACTCAGTGTGCGTTTGTCTAATGCATCAGAACATAAAATTAATGTTATCGGCTATTAAGACGAAATTAACTTACCAAGACTTATTAAAATGTATTGTGTGCGATATATATAACGAAAATTGCATGCTTTCAAAATGTAAAGATTGTCCAGGGGTTGAAAACGTGGATTCTAAAATAAGTGAAGATATTGAGCTTCTATCTTCCATAACATACTCACAATGGTCATCGACTGATCGATGCCATTTACTTACAGTTATTAAAACAGTAGAAGAATTTGATGAAGATTTAAAGAACCAATTATTAAAAATGAAACATCATCATTATATAACAAAGAAGCAATCTGGATATTTAAAGAATTTAAAAAAAAACTTGCAAAATGACACTGAGTGCATTGTTTTAGGAGATTTCTCGGAAAATTTCACTTTTTTGGTACAAGACGAAGTGCAATCATTTCACTGGACAAATGATCAAGCCACGCTGCATCCATTCGTTATTTACATTAAAAAAGATAACGTTATCCAGTGTAGAACATTTTGTATTATCAGCGATTGTTTAACTCACAACATCGTATCATTTTTCGCTTTCCAAAAGATTTTGCTTGAATGCCTAAAACAAGAATATGACAAATTAGAAATGATACATTATTTTAGTGATGGTACAGCTGCACAATATAAGAACAAGAAGATTTTGTAAACTTGTGTCATCATTACGATGATTTCGGACTAAAAGCAGGGTGGAACTTTTTTGCCACCTCTCACGGCAAATCCCCGTGTGATGGTGCTGGAGGCACGATTAAGCGGTTGGTTAGAAAAGCTAGCCTGCAACGCATCACAGGTAGTGATAACATTTTATCACCTGAAGCTATGTACGAGTTTTGTGTCACTAAAATTCATGGGATCAAGTTCTTTTTCGTCTCAAAATCAGATGTCGAAGTAGCTGAGGTATATCTATCAGAGCGATTTAAAAATACAAGGACCATAAAAAATACACGTTCTTATCATAGCTTCGTTCCCATTTCTCAAAATGAATTAAAAGTGCGACGTTATTCAACTTCAGAAAATTTTGAAGTAGTAAGGGTTTGCAAATAATGTTTTTTTGTATAAATATGCATATAAAGTAAATTTCAATCACCTGGATTTTATTTAATATTTTTCCATTGAATTCATACATATTTAGAAGTTTAAGGTCGTAATGTATTTTAATCTGCTTAAATACAACAAGAGCGAAAATGTATGAGATAAGCATGTTAAAAAAAAAATATTTTAAAAAATAGGCAAAATAACAAAACTTTTTTTTCTAAATCTAATTAACGAAGATATCAGCTATATTTTTTGACTAAAATCAAATTTTTATTTTGTCTTCCACATGGATTTTTTTTGACTCAAACATGAGCATTTTTCGAATTTCTCAATTTTCACTCACATTTTTCTATTAGAAGTAGTTGCTCTAACATAATTATATTTTTTTTACAAGATGAACATGGCAAGTACTTTATATTTCAGCAAAAAGTAATATTTGATATGCACCAGGGTTGGCACAAGAATCAATTTAAAATTGCAATAATTGACTAATCAGGTGTACATTTCGGGTGGTCACCATTTTTTTTTAGTTGATTCAGATACATTTTGTCATACAGTATATTATCCACATTTCTTACCTAATCAAACGAAGTAATAATTATTTCGTTACCTTTTATAGAAAAAAAATTAGGTCTGATTTTGTACAAGCAGGAATTTGACTCCACTGTGAACTGGAAATGGACAAAACTTGGAAAATAAAAGATAAAAAAAAAAACTGGTAGTAGTTCAGTACTTCTGCCACCATGAAGTATATCCTCAATTTTTTTTATTCAAATTAAAAATCATGCGGCACACGCGATTTGTTGAAATCCCATGGAATGACTCTTAGTCAATAGCCAATCAAGCAATTTTTGTATTATTATAGGGCCGAAAACTACAATACTACGAAGAGTACAGCATGCAAGTGAAGAAATGCAGCTTACTCTTAACATGACTCTGCAGGACACGGACAACAACACTCAGATATTCTGCGTCCAAGGAATGTTACACGATAAAAATAGCATAGAGAGCGAAAAGGCTCCGTTAACCTTTATGAAGAGCAGCCCGAAATTAGGTAAGCCTACCTCGTAGTCCCTGTAGATTGTCTTATTCCGTACGTGGGGCTCTGTCTATGGTCCTGAGGCTTAGTGACTCCTGAGCCCTGAGTCTCCGCCTGTTTGACTCTGTTGTCCTGACATACCAGGCGGGAGCCGCGTATGTCACTCTGGACCTGACATAAGCCTTGTACGGAACGGGAGGCTGCTATTAGTACCATCCTCCCGTGCTTAGGCACCGGACGTAGTTTCGCGCGCGCAGTTCTCGTCCTGCTCACCACTTCCTCCACGTGATGCTTCATAGTGAGTCGCCTGTCAATGGTGATCTTGGTATCTTGCCGTTACGTCGAGGATGGATTAAGGTAGAATTCATAATTAGTGGAATTATTTGACAGCACTTTTCATAAATAAATAAATATTATAGGACAATCTTACACAAACCGACCTTGTCCCACAGTAAGCTCAATAAGGCTTGTGTTGTGGGTACTAGACGACGATATATATAATAGATATAGATAAATACTTAAATACATAGAAAACATCCACAACTCAGGAACAAATATCTGTGATAAACACACAAACAAATGCCCTGACCAGGATTCAAAACCCAGGAACCTCCTGCTTCATAGGCAGGGTCACTACCGACTGGGCTAGGAGGCCGTCAACACACATTTACATACATTTGTCAACCGCTTTCAAATTTCAAGCTGTCAAATTACTCAACTGAATTATGAAATTGATGAGAGATTGGCAACTGTCTGATGCTGTACTGACGCAAATCACGAAGAATTTTGCACATTGACACACAATGTTCTATCTTTATCGCAGGCACATAAATACAATATGTCCCGCTCGCACAAAAGCATTGACCGCGCAGAAATAAATAGGAAATAGATAGGAAATGGTGTGTCAATGTACCAAATTCTTCTTGATTTGCGTCCTTACTTTATACACTAGTAGTCCGCCTCGAAATGAGAACTCGTGATTTTCTTGCAAACGAAATGACCAATATAACAAGACCCTAATGATGATTTTTTCCTTCTAGCTCCATAACCCCTTGACCGATCATGCTCATGAACGAACTCTCAAATTGTATTGAGCTCTACTACAACCCCGACCAATTTCATATAGATCAGGAAAACGTTACTAAAGTAATCGCGCTATAACTATTCAAAATCAAAAAGCCATCGAAAAGCACAGACGTCTAGATAGCCAGCTGACGGTTCTGTTATGTCCGAAGTTGTCTGTAAGAACTTCACTTCGCTTACGCTCCGCTCTTTTGAAAATCGCATTTCCGTATTTTTGGCCAAGGTACTAATGCCATCTACCGTTTCATAAACACAGTAGATTTGGTGATTAACGCCGCCAAAAAAACTCAACTCCAAAATCGACAGATGACTCTGCGGCACGGGGAAGGCAATTTTGTAACAGACATTGTCAATCCATGCTTATATCATTGTTGTCTTATACTACAGGTAAAATAAATATAAAAAAAAGAAGCGACTTCACTTAGCCTTCACCTTTCCAAAAGAAAATGCAAGAGCTGCTGTCAAAAATACTCAAATCACAATAGGTGTGCCTATAATAGTTGAAGAGTTCCCTCGATTTCTCCAGGATCCCATCATCAAATCCTGACCTGATGACAATGGGACCAACTCTGTTCACAGAGCTTTCCCGCACAGTCGCAGTGTAAACGATTTTCAAGTTGCCGTACCTACAAGTGCTGTCACTACGGTATTCGATAAAATTCTGTATAAGTACCTACGGTATACGGGAATAATTCACGCCATGTGAACGTAGCCTATCTCCTTCTCTGCTGCTCTTGCATACGTCTTCGAAAGATTGATGCAAATACACATATACCATCGAACGAACGAAATAGGTTATAGCGGACGCGGTTATAGGCCAGGGTTCTATATTTTTTATAAACAACAGACATTTTCGGACGAGTGAAGCGTAAGCAAAGCAAGTTCTTACAAACAACTTCTGGCTAGTGGGACGTCTCGGCATTTCGATGGCTTTTTGTTTTTGAGAGTTTGTTCCGCGACTTCCGCGATAACTTTAGTAACGCTTTTCTGATCTTCATGAAATTTGTTGGGGTTGTAGCAGTGATACATATAATTTGAGAGTTCGTATATGAGCAGCATCGACCAAGGAGTCATGGGTCATGGAGCTAAAGGGTGCGAAAAAAACATCAGAAGGGTCTTGTTATATTGGTCATCTTGTTTGCAAGAATATCGCGAGTTCTGAGTTCGAGGGGGACTATTTAGAATCATTCTTGATAACTAAAAAAACCATCATTGGCCTACAGAAAAACCAATTGTTACTGTGACTCCGGAAGAAAATCGTGTATTCTTTGAAGTCAACACTAATCGGACATTCATTTGCAATGGAACTAAGCCGATCGATGGAAGAAAATTGACGTGGTACATACAAGGTGAGAAAATTTTCCATTGAGCTCAAGCAAGATTAAGATTTTAAAACCAATAGAGTAGGTCGCATGTTTGTGGCAAACAAGCTTATTCTTAAGCCTATGTACGCCTACAACTCCAGATTTAATTAAGGTAAAGAGTTTATAGCTCCCTAGAGAATAAGCTATTAGTATAATTCCCGCTACTCTTGCATGTACCTACATAATGACACGTTTGAGGAACAAGAGTGATGAAAAACTTTTTTTAAACCGGGTGAAGAGGATGCAAAGCCCCATTCTTCTTCTTCTTTAAGTGCCTTCTCCGTCCTGGAGGTTGGCCATCTTATGCCTATACCTATGCCATTCTATCTGAAGTCATGCGAATTATTTTCTCTGTACGGAATTGGTATACTTATATTTAATTTCCTTGGAAAAGACAAACTTTCCACAAAATGTAAACAAAGTGGTATATTTTGTTTGAGAATATCACATATACTTCCAATTACAATTTTAATATGTCGTCAATTGCTTTTCAGGACAGGACTCTAAAATTATTTACGTAGAGACACAAATATGGAATGAAGCAACGAATATTAACACTCTAACATTACATTTGAACGAGACCTATCATCAGAAACAACTATTCTGCGTTCAAGATTTTTATCTGAACTATACAGGTCCTGATGGCGTATTTCATATCGACAGCTATGGACAGAATGCGAAATCTAAGATAATAATATTAAACCAAAAAGGAATGAATGAAAATGAGACAGATGGTAATATGGATAAAGAAGATAGCAAAGCATCAGAAAATGCGGAAGCAGAGATTGGGAAAGCAGAAAGTCAGAATGAGTCGAAAGAAGAAAATAATATGGCCGGAGGTATAGTTTTTTCAAATACGTTCTCAATTTTATTTTCATATTGGGATAAGCTGAGTTTGGATTGAAGCGTAATATACGTTTCCCACTTAACGGGAGAAGTCGACGCGCGTTTTAGGTACAAGCAGTAAAAGAATTTCTACCCAGGGACCGGCCCGCTATCCCTTATAAAGGGTTTTGTATGGGTTTTGCATAAGGCTTAACTTACCATACCCTTTCCCCGACGATACCCTTTCATTTTGCTTTTAAAGCCCTTATATAAAGGCTAACACCGCTATCCCAATACCCTTACGAAACCCTTATCATCCGCTCACCAAACCTTACATATCGCTTATAAGGGTAAGCCTTATATAAGGGCTTCCCTTTTAGCATATCAGCGTGCTAATTAAAAACCGTCTACCTTGTTCATAAAGCACACATTCCTCCGAATCCAATAGTACACGCGGTCGATGTTCGCGCGCTTCCAAATGATCGAAGCCGCTGTAGATGAAATACGGTGCAAATTTCAATGGCAAAATGCTGTGATTTTCTGTTTGTTACTTTGCGCTGGTCGAGCGACTCGAACGCATCGCCACGACGCTTTTTTTTAAGTCTTAGACACGTGCCAATATTATCATTATTTATTATTAGATGTCAAAGCGGAGTGAAAATAAACATCAAGTGTAGTGAATTATTATGTTTAGAATACTTTAGACCTACTTGCTGTATTTATAGTGTATAACTCCGTATGTCAAGCGCGCTTTAATGTCATTTGCCCAATATTACAGGCAACATATTAGGGGGCGTCCATTAAACGCGTCATATTGTATAGGGGGGGGGAGGGTGTCAAGAAAACATCACCAATGATCACCACAGGGGGGAGGGGGGTCTGGACACATATCACGTGTAATTTTTTTGTTCTTTGTGCTATACTGTATTATGGTCAATAAAATAAAAATTATCAACTTTTAAATGAATCAATCTGTCAAAAGCAGAGTAAAATTGCACTAGCACTATGATTGAAAATTATTTTTAATGGCATTTGACATATTATTTTGTAAAGTAGGTTTTTAGGGTACCGTAGCCAAAGTGGCAAAAACGTAACCCTTATAGTTTCGTTATGTCCGTCTGTCCGTCCGTCCGTTATAAAAGATAAAAAGATAAAAGATATTTATTCTTCAATTTAGGCACATTACAATGCACTTATGAACGTCAGAGAGAAAAAGAAAAACTACCACCGGTTCTAACCCTACACCTCTGACCCGAGAAGTATTATTTATGACCGGCAAGAAACTCGGCGGGACTTATTTTTTCAAAACAGTAATACAGTAATATTATATCTTAAAGAAACACAATAATGCGTAGTTCTATAAGAAGACATATCAAAACAGCTTGAGAGACATACAATGTATGTATTGTTTAATTAAAATAAAATAATAATAATAAAATCCAAATCTGATAGGGTGTGTGTGAGTCACATAAGGTGTGTTTTTGTATGCCGCTACTTAGTTTTGTAGTATAATTGCTGAAAAAGATATTTTAAGGAGGGGCACTACTCCATACATGTAATTATTTGTCAAAAAAGTTTTTTTTACCAAATATCGACATGATGCACATCACTCGATAGGTCTTTCGAAAGACTTTTTGTTTTTTTTTATTTAGTGAATATTTTAAGGAAAAATCACCCCGTAAGTCTAAAAAACTTGTGTCCCCTGTCACTTTTGAACCGGAGATCCAAAAAATATGAAATAATTGAGAACATTATCGGTTTAGGAATTATTGAGTTATCTCCTAAAAACTCATTTTATAGGCAGATACGACCTTTTCATATTACTTTTTCGATAGTAGGTACGAAACCGCGCGGTCCGACACGCACTTGGCCGGATTTTTTCAATTAAAGACAATTTTATGTTATATGTAGGTATACATGTAGTTTCATTTTTTTTACCCTTTACGTGTACGTAAGTTACGTAAGTAGGTTCACGTGTTAGACAACTGTACTTACTTTAGTTAGCAAAAAATTACACGTCATATTGGATAGGGGGGAGGGGTCCTGAAAATATCACCAAAGATCACCATGGGGGAGGGGGGGTCTAAAACAAGCCAAAATCGTATGACGCGATTAATGGACGCCCCCTAAGAGTGGTTTCGCACTACGTCCGATCCGAATTCGTGAAAATATGTTCCTAAGTAGCCGTAGAACTATTCTATGGTAATTTACGCACTAGATCCGTCCGATTTCTTTCCGAAATCGGATGATGAAGATCGGATCTGGTGCGTAAATTACCATAGAAATAGTTCCACGGCTACTTAAATTCGGACAATATTTTCACGGGTTCGGATCGGATTCGGATCGGACGTAGTGCGAAACCGCTCTAAGTCTAAATTTAACTATCCTCAAAATCTAATACAGAACCCTGTAATATTAGGCCAGCAATATAGGACCTACACATATATGAGCGACACAGCAAGGTAACAATAAGAAAGCATGGAATGCCATTTCAAAAAACCTATTAGTAATAAGTTTTAAGCAAGGTTTATCAAAACTTATAAATAAGTTTTGATAAACCTTAAATAAAAATTAAGTCTTGAGCGCACTTTAACCCTTTATAGGGCAGCGGTCTCAAAAAAGACCACCTATAACATAATTTTTTTGTATTTTTTTCTTGTACAGAATTTTAAGGACTTGGCGATGAGGCTTGAATTCAGGATTTTTTTCAGTCTTGCCCGTTAAAGGTTTAAACTTATTTTAATAAGTTTAACTATACCTCCCGTACAAGATAACATTAGAAGTGCCTAATATAATCATAATTTGACTTGTACATAATAATACACAAGTCAAAATTCTACATTTGAAGTGTGAATTTTTCATTTTAAGCGAGTTTATACAAATATTTTTTATTTATTAATAAGAATTGAGCTTAATATGTATTAAGTTAAAAACATAAACAAGAATTTAAAATGAATTATTATTGCATTTCATCATACCGTCAGTACAACTTTCATCATAATTTAACTAAGCAAGATGTACGAAGTGGGTATTTCTTTATTATGCCATTCCAGGCTCATTCTGGATGTTGTATATTTACCATTGTTGCTAAATAATTTAAATTATATTAACTAAAACGTGTGTTTTATACTTTTAATTACAATACAAAAATCCTAAATCCAAGCATCTTAACCTACTTGATTTATCGTGGAAAATTAGTAACATTATCACAATAATTTCTAAGCTGAAAACGTTTTTTCCAACTTTTTAAAACTATATAGCAAAACTTTTTAAGAAAACAGTAGTACGTTACCTACCTCCCGCTTAATGAATGTGTATACTTTTTATTACCAGTATAGGCATACTTACACGTCCGAAGTGGCTCAGGCTCAAAATGTCTGTTGACTTTACCATTAACATTTATTGATTACTGATTATTTTATACGGGTTATGTAATTTTTTTTTATAATACTAATTTTTTAAGATGTATTTTCATTTAATAACAAAACTCGGTTGCTAAGCAAAAACAAATTCAGTAATTTTAAATTAATACTTATGCCTTTCGAAATCCCTCTCTCTTGCCTTATTAAATCGAATTTCTGAAATCAAGTAGAACCATGCTCAAAAATTATATTGTAAATTATTTGGCGTCTTTTAATAAGCGGTACATTGACATACTCGAACAATAGGAACTAAACAGGAACGAATCATATATTTTTTGTTCTTATTTTATTTTGTTTCATTTGTATTTCATTTTTATTTCGTTTTTATTTCGTTTTTGTTTCGATTTTATTTCGTTTTTATTTCATTTTTATTTCATTTTTATTTCATTTTTATTTCATTTTTATTTCATTTTTATTTCATTTTTATTTCATTTTTATTTCATTTTTATTTCATTTTTATTTCATTTTTATTTCATTTTTATTTTTATTTCATTTTTATTTTTATTTCATTTTTAGTTCATTTTTAGTTCATTTTTTTTCATTTTTATTTCATTATTGTTATTATTAAAAAAGCTAGTTCCGTTCAGTCGGACAGCTCAACTACGATGCGCGGCAAAAGCAACTGGTAATTGTAGTCGTACGAGTATGTAGTAGGTATGGTAAGCGAATATAATGATTTAACAAACCCTTCCCTCGGTAAGTATTCTCTTTACTTTTCATACACTAGCGTAGATTTAGACTAATTCTGTCTCTTTCACGCAAGGCTCAACTACGACATTAGCATTACTAAAGGGAAAGCTTTATAAAAAGCGCTTAATGATAAGGGTAACCCTTATTAAGGGCTAGCTTTATATTTGGCTAAGTTTTTCGATAAGGGTAAGTCAAATGAATGTGTTAGCAGTTCAAAAGGGAAAGTCTCTCAATGGGTAAGCCGTATATAAGGAACGCCCATTGAAAGGCTTTTATCGCGGAAAGGGTTGTCCGGTCCCTGTCTACCTTCAATACAGCAGTTATGTTGTGATGTCGTCCCGCGCGTCGGAACGGGCGAGACGGCTCACAACTCCGTCGGTCCGTACGGGACCTCGGGTTTTCTCAAAGTAGCTCAGGGATGAGAGGAACACAGGGGGAAGTAGAGAAACACTAATTAACAGTGGTAAATACAGCGGGCTTTTATGCCGGTTTATTTATCTTACCTATGAGTACTTAATCTAACCTATGCTACTGAGCGCGGGACGGGATTCCCAGATAGGGATGTGTAAACGGGCGCGAGGTCCTAGTCTACTCGCGACAACCACGCAGGGTTGTTTGACCCTCGGTACGGAGATCAGGGTCGGTCGGCCGGCGGACGGTAAGGGTGACGGATGAACGGGAAACGGTAGGTACAATTGCTCCTCTACGAACACCGCAACCGCTTTAGACCAGGATACGGGAATCGGGACGGACGGTAGGTACTACAGTGTGCAATTGCTCCTATACGAACACCGCAACCGCTGTATACCAGGATACGGGGGAACAGGCGAGGGGGAAGGGATCAGGACTATGGCGTGCTATTGCTCCTATACGAACACCGCGACTGCCATAGCCTGGGTACAGAAATCCTAGCAGCCGGGCGGCGGCTGCGAGAATCACTGCCACGATGTCTTCTTTGGTGTCGTCCGCTGCTCCTCTTATGATGGGGGCAGGGGTTGGAGTGCCCGCATTGCTGCTATGACTCCTGTGTCATGCCGTATCCCACTGCGGTGGGATGGTCGCTCGTCGTCTTTTTTTTGAGCCTGACTTGGGCTTTATGCTTCTGGAGCGCTAAAGCGGGCGGACTGTTTGGTGGGATGGTTGCCGGGGGAAAATCCAGGACCCTTCCGCGACCTAACGTGACGAGTTTGCTACGCTGGAATGCTCCTACCGAGCTTGCGCTTCCAGCGAGATCAGTTGAAGCGAGTTCAACCTGATCTGGGTGAGTGGGGGGGGATCGAGCTAATGGGGGTTTTGTCGCTGGTTCGCTACTCCTAACCTAGCTGAGAAGACTCCAGCAAGAAACTCAGCTAGGCCCGACGACTGTCGGGGTGACTCTATCCGGTATGCGGCGGTACCGGGTGGATAAGGGACTGAACGTGTCGATGTGGTCGCGACTGTTCCGAGGTGGGCGTCCCCGCCGGCGGGGGCGCCGCAGTGTACATGTGGGGGAGGGCGCACGCACAGCGTTCCATTTCTCATGAATGGCCGCTGTGAGTGCGTCGTCCTGGTCCGTGACATAGTGTCTAGGCCGCCGAACCGAGCGACCCCTAATCAGTGACTTCCGTGTTAAGAGTCCGAGGGGGGGAGGGTTGGGAATGTAGTTCGCAGCCTTCCTAACTAACGGATTCCTACTGTGCGGAGCGTTGTCAAAATAACGCCGGGCAGTCTGCTTAAAGAAACCATAAAGGGAGTCAAGCCCCGCGTCATGGTGCAAACTGAGGGTCGTCTGGTACCACGGGGCCCCAGTCGCCCTACGGAGGAAACGATTCTGAACGACCTGAAGCGGCTCGAGACTTGACATACCCACGTGGGTAAAACCCACCCACCCACTTGAGTATGCCATGATTGGACGAACACAAGTCTTGTAGAGTATCAGCTTATTTCTAAGTGACATTTTACTAAACTTGTTAATCATCGGCCCTAGCCTTCCTAATACGAACAGCGCTCTGTTGCGTACCCTACGGATGTGGCTTTTGAAAGTCATACGACGGTCGAGAGTGACGCCTAGATATTTGACCTCGTTAACCCACGGAATGGGCTGGTCAAAAAGCCGGACCGGAGCCACCTTCGTGCCTGTCGGACCTATGGCAGTAGGGTGGAAGATAATCGCTGCGCTCTTGTCCGGATTGACTTCAATACGCCAAAGACGAAACCATTGACCTAAGCCATTGATTGCCTCTTGGAGGTATTTCCGAACAAGAATGTAGCGATTGTGCGTCGTAAAGAGCGCGGTGTCGTCCGCGAACAACCCTAGTTCGACACGCGGGTGCCTAGGAATATCGTTCGTGAACAACGAATAGAGTGTAGGCGAGAGAACGGAGCCTTGCGGGACTCCTGCCCTAATAGGATGTGGAGGTGAAAGCGTTCCCTCCAGTCGGTAGCAAAAGCTTCTGTCCGTAAGGAAATCTCGTATTATGAGTACGAGTTTGTCCGGCATACCGATCTGATATAACTTGTATATCAACCCGTTATGCCAGACCTTGTCGAAGGCTTTCGCCACGTCAAGAAAGATCGCTCCCGTCTTCAACCCTGTTCGACGCGAGAAGCCGTCCAGCACGTGCTCCGTGATGCGGTGCATCTGTTGGACGCACGAGTGTCCGGCACGAAAGCCGAACTGCTCGTCCGTGATAATTGAATTCTCAGTCGTGAACCTGAGAATCCGAGCGAGGATGATTCGCTCATACAGCTTAGCAAGCGAGCCGAGTAAGCTGATGGGCCTGTAAGAGGCTGGCGAGGCCCGGGGTTTGCCGGGCTTCGCTATTCCGATGACACTGCCACGATGACTGACTGACTGATGTCTTCTAACACTCCCCCTTTCTGGGGGTGTGAGGGTGCTATATCAGAGCTTTCTGCTCTCTTTAGCTGCGTTTGTAGTCGCGAGCCGTGACGACGGCTCGGTCTGTTAATGCCCGAATTAATCGGGTCATTGTCTTATTGTGCCGTTGCTGCGTCACACATTGCTAAAAGCCGCTTTATTTGCTCTTGGGCTGCTTCGAGTGTTGGCCTGTCAGCGGCCGGATCTATGCCGGCCGTCCGTAGAGCCAGCATCAGGGGTTTGAAGGCGCCGGGAGGCGCCGTCTGCTTCATTTCCACTCCTTCTGCAGGGGGCTGCTCCGGAGTGGTATCGGCGTCGGGGATCGGCGCCGTTGTCTTCTCTGCGGGCGCCTGAACGGTGGCGGTGTCGGTGGGCGGCGCCGCCTGCTTCTTTTTCTTCTTCTTGTTGTTTTTCTTTTTCTTTTTCGTGAGCTTGTTGCTGCCGGGCGGGGGTGGCTGCGCGCCCCGTTGTTTGGGGGCGTTGGCCGGCGCCATCAGTGAAGAGTGTGCCGCCTCTTCCACTGTGGGCTGTCTTGCTGGTGCTGGTGTCCCCGCCTCCTTGCCAGTCCTTATGGGGACAGCGTGCGCCTTAGTGCCCGCCTTCCTCCAATGGCGGGCCTCTCGAGTGTAGACTGGACATCTTTTATGGTTTGCAGGGTGCGGCCCCGCGCAGTTGGCGCACGTGCACGGCTGCTCCCTGGGCCTCTGACACTGCTTTGCCTGGTGGTTTCCGGCGCAGCGGACGCATTTCTGCTGCCGGTGGCAGCCTTGAGAGTGGTGGCGGAAGCCCTGGCACCTATGGCACTGGGGCGGGCCGCCCTTCCCTCTCCATGCTTCGAATTTGGACGTCGGGAGGTAGAGGAACCCTCGTACCCCGTAGATTGTCTTGAATTCGCGCGGGGGGCCGGAGAGCTGCAAGAAGTAAATGCAGCCCGGCCGGCCACCCCTGGCGTTAATTTGCTTAATATGAGCTACGGGGTATCCGAGCTCCAAGCACGCTTCCTTAATTTCCTGTAGTGGTGTATCCATGGGCAGCCCTCTGAGTGCCACCTTCATTTGTTTCTCTTCGTCCCTCAGGTAGACGTGCCACTCCATCTCGTGCGCACGATCTGCCCCGAGGGATGCTTCTACTTCGGCAAGGTGGGCGTAGACCGCCCGGTACTCCTCGCCTGATTGTAAACAGCACACCCTGCCCCGTGCTTTTGGTGTGCGGAGAGTACCCCAGCTTCTCCGAGATGTCTTTCAGGGTCTTGCGCCAGTTTGGTAGGCGAGGGACCGTTACAGGCGGGTACCTCTCCTTCTTGACCTGGGCTTGTTGCTGTTGTCCTTCCTCCTTCTCGCGGGGTTTGGCAGCAGAGGCCGCTTTTGCTGCAAACGAGGTTGAAGGCGCGTCTTGTTTCTTCTGCTTCCGCTGCGGTTTGGCGGCTGGCAGTGCGGTGGAGGCTTCCATGTTATCCTCCGCTGGGCGGGGGCGTAGTCTTGGGTCTGAAGGTGGTGTCTTCTTCATGCAGGACCGTTTGGCGGTCCCCGCAGGTGCTTGCGGGCTCTCGCGGGGGCGTTTCACGGCTCTGATGATGTACGGGTGTGCCTCGAGGAACTCCAGGAACGGGGCATCCTCCGGCAGCAGCTCTGTCTCCAGCCCCATCATGTGGCCGGAGAGACGAACGTAGGCGGCCATCCACGCCCTTAGGTCCGCCGACATGTGCTCGGACCCCATCATATGGGAGATTAGAATCGTGTCTGATTCTAGTCTCGCCATAGGGGCCCGCGGCTCGTCAGCAGTCGCAGCGGGCGAAAACAGCCGCAACGTGGGTGTCGGCAGCGTCGGGGGAGATCCCTGCGCTGCGTAGTCGTCTTCTTCGTGTCGCCCTCCTTCCGTAGTGTACCCGCGTGCGGGGGTGGTGGTGCGGGGGGCGTGCGCGTCGCCGGCGGTGTCGTCGGCGAGATTGGGCTCTTCAGTGCCTTTTCTGGTCACACTGGCTTTGAGGCTAGGGTACGGATGGGGTTCCAACCCCAGGAATCTCCATGTAGGGTCCTCCTCCTCATCGTCAGTCGACATTGAAGAGTCTTGCGCTTCTGTTTCTTCGGTGGGTAGGTCGGGATGTTGATTTCTCAACCTACCCCTCCGTTCCGAGTCGTCTTCCATATTAGATGAAAGCTTGTTTTGAAAGCTCTGTGACGTCGTCGCGGTTGGTTAGAGCCAATCTCCGCATTCCTTAGCCCGGGGCATCCGTTTTAGCGGGACCGGGTTCGGGCATACGTTGAAAGGCCAACCTTCCGCGATGCAGCTCCTTGAGACGCAGTCCCCTCCGGCTAGAAGCCGGGCCGCTTTATCTGGCGACTTATTATAAAAATAATAGTCACGAGATGCGCGTGGTGTGTCGATACGTCCGTACAGTAGTAGCTTCGGTGCGGGTCCACTGCCACGATGCTCGGCGCGCACGCCTTATATACGGATCGGAGCGCGGGGTCGCGCGGGGGGGCGGTTGGCTTCAGTCGGCCGGCGGCCACGATGCGGTGCGCTCGCTGCGGCGCTCCGTCGCAGCGTGTGTAGCTCATTTGTGTGGGCGCTCATGGCGCTGCATCACAATGTTTCATATTCCCGTGCGGAGCTGTAATTCAAACATGGAGCGTAACTCTCCTTACATGGAAGGATAAATTTCCTTAAGTTCTAGTAAAACGCGCGCCGACTCTGCCTGTTCAGTGGGAAACGTATATTAGTAACACGATCGGCGTGTGACTTCTAATCCGAAGGACGAGGGTTCGAATCCTGGCTCGTAAATTATATCACAGATTTACTCGCAACTTATTTATACAAAATATCATTCGATATTCAAATAGTTTTCGGTGAAGGAATACATCGTAATAAAACTGGACCTAATACCAAGCCTAGGTATCTCAACAGCAGCCTCCGTAAAAACTAGTGCCTACGCTTATTTAAGGGATTAGGTTATCGACTGGACCTCAGGCTTGACTTTGACCGTGGCTAAAAACGGGGACTAACTCAAGGAGTATTGATTGGGATTAACACAGTTTCCTCAGGATGTTTTCTCGCCGCAAAGCATTTAATAGCAAGTTTCCTTTTGAACTACCTGTCTCTGTCTTCATGCATGCTCCGTTTCACAGGCCTCCAGGGTGAAGCACCAGCATCTCCTTTAGTCTACGCAATACCAATTGTTGTGTTCGCGTTGTTGCTCATCGCGGCGACTTCGTGGTTCTTGTGTCGCCGACGCACGTCGACACCAGAAAAAATCGAGGAGGAGTGCGTTTATGTACGTTTGAGCACCTCTTTTCTAAAGTCATTGTTTAACTCGCTATTTTGTCCTGTCCATCGCCCATTCTCGCCATTCTTTAAAATTGTTGTCTGTTTTTGGTATTGGAAAGAGGGGAAAGCCTTTGCCCAGCAGTGGGACGTATTATCAGGCTATTAAATAGTAGTTTATGTTTCATAATAAGATCACACGAGTGTTTAAGGCCTAATTACGTACAGTTGCATACACTGCTTTATCTACACAGATATTATAAATCCTAAATGAAGTGTTTGGAAACCATTAGAATGACCGCCATTGCACCGCCATGACCAACTCGATTGTGCCGGCGGTCGGGCGAGCGCTTGCCGGCGGTCGGGGAGGGCAGATTTTCATTACGTTACCGTATATACTGATGTTACGTTACTGGTTGCAATAATGGTGGTAATTACATACGGTTTCCAAACGCGGAATAGAGGATTTATGATATTGGTGTAGATAAAAATATTTAAATCACAGTGTCTCATAGTAGAATTAAACAAGGTATCGCCATCACTACGTCACAAAAGGCACTTTGATTCAAACTTGGAATTTTGGGAAAAAACTAAATTAGTGGCTTAGTGGATTCTGCATACTCTGTAGATCTAGTGAACGTGGCCCTGCACTCCGCAAAGTGGTCACTAGTTTAGTTAAAATTACCGGTTAATATCAAGCATACCTAAGTAATGGTTTGTTAATCATTACGGGCGATCGGGAGCTAGAAATCGTCCAGTGTTTTGAACATGTGCAGCGGAAGACAGGTCCAGCAGACACATCCGCCACACATTAACGGATTTGTCTGTTAGACACATCCCTCAAACAGATCCAACGGACAGATCTTTGCACAATGAACTTTGTTTGGAATTTCATTTCTTAGGGTCAAAGCAAACGTCTGGTTTTATTGTCAGGTTGCCGGATACGGTTACCGAATCAGGTCACCTGGAGGCGCATGTCTCATAAACTCTGTCCGGAAAAAGAAGTGTCGTAGTATTTAGGGGCGCGTAGAATATATTATGCTGACAACACTGTATAGTTCGACACTAAAGATCTTGATACTTGAGTATATTTAAATTAGTAATCATGTTCAGCATTTTTGTCACTGACCTACAAACCACCATTGAGTCCAACTTTAGCTTCTTCGCAGATGACTCCAAGCTCTTTGTGAACCCACTTATAGACCACAATCACCACAGCAAACTACAATCAGACCTGAATAGAATTAGAGACTGGTGCCTGGAGTGGTTTATAAACCTCAATGAAACAAAATGCACAGTCCTTCACATGCACAAGAAATGAAAAAGAACCCAAGGTTGTCATACGCTTTAAATAACACACAGCTGGCAGCAGTTACCACCCAACAAGATCTGGGAGTCCTAATATCCAATGACCTCAAGTGGGAACCCCACATTTCGCAAATGGTGAAAAAAGCATACTCCATTATCTACATAATTAGAAGAGCCTTTCGCATCCTTACTCCTGAAACAATGCTAAAGATCTAAAAAACGTATATAAGACCTATCCTGGAATATGGCTTTATAATATGGAATCCATACTTCAAAAAAGACATTGAAATGATTGAACGAGTGCAGCGCAAATTCACCAAAATTCCCGTACAGCTAAAGGCACTATCATATGAGGATAGATTAAAAAAGCTTAGACATAACAACACTGCAAAAGAGGCGCCAACGTGGAGACATGATTGAGACTTTTAAAATAATAAACGGCTATTACTTACAACTGTCCAGAACTGACCGATTTGTTCACTCGACATCTAAACACGCGCACAAGAGGACATAACTTTAAACTAACAACAACAATACATACTTAATACAAATATCGGCAAAAACTTTATTGCGAACCGAATTGGCTACTTTCCTGGGTAAAAAAAATATAATTCTATTTAGTCCGTCAGTTAGATTATCAAAAAATATTGGACACGTATTTTTTATTTTGTCAATCAAACAAAAATTGGTGAAGATATAGCCCGTTAAAGTTCCGCGTGACGTCACATTATACTAAAAATTGTACTGAAATGTGACGTCACGCGGAACTTTAACGGGCTATATCTTCACCAATTTTTGTTTGATTGACAAAATAAAAAATACGTGTCCAATATTTTTTGATAATCTAACTGACGGACTAAATATATTTTTTTAGGAAAGTAGCCAATTGTGAATACTTGGAACAAGTTACCCTCCCAAGTTGTAAACTCCAACAGTGTTAATCAGTTGAAAAATAGACTCGACAAACTATCTAAAGTTATGAATTAGTGCTTAGTGAACTTTGATTTAGACTTATCAGCGCGAGCTGCCTGTCTAAAACGATATAATAATAAGGCGAGCTGACGGTGAGTGACGACACCGCGGACCCCTAACCTCCAGAGGGCCCTTTCCATCTGGCCCTCGCCTCGCCTTAACTGGCCGGCCAGAGTGGAGTTGCGGGACCTATGCTCCAGGTTGGAAGTGTAAAATATCCAGTCCATCCTACATTCAAATCAATAGCCTATGACTTTAGTTCCCATCGCAGCACAAAAGTGCTGCACTCCAATAGTCTTTACACCTGGCAGGGACCATCTCTGGGTGTATCATATTGTGCGTTCGGAGAGGGTATCTGCCATGTGTATCCCTCACTTTTTAACCGACTTCAAGATTTGAAAAGAGGAGGTTCTCAATTCGGCGTGTATGTTTTTTTTTTATGTTTGTTACTCCATAACTCCGTCATGTCTGAACCGATTTTGAAAATTCTTTTTTTGATTGTAAGTATATATATACAGATTGGTCCCGTTTTTGTCAAAACGCAGTTCTGATGATGGGATCCATGAGGAATCGAGGGAACCCCTCAGATCTTAAAGGCATACATATAGTGATTTTTATATTTTTATCAACAAAACCATCATTTTCATTCAAAACAGTGACATTTGATGAAGTAGAACTGCTGATGATGATCAGAACGGAACTCTTCAACGACGCATAGTTCACGTTTGGCGATTCGTCCTCTTCGCTGTGTTTGTTTAGCAAGTTTAATTGTCAGAACAAATGTTCGTCAAGCTCAAGTTCTGATGATGGGATCCATGAAGAATCGAGGGAACTCCTCAAATCTTAAGGGCTTACACATAGTGATTTTTGTATTTTTATCAACAAATCAAGCATTTTCATTCAAAAGAGTGACATTTGATGAAGTGGAACTGCTGATGATGAACAGAACGGAACTCTTCAACGACGCATAGTTCATGTTTGGCGATTCTTCCTCTTCGCTATGTTTGTTAAGCAAGTTAGATTGTCAGGACCAATTTTCGTCAAGCTCAAGTTCTGATGATGAGTTCCACGAGGAATCGAGGGAATTCCTCAAATCTTAAAGGCATACATAAAGTGACTTTTGTATTTTTATCAACAAATCAAGCATTTTCATTCAAAAGAGTGACATTTGATTAAGTGGAACTGCTGATGATAATCAGAACGGAACTCTTCAACGACGCATAGTTCACGTTTGGCGATTTGTCCTCTCCGCTGCGTTTTTTAAGCAAGTTATTTCATTGTATGGAATCTAAGTGCACCATCTACAATAATCCTTCACCGGCTATCCCCATTGAAGTCGGTTTTTTTTTCTTAAAAATTATAGATTATATTGTTTTAAAGGGCCTATGCGCTGTTGACTTCGGCTCCACGCATGCCTTCCAAAGGTCCGGGACCCCATGGTCCCGAGATATGGTGAAAACAAACACATAATAATAATAATAATCCGCCTTGAACTGAGAACTCGCGATTTGCTTGCAAACAAGTTGACCAATATAACAAGACCCTACTGAAGATTTTATTTTGCCTTCTAGCTCCACAACCCCTTCACGGATCCTGCTTATATATGAACTCTCAAATTATATATTATGTATCTCTGCTACAATTTCAACAAATTTCATAAATATCAGAAAAACGTTACTAAAGTTATCGCGGAACAAACCCTCAAAATCAAAAAGCCATCGAAATGCCGAGAGTCCGAGACGTCCCAGTAGCCGAAGTTGTTTGTAAGAACTTCACTTCGCTTACGCTCCGCTCGTTCGAAAATGAAAATATTAGTTCCCTTTTCTGCTACGACACTTTTCTTTCTGGACAGACTACAAAATACCAGAGACCCGCACACACACGGATCTACACGTACGGTTTCAAAACCTAACGTTTAGTCAAAATACGTCAACCGGACGTGTGAGTGTGTCATCGGGAAACGAGTCAGGCAACCGGACCGGGTCGTGGACATTTGCTTGGAGCCTTATGTGTTTGTAAAGTTTCGTTTGTTTAAACTGTTTCAGGCCACGCCAAACGTGTCGTATGTGACACTGGACCTCAAGAATTCGACCACAGAGTGCGCCTCATCAATGGCTCAGGACAAGACTCCATACGCGGAAATCGTCGGAATTTTTAGACCCGACTATCATCAAAGAACATGAGATTTAACGTTTTGAACGGCCAAAAGGTGTCATATAGTCGTGTCCACAGCGCCATGGACACCTACAGAATTTAATAAAATACCGGCGATCCGTTTAAGGGCAAAATTGGTATAGTATTGTAACTAAGACAAAATATGAGAAAAAAATTTTGTGTCGCGAAAAAAATTTTTTTTTTGTATGGGTCCCGACGTTCATCCGGTCAACCCTCCAAACAAAACCAATAATTTTTTTCGCGGGAAAAATTTATTTGCTTAGTTTTTCGTAATCAGAATACGTATAATTGGTATAAATTATGCCCTTAAACGGTGCATCAGCATTTTTGTTACTGCTTGGATAATGCGTTATGGCACTTATAATGGCGTACCTGTCAGAGTAACCTTCAAGCGAAGAGAATGTATAAATAGAGGAACAGTCTAAGTGAATTCAACATACTGTGTAAATACACGATGTCGGTTTGTCAATAAACTATGAAAAAAAAACCGGCCAAGTGCGTGTCGGACCACGCATAGGAAAGTTCCGTACCTTCAATGTAATAAGAACGAAACTAATACCAAAAGGTCGTATCTGATGCCTATGGAAGAAGTTTTTTGGAGATAACTCAAAAATGGCTGAACCGATAATGTTCAAAATAATTTTCGTAGAAAGTATATGATAAGGTACATCGCCTCAAATTTTTTCATATTTTTTGGACTTACGGTTCAAAAGTTACAGGGGGGGGGACACAATTTTTCTGACTTTCGAAGCGATTATTTCAGAAAATATTCACTTAATCACAAAATTGTTAAAGAAACCTCAATGTTATTAAAATGGCTGTGACATACGGACGGACGGACAGACAGACAGACAGACAGACATGACGAATCCATAAGGGTTCCGTTTTTTGCCATTTGGCTACGGAACCCTAAAAAGTGTATATTCGTTCGCCATACATGAGAACAAATTATCAGCCAAAGGTCGTGGCCCACGAGCACCAATGTATGCATAACAACTATGTAAACTGTGCCTGCCAGCACCTTGAACTCGTCACTGAACATACTTGGGTCTCAAGATGACTACAAGTTCAACTGGGGCCCACACAATAGACAATGTTTGCAACAAATTGAGATCAATCTTGGCTAAACTAAGTAGGTATTTTAAAACACAAGTTACCTTATAAAACTGTTAGACTCTGTGATTAACTATGGCTTATCAAGTTTTGGCAGAACGTATAAGTCGATAAACGAGAGGTTTATCGGAAGTCGATAAACGAGAAGTTCCCATGACAGTTCAAAAGTACTAAGTACTTCTGCTTATAACGCTGAAACGACAACCTAGATCGTACGTAGGTACGTGCGTGCAAACTTTTGAATTGTTACTTAAAAAAATGTTTAAAGGGTTAAACCAAATGTTGGCGAAATCTAGTGACAGGTACAACTTATTCTAGCACCATTTGGCCAAATCGTTGACCGTAGCCTGTAGACCTGTAGCCACAGAGGTCATCTTTAGATTTAGATTACTTTATTGTGTGGTTTATTTGATAAGTATTAGTTTAGTGATAGTAAGTCATATATGCATTTTTTAAAGTTTATAATTAAATGTATTACACATCACATAATAAAATCAATCTTAATTTTGATATGTAAGGACTTTGTGTTTTAGTGGATAATGCCAAAGAGAATGTATAAATAGAGACCCACAGTCTAAGAAATTTTTGTGCCACCAGTAGTACCACTTTTATGATGAAAACGTCTAATGGGCTTCCAAGTCTGAAGCGCCATCTGAACGAGAGCAACCCAAAGATACCCAATATGTAGGGGAAAATTACATCTGCGCTGGAGCGCCGTCTAGTAACGAGTAGCGCTACTACGGTACGCTCCTATTTTTTTCTCCTAAATTTTGGGTATCTTTGGGTTTCTCACGTACAGATGATGCTTCAGACTTGAAGCCTTAAAAGTTGCTATCTATATAGTTTCTGATCTAGACAGCCACAGTCTAAGAACTTTTTGAACGCGCCATCCGAACGAGAGCAACCCAAAGATACCCAAAATGTACGAGGAAATGGTATCTGCATTGCAGCGCCATTTAACAACGAGTAGCGTTACTATTACTACGGTACGCGGTAGACTGTCGAGCTCCACTAAATATATACTCTCTGTTAAAAGTGTTTTGGTCTTTATAAATTTTATAATAGCGCCACCTAGTGCCAAGTAGCGTAACCACAAATGTCTTGTTTTTTATTAAAAATCTAGATGGCAGTACTGTACGTAAGCGTATTTTTCAGGTAGAAAACATCCGTCATATCAAACAGCCATATTAACATCATATTAATCTACTATTACTATTTCTTGATCGATTAAGTTAAAATTTACTATAATAAAAAATGCAGAACTATTTATGTTGCAAGTATTTAAATAAAATCTTATTAAATATTTCGGACAACTTTTTTAAATAGTAAAACACAGCTCCTGTCGTGTTGTCAGCTGTCACAAATATGTCAAATCAAAATTGGCCAATCTACGTGATGATTCCACTCAAAGTATAACGAAATATACTGTTATTTCTGTATAACTAGTGGGCTAAGCCATGAACTATAAACACTAAATAAGAATTTAAACTCGATTCCTTTCAGAACAAATCTTAGTGTCACCACTTTAGCTATTAAAATTAAAGTTTTTGAACTAGCCAATATGGACGGAACTTGGGTCCTTATTTTGCTTGCTCTGGTGATGTTAGTGGGGTCCTATGTGGCTGGTAGTATACCATTAAACGTGACAATGTCTGAGGTATGTATTCCATGTATTTTAGTTCTGTTTTTGGTCCGCAATCAGTGAAATTAGAGGCCCTGTTTCTTGGCTCTTTCAAAATCTGTTACTTGCCTATTTGTTGTTGTCACACTCTACTGACTTGATATTGGCAATGATTTCATAACTAAATAGTTGAACGTATTTCCATATTGTATTTCAGCTGTGTAATGTAGAGTTATCCTTCTAATATTTATGTATTTATTCATACTTTTATCCAAATGCATGACTTCAAATAAAAGTTTACAATCGGAAGAAAATTGATTATATTTTTACCGTTAAATCAGTTTAATTTGGTTCTATATTGTAAGCTGCGAATGCTGATAAGCATATTTACCTAAAATCAACATAGGGGGCGTCCATTAATCGCGTCATACGTTTTTGGCTTGTTTTAGACCCCCCCCTCCCCCATGGTGATCTTTGGTGATATTTTCAGGACCCCTCCCCCCCTGTCCAATATGACGTGTAATTTTTTGCTAACTAAAGTTAGTACAGTTTTCTAAACACGTGAACCTACTTACGTAACGTAAGTACACGGAAAGGGTAAAAAAATGAAACTACATGTATACATATAAAATAAAATAATCTTTAATAGAAAAAAAACCGGCCAAGTGCGTGTCGGACCACGCCGTTTTCCTACCTACTATCGAAAAAGTAATATCAAAAGATCGTATCTGCGTATGAAATGAGTTTTTAGGAGATAACTCAATAATTCCTAAACCGATAATGTTCTTAATTTTTTTCATATTTTTTGGATCTCCGGTTCAAAAGTGACAGGGGACACAAGTTTTTTAGACTTACGGGGTGATTTTTCCTTAAAATATTCACTAAATTAAAAAAAAAACAAAAAGTCCTCAATGTTATTTTGAAAGACCTATTGAGTGATGTGTATCATGTCGATATTTGGTAAAAAAATTTTTTTTTGACAAATAATTACATGTATGGAGTAGTGCCCCTCCTTAAAATAGGTTTTTCAGCAATTTTACTACAAAACTAAGTAGCGGCATACAAAAACACACCTTATATTTAAATATTTATTAAGATACGTTTTATAGTTTCCGAGTAAATTAGCTGTGACATACGGACGGACGGACGGACGGACAGACGGACATAACGAAACTATAAGGGTTACGTTTTTGCCACTTTGGCTACGGAAGTACGGAACCCTAAAAACCTACTTCACAAAATGATATATCAAATGCCATTACAAATTATTTACAATCATAGTGCTAGTGCAATTTTACTCTACTTTTGACAGATTGATTCATTTAAAAGTTGATAAAAGAACAAAAAAATTACACGTGATATGTGTCCAGACCCCCCTCACCCCTGTGGTGATCATTGGTGATTTTTTCTTGACCCCTCCCCCCCATATACAATATGACGCGATTAATGGACGCCCCCATACAGTAAAATTCGCGACCCAGGCAAAAACGCGTCTTAAGCTTGAAAGCGTTTTATGCCATCGTATTAAACGGGTTCTACTGTATTTTAAAACCAAAGATTTAAAAAGTTAATTTGGGTCTCCTTTTGATTTCACAACAATTCATGGTTAGATTCAATTGTATAATTATAAAAATGTTTGTGACAGGATATTAGTAATTTAACGGCTTACAATGCCAGTGAAATCTGCTTAAGGCTAATAGGTATAAGGTGGGTCCAGACCGAATGAGCTGCCTTGCGAAGAAATTGCTGTGCGTAGCAGCTCGGCCAGTTTAGACATGCTTCAGCTGAGGCAAATGCATGTGCAGCCTCTATGCTTTGGGCTAGGCCAGTGCCGGATTAAGACCATTTGATGCCCTAAGCAATCCACGCCTGTGGTGCCCCCCTCCCTCCTATCCATGAGCAATTTAATATCGGTGTAAGTATTTAGGTATGTAGGTTTTCCTGTTTCTGGTGCCCCCCAAGACGTGATGCCCTAAGCAATTGCTTAGTTTGCTTATGGGTTAATCCGGCACTGGGCTAGGCACATCTACACTGGCCGAGCTTCACGTGGCAATTTCCTTCCAAGACGGCTTGTTTGGTGGGAACCCGCCAATATGCTTGAGATAAAGTACTTTTATTATCTTACATAGTACTTTAAGTATCTTTTATTTTTGTTACACAGCTAACCTGTGTGTAGTATTATCAATGTCATGACTCTACTGTACATTTTATAAGCAATATTAGGTATTGCTGAACATTATTCCTCATTTCGTAGTATAGTTCAGTTTTAAAATATAGATGTAATAATATTGAACAAAATATATGTATGCAACTTTATTTTTACAGGCTTAGGATTGTGTACACGTATTTATGTCCAATTAATCTCATCAATATTTTAGTAACTCAACTGAAGCGCTGGTGGCCTGGCGGTAAGATGGACGTTCAATCTGGGGGTCTCTGGTTCAAACCAGGGCTCCTACCACTGAGTCTTTCGGAACTTATGTACGAAATATCATTTGATATTTACCAGTCGCTTTTAGATGAAGCAAAACATCGTGAGGAAACCGGATCTAATCCCAACAAGGTCTAGTTTCCCCTCCGGGTTGGAAGGTTAATTGGCAGTCGCTTTCGAAAAACTAGTGCCGACGCTATTTCCTGCGATTAGGTTGCCGAACGGACCCAGGCTCGATAGGGCCGTGGCAAAAAGCCGGGACAAACGCTAGGAGGATGATGATGATTTCAGAATTCAACTGTACTTATGTATTTAACGCAATCTTCAAATGTTATTGAATATGCCACCTTGCAACTTAAATTTGACCTACTTCCTTGTATCTGTTAAGCAAAAATTTTGCATACACTTGACGAAAAATAATGTTGTGATAGTATTACCCTTAAATAGATTAACCAAAGTAGATATTCGGTAATAATAATGCAACCTTCTTTGTACATGAAGAGTAAATTGTACCTCTTCTTTCCATCCTCTTAGACTTCGGTTCTGGGCGTTTTGGGTTACCTATTATAAAGCAAAAGAAAATTAATTAAAATAAACCGGCCAAGTGCGTGTCGGACCACGCATAATGGAGGGTTCCGTACCTTCAATGGAATATGAACCAAACCAATACCAAAAGGTCGTATCTGTTGCCTTTGGAACAAGTTTTTTGGAGATAACTCAAAAATTACTGAACCGATAATGTTCAGAATAATTTTCGTAGAAAGTATGTGATGAGGCGCATCTTCTCAAATTGTTTCATATTTTTTGAGCTTACGGTTCAAAAGTAACAGGGGGGGACACACAATTTTTCTGACTTTCGAAGCGATTATTTCTGAAACTATTCACTTAATCACAAAATGTTCAAAGAAACCTCGGTGTTATTTTAAAAAACCTATCGATTGATGTGTTACATGTTAATATTTGGTAATTTTTTTTATTTTTATTTAGTTACATATGTATGGAGCGCCCACCTAAATTTTTTTTTTTTTAATTTAACTACATAATTAAGTAGCGGCATACAAAATACACCTTATGTGTAAATTTTATTCAGATACGTCGTATAGTTTCCGAGTAAAATGGCTGTAACATACGGACGGACAGACAGACAGACATGACGAATCCATAAGGGTTCCGTTTTTTTGCCATTTGGCTACGGAATCCTAAAAATATCTCATGGGAAATTAAAACGAAGTGCAAAATTCTTCAACTTATTACGCATTAGGCGGGTCCACACAGGCCGAGCAGCCTCGCGAAGAAATTGTCGCGCGAAGCAGCTCGGACAATGTAATGTAGTCCTTGGCCGGCAAATGTGCTGGCCTCGGCCGAGGCGCGTCGACACTGCCCGAGCTGTTTTGAACGGCAATTTCCTCGCGAGGTTACTTAGCCTGTGGAGAACCGCCTATTTATAAAATAAAATAAAAAACTAAACCACCAATCGGGAAGGCTGGTGAAAACTTATTGTAGAGGGCGCTCTCCCATATTCCATACGACGAAAGAATGATGCAAAAGATGAATGGCCCTTAACAATGTACGGAAACTATATCAGTCAGGCTTTCGCATAGGCAAAACAATTCTTCCCTGTAGGTTTCGAGAGTATTTTCATTTTAAAGTATTTCGGAAACCTGTGAATTTCCCTTGGTAGACCGTAAGCCAGGAACAAATTTGATGACCAATCGCGTCCCGTTCGATAACTCGTGTATAGTGATTGAGGGCGGCGTGTAATGACGCCTCGTGAGCGTCAGCAGCCGCTCCGTCGGTGGGTTGAGGAACGGTAGCGGCAGCGATACAGCCGGATGACGATTTTTTATGCTTTTTATAGCTTATAATCTATCGTCTGATAAAGTTTCAATCGGGACGCGATGACTAAATTTAATATTTTTTACGTGTTTTGGAGGCTGCCGCTCCTCAACCCATTGAAGGAGCGGCGGCTGACGCTCACGAGGCTTCATTACATGTCTGCCTAAATCACTATACGAGTTATCGAACGGGACGCGACGACTGACGGAATTTGCGCCTGGTTTACGGTCCATGGGGACAAATTTGAGGCGAAACAATGAGTCATTTTCTGTAAAATAAATAAAAACGACTTCGCGCCATACAAATTTAGCTTTTTAAAGAACCATTGTTGGAAATATGATTGTGATAGTTGCCTTCCCATTTACAAGCTTCTATTTTACTTGCTATGTTTGGCTTAAAACCTTGAAGTTTAATTGGTCCTACTTGCAGTTGGATTGACTTGCAATTTGGTAATGGATATTTGGTAATGGTGAGATGGCAAGTTGGCAACACTATTTTTTTTAACTATGTCATTGTGTTGACTAAATCTCGAGAATGACGAGTTGAGTGACGAGAATGGATCGGATAAGAAATGAATATATAAGAGGAACCCTTAAAGTCGCACCCATAACTGACAAATTAAGGTCTAATCGCCCAGCGCGGTACGGGCATGTTATGCGGAGGGATGAAAAGTCATGTTACGAGAAAGGTATTGAGAATGAATGTGGAGGGATGTAGGAGAAGAGGCAAACCTAGGAAAAGGTGGATGGATTGTGTGAGAGATATGAAAAGAAAGGATGTGAGTGATGATGACGGGTGACAGAGATGTGTGGAAGAAAAAGACATGCTGCGCCGACCCCAAGTAAATGCGACAAGGGCAAGAAGATGATGTGTTGACTAAAGCTCATTTTTACAGGACAAACTTAAAAAAGTAACGGTCTTCGGAGCAGGCCTACTCGTAGGAACAGCTCTGGCGGTGATCATCCCAGAAGGCGTCCGGTCACTGTTCAGCGAACGATCAGCTCCGACGGTGGTCACCAAGGACTTTACAGCCCAGCCACCGACGCATGATGATGATTTGCACCATGTCATTGGGATCACGCTGGTTCTTGGTAAGATTTATTATACTAGCTGTCCGCCTTGAACTCCTTGCAAACAAGTTTACCAATATCCACAATTCCACAGTCACACACACACACACACAGTCACACACACACACACACACACACACACACACACACACACACACACACACACACACACACACACACACACACGCACGCACGCACGCACGCACGCACGCACACACACACACACACACACACACACACACACACACACACACACACACACACACGCACACACACACACACACACACACACACAACACACACAGTCAAACCGTGAAAACTGTTTTTGTGGGACCCTTTATTTGTGTAAGCTGTATCTTTCTCAAGTTAATAAATAAATAATAATAATATAACAAGACCCTTATGATGATTTTTTGGCGCCTTCTAGCTCCATGACCCCTTAATTGATCCTGCTCATATACAAACTCTCAAATTATACGTATCCCTGCTACAACCCCAACAAATTTCATGAAGATCAGAAAAGCGTTACTAAAGTTATCGCGGAACAAACTCTCAAAATCAAAAAGCCATCGAAATGCCGAGACGTCCCACTAGCCAGAAATTGTTTGTTAGAACTTGCTTCGCTTACGCTCCGCTCGTTCGATTATATAGTTTGTCCAGAAAGAGAAGTGTCGTGGTTTATACGGGAGCTTGTACATTCTACGACACTTCTCTTTCCGGACAGACTCTGCTTAAATATTTTTATGGTGTCAATCCTTTTTTTCTCCCCGTAATCTTGAGTTATAATCATATGTGTTGTTTTTTTCCATATGACAATTTGGAATAAAAGAATCTGTTTGCCTGACAACCACCACCAGGCTACCAGATTCTTTTCTCTCTCGCCGAATTTCAATCCAGAAGTCTAGGGTTCAAACCCGGACTCGTGACACTGAGTTGTTCATAGCTTATTATTTTATTTATTTATTTTTCTTTATTGAGGAAAACAAACAGCATATAACATACATAAAGTTAATACAAATAGGTAGATCATAAGCCAGCAAAGTTTTCACTAATATGTTAGTACTTAAGGTAAATATGCACACAGTGTAAAACAATGAAATAAAGATGTTATTAAATTAATATAAAGAGTATAAAACCTAAAATATAATTTAGATCAGTGTCTGAATCTCTCACGACAGTTTACGAGTAAGTAGCAGATATTGACATAATTTTTAACAGATAGATTAGATATAAGATTTATAAAAGTTACAATAATGCATGCAGAAACAGTCGCAACCTAACTATAAAGTTGTTCTCACTGCGGTTACATAACTACTGTAATTTTGATGAAAGATGTCGGTATGGTTATATATACTGTTATGAGTGGAACAAGCTCTTACAACAAATCGATTTTTTGAATATTTATTACTACAAAATTTAACGGCGAATGTGTTTGAAATATCGTTATTATCGTATTCGCCTCCCAATTAGACCTAAACCTTATCCCTTGTTAAGAAGGTCAGACGGCAGTTTCTTTCGTAAAAACTAGTGCCTATTCTTAGGATTAGTTTGGCGAGCGGAACCTAGGTTCAACTACGCCGTGGCAAAAGGCCTAGACAAACGCCAAGGATAATAATGACAGTTTGCAGTTAATTCCAATTATTTTTTTGGTTATTTTATTTTTTATCCCACGACGCTTCATACTGCCCGCCTGATAGTCTACCGCCTACCTATGCCTATGGACGCCTATGGCAAAGGACGCCTGAAACTCCAGAGTTGTCACATGCACGTTGCCCGTCGTCAACTCACTGCGTCCTCTTTGAGCCCTCTGGCAACCTTACTCACCAGCAGGAACACAACACTGTCGGGTAGTGCTATTTGGCTGTGGTTTTCTGTAAGGTAGAGGTACTTCCGCAGTCGGGCTCTGTTCCAGATTTATGCGAGATGACATTCGCTGTGCTGTGTCCTACCACACATAGCGAGACGACATTCGCAGTACCCATACCTCTCTTTTGGGCGTAGTTTAAGGACATACCCAGGTCCGGACGTAGTTTAAGGACATTCCCGGGTTAAGGGTTAAGGGTAGACCTACAAACTAATAACTTAGCACATTGTTACAGGTTTCATCTTCATGCTACTGGTGGACCAGATATCGTCACGCTACAACGATTCAGGGAACCATCAGGAAAGGAACATGACTGCTACTGTGGGCCTTGTGGTACACGCTGCCGGTAAGTAGCCTATGGATGCAACTCCAGAGATTTACATTTTACCTGTACAATCCTTATTAAAATTCCATACTGTAGTCAAGTTAAGCATTTTTTGTAAATTCACAAGAGTCCGCCACCATGGATCAAACCAAACGCGGGACGCTGATTGGCTGGTCGTTGCTACCCGTCTTATGAATTCGACAAAAAAAATAATGCTTCTCGGTCCGTTTCGCCCTGCGATCCAATTCGCCTTGGTCTACCCTATTTTTACGGGCCAAACACAAAATTTGGTCGGACTTCGTTGGACCGAATTCGACCTTCTAACCTTACATCCAGCCTCACTGTTGAGACTGATTTTTTCCGCGATTTGAGTGTTATGCCTACCTAAAATAATTTGAAACAAAAAAGGACCGACTTCAATTAGCCCCCTTTCCAAAAGCAAATGCCCGTGCTACTGTAAAAAATACTGAAACTACAGTTGTGCCTATAATATTGGTAGAGTTCCCTCGAATCCCATCGTCAGATCCTGACCTGGTGACAATGGGACCAACTGTCAAGAATACTCTTTCAAAATATGAAAAGAATTTTCCAAATCGGTCCAGCCGTCTCCGAATAATCGGTGAACATACATAAAAAAAAAAAACAAAACTCCCAACGAATTGAATCTCCTCTCCTTCGAAATCTTGAAATCGGTTGAAAATAATTTTGGTATATCGGAGCACCCTTGCGATTTTCATACAAAACTCGAAAGTTCAGACCGGCGTTTCTATCTTTTTGAAGTTATTTTATCAATTAATTCAAATTGAACAGGCATGTTTTGTTGAAGTGAGTAGTAACTGCTTAGAATATTTGCAATTTGTCGCACCGACTTCAATTCGCATTTTTGGGACCTCCACTTTTCATATTTTATAGGTACCTTGAAAGTGTTATTAAGTGAAGTTTTCTAGATATATCAATAAAATATAACATCTTACGTGATCGTACATTGTTATGATAGGGAATTAATACTTAACATCAAAATTGTAAACAAAAAAGAGCTAAGCTCAACACTTCTGGCCAAGGCTGTACTTATGTTGTTACTTCTATGATTAGTATTTCAACGGCACATTAAGCGTAAAATAAAACCTGCCTTATCAGTTGTCACTTATCACGTTCGATAACGTTAACGTAACCCTGAAACATGCTTTAAAACGATTAATTCCAATTAAGAAAATCCGTTACTGTTAATGGAATATTTCTAAATTTTTGTAAAAAAAAATTGTACAGTCGCCATCAGATATATCGGAGCTGCCAAGGTGGTCACAAATATGTGAACGCCTCTATTGTCTACGGGATAAAGTGCATGCTCAGATATTTTTGAGTATCTTTATCATCATCATCATATCAGCCGAAAGACGTCCACTGCTGAACATATGCCTCCCCCAAAGAGTACCACAATTACCGGTCCTGCGCTACCCGCATCCAGTGGACTCCCGCGACCTTCACCAGGTCATCAGTCCACCTTGCGGGGGGTCTACCCACGCTGCGCCTTCCGGTTCGTGGTCGCCACTCGAGAACCTTTCCGCCCCAACGGCCATCGGTTCTACGTGCAATGTGCTCCGCCCACCGCCACTTTAGTTTAGCGATACGGAGGGCTATATCGGTTACTTTGGTTCTGCTGCGGATGGCCTCATTTCTGATGCGATCACGCAGAGAGACTCCAAGCGTACACTGAGAGAAATTTGCTTTGTGAATTTAACAAATTCGATTTGTTGCGTGTTTATCCGTTTGAAACTAAAGTATTTTAGTAAACGGAATCGATCACAATATTGATAATACAAGTCGAATTTGTACGAAGAACAAGGTTAAACTTGTTAAAAGATATTGGATTGAATCAGCCAAATATATGTTTAAAACAATATGTGCCATGTTGGTTTTATATAATCGAGTTGTTGATTTAAATAACACTTAAACTTGTAACATTTACAAGCTGGTGTCATGTTCAACTAAAAATATTGTTTGATAATTTCAACAGTATATGTTGCTGAAAATACATTACTTAACTTGTTATATGCTATCTTGTTAAAAAAATATTACTGGTTGTTAAAATAAACAGTATATGTTGCTGATAATACATTACCTAACTTGTTAAATGCTATCTTGTTAAAACAATATTACTGGTTGTTAAAATAAACAGTATATGTTGCTGAAAATACATTACCTAACTTGTTAAATGCTATCTTGTTAAAACAATATTACTGGTTGTTAAAATAAACAGTATATGTTGCTGAAAATACATTACCTAACTTGTTAAATGCTATCTTGTTAAAACAATATTACTGGTTATTAAAATAAACAGTATATGTTGCTGAAAATACATTACTTAACTTGTTAAATGCTATCTTGTTAAAACAATATTACTGGTTGTTAAAATAAACAGTATATGTTGCTGATAATACATTACTTAACTTGTAAAATACTTTCTGGTTGAAAATTTGTTACAAGTTGTTACTTTTAAGATTGTGGTACCTATGTGGTTATATAAAAATCATATATATATAAAAATTGCTAGCAGGAGCATTAAATTGTACAGTGAACTGTTCCTCAGTATTGTATTAAAGGTGTATTAAAATAAACAGTATATGTTGCTGAAAATACATTACTTAACTTGTTAAATGCTATCTTGTTAAAACAATATTACTGGTTGTTAAAATAAACAGTATATGTTGCTGATAATACATTACTTAACTTGTAAAATACTTTCTGGTTGAAAATTTGTTACAAGTTGTTACTTTTAAGATTGTGGTACCTATGTGGTTATATAAAAATCATATATATATAAAAATTGCTAGCAGGAGCATTAAATTGTACAGTGAACTGTTCCTCAGAAACTGTAAATTCACAATCAAGAATAAGCAGCGTTTATTACAAATTCAAAGGCACCACATAGGTTAGCAAACAGGCCGGCTACCGCGAAAATCGTAAATTTCGAATTTTCTATCTGCATCCCTTTCTTTCAAATATGTAAGTGCGATAGAGAGATTTCTCGAAATTTACGATTTTCGATGTTTGTGGTCGCAGTTCTTTTTCTTAGTGAATGGATTAAGTAGGAGGGAAGAAGTTAAAAAATGAACGGATAATTTTTCTGATGGAAAATATAAAAGAAAAACATTTTTATGTCCAAATTCCTATCATAGATTTTTTTTTTCAAAAATAGTAATCTATATTCTCCATAAGACACTTAACCACACTGTAAATAAAAGGTTTTTTTACTGAGGAATTAGTCCGAGGTCCTCCTCTTTATTGCTCGATCTATACGGTGTTTATTGATACCTACTACATGACGGCATGTAGGCAAACATCCATCATCATTATGTCTCTCTATAACTCTTGCATATTCAAGCGACAAAGAGGCAAACACGACGTTTTTCAAATTTTGATTTTCGCGGTAGCCTTTCGGATCTTGTAGACTGAATAAGCTAAGCGTTACAAACAAACTAGTTGATGGTACATGATACCGGTCACGTGACGACGCTTCACAAACCTACCTACATCTTATCTTGTTGTTTGAACATTATTAATGTTAAAATTTAGCAGAGACGCTACAGTATTGCCGTATTAAAATAAAAAAAGAATAACAGGGTAGTTTAAAGCAACAGTCAGTAAATGATAAAAATAATGTTCAAAAATACGATCCGACATTGTAAACAAAGAGCGCCTAATTACACTAATTGTATAATTAATTACGAGACAACGCATGTGATATTTGGATCAAATCAATCATAAATTCAACGTACACGAGAAGAGAGACGCGGTACCACGAACATCGAAAATCGGAAATTGTGGGCATCGGGCTCTGTCACTCTAATGCTGCCGCCTTAATCGGAGTGAGTGACAGAGATAAATTCTCGAAATTTTGATGTTCGCCGTACCAGTCATGTTATCAAAGTTTTCTTATCTGAGAAAGTCTACAACAATTTGGTTTTTAGAATAAACTCAAGTAGTTACATAGTTAGATGCTAAACACTCACTGGCTACCTACCTACTTCACGTTTTTAACCGTCTTAAATAAAGATAGGAGTTTCTCCAAATTGTTGTACCAACTTGGTACTGGTATGATGTGTACCTCATTCTGTATATTATATTTTTCATAATTTTGTAATATTTTTATATCAAAAATTATAATTTAGCAAAAGCCATTTCAAGCAAAAATCATTAAATAGTCAACTTCGATTTCTATGTGTATAAAAGCCGAATTTCAGACAGCAGTACGCCGAAGGTCCGTTGCGACGTTTACACACATTCATTGTATAATTACGTTTAGTATGGATCTTGTCTTAAAGTATTTTATGATTTAGACTTTGGGAACAAACTAACAAAGTCCAGGGATTTAATTTTCTGAGAGCTGGTAACACTACCGCCGTCCGCCAGTTTAGTTGCGTCAAACGTGACCCGTGCCGAGCGGTGCGTGAGTGACTTACAACTATTGCAAGAATCGAACAAAGCAAACTTAACAACTAACAGGAATAAGGTGAGTTTCAGATATAAGTTTCCATTTGAGTGCACACGCAACTGCATATTTATCATACTTATTTATTTATTTCATCATAAACTTACATCTGCCAATACAGTTTAAAAACCAATGCCACAATACTATAGAGGAAATAGTACTTGATTTCAGTAAACTGAATCAGTTTAAATCTAAAGATTTAAACTGAAATCAAGTACCTACTAATTATCTATCAGGATGTTGACATTAACATAACAAATAGGGTTGCGCGCGTGCGTTAGTTGTGGCTGCAGACAAAACTATTACTTAGTCTGTAAGCCTATACCGAGTATACCTACGTAACATGACATCACTTTAAAATGCATGGCAACATAATGAAAAAGTTGTGCTGAGTCAGGATCAGTAGATAATTGCATACAAAATTCAACTAGGTCTTTTTTGTCCACAGGTACCTTATTTGATATGCCTAATTTGTATGAAAAAATAATTAAATACTTATTGCATTTTTTTTACTTTTTAGAAAAAAACAGGAATCGCTGCCGATCGTTGATCGCCAAAACGACGAGACTCAACGTGATGATACCTTATCGCCGTCTATATTGAGACGCCGCCGTTTTTATGAAAAGAAATATGAGCAAAAACCTCAAAAAGTTGCACAAACCAAACAGGAAAAAAGAGTATGTTCTGACTGTGATAAATATTACCAAAATGAAGATAAAAGAAACGAACTGTTTGGGCAACTAGTAGCTGAACAATTCAAATATGTACATCCATGTATTCCATCAAAGGGTTACTGTTCTGACTGTGATAAATATTACCAAAATGAAGATAAAAGAAACGAACTGTTTGGGCAACTAGTAGCTGAACAATTCAAATATGTACATCCATGTATTCCAACAAAGGGTTACGTTCAAATCATGAAATTTCTCCAGTACATGGTAGGAAGCCACATCAATGACTTAACATTTCAAGACAGTGAAAATGCAGTGTAGTGCTTTGAGCAGTGATTGTTTTTTAAATTAAAGTTTTCTATAAATAATATAGTGCGGGGTATGGGGGGGATAGATTTGCCGGCCACGGAGGTCACGTGCGGACTGGACCTAACTACTAACTACCTGGACGTTTTGTAAATAATTAAGTAATTCAACATTTTAAAATCAAATAAAATCTGTCATGAAGTTACGTCGTTTGTTCTAGACTTTGTGCAGAAAGAATATGGTCGCGGCGGAAAGAAAAGGGAGAATGTTATGGTCCATAATACTGATTAGAAAACTTTCAAACTACTTACAAAATCTATCAATTTGTACAGAGGGGCCCACCTTTCGCTCACGACCAGTCTCTTATCGCGCCGGTTTTTAGTTTTTACCCTATACCTCCATTGTCAGTTAAGTTTGTATTTGTTCTATCTTTTCTGGTTTTTTTTTCTATTCATAGTCGACTTGTAGCTATGTATATCTTATTATTGTTACATTACTTGCTTTGCTTTCGTTAATATTTTAATTGTTGCAAGATCTTGTTCATTTTGCGGCTGTACTTCGCGTATTCTCATGTTTTATTCTACTTTTAGATGGAAACCTAACACCAAGAAGAAACATTTTTTCTTGTTGTTGTTAAAGTTTCCATCTGAAAGTAGAACGAAACTGGAATATGTTAAGAAGTATAACCGCAAATTCAACAAGATCTTTCAACAATCAAAATGTGAATACAGCATGCAAGTAATGTAACAATAATAAGATAACACTACAAGTTGACTGTAAATAGAACAAATCAATAATGCAAATTCAACAAGTTAACTTAACCAGCAGCATGTTGATAGAACAAGCACTTACTGTAACTGCAATCGAATAAAACAACAAGCTGATTATAGATTCAACAAGCAAGTCATGTCTCAATGACATGACGAGCGTGTTAGAACAACCAGGCGGGCATGTTGAAACTATATGCTTGAAATATAAAAATAATTAGATAACATAACAAGCTAATTGTTGACTCAACAAGCTAGTCATGTCACGACAACATTTCAAGCAAATTAAAATAACAAAGCGAGCATGTTGCAACTTTATGCCAGCCATGTAAAAATGACAAGATAATCTAACAAGCTATTTTTTGACTCAACAAGCTTATCATTTTGCTTTAACAAGTCAAGCACGTCAAAACTACATGCTTAACTTATAAAAACAATCTGAATATTTAACATAAATTCAACCTGACCAAATAGCATATAAATTCAACAAGTTACGCTTAACGTGGAACCAACGTGATAAGTAGCTTGTAAAATCTACAAGTCACACTTAACGTAGAAACAACATGATAAGTAGCTTATGGAATCTACTAGTTACTTTTAACGTAGAAATAAAATGACAAGTAACTTGTAGATTGAACTAATTACACTTAACAAAATCGAACTTGTAGTTTTAACCAAAGAGCTTGTAGGCGCTATTTTAAAATGAGAGTTTGGTTGAACGAACGTGAATTCTGGTTGTTATTTCTCTCAGTGTAACCCTCTCCATTGCTATTTGGGTGACTGAGCCTTCTTATGAGGCCCATAGTAAGCGACACACACCTGAGTACCTGTTTGAGTACCTTGGGAATACAAAAATAACAATTGTTATGTTGAAAATAGATGTCATATACTTCAGAAAAAGTGACCAAACCCTCCGGTGTCCGAGGCCAGATTTGAACTGGCGTCTTCAGCTTTCGCGGCTGACGTCCTGACCACTAGACCACCCGGTCACGGCGGAACTTGACAAATTTTCTCACGTATATGCAATCTCTGAATTTGAAACGGCTAGGCGCCGTTGACCATACTCTAAGGGCATGCGCAGTACGTGCTTGCACCTCCTATCCGCATCACTTACGTGATTCTGGTATAGCGAGAGAGATGGTGCTACCATCTATGAATATTTAATTGTTATGTTGTTTTCAGCCGACGGCGTCGCCCTAGGCGCGGCAGCGACCACGTCCCACCGAGACGTGGAAATAATTGTATTCCTGGCTATCATGCTACACAAAGCACCTGCGGCCTTTGGACTGGTCACATTCCTGCTACATGCTGGTTTGGACAGGTATTAGTTATAAACTTATATAGATGTCATATACACAGGAAAAAGTGACCTATGCCTCCGGTGCCCAGGGCTGGGATCGAACCAGCGTCTTTTGCATTCGCGGCAGACGCCTTAACCACTTGGCAGAAGACGCTGGTTCGATCCCAGCCCTGGGCACCGGAGGCCTAGGTCACTTTTTTCCTTTGTATATGACATCTATATAAGTTTATAATTTATATAGTAGTGTGTCTAAAAATAGATGTCATATATGTACTTCAGAAAAAAATCTGGCCTCGGACACCGGAGGGTTTGGTCACTTTTTCTGAAGTATATGAAATCTATTTTCAGTTTATATATAGTAGTGTAACAACTTAAAAATTGCAAATCAAAAATATTGAACAAAATTTGATTTGCTTTAAGATTTTTAGTATTGTGTCTGCTTAAAAATAAACAAATCAAAATATTTATTAATATAATTTGGTTTGTTCTTCAGAGGTAATAGTTACTCTGGCTTCCATCGATGAACACCTGCCAGGGGATCAAGTTCTTTATAGGTATGGTATAAAACAAACGGAACCCCTGTTCTTAATAGGGATATCGATATTAGACGCTCGTAGACGTTTCTCGGGGCAAGCTCTATAAGTCTAGGTAGCTAGTATAAAATAAAACAATAGGTACTTATAATTTTAAACAAAAATGAACCGACTTCACTTAGTTCCACCTTTCTAAAAACAAATGCTCGAGCTATTGTAAAAAATACTCAAATCACTATAGGTGTGCCTATAGTAGTCGAAGAGTTCCCTCGATTTCTCCAGGATCCCATCATCAGATCCTGACATGGTTACAATGGGACCAACTGTGAAGTATACGCTTTCAAACAAAAAAAGAATTTTCCAAATCGGACAAGCCGTTCACGCGTTCGTTCATTGGACGCCTTTAACGCCCTCACTCATTCACCGCGCGCTCTGACATTGGGCGCCCTGGGCGCCCTCACTTATTCACCGCGTGTTCCTACATTGCGTGTTCTCAGTCTATCTATGAAGTCGGCCGAAGCCCGGCACATGAATTTTGACCCATATTTATTTATTTATTTATAATAGAGACGTTTTTCGTAACAGGAACCGCATACGAAAGCATCTTCTGATCTTCTCATGTGCCGCCCCCCTGCTCGCTCTACTCACATACTTCGGCATCGGAAACGAGAGCAAACAGACACTTAGCGACTTCAACGCAACTGGTGAGTATTGATGTTAAAGTAATTTGGACTTTGTGCATAGTTATTTAAAGTTTACTGAAATGGCAGCAGGTGGCAGAAACGTCATACGAGCGCCAAAGGGATTTGAACCTTGTTTACTGTGGTTACAATCCATATTTGAATATCAGCGCCAATGGTCACAAGGTTGCCGGTGTGCAGACAACAAAATATAGAGCTTAAAACTAGTTGTAGAAGGTTTAAATTTGATTGACTAGTGCTAGTAAGATGCATACGTTCTACTCACAGACTTCGGTAAAACGCTTCTGGTAAGTATGGTGACCAGTCCCGGGATTTGCCGGGATTTTTCGTAAAAACAAAATTTCGGGTGTGTAAAAAGCAACACAGGTTTCTAACTAAATGGAGATGGTTTTTTTACGCAAATATATGTTTCAAGCACAGTCTCTTCATTTATAAACCTTTTTTATTGACCCTGAACCACTTTATTGCAATTAGAGTAAATCGCCATTAACTGACCACCGTTCAGTAACTGGCTACCTCATACTAATAATGAACACTGTTCACCTATAAACATAATTCATTTTAGTATGTTTTAATTACTGGTCACCCTTCAATAATTGGCCAAGTTATACTAAAATGAATTCTGTTTGTAAGTCAATAGAGTTCAGTTTTAGTATAGGGGGCAGTTATTGAAAAGTGGCCACAGTTACTGGCGATTCACCCTGTAAGGATTTACCATATAAAATATCATGGTTTTTGTACCATCGCGGACTTTTTTGTAGACCTTTTTAAGATGTACAATACTGTAGTACATTATTTTGATCTATCTCTTAGGACTCAGCCAGCGTTTGCAATGTAAGCGCAAAAAATGGGTTTATTTACGACATCACATTAGAAACCTCTAAAATGATCACTGTTTCTCTACTATATTATGCATGTATCAAGAGGAAGGTTTATATGTACCTTCCTCTTGAATCACTCTATCTATTAAAAAACCGGCCAAGTGCGTGTCGGACCACGCATAGGAGGGTTCCGTACCTTCAATGGAATAACAACCAAACTAATACCAAAAGGTCGTATCTGATGCCTATGGAAGAAGTTTTTTGGAGATAACTCAAAAATGGCTGAACCGATAATGTTCAAAACAATTTTCGTTGAAAGTATATGATAAGGCGCATCTCTTCAAATTTTTTCATATTTTTTGAACTTACGGTTCAAAAGTTACGGGGGGGCTACACAACTTTTCTGACTTTCGAAGCGATTATTTCAGAAAATATTCATTTAATCACAAAATAGTCAAAGAAACCTCATTGTTATTTTGAAAGACCTATCGATTGATGTGTCACATGTTGCCCCCCCCCCCCCCCCCCTGTAACGCAAACCTCGTATACTACGGGGCCCATAGGTGCGAGGTTTTTTGTGAAGGAAATTGCCCCCCCTGAACGCGCTTGCTTGCTTCACTGCACTCGGTTACATGCACCGTACTCAGTGAACGTATAAAAAATACGTCGACGAACGAAAATTAAAAAAAAAAACTGTGTCCTTTGCCAGTTCATAATTACTAACATCTTAGTTCATATGCAAACTAACAAAAATATGGATCTCTTGTTATCTGAAAAATAAATAAATAAAATAAAATTATAACCTGTGTTATTTGTTCACAGGCATAGCCATGTTATTCTCAGCGGGCACCTTCCTCTACGTAGCTACGGTGCACGTCTTACCCGAACTCACCCATTCCTCGCATACCCACGCGTTGCTAGGCGAGGCTCCGAAGGGTTTCGGAGGTCTGCAGCTGTGTGAGGTGCTCATCTTGACCGTGGGTGCGCTCTTACCCGCTCTCCTCACTATGGGACATGAACATTAGTAGTTTGAACGATATAAATTCAATAGTAAAAAAAATACGTTTCAAGAAAATTCCTACATGTAACGTATATTCCAAACCTCGTAAGGCCCAATGGCCTATTTTTAGGACGGTAAAATTTAGTCCTAATGACCCACGAGGTCAACTTTTTTGTTCAAAATTAGATATTGTTCCAGAAGCTGAAAGCTTAAAATATGATGTACTATATTTAGGACACTGGGTCACTATTTCACTTGTCCTAAAAATAGGACTGGGCCTTACGAGGTTAACAAAATGTGAACACAACTTTCGCACGCGACTTTCTCTACAATAAAAGTCGCGGAATATACAATCGTTTTTACCCCTTGAGGGGTTGAATTTAAAAATATTTTCTTGACAGCGCTTCAAGACATTAAAAAATGTATGTATCAAACTTCAAGGTGACAGACCGTAAACCATGAACAAATTTCGTTGGTCATCGCATCCCAGGCGATAACTTGTGAAGTGGTTAAGGGCGATGTATAATGAAGCCTCGTGAAAGTCAGCTGCTGCTCCGTTTGTGGGTCGATGAACGGCAGCTATTTAATCACTTTAAAAAATAGTCATCGCGTCCCATTTCGCGTGCCAATTGAAACTTTGTACTACTAGTGTAGACGTGGCGCCGAACGCTTTCGGTGGTCTGCAGTTGTGCGAGGTGCTCATCTTGACCGTGGGTGCGATCTTACCCGCTCTCCTCACTATGGGACATGAACAATTGAACATGAATAGTAAAGAAATGAGAAAGAAAATTCATAGAAAATTCCGGGAAATCATATTTCATTCGAATCGCACCAAAAAATTTGCCTCCGCCTTACCATTTGTCACACTTTGTTGACCCGTCCCTTCCCAAAACGTGACGTGACGTAATTAATGGATGGCCCCCAAAGTAGTTTCATCTCCACTCTTTTTCACTCCTTGAGAGGTTGAATTAAAAAATACCTTTATTTGGTCTGCCAATCAAGACATAAAAAATATATGTTCAAAATTTCGAGATGATACTTTCAACTGTTTAGGATGTGCGTTGTATGGCCGTCTGTGCGTAATGCGACGTACGTATTTAAATTTTGTATGTAAAAAAATACCTGGATAAAAAAATAAAAAAATTACGATGGGCCCCCATACTAATTATTACACAGTATTTCAGTATTTATTTAAGTCTCTCCCGTTCGAAAAGGGACTAAATTTAGCTGTCTTCCTCTTAAAGTCTTCAAATTGTATTTTCTTTGACAAATATGACCGCTTGCCATGAGGCGAGCTGTATGCTTTGCCACCGTGGCACAAAAAACATACGAGAAAATCTCGGGGTTCGAAAAGAATAGAATTGAGAATAAATGAGACCCGTTTTTGGAAAAGGTACCTTGTGGCGCAAGGCGTTTATGTAGTACGGATTCAATAGTGTATTCGAGAAAAAAAAGGGTAAGGCGCCGGCCGCCAATTGGTACCTTCTGATCTAGAATGTACTATCGGGTTCATAATTTATGAATGAATAGGCATGATGAATTTATTACATGTATGGTATCAATCGATTCGTGTAACAACATTTGATCCTTACAACAGTAAGGATCAAATGTCTATATGGTGCTAATTGCGTCAAAGCAACACAAAAGTCAGAAATAAGATTCAAAATCTCTCACTCGCTTTTGTTTCTCAAAACGCTCCTAACAAAATGATATGCAACAGTGACGTCACGGTTGCATAGTCGCCCTGTTTAAAGTATGGAAAAATAATGAAATTGCTATTATGATAGTAAAATATTGCGTTTATGTATATGGTTGCTATACAATTTATTTTACGATAAAATGTAAGAAATCGAATGGTGTCATTGTTTTTTTGAATTTCATACTTTTTAAAAATAGAAAAAAAATCGAATTTTGAAGTCTCGTACTTTTGAAACATTTCAATAGATTATTTCAAATTTTACTTTATTATCATTTTGCATCCATTCAACTTAATTTTATTATAAAATTCAACATGTGTCATCAACCCTATCCTATTCATTGATAAATTGGGTATGCAATTATGAACCCGATGCCATATATTGTTACTCTAATACAACTCTGCTTATAATAAAACAGTATAATTTCCAAGATTGTCTACATAAAAATATGGAGAATCCTGATAACCCTCACGATCTTTATAAACATATAAGATGTAGAACTTGTATGCCAAATTTTACATGAAAATGAAATTAAAAAAAAAAAAAAAAAAAAAAACTAGAAGTTCGCGTGAAGTGTCGTGGTTTATATGTGAGCTCATACAATCTCCGACAATCATCTTTCCACACAGACCCTATAATACGTTTCATTCATGTAAAACCTTTGGTGTTTTAAAACATCTACTGATATATACCTATTTTTACATTTTATCTACCTACCTGTAATGGTGTGGACTAGACGTTTAACACTTTCGCAACCGGGCAAAATTTTGAACAATACCCCAGAAACCGACAGAACCCGCCAGGTGGGCGACGACGTGCAACGCAATGCCGCACGCCGCGTGCCCGGCATCTGAGCAAACATTACGAGTGCCTACCAGGCGGGTTCTCGGTAGTCAAAGTGTTAAAATTATCTACACACGACTGGATTATCAATATTGGCTATATATAGATCATTTGCAGCATGTCCGCATAGCTACTTTTGCTGCTTGTAGGGTCAAGGAGGGTACAGTGCCTCAGTCACCCAAATATTGTGGTACACTGCACCCTTGTGCCTTAGAATAACCATTGCCCGACCATTTGAATGAAGGTTTCCGCGATCGAGTTTTTAACTAGATGGCAGCACCGTGGCGTGTCTTTTTGTCAGCAGCTGTCAAAATCCGACAATCAAAAAAAAACATGATTTATCCGGGGTCTCGGACACCCACGTGTTTGTAGAGAGGCTATCACCTTACAATCAGCAAGGCCTCAATCGAACAACGTTGCTTGTATTTATATGTATATTTAAAGTTTATAAAATCAAAGTATACACCTCGACATTCGCAGAATTCACCTCGCTAAAACCGGCGAGGAGTCAAAGCCATAATTAAAAAAAAAAAAAAACAACAAAACACGATTGGTGTATTATGACAGCTAGATCGCTCGCCAGGGTGCTGCCATCTAGTGCAAAACTCGATCGCGGAAACCCGCATTTTTTCTGAATGAGAAAAGAAGCAAATAGCTTCTCTGTTGTTGTAATTAGGTAAAGCCACTATTCTCTCCTTGAGCCTACGTTGAATTTCATTTAATATTTTAGTTTTTTTTTTATAATTTTTAACGGTATTTTTATTTGCGTAACGTTAAACGTTTTGAGTAACGTTTTATGAAGCGTTTTTTATTTGCTATCAGGGTAGTAGTTTTAGTCAAAATTGTTTGAAGTTGGCTGTTATACTTTTTTTCTTAGTTATATTATGGATAATGATCAAGGATCATAATTATACCTGAACCGTGAGATAAAAAGAGAGGTTATAGCCTGATTACCTAATTTTGAATTAACGCGATTTAATACAGACATTGTCAGTCCAGGTATTATACGGCCCTTGATAAAGAGCAATGCAAATGGGTAATTTATCATTCATGTATTTCTATACAACATTTATTCGTTTGTTGCTCATAAGTGGAACAATTTAAATATTAAGTCTAGAATAATATGACATAGGTTCCTTCAAATAACAAGTAATGGAAATGCAATATCATTATAGATATTTAATGTAGTTAAGTAATTTCCAATAAGTCTATTTTATTTTATTTTAACTTTATATATGTGGGTTACGCAGAATAGGGTCAAGGAGGGAACAGTGCGATAATCATTGAGACCATTTGAGTTTGTTCGGTTGCTGCTTATGTTGCGTTAGAAAAGAAGCTAATAGGCTCTCGTGTTGGTATTACGTACCCACGTGACCCAGTCACAATTCGAACTGAGCCACTGTTCCCTCATTGGCTATAAATAATCCTTAATAATTTTCGTTACCTAGCCGAAATGTATGAAGCAGGCATGTATTTCATGATTTGATATTTGATCATATAATAGAAATGACAGAAACGACCTAAATACCTGTATATTTGTTGAAAAATCACTCTATACATAAATATATTACTTGTAGGTAATGTTTGCTTTCCAAAATATTTGAAAATATATTGGCCTAATATTTTAGTATGCTAATTGTCAGTTTTCTAATGCTGGACATTAGTAGATATAAATGTCGTATATATAAATTTCGCATAAAAGATATAATACAATTTATCTTAAATTATATTGAAATTATTCGCTCAATGATAATATTTTATAATCCTACATTCAATAATCTATGTACGAGGGCTGCCTTTTAAGTTGTGTCGTTTGCCAACCTCCCGCGATTATTTAAAAAAAAACATATGGCATTTTCATCCTTTTGAATTTAGAATTCGAAAACAAAAGAATGTTTTCAAATTGGTCGAATAGTTTTATTACAGCGTCTATTCAAAGGTGACAAGTCGGTTGTAAAAATGGAAATGTCTAAGGAAAATTTGCGTGCGATAATTTTCTACAACTTTAAAAGGGGATTATCGCGACTTCAGTGCTTTGAGGAGATCACATCTGTGTTTGGTGATGCAGCACCGTGTCTTAGGACTGTAGAACGCTGGTATTTAGAATTTCAACGTGGGCACTCTAGCCTCAGTGACAAGCTTCGTGAAGGTCGTCCAAAAACCGCCATGACGCAAGAAAATATCGAAGCCGTGCGGCAGCTAATACTCGAAGATCGTCATGTGACATACCGTGAAATAGAGGCATCCGTGGGCATTTCAGGGACTACTATCCAAAAAATCCTGCACGAAGAACTTGTTGTAAAAAAGTTGATCTCTCGTTGGATACCACATTTGCTTAGCGACGACCAAAAAACAGCCCGTGTTAGTTGGTGTCGCAAAACTCTGAAGCGATTCAGCCGAGGAGAGTCAAAACATGTTTATGATATGGTTAGTGATGACGAGTCTTGGATATATGCTTACGATCCAGATTCCAAACAGCAGTCAACTGTCTGGGTCTTCCAGGACGAGCCAAAACCGACCAAAGTCATACGCTCTCGGAGCACTTCAAAAAAAATGGTTGCTTCGTTTGTGGCAAAGGGTGGTCACGTCGCCACTATTGTACTAGAAGATCGCAAGACGGTTACCGCCGACTGGTATACCACGGTTTGTTTGCCACAAGTCATCACCGAATTTCGAAAAAACAACTCGGAACGTCGTATGATACTGCACCATGACAATGCAAGTTCGCACACCGCCCGCCAGACAAAGATGTTTTTGAACACCCAAAACGTGGAAATTTTAGATCACCCACCTTACAGTCCTGACTTAAGCCTTAACGATTTTTTTACGTTCCCCAAAATTAAGCAAAGTCTTCGTGGTCAACGTTTCAGCTCACCCGAAGAAGCTGTTGACGCATACAAATCGGCCATTTTGACTACCCCCACTTCGGAGTGGAATAAATGTTTTAAAAACTGGTTTGAACGCATGCAAAAGTGTATTAAATATCGCGGCGAATTCTTTGAAAAACAATAAATGGTAATAATATATTAGATTGTCTATACTTATTTCAAACGACACAAGTTAAAAGGCAGCCCTCGTATAACTATCTAAAAAAATGTATTTAAAAATGTATTAGTGTTGTGTTCCTGCTGGTGCGTAAGGTTGCCAAAGAGCTCAAAGAGGACCCAGTGTGTTGACGATGAGGGACCTTCTTGTTCCTTTAGTCGTCAACACAGTGAATCCTCCTTTTTGTAAAGGGTCGGCAACGCGCATGTGACTCCTTTGGAGTTGCAGGCGTCCATAGGTTACGGTAGCTGCTTACCATCAGGCGGGCCGTATGCTTGTTTGCCACCGTCGTGGTATAAAAAAAAAAAAAAAAGGAGTATTATGTTTTATTTGCAAAAACTTACATATAATAATGATTATTGTAAATGTATACGTTAAGAGCCCTTTAACGTAACTAGCGCCACTAGTAAATAATAGTACATTACTTACCAAGGACTGTAAAAGAAAGAATGCCCGAAATCGCAGGTATTTGTGACCCGAGCCGCAGGCGAGGGTTGTAAATATGCGATAGAGGGCTTTCTTTTTTACTGCCCGTGGTGAGTACACAATTTTACGTTTCCACCTGGCCATAATGCGAGTTTTACCGTACGCGTAGCGTGCGGCAAAACTCACATTATGGCCAGGTGTGACGTAAATGTTATTATTTTAATTCGTCGAACTATGAGCTAAAAAAAAACGGCCGTTTTAGCTTTGGACGCATAGATTGACGAATCCAGCAACGTAAACCTGTTTTGAGGTATTTAAAGCGTAATATTTAGAAATAAAGGAAAAGTAGAAAAATCCACTGCCTCGGACGAGACTTGAACTCGCGACTCTGGGATACATGCCCATCGCTCTGACCAACTGAGACTCTGGAGTCGCGAGTTCGAGTCTCGCGCGAGACAGTGGATTATTCTACTTTTCCTTTATTTATAAACATTGTGGTATCGTTAGCAGACGTTCTGCTTAATACAAAATTAATTATTGAAAGCGTACTTAAATACCAAATACCATTAGCGACCCTCTTTTTTACATATCTATCATTACATTTATAGTACATTGTTGCCGAGGGATGGAAAGAAAGGCATTTCCTGACGAGGTACCTAGATGCCAAAGGTCCGAGTCGGAAAATGCCTGTTTCCATTGAGGTATACATAGTGCTTTTCTCAAATAATGTGAGGAAATCAAACAAATTAAATTTCAACTATAAGTAATAAGTTTTTAATAAGGGCTAAGTGACATAGTACAATACAAAAAATAAGGCATGTTATTAGTTAATGTTAAATGTTATATTAGACATTCCGGGGCAATTTGTGAACGAAAAGGTATTTCTAGCATTTTGGCTGTCCTTCCACAGCATGAACGTACCATGTCGTAAGTCCTGTTATATTTGTCCCGCGACTTAGCAGAAAGCAAGTTGTTCATTATTAAGCTTGCTTCTTCTTTCAAATGAGACGGTGTGCCGTCTATTTCCATCTCACTGTCGTCATTTGAGCTCATACTGTTTACTATTTTAATTAATTTTAAAGAAAACGATAGCTTATTTCACAACGAATTGCCGCCTTTTATTTTGCATATTTTTTTTCAAATTTATTTCCACAGACAAATAATCGTCCGATACACGCATGCGCCAATGCGCGCGCATCTCGAATCGCGACAACGTGTTTGCGATTATTTTGACATTTGTCTGGTTGAACGAAGGTTTCTCTTGGCTGAATGCAACATTTCCTTAGTCATTTATTTGCAATCGTAGGATTTAAAAAGTTAACGTAGCGGATAAAAATGGATTTTCATACAGTCATTTTATTCCTAGGAGTAAAATGATTCTATGGAAACTCATTTTTTCCGCTGCGTTTTTACTTTTTAAATTTGAAAAGAATAAAATTGAGCACTTTGCGTCTGCAATTTACGAACAAAATGCGACCATTTCCGAGCATGTTTGAGAAAAACCAGTTTACCAGTGGCGCTAGTAGACACGTTAAAGGGCTCTTAAGCGTTAATCAAATCGAAATTTCGCTATCGGCGAATTGGTAAGTTCGATAGAGAGGGATACAGGTATCGAAATTTCGACGTTCGTGGTAGCGGCGCAGCGTCTTTATACGCGTGAGAGCGAAATAGCGCTATACATCTGCGTGGTGCCGTCACGCTCGCACATATACGCCGTATGTGGAAACCTCTTTGATGTTATAACCGCCTGGTATAGTTCTTCGGTTGGTTACTGGGCTCGTTTCAACCATCTTATATAACCAACAAACCGCAGGCTCCATAAAAAGTTTATAAGTTTTCTGAACCGATTTAGATGATAAATTTGGTATGAAGATACTTATAGTTCGTTTTTTTTTTGAGATTAGAAAAACTTGACAGAACGATGTACAAGGGTTCTTTATCAGGCACGATACATGTCACAACTGTCAAAGTGCCTACACCGTCATTCAACATACTTAATTATATTTGTATTTATAATAAAGCCATGCCTACGTGTTTGTTAATGTTATATTGAGTATTTAACAATATTTTGATAGTAGTTACATGCGCGAAATATTTTATTTTTATCATTGTTAATATTCTTGTGAATGTTGCACAATAAAAAACCTAGAGAAGAAGATGTTCGAAACGGATGGTCCGATTTTTAAATATTTTCTCGCGTCATCTGTCATTCGTATCTCTCAGTATAGTACCTGGATAGTTTTTAATGTTTAAAGCTTATTGTGATTCCTATTTAAATAAAAGTATTTACTTGCTCTATTATTGGGCGTTTGTTTGGAGGGTTATTGTGTTTTTATTGTTGTGTTGGATTATTTAATCTGCAAATTGTTATTATTTATTCACAAACGTGAACTCTTAATCATGTTAACTAATCGTTTGTTCGTGTGCTTTCAGTGTATTTAAATTGAACATTTAGAACAGGTTGGAAACTACTGTTTCTTTGTTTACTAAATTTCTAATCTCAAAAAAAAAACGAAGTATAGTTTGAGTCCCGGGGAAGGACATAGGATAGTTTTTATCCCAAAAATCATCCCTTAAGGGGTTAAAAAGGGGGGTGGAAGTTTGTATGGAATTGTTGCTCAATGTATACGTAAAACTACATGTGCGCTAAATTAATATTTGCTATGAGATTCTACCAAGGCGTTTCATTCATTCCTTATGGCGAATGTTAATCCCACGCAGAGAAAGTCGCGGGCAAAAGCTATAGTATATTTAGTTTGGCACGGTCATGCACTTCAAGCATACACAGGCAGAATCATACTGTCTTTTTCTTACGCTAGTACCCTCACCTCCAATTATTCGTTAGCCAGACTATGGACGTTCCTTGGTAGAAAAAAATGAAGTATCGCACTCACTACGTTACAGACACCACTTTGGTTCTCAAAACATTTGTGATAATTGTATGCAACTAAATAATTTTAAACAAAAAAAGAACCGACTTCACTTAGCCAAAGAAAGGTGGAACCTTTCCAAAAGCAAATGCTCGAGCTGCTGTAAAGAATAATCAAATCACTATAGGTGTGCCTATAATAGTTGAAGAATTTCCTCAATTTCTCCAGGATCCCATCAGATCCTGACCTGCTGACAATGGGGCCAACTGTGAAGTATATTCTTTTAAACAAAAAAAATATTCCAAATCGGTCAAACCGTCTTCGAATAATCGGTGAACATACATAAAGAAAAATTAGCAAAAACCCTGACGAGTTGAGAACCTCCTCCTTCGAAATCTTCGACGAAAGTCGGTTGACAGGTGGATGCGGCTTAGTGGATTCCGCATATTCTGCAACTCTGGTGAACCTGAACCTGGCCGTGCACTCCGCAAGGTGGGTCTACTAAGTTAGTTCAAATGACCCCACAATTTAAAGTTAGATAATCAAAGTGGTGTATGTTAGTGAGTACGATACCCTGCTCAGTTCTACCATGAGACGCCCAAAATTAGAGCTCCCGCTACACGTGTTACACGCGGAGACGAATACCCGTGTACTTAAGACCGGCGAAGGAACCGGTTAACACGAACCACCGTCTCCTGGAGACGTTTCTCAGACACGTTTATACGGGTAGTTAATTCCAGCCCGAACGGGTCCGAAATAGTTAGAACCGATTCAAATAAGGCGCTTTTAAACGACTTGACACGTTTCGACTCGTACCTCCAGCCACTCGTCAAGGACGTTTCCAAATCCGCATGTATTTAAGAAACGTTTCTTTGGCTACCCGTTTACCCGTAGAAACGGATCATAACTACACGTTTCTTAATTACACGTGCGAAACGGGCCAGAAAATAGTGTAGCGTGTTATTCAGAAACAGGTATTCGAAACGGGTACACGGGACCCGGATACGACCGGGAGCCCTACTCAAAATATGCTCAGTAACCAGCCGAACAAATATACATATAAATCGTATTATCGTTCATCAAAATTGTTTATGGACTAAGAGCTGGCCACGTCAGATATGACACAAAAATGAGATCAATGAAACATGTCTAGTTAGATTGCTTTACCATCCTTATTGCTAGATCCGGGCATCTGGCAGCTTTTAATGGGTGGAGCTCAGAGTGACAGACCAAAAAAGTTTTTCAGTTGGAAAAGAGTATTACCAAAATAGGTAAGAACTGCCGAAGTTGTGTCATTTATAGGGCCTATATTTTAAAATAAATAACAACAAAAAACATTGTGTATTATTGCGGAAACAAAAACAGTAGGCGACTAACTATAAATTGCATTATACATCATTTGGCACTACTTTCCCTCAACCCAAACATAAACTTCTGGCTATGATTATAATCTAATTAATTACATAATTTCCTATAATATTGCATCAAACCCAGAACTCTAAGATTAGGTTTCTTCAAGTTATTTGCATTCTTTGACCTCCATCACTTTACAGGTGACAGATGTCCGGATCTAGAAATAAGCATAGTATAGCAAACTACCCGCTACTGCTTGGACCCGGGGTATGTCCTTAAACTACGTCCGGACTTGGGTATGTCCTTAAACTATGCCAAAAAGAGAGGTATGGGCACTGCGAATGGCATCTCGCTTAGTGTGGTAGGGCACGTTCAGTGAATGTCATCTCGCTCAAATCTGGAGCAGAGCCCGACTGGGGAACTACCTCCACCTTACAGAAAACCACAGCCAAATAGCACTAGACCCTACTCATACTGTTGTGTTCCTGCTGGTGAGTAAGGTTGCCAAAGAGCTCAAAGAGGACCCAGTGTGTTGACAATGAGGGACCCTCTTGTTCCTTTAGCCGTCAACACAGTGAATCCTCCTTTTTGTAAAGGGTCGGCAACGCGCATGTGACTCCTGTGGAGTTACAGGCGTCCATAGGTTACGGTAGCTGCTTACCATCAGGCAGGACGTATGCTTGTTTGCCACCGTCGTAGTATAAAAAAAAAACTAACTAGAGGGGTTTCGTTGCTCGCATTATTGTGTCATATCTGACGTGGCCAGCTCTCCGTCTATTACCTCCAACAAAAATGCAAATTATGTGTTATAGAATACCTATAATGTTTTTTTTTTATTGAAATTAGCAAATACAAATAGTAATAGGCTTTATTGTACAAAGTAAGTGTACTTCTTGTTTGTATATAGTGGTTTTATAAATATATGTTGTGTTGTAATTATGATAATAAATCGCTTCTTCTTATGTTTTTTTTTGTATCTACACCTACTGTCAATTTTTCACCAATTAAATTAAAGGCCACTTATTAAAAAAAATGTTTAAATTACTTAAAAGGGTTTGAGCAGAAAAATAAATTTCAGATTTAAAACTTGTAAAAAATATTCTATATTATTATTTAAAAAATCTGGCCAAGTCCGAGTCGAAACTCGGGACACCAAGTGTTTCGTACCACAAGGTTAACAAATAATTCTCATCGTAAGACCTTAATAGTAGTTTATGTAACTGTTACGTTTTAAGGCCTAATTACGTACAGTTGCATACACTGCTTTATCTACACTCATATTATATACTAGCCTTTTCCCGCGGCTTCGCCCGCGTACGATAAGTACTCAAAAAGGATACGGACCACATTTCCCCCTTTGAGGGGTTGAATTTTCAAAAAACCTGAAACACGTGTTTACTCATTTATCGTTAGGAATACTCCTGTGAAGTTTCGAATAAAATAATCTAACAAATCTTGATTCGCCATACAAACTTTGGACCCCTATTTTACCCCCTTAGGGGGTGAATTTTGAAAAATCCTTTCTTAGTGCACCCCTAGACCTTATAAGGAACCTACGTGCCAAATTTGGAATCTCTAGAACCAGCAGTTTGGGCTGTGCGTTGACATGTCAGTCAGTCAGTCAGTCAGTCAGTCAGTCAGTCAGTCAGTTTCTTCTTTTATATATTTAGATATTAAATTAAGTGTTCGGAAACCATAGAATGACCGCCGCCATGGCCAACTCGATTGTGCCGGCGGTCGCGCGGGCGCGTGCCGTTGGTCAGGAAGGAGCACAGGATTTACATCATGTTATCAAATTCGATGTTCGGAATTTTAAACTCATAATGTATCAATATGATGTATGTAAAGTTAAAATTACGTTACTGCCACAGATAAAAAGCTTATCATAGTAAAATCGGTTGTGGTAATGCTAGCCATTGCCTACCGTTTTTGAACACGTTTTAGAGGACTTACAGTGTGAGTGTAAATAAAAGAGGGTTTTTATGTTATATACTAGCTGTACCCGAGGCTTCGCTCACGTGCGTTTTAGTAGGCTTTACTACTTTTCGTTACCCTCAACTGTCCATTGCTAAAAGTTGCCTACGCATTCAACATGTCTAAAAGTCAGTGCAGCAGGTTACTAACGCAGCAGCAGCAGAGACTAAGAGCGAAATCAATGATCAAGGGAAGCATTCATATGCTCATATATATAAGATCTGCCGAGCTGAAGGCAGAGCTCCCCGTAGAGCCGAACGCCCGAAACGTCGTACTAGAAAATGCCTCTGCAGTAGCTGGACAGAGATCGAACATAAATTAATGATTAATGTCATCAAGTGAACCGGAGCGTGGGAAGCCCGACAATAAAGCGGCATTTTCACTGAGGCGGAGATGAGAGGAAACGTGCGAGAACCAACCAATAGCTTTGTACTTTAACGCCTTTAAGGCTACGTTTCCACCAGAGATGAGCGAGGATACGTTGCGAAGAATGTGTTTGTAAAGAACCAACCCTAGAGCTGCGCTGTACGAGGATAAACAAATGAAGCGATGCTATTGGTGCTTCACAAACACATTCCTCGCAACGCAACGCATCTTCCCTCATCTCTGGTGGAAACGCAGCCTATTAACTAAGTCACGTGACCGTGAACAATGCATTGCTATTTGTCGATTCCCGCATGCCCACACTTATCTCCGATCATCTCCGCATTAAATGAAAGGCAGCCTTAGTGGTAGAGCCGGAAGCTGAGCTCGACGTAATGTCGAAGGCCCCAAGCAGTCAAAAGAGCTGAGATCGAACACAACTTAATCCCGCATATCCCGTGGTTAAGTATATTAATACTCTTTTTGGGAGCAAAAAGAGTATTAATATAATTGTCTTAAACATTCAACCTTACTATTTTTGGTATGAAAAGAAATCGTTTTTTCTTTGTGCGGCGGGCTCGGCGGGCGGAGGCTTCTACTAACTGTTATTTAAGTGCCTTATACGCGAACCGGATGGCCGGACGGTAAGTATAGTATGAATAAAAAATCGGCTCCACCACTTGAGCCCACCTTTCATACTTATCACGTGGCTCACTGTAATACTCTTTTTGCTCCTGTCTTAAACATTTAAACTAATCATTTATGGTATGAAAACAAATCGTTTAGTGTGTCTTTCCTTTGTGCGGGGACTCCGCCCCCAGAGCCCCCCCTCTTACACTTGTCACTCAGTTAGCTTTATCAATACTCGTTTTGCTCCCGTCTTAAATATTTAACCTAACCATTTATGGTATGAATTAATATCATTCAGTGTATTTTTTAATTGTGCGGGGGGCTCCGCCCCCCGACCCCCCTCTTACACTTGTCACTCACTTAACTTTATCGATACTCGTTTTGCTCCCGTCTGAAGGATGTAACCTAACCATTTATGGTATGAATACAAATTGATTAGTGTGTCTTTTCTTTGTGCGGGAAGCTCCGCCTTCCGAGCCCCCCTTTTACCGCCTAACATATAGTAAACTCTGTCAACATTCTTATTCTCCCGTCTTAAACATTCAACTCTACCATTTTTGGTATGAATTAATATCGTTCAGTGTGTCTGTTATTTGTGCGGGGGGCTCCGCCCCCCGAGCCCCCCTTTTACACTTGTCACTCAGTTAACTTTATCGATACTCATTTTGCTCCCGTCTTAAACATTTAACCTAACCATTTATGGTATGAATACAAATCGATTAGTGTGTCTTTTCTTTGTGCGGGACGCTCCGCCTTCCGAGCCCCCCTTTTACCTCCTGACATGTAGTTAACTCTGTCAACATTCTTATTCTCCCGTCTTAAACATTCAACCTAACCATCTGTTAGCGACGTGCTCAAAATGGTTATTTTTTCTATTGTTTTGTATTCTGTTTTTTATGTTGGTACTCCGACAATTTGTATGGTATAGCTATAAGGTGAAATTCGAAGGTAGATTTAAGATATACGTGTGACGCAGCGACAAGGTTCCAACGGCCTTTGTTTTTGACCACCGGTCAGTCGTCTTGTCTATCCGCGCGCGACACACATACATACTGCTCTCTTGTTAAAATAACGTGGTGTCTGTAACTTGTGAAAATTCCGTTTCTCGTTTCCGTTTATCTGGTCGTTTTACTGTGGAACACCTACATCATTTACAAGTGGTCCTTCGAGCCGGATTTATGTTCCATACCCCGGATACGAAAATGGTTAATACTCGTAGTACAACTCGCAGGGAGTGCGAGAAAAAACAAGAAGAGGATAGACAACTTCAGCTACAACTACTTTCGCAGCCAACTGATGGAAATACGCAGAATAATTATGAAATGAAGATTACCGTGCCCTCGTTGATATTATCGGGTAGCAGCGTAAAATCGGAGCACCGCCCGGTGCAGCACACGCCGCTCGCGTCGTTCAAAGGGTCAAAGTCCAAGTCATCATCATCGTCTGTGCTGGCTCGAAGAAAGCAGCTGGAACTAGAAGCGGCTCAAGAAAAAGCGCGTATCCAAATGGCCCTCATCGACAAGAAGCTTGAGGTTGATTTAGCTAATTTGATGGATGAGGAACAAGAGGTATACAGTCCACATGATGATACGCACACTGACAAACAGAGTGAAGTGGAAAAGTGGTTGGAACGAAGCCAACGTGAGCTGGAAACCGTCGCACCGCAAGTCCCCGATCATGGTAATCAGCCGGACCTGCCGCGCCCGCCGGCGGCCGTCGACCCCGGTACCTCTAATGGAACGGTACAGCTGCTCGCAAGTGCACTCCAAAACCTAACTGCAAGTTCCGCTAAACAAAAGACTGACAAAAACCTGCTTAGCCGATTATGTACTCCCAGAGACCTACCAAGTTACTCTGGTGAGCCGCTGGACTGGCTTCTGTTTAAGCAGGCCTATGAAGAGTCTACCGAAGTGTGCGGATTCAGCCCGAAGGAGAACTTATGGAGACTGAGAAAATGTCTACACGGAACTGCGAGGGAAGCAGTTTCAGCTCTAATGGTTACTGCCACGTCACCCGACATAGTGATGAAAACCTTAGAATTGGTATGTGGAAATCCTGCAAGCATTTTAAACAAGATTATGCAAGGTTTACGAAAACTACCATCTATGTCGAACGAGTACAGTAAAGACATCGTTTCATTCTCAGTCAAAGTGCAGAACTTCATCGCAGCCGTACATGCAGTCGGCCGCAAAGAATACCTACACGACGTAAACATGGCTAATATTATTATTTCTAAACTACCAACGGTCATTGTATCGAAATGGTCTGACCACAGTTTTCATATAATAACTGAAGGCAAGAAACCACGCTTGGAGATACTTGGAGACTTTCTAAACATCGAAGCAATCAAAATAACTACTACAGCGAACATTCACGTAATGGATCAGCGCAATATAGGTAGTTATCAACATCACTCGAAAAACAAAAGTGACAATAATAACGTTAACCGCCAACAAGTTTTAGTGCAAACGGCGGTGGCGCACAGTGACAATAAGTGTTTATTTTGCCGCGGTGCAAAACATGAATTAACTGAGTGCAAGATGTTCAAAAAATCGTTAAGAAAGGACCGTTAAGAAGGTGGAGGCACGTAAAGCGCCACGAAGTATGCTTCAAGTGCTTAGTGTCACGCCACGATCGAGAAACCTGCCCCGCGCCCGCTTGTGATAAGGACGGGTGTGGCGAGGCGCATCATCGTCTATTACATTATGTACAAAATCGCGAGACTGATAAGGATGCTACGTCGGAACCTGCAACAGACACACAGGAAATAGCCGAGTCCAGCAGTCCTAAGGAAACCGTGACCCATATAAAGCTAAGTGATCATAAAGCTTATCTAAAGGTGGTACCGATAAAAATACGCGGACGCGGTGTTTTTACGTCCACTGCATTTTTGGACGACGGAAGTAGCATAAGCAGGCCTATGAATCATGCCCGCGTGAGCGAACTATATACCTACGTTTTGCGCCTCCGTCGAGGGAGCTAAAGTCAGTGGCGTTCACTGAACGCACGTCGTACCGCGCGCGACGCTACTCGGAACTCGGAACAATGTCATCACGAACAATAATAATTTATTGCGATGTGGCCTACCACATCGCAATAAATTATTATTGTTCGTAAAAATAGCAAAGCTAATAAAAACTTATCGTTTTTCGCTCTGCCGACGGATGGGGAAAGGTAAGTAGGCATAAAAACTTTTTTTATACCACGTTGGTGGCAAACAAGCATGCACTTGGTTTTGTACCCTTGTGTATCCTTCAACGGCCAAGTCACACAACATTAACTATAATAATAAAGAAATCGCAGTAAGGAACCTTAGACTTGGCACGACTTATCTAGATTTCATTACTTTTTAGAGATAAACAAGCAGCTCCACCGAGACTTGGCTAGTTTTTTACAGAATGTTTTTGGTGGGTTATATTGCCTCTCTAGGTGTGTGTAACAAACCTCGTCAAAACAGCGATGACGTCCGTGCTTTAGACCAATTGGACCGCACGACGACCTTCATCGACGGCAGGTGGCAAGTAGGTCTGCCGTGGCGGGACGAGAACAGCGTGATGCCTGATAGTTACCCTAACGCCCTAAAGCTAAATAGACTAAAGGGAGTCGAAAAGAAAATGGCGGCAAACAGTGAGTATGCACAACGGTATACGGATCGAGTAAATCATTTGTGTACAAATGATTTTGCAAGGAAGGTCGATGACCCTCGATCCACATCCCCACACACTTGGTATTTACCCCATCATGGGGTAAATAATTTAAACAAGAAAAAACTTCGTCTAGTTTTCGACTGTTCAGCAAAAAGTAAAGGTAAGTCGCTAAACGATTACCTACTTCAAGGCCCCGACCTACTCGCGTCCCTGTTCGGCATTATGGTACGATTCAGAGAGAACAGGTTCGCTGTGGCCGGGGATTTGCGTGAAATGTTCCTTAGAGTCAAAATAAGACCTGAGGACCAGGACGCACTTAGGTTCTTATGGAGGACTGACTCTAAGCAGCCAGTCAAAACCTACGCTATGACGTCACTCGTGTTTGGCGCTAACTCGTCCCCGTTTACGCCCAATACGTAAAAAATAGAAATGCCCAGCGTTACGCGTCTACCATGCCCGCTGCAGTTGCTGCTATCTGCGAGCAACACTATATGGATGATTATTTGGACAGTTTATCAGACGAGACCGCAGCTATACAAATGGTAACTAGTATTTTGGGCGGGTGCGCGGGGCCCGTGGGCCCCGCGGTGGTGTAGTTTTTTGTTTTTGTGTGATTGTGTTTATGTGGTTTTGTTTTGTGTTTTTGTGTATTGAGTTTTGGGTTTTGAGTTGTGGGTTTTGAGTTGTGGGTTTTGTGTTGTGGATTTTGTGTTTTTGTTGTGTGTTTGTCTTGTGTGTGTTTGTCTTTTGTATTAAGTTTTGTCTTGTTACTTATCTTTGTGTTTGTTTTGGTTTTTGTGATTAGTATAGGTGCTCGTTTTTGGGTTCGCCTAAAGGCTCTAGGAGGAATTTGTCTTTTGTGACTGTGTTTTAGAGTTCCGCGTGCGAGCGCTTTCTTCTCGCAGCTCGGCCTTCGGCCTCGCATGCTGGCGCGCCGGTCTTGGACGCTTCGGGCCTTCGGCCCTACGCGGAGCTCGGCCTTCGGCCTTCGCAGGGGTTCGAAGCTCACAGGCGGGCCTTCGGCCCGCCGTTTCGCTTATTAAGACAGTCGGGCAAAGGTGCTTGACTGTGACTGCCCTAAGTCGGGAAGTTGGGCTTAAACACGAGCCAATAGTAAAAGTGTCCGGCCGCTCACCTTCGGGCCTGTGGCCCTCAGGTTCGCTGGACACTTTTACTATGGGCTCGTGTTTAAGCGCCAACTTCCCCCGGTCGTGTGACGCTTCGGGCCTTCGGCCCTACGCGGAGCTCGGCCTCCGGCCTTCGCTAATCGAAAAATTAAAAAAAAAATGGAGGCCCTAAAAACTGCCAGAGGCCCTCTATGACATTTGGTCGAGCACCTAATACCTAGGTCTTACCGTTGAGCCGGGCCGTTCAACATTTTTTCGACCAGGGTCAGGAGACTGACGTCCATATTTTTCTGGACCTTACATTTGCCACGCCTATACAAACGTGTATAGACATTTAAGACTTTTCCCATAGACAAAAAAAAAACATGTCAGTCAGTCAATGAGTGGTACTGCAGCTTTATATAGTAGTAAAAAAAGATGTAACTTTTATCCACAAACAGGGCGGGTTCGACATGTGCAACTGGACCAGTAACAGTGAGGCGGTAGTAGACAGCGTGCCAAAAGAAGCCTTAAGGTTCAAATTAGATCGGCAGCAAGAAGGTGAGCGAACGCTTGGTCTTATTTGGTACCCCGCGACAGATGAGTTTGGATTCGACTTGTCACTCAAACGTATACCTAGCGATATAGTTAGCGGTGAGCAAGTACCTACTAAAAGAACAATGCTTCGTGTAATAATGTCGATATTCGACGTGTTTGGCTTCTTATCTCCATTCACAATTCAAGGTAAGATAATGTTACAATCTTTGTGGCAATTATCCATTGGTTGGGACGAAAGTATTCCAAATAATATTTTTGTCAAATGGATTGCTTGGATCGCTCTTTTAAAAGAAATGCGACACGTGCGTATACTGAAACCTTTATTGACTATACCCCGCGCTGAGCTACAAGCGGCTCTTATGGCAGCGAGGCTTGCAGAGAGTCTACAAAAGGAACACAGGTTACTAGTACAGCGCCGTTACTTCTGGAGTGACCCTTCCACATTTCTTCATTGGGTGAAGAATGATGCGCCCAAATAAAAAAAGTTCGTAGCAAACCGGTTGGGAGCAATCGATAAGCTCACGCACAGCAAAGAATGGCGGTATGTACCTACCAAATTGAATGTTGCGTATATCGCAACGCGTGAAACTTACGACAACACTCTTTTCGAAAATGAGTGGTTAAGGGGTCCATCGTTTTTAAGAAGCGATGAATCCGAGTAATATTGTTGTCTCTGCGGCTGATGTACCTGAAAAGTCAGAAGTTATAAATATAATTAATGACTTACCTGCTACATACTTACCTGTCCCGGATTCTTCGTGGTTGCGGCTGGTGAGGAGCACATTTATCGTCCTAGTGTTTGTATACAAATGTCGTAAACAGACTTACGATGATTCCGAGCTGATGCGGCGAGCCGAGCTCCTATTTGTCCGTCAAGTGCAGGAGGAGTGCTTTGGTGCGGAGTTAGCTGCAGTTAAAAAGGGTGTGAGTATTGAAAGAAACAGTAGAATACTTACCTGGTCGCCTTACCTGGATGATTGTGGAGTCCTTCGCTGCGGCGGTCGTATTAATGCTGTAAACACAGGGTGTCTCTGCTGATACAAAAAACCCGATTATTTTGGACGGGCGGCACTATGTGACGCGATTGCTCGTGAAGCATTACCACGTCAAGGCTGCACATGATAATCAGGAAACGGTGGTTAACAATATTAAGGAAAGATACGCAATCACCTGGATAAGACCAACAGTTAAGCATGTAGCAACGAGATGTATGCTTTGTAGAATACGCAAAGCACAACCGCATGTACCTGTTATGGGTGAGTACCAGGTAGAATGGCACATCATCAGAGGCCGTTCACACATTGCGGCCTAGACCTGTTCGGGCCCATGGAGGTGGTGGTTGGCAGAGGGCGCCAAAAGAGGTATGGGGTCATGTTTACCTGCCTCACTGTAAGAGCGATTCATTTGGAGATCGTTCATTCTCTCACCACCGACTCTCTTATTATGGCACTACGCCGCATGGCGTCGCGTCGAGGATGGCCAGTCTGTTTCTACTCGGACAACGGTACCAACCTACGGGGAGCTGATACCGAGTTAAAAAGGTCTGTCCAAGAGCTCGACACCAATTCCATTAACGAATTTGCCTTGGTTAATGGATCGAGTTGGAGGTTTATTCCTCCTGCAAGTCCTCACTGGGGTGGGGCGTGGGAGCGCCTCATACGCAGCGTTAAGAAAAGCCTTAACGTTATCCTGAATTAGCGTGCACCGAAGGAGGAAGTACTTAGCACCCTGATGATGGAGGTTGAGAATATTATCAACAGTCGGCCGTTAACCCACGTCTCTGTGGAACCAGGAAGCGACGAAGCTCTAACGCCAAACCACTTCCTCCTCCACTCATCTCCTAATGTCCCCGCTATAGGCGCCTTTGACGATTCCGACTTGTTCCTTCGGAAGCAATGGCGGAAGAGCCAAAGGCTAGCCGATATGTACTGGCAGAGGTGGATAAAGGAATACTTACCGGAGCTACTTCCTAGGAAAAAATGGAATAAGGAGCAAACTCCACTAAAGGTAGGAGACCTAGTTTTAGTAGTCGATCCTGGAGCACCACGCAACGTCAGGCCGAAGGCAGTCGTCCAACAGGTGTTTGCAGGTAGAGATGGTCGGATCAGGCTGGTGGAAGTTAAGACCAAATCTGGCGTTTTCAAACGCTCAGCGGCGCGCGTCGCTAGAATCCCTTTGGTTAATGAGTGCTGAGTCAGCACTAGGGTGAGCGTGTTAGCGACGTGCTCAAAATGGTTATTTTTTCTTTTGTTTTGTATTCTGTTTTTTATGTTGGTACTCCGACAATTTGTATGGTATAGCTATAAGGTGAAATTCGAAGGTAGATTTAAGATATACGTGTGACGCAGCGACAAGGTTCCAACGGCCTTTGTTTTTGACCACCGGTCGGTCGTCTTGTCTATCCGCGCGCGACACACATACATACTGCTCTCTTGTTAAAATAACGTGGTGTCTGTAACTTGTGAAAATAAATAGTTTCTCGTTTCCGTTTATCTGTTCGTTTTACTGTGGAACACCTACATCATTTACACCATCTTTGGTATGAATTGATATCGTTCAGTATATTTTTTCTTTGTGCGGGGGCTCCGCCCCCTGACCCCCCTTTTACACTTGTCACTCAGTTAACTTTATCGATACTCGTTTTGCTCCCGTCTTAAACATTGAACCTAACCATTTATGGTATGAATACAAATCGATTAGTGTGTCTTTTCTTTGTGCCCCCCTGTTACCGCCTATCATGTAGTAAACTCCATCAAAATTCTTTTTCTCCCGTCTTAAACATTCAACCCTACCATTTTTGGTATGAATTAATATCGTTCAGTGTGTCTGTTATTTGTGTGGGGGCTCCGCCCCCTGACCCCCCTTTTACACTTGTCACTCAGTTAACTTTATCGATACTCGTTTTGCTCCCGTCTTAAATATTGAACCTAACCATTTATGGTATGAATACAAATCGATTAGTGTGTCTTTTCTTTGTGCCCCCTGTTACTCGTACCGCCTATCATGTAGTAAATTCTATCAAAATTATTTTTCTTCCGTCATTCAACCTAACTGTTTTTGGTCAATGATATTTACTATGCATGGGTTATGAATGAATGAATGAATTATTTATTTCATGTAATCAAGACACAATATTATTAGTTGATCTTATAGACTAAGGGGTTAGTAGGCTTAAAATAAAACTACACTGACAGGGGTATGCAAACCCTCGCAGTGTGACATGTATAGACAGTCAAGCCTATCCGCAATCATGCTCAGGATGCTGTTGGGACTGCGGCGCACCCGGCGCACCAGGGATGCTGCGCTTATACTCTAACAAAATGAGCAGAAAAAATGCTTCAAGAGTTATTACATTACCTAGAAACGATTATGTTATGTTTATCTATTTTGACAATCATTACATCTTTGTCTCTCTCATTGTTGGGACATTACAGTTTGTCTCTTTCTCACGCGGGTAACGGGAGCTCATTGGCACGTCCGCATCGCACGCTGGCCGGTGCGCGACTAGCGACAATTGTTTGAAGTCACTTATATTAAGTGCTTCACTTTTGGAGTTTTTGGTATGAATAAATATCGTTTAGTGTGTTTTTTCTTGCATTTGTCACACAGTTAGCTTTATCGATACTCGTTTTTTTTTTTATACCACGACGGTGGCAAACAAGCATACGGCCCGCCTGATGGTAAGCAGCTACCGTAACCTATGGACGCCTGCAACTCCAAAGGAGTCACATGCGCGTTGCCGACCCTTTACAAAAAGGAGGATTCACTATGTTGACGACTAAAGAAACAAGAAGGTCCCTCATCGTCAACACACTGGGTCCTCTTTGAGCTCTTTGGCAACCTTACTCACCAGCACGAACACAACACTATGAGTAGGGTCTAGTACTACATGGCTGAGGTTTTCTGTAAGGTGGAGGTACTTCCCCAGTCGGGCTCTGCTGGTCGTTTTGCTCCCGTCTTAAACATTTAACCTAACCATTTATGGTATGAATAGAATTCGTTTAGTAAGTCTTTTCTTTGCCTGAGCCCCTTTTTTGCCACCTATCATGTGGTTTTTTTTGTGCCTAAACTAAACTACGAACTTTGCTGTCAGATAACTGCTGCTCAGTGACGTCTTAGTTAGTAAGACAATCCTACGAGAGATAGCGTTGTGGTTCATTTTAGTAGGGGAGCCCGTGACACTGAACCTAGTTCGATAAGTCTCCTAGATGAGATATATATAATTAGGCGCGTATTTAATGGGGGAAACACGAAATGCGGATGCTGCAATGCAAAAAAAGTGGTGGCGTATTTGGTTTTTTTTTTTTTAAATTAAAAAATCCGGTTTCTAGTACGATAAGTCTCCTAGATTTCCTTTGTTCCTTGAAGCAGGGGAGGGGTAGGGCCACACGATAATGCGGTGCTGCAAGCCCCCGTGCGTGGCCTTTTCAGTAGCAGCAGCATCAAAAGATTGTAGATGTATGCAAAAACAAAACGCCTGATCATTTTATAACTAAAACAAGATGTTATGTACATATATTTTAAAAACAGATATTTTTGAGTACCTTGGCCGCTCCGATATATTTGATGGCGACTCTTCGGTTACAAAGTGTAAGTGACTGTAGCAAAGTGAAAGTGTAGGGGACTGTGTCTCGTTTTGACTAAGGAGGTATTGACGTGTAAGGAGGTGTTGGACGTCAACGTCACCAGACAATCAAAATGTCAATATGTGTCCAATGTGACAGTTTTGTAACGAGTTCGATTGTGACACGGCCCTCTGCATTATGCTCTCTATCAAACCGTTTTTGCTACTTTTTAGGGTTCTGTACCTCAAAAGGAAAAAACGGATCACTCGATTGTCTGTCCGTCCGTCTGTCACAGCCAATTTACTCCGAAACTACTGGACCAATTGAGTTTAAAATTAGTAGACATATAAAATATAACGGTTACACTCACGTCACTTTAGTCACTTCGCGCGACATGTTTCGGAGAGCTTAGGTCTCCATGTGCAACAGCGCGCAACGGGCCGGTTCGAAATAGCACTCTTAGTGCTTGAAGATGGAGACCTAAGCTCTCCGAAACATGTCGCGCGAAGTGACTAAAGTGACGTGAAACCGTTATATTTTATAGTGATAGTATGTCTCACGAAAGTTTAAATTTAATTATTAGTAGATATATGTAAGTTGTTGACCCAAAACTGACGTATAACTAAAATTAATGAATTTTTAAACATGAGGGCCACTTTTGGGGGGTAAATGAGAAATTAAAAATAAAATTTTTGCTAACTAGGTATATTGTGTTACATATCAAATGAAAGGGCTCATTATGAGCATCTAAAATTTTTTTTATAATTTTAAAATAAACAGTTTTGAAGTTATTTAAGAAAATAGGTAAAAATTGACCATTCCCCCATAAAATTTTGAAAAAAATACAATTAATAGTTTTGTACGAGTACGGTAAGGTATGAAGTACAATGCTGCCAAAAGCGAGTTTATTATTTTCAGGCGTAATATTAAGTGTGTGTGTAATATACTCGCCTAAAATAATGGTAAACGGAGTCCCTTTGAATCGTGTAACTCAGTTCAAATACCTAGGTCATAATGTGACTGAGGACCTAAAATACGATCTAAATATCGAGCGGGCGCTCAGGGCGTTATCGGTCCGAGGCGGGATGCTGGCGCACAGGTTCGCACAGTGCCCAAGTGAAGCTGACTTTATTTAGAGCTTACTGTCAAAGTTTATATACGTGTGGCCTGTGGGATAGTTTCAGGCTTAAGTCCTATAATATCCTGCGTATCCAATATAATAACACTTTCAGGGTGCTGTTTGGGCTTCCTCGATTTTGCAGCGCCTCTGGGATGTTTGCCGATGCCAGCATAGAGGACTTTTATGCCATAGTACGGAAGAAGACGGCGTCTGTGGTGACGCAGATGGGGAGGAGCTCAAATAGCATCCTGAGAATGATAGCAGGGAGGTGGGATTCGGACATTCTGCGCCGATACACCGACCTGCATAACATAACATAAACATAACATAAATACTCTTTATTGCACACCTCAAATAATAGACACAAAGTATACACAAGTCACAAACAAAAAAGCAGAGGCAAAACAACTGGCGGTCTTATCGCTAAAGAGCGATCTCTTCCAGACAACCTTTGGGACGCGGAAACCTTTGTAAATGAACAGAAAAGTAGGTGTTGCAAAGCAAATAAACCAAACATGTTTATTGACATACAAATAAAAGAAAGAAAAATATATAAATAAAATAAATAAACTTACATAGCTCATACATACATACATACATACATACATACATACATATATTATATATTTAATAAATATAATAAAATAAGAAAATAAAAACTAGGACCAAACACACTACATGCCACAGGTTGTTAAAACGGTTAATGAAGTTGCAGGATTTACGGATCATGGGAGAGACAGATAATGTTCTTTAAGTTGTTTCTTAAACACAGCAAGAGATTTAGCACGCCTTAAGTCTAACCAGAGCCTTACAGCCTGAAAAGTGAAAGAACTGTTATAAAATTTAGAAGAAGAAGATACATGTGATACTACCTAAAATAAATAAATAATAAGTTATAGTTTTTAAGTTAATATTAGTTTACTAATGTAGGTTTATAAGTGTAACTAACAATCTATGGATCTGAGGTATCTGAAAATAAATTATTTTGTTTTATTTTATACTAAACAGTTTAAAAATAAACCGTATTTTTAACTAAACAAGGCTGATTTCAGTTTAATATTTTTTTTGCAATTAGTGAGTTTTGTTTGTCACCTGACGGTAAGTAGGTATAGAGTCTTTCCGGAACGAGAAATGTCGTAGAATGTATGAGTTCCCATATAAACCACGACACTTCTCTTTCCGGATCGGCTCTATTATAGGGCTAATAAAATAAACAATTCGTCAATGCTCCAGATAATAGCTCAACCAAAGTTTTTGTTTTAGATAGTCCTGCAGGCCTATGATGGCAGATTTTATCTGCGGATAAGTTGATACAAACCTGATAAAATGACAAACAATGCCGGCAACTGTCATTTTATCAGGTTTATATCACCCCGCTGATAAAATCTGCCATCATAGGCCTACTAGGATGTGAATGCCTCACCTTCAAAGCTTTTGGTGAACATCATATATCAAACTATATCAAATGAGAGGGTTTGATGTGAAAACTATAAATATATTACTTTTATAATTTATGATTATAAGTTTTCAAGTTATTCAGGAAAAAAGCCGAAAATTGACCATTCCCCTCCTAGTGGTAGCCGTACAAGCCCAATTTCAAAGAAACACCGCAAATCCATCTACAGTTTAGCCGTTTGGCACACGCATACTAGAGGTCAAAACACATTTTTTGACCCGCAGTTCTTAAAAAAATCCCTTAGGAGGGGAATGCCGAGACATTTTTTATTTGTATAAAAAAAAAAAAAATTTTTTTTTAGAAACCTATCGTATGTAGTATCTTATGAAAGGGCATTTTGAGGCGATTCTAAAAATATACCATATCTTTACATTTCAGCCATTTTTTTTTAATTAACACAAAAATAATTTTTGAAACATACCAAGTTTGGGCTCCTCCAGATACGATATGGCTGGTTTTTTGTGTACAATATACCACAAATGGTACGTCATATCCTCATATCTAACCTCAAGAAAGCAATTTTGAAAATAGTTTCATTAGGTATTTTTTTTTATTTGTCAATATTACAAAGTGGCACAGTTCTACTTCAATGCCTATTTTACGAGACGTATAGAACTGTACTGCAGATCGGTACATATTAATCATAAAATGATACGTAGTATCTATATATCCAACGGGAAATACCTCTTTAACCATTTAACTGCGTCTTTTCATCAGTTGGTATACGTTTTGTAGTAGATACTGACTTAAAAAGTGACTGAAAGTTGAATTAAAGATGTTTATTCCTGTTGTTTTTAGGGTTCCGTATCTCGAAAGGAAAAAACGGAACCCTTATAGGATCTCTTTGTTGTCCGTCTGTCTGTCTGTCTGTCTGTCTGTCTGTCTGTCTGTCAAGACCAGTTTTCTCAGGAACGCATGGAGGTATCAAGCTGAAAATTATATCAAATACTTAGGTATATTGTCCCTTGGAGCTGTGAAAAAATCAAACTTAAAAGCCAACGCAATCAAAAGATACAGTCGTTTATGCTGCAAATTTTAGAGTTTCGGCACTCGCAAAACCTACGGGGACTCGCAAAACCTATTTCTCGTGAACTCAGAAACTTGAAATTTGGCACAAAGCAACGTCATATAGCATAGACAATGTAAAAATTACAAAAAGTATACATTTTTAGTAAAATAACTTACTACCTTTTTCCTCGTAAACGCGTAGAGGTATTAAATTGAAATTCATATCAAATACTCAGGTCTATAATACCTTTAAGTTGTAAAGGTTTGTACGGAACCCTCGGTGCGCGAGTCCGACTCGCACTTGGCCGGTGTTTTATCTTATAATTATAATACACATACTATTAATCTTGCTTTTTACATTTTTAGAAAATATTTTTCTATCCTTATATTTCTTCCTCTCCGTCTTCTATATATGTTTTGCTGCAAATAAGAAAGCGGTTTGTATAAATGACTTCACTTATTTACGTAAAAGCACAGATTATATAATAGTTCTTACGAACAGATATGAATCACTCATAGAAAAAGCAAATACCTACGGTTTACGTACCTACGCAATAATACAATGGAGCGGCCTTCAACGCGCGGCACCCCGCACCTCCCGCGCACCCGCACAATCGCTAGGGTTGCATATGCTTGGAAATGTTTTATAGTTAAGGAAATAGGTATTTTGCATTGATTCAGTGTTTAAGTGGTTCGCATGGGGCCATAAAGCTCTATAAATGGAGTACGCTTCGCCTCATCATTCCAAACAAAAAAGTCTGCCAAAATCTGAGGGGGGCAAGGTAGCACGCATGTGATGTTTTCTAGTCAAAGGTACATCATTGTCGGTTGTTAATACAGTTTATTTCTAAATGAATTTTTATGGCAGCAACGCTTTATTGACAACCGACAAAGATGTACCTTTGACTTGAAAACACCAAACATATTTGACATATTCTTTTTATACTTCATAACACTAAATGGAGCAATAGATAGTCGACTGTACATACGTTAACATATGGTTCATTATTGGATGCAGTCTTTGCAAATGTCAAATAACAAAGCCAAGGATCATTTTTGATTGTATTTTCAAACAAAATATAGAAGACAGTAATCCTTAAGCGCGTTAAATATGGAGAAATGTCAAACGTCAAATATTTACTGCCCGTCAGAAAGAAAACGATTGTCTTTGAATCGATTCTGTAAACGAAGCTTGATTTTCGATTTAGGTTAATTTTTTTATTACGAAAGTAATGATAAATAAAGTAAAACTTTACTTACATCTGAAATGGTATTTCATCTTTTTGTAAACTAGACGAAATATAACATTTTTTCCATCCAAAAACAGCGGATAAGGGCATTTTCACGGAGCTTGTTATCCATCGACAGCGATGACGAAAGTGCGTGACATCGATTATTGAAATAGTTTTTATAGATGTACTAGATTTTCCTGCCAATACTTTTGACAGAGGGGAAATGATACCTAAGGCCTCTCCTGGTTTAGAACTCTCTGCATGGGGCATAACAATTATAGTTACATGAGTAATATTGATTGATATTTTGTTGCCGCGATGAGAGTATGATTAATCTTGACAGATTTGCCACACACTGTCAAAATTAATATGGATTGTCAGCTATCTCAATCTTATTCTAATCGCCTTTTAGCAATATCATCATAGTTATTTGAGAGATTTGTAAGTCGTTAATAGTCTAAAGATACGATAAGCTATTTGTACATTCATCTGTTATTTTTATTAGCTTTGCTATTTTTTACCTTACCACATCCATTAATCCACATCGCTATAAATAAATTTTTTTCGTGATGACATTGTTCCGAGTTCCGAGTAGCGTCGCGCGCGGTACGACGTGCGTTCAGTGAGCGCGTTGGTAACCCACTGACTAGTTTCGCCGGCGCAGGCGCAAAACGTAGGTATATAACTCGCTCGCGCGGGCATGATTCATAGGCCTGGTAAAAGGCGTAAATTGAGAAAATAATAGCGCACCTCGTGTTATGGCAATCACCGTGGCAAATTTTGCAGGCTGGGGTGCAAGGGAGGCTCCTTAACTGCATGCCATATACAGTCTAATTCAGTCCTAATGAAAGATCAGGTCTTCTCTTCCATGCAAATCTTATTAAACCGCGTTTTTTTAAACAAGAAGGCTTATCAAATTATTAATTATCATTTTCTTTTTAAGTAAAAATAGCATAAATCCTAACAGACGGCCATTCTGCCGCGGGGATGTCCTCATCCCCGAATTCAGAACGGCCATTCACAAGGTTGGTATGCCCTCATACCATCTTTCTATGTTGTGTATTATACAAACAAAATAAAGAACATTAATAAATATACATAAAGCAAGCCTCTAAACATTTTGACCAAAAATCCTAAATGTAATCCATTACTCTCGAATACAATATCATCATATAGTGATTTATCTGATCTAAAGACAATATTATGACATGACACAATTTACATTATTAGTCTTCTAGAGGTACATTTGTGTACACTAATATAAGACAAAATCTCTTAAATTGGAAATAGATAATTTAATATTAAAGCCACAGGATTCGAATATCAACAATTAGCTAATTTATCTATACATTTTGTTAATAGCTTGACACAAAATAATTTTAAGGTATAAGTATCACCGATAATTTATGTGCAATCGACTATTGTCGTAATTTATTTTTTATTTTTATAGAACATATTGTATGCATTCAGCTTAATCTAAATATATTCATAAGTCCATGTAATTCATATCATCCTACCACACTAGGGGTTACACTCTCTCAAACTACCCTCTAGGGACAGTCATATCACGCAGGTACCGAAATTGCCGGTGACCACACTAGGGGTTCCGCACTGCCACACTATGGCTAATCGAATTGCACGTTGCTCATATTACAACCACACTAGGGGTTCACACATACCACACTGGGGGTTTAATGTTTGTAGATCGCAACGCTCCACGTTCTAGACAGCGTTACCAATTCCTCACCAAGGGAAAATACTGGAAGACCAACCGCTCAATCAGATTACATTGGTCTCCTTTGTTTCTCCCACCAGGTACCTATGCTGTAAATGTCAGGATAGGAAGTTAAATGGAATAGTTAGTAGAATAATTTAATTCGACTCTATTCCGTCGCTACCAGAACCGGAGTCGCTGCTCGAATGCAATGCATCAACTGTTATCCACGATTTTAAGTGATCAGCTGGAAAAAATATTTTTGTATGTGCCCTACTTTTCATCAAATACCTTTTTCGTTTTTGTCTGATTATCATCGATAAAGTTTTATTTTATTCCTCTTTATTTTAAACGGGTAGTGACCAACATTGACCATCAAATTAAGTTTTTTTTTTAATTAATTATTTGGCTTTGAACTATGATCAATATTTAAAACACTGAGCATCTATTTTAAATTCATATTTTATTTATAGATTACAACGTATAATTCAATCTTGCCAGTCATACTCATACGTTAAAATATGTATGTAGTTATCATTTAGTAAAAAAAATATATCAAAGTACTGTTTTTTTTTTATTGAATGAACGTCACTTTTAGTCCCATAGGCGCATAAACATTAATTAATCTAATTTATTTATATTTTGTATTTTCATTATTGTATCTTACATTTTTAATAAAAAATAAAGTTTATCAAAATAAAAACAGAGTTACATTTATTTACGAAATTACAATAGACTAAGTGTCCAACAAATTGTGGCAAGTGGCAAATCGTATATATAAAAATACAAACGTATAATATATCTTTATAATTAATTATTATTATTATCTTTTTTTTATTTTATAATTTGGTTCTTTATTATTTAGATAAGTATTATATTGTACCTATTAACACTAGTAGATTATATAGGTCAAGTATAACCATAAAACTATGGATATTAGTCCGAAATTAAGTTTATATTATTATTGCCATCAGAACTTAAGTAGGTAATATGTACTTATCATGAAATTTTAGGCTGTTGTTTGTAGCTGTCGGCTGTTGCCGGACAAGACTGGTTCACGACAGCAGCGGATAGAGAGCTTTGGAAAAGCTTGGAGGAGGCCTTCACCCTACAGAGGGGTTCTCATCACCAAAAAACATAACTTAATTTTTTTTTTAATTATCTTATATTTAGACCTGTAAATTTGTATGTGATAGAGAAATAAATGGCTTTTTTATTTATTTATTTATAACCATAAAACTAGTCCGAAATTAAGTTTATATTATTATTGCCATCAGAACTTAAGTAGGTAATATGTACTTATCATGAAATTTTAGCAATAGCAATTAGTTGTTAAATAATAACGAACGAACATAAAATAGTACAGGAGTCATTAAAATGTGAAATTTTCCAGCTTATGTTAACGAATGTTTGATAATTAGTTGTTCTGTAATATCTATCCATATAATATATCAACTCATGGATGTGTAGTTATTAATATTTAAATATTTGTGGATGTTAGTATTGTATGAAACAAGTATAGTACAACAAAAATAAACTCTTAATAAAGTAATCATTGCCATCGGTGATAAATAGTCGTAAACAGTCTACACTACTGCTTTTTTTTGTAATCGAATGAGTAGGTATGTACTTGAATACTGAGAATGAATATTAGGATAAATTTACATTATGATGTAACTATCTAATATTAAAGTGCTGTACAGACACGGATAAAAGATATAATACAACTTTCAGCCTTCTTAGTGACAAATTAGTTTAGATATTTCTGAGGATCCACATTTTTAAAGTCAAAATTAAATATCCAAGTGTCTCAGACAAGAAAAAGGCCCATTAAATTTAAACCTTTATAAAGCAGAGGCAATATGTTTACTTCTGATAGGGTTTAAATTCACGTAATTTCTGACAATAATGTATTATTTATCCACAAAATTATGTTGAATAACAACTGATGTTTGATACGTATACATATTGTTTGATCACTAAATTATGCTCGATCTCTAGCACACTCGCTTCGCTCGCTCGTCATAACCCCCTCGCACGCAATGACCAACATAGTACATAGCAGTCACAGCACACGTAATTAAAATGTAAATACCCTTACTTTAAATGCAAAGTATCAAAGACACCCTTAATACTACAGCTAGGTGAACGAATGGTCATGCTATTACCTGTTTAATGCTTTACAATATTATTCGTATAGGTAACACCAGGGGTTTTGTGGCAATTAATAGTACCAGTAACATGTTTCAACGTGTACGTGTCTTGTATAAACCTTGGGCAGCAGTGGTATAATATAAAGTTCTACTCTGTTGGTTTTCTATACCCTGACAAAAAAATTAAAACAAATATTGCGAAAGTTAGATAATCCCTTGAACTAGCAAAGTCAAGTGGATATGGGTAACTTGTGCTTATCATGTATCTACATAGTGTAAGTCATCTTCAGTAGATAGTCTATTCCAGTTATTTATTATAATAAAGTCGCAACTTTCATAAACATATACTATGTTACTTATATACCAAAATAAGAATGACGCTGCCATTACAACGCATCCGGAAAATAATTCTTTAACGAGTTGTTTTTTTCATTGGAATATAATTGTTACAATGTATAATAGTAGTTTATGCAACAGTTGTATAAGAGGGGTCAAAAAAGGTGAGTGGCGTGGGTAACAATTTGAGCCGTAGGCGAAAATTGTTAAGAAAAACGCCACTAACATTTTTTTACCTACTTATACGACGTTGCATACAATACTTTTTCTACGAATACACTTACTTTTACATAAAATGCGAAATTGAAAACTTCATGGATATCGCAGTTATTTTGCCAACATAATCAACAATCATTTAAGTTTTACCTTTTAAAACACTATTTTTCAATAATACTAACATTACTAACACAAATACACACCGCCGTTATTTGATCAATTATTAAGCTACAGAGATTAGTAAAAATACCTACATTACTTTCAAAGCTTGCAATTCACCCCAATAAACGAACGGGAAACGTAAAAAACTACGAAGTAGGTCTGTGGTTCTTTTAATTTTTTCTTTTTTAAAGTTTTTTTTTTCTAAAAACGCTGCGTTTATTTAGGTTTCTTAGGTTGGCAGTAATTTATTTTATATTAATATTCGTGTTTGCACGCGATTCCGCGATACTATTTTGGCGCTTTTATAGAACAAGTGTTATTTTGGGGAATAGACAAGATAGACTTTTCATCGAGTGTATTATCTATGTTCTTATAAAGGTGTTGACGAATGTATAAATGACAGATAAAAGTACAGGAGTAGAAAAAATATATATGTAGTGTCATTAGGGATATCCGTTCGGCCAACCGACTCAAAACCACTCTTCATCTTATTCATTTCGTATTCTTATAATTAGCATATACATATTTCTCTTTTTTTTATGATTAATATTTATCACATTACTTAGGAATTAGACATGCGCAAAAAGCTTCACTGAATTGGAAAGATTGATTCATATCTTTCGCTCGCGGAAATATGTATCACTCATTTCGCTCAGTGGATCTGTTCGCATATTAGCATCGTCTCACTCGTTTGACTCGGCCGGCTCATTCGAATCATGAGTGACAAAGAGCGAGCAAGTAACACTAAACACTGAGATAGATGAGTTACTGAGCGAGTTAAATCTTCCGTGATTTGTAGAGTGAGTGTGTTGTATCAAAAGATATAGTTCATTTAAATCACTCACTTGTGAACGACCCATGTTTACTGTCAATTCTCAATTAACGGTAAACATTACTATCTCTAAGTATCTGAACAGCTGGTATATTTAAGAGACGATGTTGACGAGATACAGTTTAGATACCTAATTAGGTATACAAACTGCAGTAAAACACTTCTATAATTGCATTGACACGTTTAATTTTGAAGACAAAGTAAATTATTTAAAATTAGCAACAATAGTCAGATTATTTAAAATTTAGCATTTCACGTAAAAATTACAATAACGGTATCTATGTAAAGATATTTCACATTCAATAACTTCCTTAGTGGTCAGAATGTAATTAAATTACAATAATAAAAATATTTAAAATTAGCACTTCACTTAAAAATGAAGATAACTGTACCTATATAAGGATATTTCACATTCAATGGTTAGCAAAACTGGTAAGTAAAAATAAAGATTCGGCTGGTAATAATTTGGCTGCAGGAAAATAATGGGTTAATGAGGCGGGTGATATGGATGGTGACAGATGATTCGCTGGCTGAACGTAGCCTAAATTAAAGAGCCAGGTCTTTATACGCCCGTCAAACGAGGCAATTGGAATTTTGGGAAATTTAGCAAAACAACAAAAAAACTATTTTGGCACAAAAATACTGGATACAAAGAAAAGGAATCGGAATTATAACGTTTTTAAAAAAATGTAAATAATATGATATTCTCGAAAGACAGGATGGCTAAAGCTGTAGTTTTAAATTGAAAAGAGTTCGTGGGCAAGTGTTCGCTTTGGTTTAGGCGGACCCAATAGCTCGCTGAACTCCTTTTCTCACTTGGAGAGCCCGCTGGATGCGGACTCTAATTCTCCGACGATGGTGAAGAAACCCGCGGAAAACGCGGCAGTTGCAGACCGTCTCGCCGGTCCGGCACCCACAAGTGCCTTCCGGAATCCTTCCGGCTCAGGCGGTTCCACTGTATAGCACTTGCTATATAATTTATAGCCTTTTGCCCGGCAACGTATTTGGTTTTGTTTTTGCTCCAATAATGTATTAATAGCACTTGCTATATAATGTTTGAATGCAAAGATCTAGAGAAATAAATCGCACTTCACCACGATGCAACTAAGCAAATTATAGCAAAACCCCCAGACAAAACCAGAATATCTGTTTTTCTTTTAAAAATCTCCCCCGTAGCTCTGACACACTCCATCAAAAATCAACTTTTTTCTTTTTTTTCAATCTGGAACACCTCAAAAATTCACATTCAAAATTAGTGCGAGTATTATCTCAATTTTATAACTGCCAGTCGTATTACAAAATGCGGACTGATATAAGCGCCATCTACCTGTAATGCCGTGAATCACAATGTACACTTTTTTATATATCAACAGCAACCTAGCCTTAGATCTTCCTTAGACACGGAAGTTGTGAAGAAAGTCGACAGATGTCGTACGGTAAACGTAGCGTCATGCTACAGCATCTCCCTACCAAACAAAGAAACAAACAAACAACAACACAAGAAAACACAAGAAAACTAACCCCAAGCAACAAAAAAAACACAACTTAATGCTTAGGCCAAAAAAGGTACAACAAGAGAACCCTAAACGAATTCCAAGAAAACAAAACCAACCAGTTATTAACATTACCCCTAAAGACTAATCTAATAGATTAAGAAGATGACAAAACGCCAACCAACGCGTCACGCGGTCCAAGACGTGACGGCCGGGATATGACAGAAACTGCACCTGGCCACAGATCTTAATCCTCACATCGAGTCATCAAATTATACAACCAGGCTATCATAGACCGGGAAAGATAAACGAAGCCTTAAGCACCAACGGTAAAAAAAGTCAAATCTGGAAAAAGGAGCAAGGAAACGCTCAAACGAAAACAAAAAAACAATAAGAAACGAATCAAGCAAGGATTACCGATAAGGGAATGGCGGACTAAAGCGCATTTTAGAATTTTGAGAAAACTGAACGGGCCGAAAGAAGAAACTATTTCAAGATATCTTTAATATGATAGGTATCGACGTGCTCGGAATCGGTATCAGCCAGTACATATACCTGTGGAGACACCCGTCTAACCACACGGCACCGAACGAAACGTGGAGCGAATTTACCGCCTCGAAAAGGATCAGCGGATCCACGCTGGAAATTCCGGCGCCAAACGATTTGGTCACCAACGATTCTTGGCGAAGAACGGTTCGTGTTGAACTTGGCGGCGTTACGATGAAAGGCTAAAGCCATCGAATCAGAAACTTTATCGTACACCTCACGAAGCGTCTGAAGATTCGAAGCGCGTTCCATCCGGCTGAGTCCCACATCTTGGTCCACAACCTGATTCTCAACACGTTCACGAATCATTGACAACTCGCGGCCGTACATCAAAAAATTCGGTGTATAAGCAGTAGCCAAATTTATACAAGAGTTTAAATAAAGAGCGACCCGATGTAAATGACCCGACCAACTGCGTTGGTCATTTTCAACTAAAATGCTCAAAGTAGTAATCACGACCTGGTTATATCTCTCCACAACATTCGCTTGTGGCGAATAATATGGGGTATAACACGGACCTGGAATATTATAGCTCGCCAGGAAATCCAGAAATTGACGACTATGAAAAACTGTAGCGTTGTCACAGAGAATGATAGTAGGAACACCGTACCGCAAAATAACCTCCGACTCTAACGCCATCGATATTGACCTCGCATTCACCAACTTCAAAGGGACCAACCAAACAAATTTGGTAAAAACGTCAACCAAAGTCAAAATATAACGACAACCATTACGGCTAACCGGTAAAGGACCAATTAAGTCAATGGAAAGAAGATCCATTGGAGCCGCAACACGACGAGGAAATAAGCGAAGTCCACGAGGTTGTGAATTTGCAATTTTATAAGACTTGCAAATCTGACATTCGGAAAGGAACCTTGTAACATCACGGTACATATTCGGCCAATAGTATAAGTCACATCAGTCAAGAGCTTTTAAATACGTTTTCATAACACCAGGATGAACGTTGGGAAATCCATTATGAATTTCAGCAACCGCCTCTAGTCCTTGAAGCAGGAAGAACTATACGCCATGGATTAGGTGCTAAAGGGTTTTCGATAGATACCCTGCGCATTAAGACACCATCCCGAAGAGCAAATGCAGTAAACATTTGAGGATTGTCCAAAACTCCCTGGTAAATTCGTTCATACCAAGGATCTCCAGAAGGATCCATGCCACGCGCGAATGAGATAAGCCCAACTTGAGCGCGGGACAAGGCGTCAGGAACAACATTAAGGACACCTTTTTTATGTTCAATCTCAAAGTTATATTGGGAAATCAAAGTTGCCCAACGAGCCAAGCGCCCGGTAGGATTATCAAGTGTGATCAACCATTTAAGAGCAATATGGTCAGTAATGATCTTAAACCTCATTCCGTCGAGATACCCGCGGAAATGCTTTATGGAATCAACAACGGCGAGAAGCTCATGTTCGGTTGTCCCGTATCCACGTTCAGCTTTAGTGAATAAACGAGAATAATAAGCAATTGGATGTTCAAAGCCGTCAAACTCTTGAGCCAGGACCGAGCCTAAGCCAACCTGGCTAGCGTCACATTGAAGGATAAAAGGTTTCGAGAAATCCGGGCAAGCCATCAACGGAGCGCTCATCAAGGCATCCTTCAATTTAGAAAATATTCACTAGCACTATCGTTCCAATCGATGGGATCACGTCCCTTTCTCTTACCGATAAGTGCCGTCAGAGGAGCAATAATCGAAGAAAAACCATCCACGAAACGGCGATAATACGAACACATACCAATGAAAGCACGTAGAGACTTGGCAGAAGAAGGGGTAGGGTAATCCCTAATAGCTTCTAATTTCTTCGGATCAGTTTGAAGACCACGCTCATTGACGATGTAGCCGAGATACTTCAATTCAGACTTACAAAACTCGCACTTATCTAAATTAACCGTAAGACCAGCTTCTTTCAACCTATCACGAACCTTACGAATAAGCCGCATATGACTGTCAAAATCACGAGACACCAAAATCAAATCATCAACATAGCCGAAGATAAAATCCTCAGACTCAGGGGTATATTCAAAATTGACAATCATGTCAGTAAGCCTCTGCATCTCGGACGCAGCGTTGGTTAAACCAAAAGGGAGACGAACGAACTCAAAGAGGCCCCTTTGGGGTACAATAAAGGCCGTTTTCTCACAACTGGCCTTATCAGCTAAGGGGATTTGCCAAAAGGCGCTCCTAAAATCCAACGAAGTTAGATATTTGGCACCTCGTAGGTTATCAAGGATGTCCTGGACGCGCGGGAGAGGGTATGAATCCCTGATGGTAACGCTGTTCAACTTCCTACTGTCCACGCAAAACCTGACACTACCATCTTTCTTGGTAACCATCACCACTGGGGAAGCCCAGGGTGATCGTGAGGGACGAATAACGCCTGACTCTAACATCTTGTCGATCTCTTCGTTGAGAATCTTGAGTTTGACTGAAGATAAGGGATAGTAACGTTGGCGGATGGGCGAACCAACAGTCTCAATCTCATGCGAAAGCCACGAAGTACAACCTAATCCAGGTTTATCAGAAGAAATCTCCTCAAACTCGTCAATAACAGATTGGAGTTTTGATTCCTGCAGTGGTGCAAGCACCGTACGAGGGTGGACATAGCGAACCTCACCTACTCGTGGGACTGCGACAGGAACATGATGTGAAGCGACGTAAAGCTTACCTGACAAACCATCACGGAATGCCTTCTTTAAAATGTCAATGAGACCAACAGCATTCCAAAACTCAATTCCTAAAATAAATGCAGTAGGAAGATTACTGCTCACTAGACAGGGGTGCAGAACGCGAATGCCACTAAAAAGAATGGGGACGTCCAAACCGCCTAGAATTTCAATAGGAGAATTGTCGGCGGAGACAACATAAGGCCGGATATCCTCGTAGGAGGGATATATCAATTAGTGAAACCTGAGCACCAGAGTCCAAAAGAGCTCTTACCGAAGAGCCAGCAACTAAAACATCAATAAAAAGTCTATTATCCGGGGAATTATTCATATAAACGGGCGACACCGATGGACCTCTCAGTGCGCCACTTATTCGTTTTTTGACGGACGAACGTCTACGGGCTCTAACTACAGGACTCAAACTATGAAATAAGGTATTCGGGATATGTTACGGGTAATTGAGAAAAAAGGCATAAGTAAAGGTCAACAGATAAATTCGTTTTTTTTAACATAAATAAAAGCAATATTTCAATATGACGGAATTCGGGTTAATGATGGGACGTAAGGAGGCAGCAGGCTGAAACAAACCAAAATCAAGGTAAATAGAACCGCGACCGGTCTACGGTCACCGTCTCACAAACCCAAAAAAATAATATTTAATTACAATTATTAAAAGAAAATCCAGAGTTCTTTACCTTATCGGGCGCCATTTTGCAGTAAAACACTTCTATAATTACATTAACACGTTTAATTTTGAAGACAAAGTAAATTATTTAAAATTAGCAACAATAGTCAGATTATTTAAAATTTAGCATTTCACGTAAAAATTACAATAACGGTATCTACATAAAGATATTTCACATTCAATAACTTCCTTAGTGGTCAGAATGTAATTAAATTACAATAATAAAAATATTTAAAATTAGCACTTCACTTAAAAATGAAGATAACTATACCTATATAAGGATATTTCACATTCAATAGTTACCTTAGTGGTTAGAATGTAATTGAATTACAATAATCAGAATATTTAATATTAGCACTTCACTTAAAAATGAAGATAACTGTACCTATATAAGGATATTTCACATTCAATAGTTAGCAAAACTGGTAAGTAAAAATAAAGACTCGGCTGGTAATAATTTGGCTGCAGGAAAATAATGGGTTAGTGAGGCGGGTGATATGGATGGTGACAGATGATTCGCTGGCTGAACGTAGCCTAAATTAAAGAGCCAGGTCTTTATACGCCCGTCAAACGAGGCAATTGGAATTTTGGGAAATTTTGCAAAACAACAAAAAACTATTATGGCACAAAAATACTGGATACAAAGAAAAGGAATCGGAATTATAACTTTAAAAAAAAATGTAAATAATATGATATTCTCGAAAGACAGGATAGCTAAAGCTGTAGTTTTAAATTGAAAAGAGTTCGTGGGCAAGTGTCCGCTTTGGTTTAGGCGGACCCAATAGCTCGCTGAACTCCTTTTCTCACTTGGAGAGCCCGCTGGATGCGGACTCTAATTCTCCGACGATGGTGAAGAAACCCGTGGAAAACGCGGCAGTTGCAGACCGTCTCGCCGGTCCGGCACCCACAAGTGCCTTCCGGAATCCTTCCGGCTCAGGCGGTTCCACTGTATAGCACTTGCTATATAATTTATAGCCTTTTGCCCGGCAACGTATTTGGTTTTGTTTTTGCTCCAATAATGTATTAATAGCACTTGCTTTATAATGTTTGAATGCAAAGATCTAGAGAAATAAATCGCACTTCACCACGATGCAACTAAGCAAATTATAGCAAAACCCCCAGACAAAACCAGAATATCTGTTTTTCTTTTAAAAATCTCCCCCGTAGCTCTGACACACTCCATCAAAAATCAACTTTTTTCTTTTTTTTTCAATCTGGAATACCTCAAAAATTCACATTCAAAATTAGCGCGAGTATTATCTCAATTTTATAACTGCCAGTCGTATTACAAAATGCGGACTGATAGAAGCGCCATCTACCTGTAATGCCGTGAATCACAATGTACACTTTTTTATATATCAACAGCAGCCTAGCCTTAGACCTTCCTTAGACATGGAAGTTGTGAAGAAAGTCGACAGTCTTAACTCGGAGAACTGAAGCCCGTTCGAAATCGTGTCCTTGCAAATAGGGCGACCTACTGTACTCGTAAGTAGGTACCTAACCTACACCTACGACAAAACTGATGTTAACTAGTTACGTAGCCCGCTTATATTCCATGTCGACAACAAGTCAGTATTTTTTTTTTACTCAAAACTAATCACTGCATAATTCAAAATATACTAGTACCCGATTCTAATTTTAGAGTGGGCGCTTTATCTTCCCGGCTTCTGATTGTTAGTATAGCCATACAATAGAAGGATAGGGACGCCTGTTATAAATAAAACGTTGACATTTAACTATAAATGCTATATTTAAATATTTTAAAACCACCTATACATTAACACATTATCGACACTGTAACTAAAAACTCATTGGAAATGTAGACGTTGCATGTTTATAAATGCTGATTTATATTATTATAAAGCAAATCTTATAAAAACCGCGTCAATTTGATATAGGTATAAAATTTAAATACTTGCAGTGTTACATTTACGAATTACGCTATTTATGTACAAAACGTTTAAACTTAAAAGAGGCTACAGACACGTGCGTATCAGTCGACGGGCCAGAGGCAAGAGCCGCGTCGCACTTCATACTGCGTTGACAGCTGATGTCAGAATGCCGCCATGTTTATAAAAACCAAGGAAAGCCGAGTTAATCAATCGATTATCCAATAAACAAGTTTTTTAAACAAGAAGGCTTATCAAATTATTAATTATCATTTTCTTTTTAAGTAAAAATAGCATAAATCCTAACAATTGTATTGTATTGTATTGTATTAAGTCTTTAAAATAAGTGTTTTTGAAGTGCATCAAGACGACCTAGGCATATTGCATTATGCATTGTGGCTCTTGTGTTAATCGAGTCAAAGGTGACTATCGCATACGTAATTACATATGCGGTAGTCACCTTTGACTCGATCTGAAACAATTGTTTAGGTAGGAATGTTTCTGTCAGCGACTATAATAGGCATGATGACACATGTTGAATTATGCACTAAAATTTAGTTGATAGGATGCAAAATGATCAATATATACATCTAAAGTAAAAATTTATAAATTCTATTGAAATGGCTCAAAGATATCAAGCTGCAAAATTTCTAAATTTTACGATTTTTTAAAGTGCGAAATTAAAAAAAACAATGATACCATTCGATTTTTAACATTTTACTGTAAAATAAATTGTACAGCAACCATATACATAAACGCAACATTTCACTGTAAAAATAGTAATTTCATATTTTTTCCATACTTTAAACAGGGCGACTATGTGATCGTGACGTCACTTTTGCACGTCATTTTGTTAGGAGCGTTTTGAGAAACAAATGCAAATCTCGGACTTTAAGTCTAATTTCTGACCTTTGTCTTGCTTTAATGAAATTGGCCCCATAAAGACATTTAATCCTCACAACAAAACGAATCGATTGATACCATACATGAAAAAAATTCACCATGCCTCGATCGATTTTATTTATTTATTGGTTTATTAGGCACACAGGTGTAAATTATTTCAATATTTTTTTAACAACCAAAATAGAATAATATTGAATTTACAATTCAATCACTACCGAGCAATAGATTGAACTCAAAAGGAAAAATCAAAGTACGAAAAATATTATAAACTACTTAAAGTACAACATGCAGTGTGTAAATCCAATACGAGCAATGAATTAAACCAGGTATAGGATTTAATAGTGTTGTCACTAATAAAAAGTTTAAAAATTTAAAATAAGTAAGTCCCTTACAATTATTTAAGACGCCGTTACCATATTTTTTTAATTTGCCGAGGAGCAATGGACTGCAACTACTGCCAGCTCACCCGCACTTAGGCTGGACATTGATGTATCTCCCCCTACAGATGAGAAAGTCGTGAAAGCTATCCGATCACTAAAGAATGGGAAAGGCCCAGGAGTCGACCTCATCACAGCGGAAATGCTTAAATTCGACGTCCCTACCGCTGCGAATGCGCTGACGCCCCTACTACGGAACATCTCGGCAGCCGAAGAGTTATCCGACGACTGGAACAAAGGCCTTTCTTATTACCGTTCGAAAAAAGGGAGACCGCAGTGTGGCAATTGGAGAGGCATCACTTTGCTCTCGATTCTTTCTAAGGTGCTCTGCAAGATCATCCTGGATAGTTTGTCGAGGACCGTGGAACCTCTTCTTCGCAAAGAGCAGGCTGGCTTCCGACCCAACTTGTCTTGGAAGATTTGGACTATGCTGATGACCTATGCCTATGCCTATTGAGCCACACACGCGCCGACATGCAAGCCAAACTGGACGACCTACGGCGAGAGGCTTTGGAGGCGGGACTAAAGAACACCCGGAAGACCCAGGAAATGCGGTGCGAAGTGACGAGCTCGTTACTGTTGCTCATCGGCACGGAGGGGGTGGAGAGGGTCCACAAATTTACGTACCTCGGTAGTGTGGTGCCGGAAACAGGAGGGACCGAAGAGGACATCGCTTCGAGAATCGCCAAGGAGAAAGCAATCTTCGCACAGCTCCTTCCAGTATGGCAATCGCGGAAACTGACTAGGAGAGTTAAGCTCAAGATATTCCGGTCCAACGTGAGAACCGTATTGCTGTACCGATGTGAGACGTGGAAGGTCACTAACGACATCTCGCGTCGGCTCCAAGTCTTCATCAACCGCTGTTTTCGCCGTATCCTCGGTGTATACTGACCCGAGAGAATCTCCAACATAGATTTGTGGAAACGCTGCGGTGAGAATCCGATCGACCAGCAGATCAAACGCCGCAAGTGGAATTGGATCGGCCACACGTTCCGAAGGAACCCCGATCACATCCCGAGGCAAGCCCTAGACTGGAATCCCCAAAGAAAGCGGTATCTTATATTACTAGCAGTGCCCGCGGCTTCGCCCGCGTGTGTTTGGGAGGTTTTGATATTTTCATTTACTTTACGCAGGTCTTTATTGTAAAACTTACGCTTTCTACGTGACCATGTCCATCAAATTGGTTATTTATTTTTATTTACTAGCCTGTAGTTTCCCATTCCTGGACAAAGGCCTCCCTCTCTTTCTTCCACTTGTCTCTGTCTATGGCAATCCACTGGTTCCTGATTCAAAATTGATTAGTTCAGCCGTGTTAAGATAACTGACTTAAGGGCAAGCGTCGAGACTTGCGAATGCTAATGGCCGAGTTCCTACAGCAGAATATGCTTCGGGCTGAAGGTTGAGGTATTGGCTTTAGTTACCCCACCTGTCTTAAGTTACCCCATTTGACGCTATGGTAAGCGTGTGAGCGCAACGTCCCAGCGAAAAGTACTTCTGCAGCAGCAGGACAAATCTACTAAGGGCGACGGAAGCGAGAATCGCTTCAACGGCTGGTTCATAGGGACCCAACGGTCAAGTGTCTTCGAGGGCTTAAGGACCGAGGATGGCCGAGTACTATATAGGACTCAGGCCTGGAGCATCGCACCGGGAATTGCTTTAGTACCAGCAGTATGACAAGGACCCGAATAAAACTCAAGGGCTAATTATCTGAAAAAGTGAACCTAAGGGCCGAAGGCCCGGGGGTGAGTGACAATATATGCGAAGGCCAAAGGCTGAGTATCGCGTAGGACTCAGGCCCGGAGCATCGCAGCTACAATTGCTTCAGTTGCAGCAGTATGACGGGGACCGGACAACACTCAAGAGATATCTTAATTATTATAAAAAAATATATCTGAGAATTATCTTAAAAGCGAACCCGAGGGTTAAAAGCCAGAGGATGAGCGGCAATGTATAAGAACGCCAAAGGCCGAGTACCGTGTAGGGCCCAGGCTCGGAACGTTGTAGCGAGCATTGCTTCATCAGCAGCAGCATAACTGGGACCGGACACAACCCCAGAGTTAACACTTTCGCAACCGAGAACCCGCCTGGTAGGCACTCGTAATGTTTGCTCAGATGCCAGGCACGCGGCGTGCGGCATTGCGTTGCACGTCGTAGCCCGCCTGGCGGGTTCTGTCGGTTTCTGGGGTATTGTTCAAATATTTGCCCGGTTGCGAAAGTGTTAAGTACCTATCTAAAAAGTGAATCCAAGGGCTGAGAGCCCAAAGCTGAGCGGCAATATCTGCGAAAGCCAAATGCCGAGTACGACGTAGGGCGTAAACCCGAGTGTGACAGCGAAAATGACTTCAATAGCAGCAACATGAAAGGGACCGGACAAAACTCAGGGGTATCTTTTCGCTATCGGCCTTGTATGCGAAAGTCAAAATTCGAGTACTACGTAGGGCCCAAGCCCGGAACGTCGCAGCGTGAATTGCTTCAGCAACCGCATGACAGAACCGAACAAAACTCAATGGGCAAAAGTCTTAAAAAAAGGCAAATACATGGCAGTGTTAAAATGTCATCAGGAACGCACGCTATTGCGCGGACCGTCTTTGTATCGCGTACAGTGTACACGCGATTAGTGATGGGCCGTTCTTGGGCACGTTTCCCATTCCCCAACTTTCCCGGAAACGTGCCCGGGAACGTGTCCCACCGTGGGGAATACTGGGGAAAGTTGAACATGTGTATAGCTACATTATTTTTTTGAATGGTGTATCCATTATAAAAGAAATAGTAACAATATTTAGCATGACAATATATAATGTAAACTATGCTTATTCCATTTATTTCCACAAACATTTAAATAAATACAATTACAATCATTATTAAAGGACCATAGAAATATTAATTATCTATACTATATAGTTAGTCATAAGGTGTATTTCAAATATAAAATACAGACAATTTTAAAATACAAACAAATAAATCATTAAAAACTAAACCTTAAAAATCTAAATAAAGCCTAAATTTATATACTATTATAATTCTAAATATTAAACACCTCACCGAAATCCCCCACTTCAGGCATAGACCCCAGAATACTGGCGGCGTTGCCCCTCTGCACCGCCAGACTCAACCTCTGGGCAAAGAAGGAGCCCGCCCTGTAGTCCCCCGAGACGCCTATGAGACGTTCCGACACCTTTTTAACAAACTGTTTAGTGTCGGACGACCATGGACCCATGGTTTCAACAGCGAGCGCCGCAAACTCATAGTCATTTGCTAAAAATGAGTATTTGCGGCGCTTTAGCATTTGAGCTTGGTCAGCGGCTGACCCAGGTTTCCGAGCCGAGCCCTCGACGTGGGACGGAGCTAACGTGTCTACGCAGGTGGCATCCCACGCCAAGGCGCAACCCAGGCTCCAGGGTACGAGAGTGCAGCCATCAGGTCTCTTGCCATCACCTGCAGAGAGGCCCGATGGCTCCAGAGTCGCAGGGAGACAGGCAGTGGAGAGGGCACGTCTAATTAAATCGTTAATTGCAGCATGCCTGTAAAGCCGACCCGCGCTCCGCAGACAGTGCAATCCATGACGGCCCAGTGTGCCCACAGGATCGCCACAGCGGCTGCATGAGTGCGGCTCGCAGATTTTAACACCAAGGCGAAGGCATACTGCAATACGCATTGCTGAGGGATCCAACACAGAACCAATGTTTCGCGAAGGCAGCGCATGCAACCAATGGCCTGATTCTGGCTCGGATACAGCCAGCAGCCTAGCACGTTCACATGCGTTCTGTGAGTTCTCAATCAAAATTTCGTGTTGAGACTTGATGTACGCGGAATCCCAAGCTGCTTGACTGGCTTTCTCCGTAGGTAACCTTTCGACGGAATGGCTCGCGACCCAAGCCGATTCAGCGACTGCCAGACACGCTACCGGGACATCAGCGGTTGAAGGTAAGCGTAAAATACCGCCAATGAGGGTGAGAGTGCCATGGACAGACGAGAGAAAGGCAGGGAGTGCTAAACTGCTCGTCGTGCGGATACCGAGACCACCGTATTTGATAGGCAGAGTCGCTTGCATCCAACTGGAAGGTGTAAAAGCTAGGTTTAAAATTTTGCTTACAGTGTCCTTCAACAATTGGTCCACACTCTCCGTGACTGAAGCAAATTTGAAAATCGGGGAACAGCGGAGAATGTACAAAAGTTTCGGTGAAAAGACACAAAGGCGAAGAATGTAGATGGCCATGTGAGGGTTTATTTTGAGGAGTTGATCTGAACATTTTTTAAACTTTTCGATTTTAGAATGAACAGCCCCCACAATGGATTCATCGAAAATAGGGGCTCCTAATAGCGTGAGGCTCTCACGAGTAAGCAATGCCATATTTGGCATGATGCTGTTTAGGCCCTGAACTATGGATGCCCGGGTGCTAGGAGAAATAGCTTCTGAAATGTAGGCTTCACACTTGTCAAAATTGACTGACAGGCCAATCTCTGCAAATCGTTCTGTGATGGTTTTTAAATCTGCAAGCACTGATGACACATTGCCGCCAATTGTACCGTCGTCGAGATACCAGATGTTTAAATCCGATGTGAGTTGCGTGATGATGGGGTGGATAGCCAAGTTAAAAATGACAGGTCCCAGAGGATCCCCTTGCTGGCAACCTACGCAAGAAGAGATTTCGTTATCACGGTACATGAGTTTTGTATCTGCACCGTAACACTGCCACAGATATCCATAAATCTCCGGAAGCTCACTTTCTATTTGAGATAGAAGGGCACCCCGATCGACAGAATTAAAGGCAGGCAATGTAAACTTGAACACGTCAAAACGTGGGCACAAGTAAGTACTTATTTATTTCTATTTACACACTATGGAAACTTCTTATTGTTATAAATATAAACTATATGGTATGATGAATAAAAAATATTATGACAGCGTACCACTTCATTCATTTGTTTTCACGATGGCGAGCTCTGAATACAAGCGTCGTGAAATTGTTTCGCTCAAACATACCGAAAACCCCCATTTAAGTTATAGAGCATTAGCAAAACTTTTAAAATTACCGCAATCTACCGTATGTTCGGTATTAAAAACGTTCCGAGAACGTTTGACATTAGATCAGTAGCCGGGAGGTGGAGGAAAGCAAGGCGTAAAGGATCAAAAAAAAGAAGCCCGTGTCTTGCGGCTTTTTACAGCGAATCCGAAGTTATCGTCACGTGATGTCGCAAAAAAGGTACAAATGTCGCAGTCTAATGTACAGAAAGTTAAGTCTAGAGCTGGATTAAAATCGTACAAAGCTCAAGTTGCACCCAATCGCGATGCTAAGCAGAATCTGTCTGCAAAACGAAGATCACGAAAGTTGTACGATGATTATTTGACAAAATTTGGATGCGTTGTATTGGATGACGAAACATATATAAAAGCAGACTTCAAGCAGATACCGGGGCAAGAATTTTATACTTCTAAGAATCGTAAGGATGCCTCAGAAGATTGCAAGGTAAAAAAAAGATCGAAGTTTCCAAAAAAGTTCCTACTATGGCAAGCTATTTGTAGTTGTGGTAAAAGAAGTCATTCATTCGTCACAACAGGCACAGTAAACGGTGAAATCTACAAGAAAGAATGTTTGCAAAAGCGTCTTTTGCCCTTTTTACGCAGTCATAGCTCACAGCCATTATTTTGGTCAGATCTTGCGAACTGTCACTACTCTAAAGGAGTAGCTGAATGGTATAATCATACTGATGTCGCTGTGGTACCTAAACAGTGCAATCCTCCGAATTGTCCTGAACTGAGGCCGATCGAAGAATATTGGTCAATAATGAAAGGGATTCTAAAAAAGGAAGGCGGACAAGTTAAATCGGCAGCTGAATTGCAAAAAAAATGGACTTGGGCTTGCAAAAAATATCCTGATAGTGCTGTGCAAGCCTTAATGAGCCGGATTCGACGCAAAGCACGCACCATGGCATATTCAAAGCAAATTTAATAATTGTACATATTTGTAAAAATGTTCAATAGCCTTGTAGATAAATGCAATAAAAATTTCCTTGAAATATGTATCATAACATTTTTTATTTGTTACTTTATGTGCCCACGTTTTGGCGTGTTCAAGCTTATTTCATTCCCAAAAGCAGATTCCCCGTGTTCCCGGGAAAGATGGGGAACGTTCCCCAACTTTCCCGGGAACGTGACCCAATGTTTCCGGGAATTCCCCATTGTACCGGAGAATCTGATAGACATAATATGAGCGTTTTAATCATCAAGAAACTTATATTATTGCATAATTGTCACAGATTTTTCATTATAAATGCAACAAATAAGTAGTTACTTAAATATATAAAACAGATACATCTATATATTGATAATAGACATCTATATATTGTTTTAGTCAAGTACTAATACGTAATATTATTATGAATTACAAATACTAAACGTCACAAAGAGTATTTAATACACATTGATTTTTGAAAACGCCATTCGCGGTTGGTAATTTAAAACGTTCATACGATTTGTTCGGATAAATGTGTTTTTAAACTTCAAATGTAAGTTTGTATTATTTATATTAGATATTTATAATAAATATTATAGGACAATCTTCCTAGACTACACTACACAAATCGACCTAGGCCCACAGTAAGCTCAATAAGGCTTGTGTTATTGGTACTAGACGACGATATATATAATAAATATGGATAAATACTTAAATATATAGAAAACATACATAACTCAGGAACGAATATCTGTGATCAACACACAAATAAATGCCCTGACCAGGATTCGAGCCCGGGATCTCCTGTTTATACTTTTACAAAACAAAAAGGCAGCTCACAAAAAACACTCACAATAAAATATCAATGTAAAACCTAATCTGGTAAACTTTAGTAAAAACCATACAACAATCATTATGTAATTTATTATTTTGAAAAGGTAACATTGAAAAAATCACATATTTAATATCACTTAAATAAATCTCATAAAAACCTACAAAATATTCACGGAGTCATTTTGTATCTACGGGTATCACGGGTATTTTTTCCTGTGTTATGGATGTTTTCTATGTATTTATCTATATTCGTATATTATATATATCGTCGCCTAGTACCCACAACCTCTTATTATGGGCTTTATTGAGCTTACCGTGGGACTAGGTTGATTTGTGTAAGATTGTCCCATAATATTTATTTATTTATTATCTTTTTTTAAATTATCACATATTGTAACAAAATAAAAATTTTAGTCTACTCAAAAAAAAATCAAATGAAATGTAGTTAAAATCGTCCAGGAATCAGACTTAGGTAATTTAGTAAGTACTTATCACAAAAAAAAACCATCATAGAATCGAATCTTCTTTTACTAATCCTATATTTATATAAAATTTAATTTATAGTCAACGCTAAAAAGAGTCAAATGAAATGTAGTAAAAATCATACAGCAATCATCAGACTTACGCCAAGGAATATTTTATATATAAAAATATATTTTAATTTTAATTTTTATATTCTTATTTGTTCACATTTTTTTTTAAATATTTGTATTGTATAAATTGTATAATATAGAAAATATGGTATTTCTATTATTAATAATCTAATTAATGGATTCATCATCAGCAGGGATCAGATAATCTCGATATATACCTGGGTGCGTAGCCAACGTGCCAATCGTTAACGCTCCGTAGCGTATCGTAGTCACCTCTCTCTATCGCTCTTCCATATTAGTGCGACTGTGACAGTTGCGTTTTGTTCGCTACCGAACGTTAACGATTGACACGTTGGCTACGCACCCTGAAGTTGGCAAAACCCAGAAGAAGCTAATTATTAATTGAATTTATTGTTTTTAGATTATTTAATTTCAATTAATTAGTTTAATAATGGGATTGTTGAATTTTTCGTTTTTTCTACTACTACTTTTCAATAAATAATTTCTTTTTCTGATAATCTATACATATAATAAAGCTGAAGAGGGTCGAAAGTCTGTTCATGGAAGATAATCGAAAAAAAGTTGGCTGGGGATACTTAGAATCGATAACAGAACACGTTCCAACAATTTTTAGAATTTTTGTCTGTTTATCTGTTTGTCTGTTTATCTGTTTATCTGTTTGTCTGTTTATTTGACCGCGCATCACGTGAAAACGGCTGAACGGATTTCGATGAAATTTTGTATAGAGATAGTTTGAGTCCCGGGAAAGGATAATATATAGTTTTAATCCCGAAAATCAACCCTGGTGGGGGTGAAAATGGGGTTGAAAGTTTGTATGGAGAATTTTTAACCGCTAAAACGATTTAGATAGAAATGAGTATGGAGATAATTTGAGTCTCGAGAAACGTCATAGGATAGTTTTCAAACCCTTGTGGGGGTGAAAAGGGGGTTGGAAGTTGGTATGAGGATTTTTTTACCGCTGAACAGATTTAGATGAAAATTGGTATAGAGATAGTATGGGTCTCGAGAAAGGACAAAGGATAGTTTCATCTTGAACCCCCCCCCCCCCCACCTTACTTTAGACCGTAACCGTACCGTAGGTCCAAAAAAATAAAAAAAAAAAATGGAAGTGAAGCCTGAAAGGTACTTTCAATAAAAACTATCTATCTGTACATCACGTGAAAACGGCTGAACGGATTTTGATGAAATTTTGTGTAGAGATAGTTTGAGTCCCGGGAAAGGACAAAGAATAGTTTTCATCCCGAAAATCAACCCTGGAGGGGGTGAAAAGGGGGTTGAAAGTTTGTATGGAGATTTTTTAATAGAAATTAGTATGCAGATAATTTGAGTCCCGAGAAACGACAGAATAGTTTTCATCCCGAAAATAAATCCTTTCACGCCGAAAAGGGGGTTGGAAGTTGGTATGACGATTTTTTAACCGCTGAACTGATAAAGATGAAATTTGGTATAGTATGGGTCTCAAGACAAAATGATAGTTTTCACTCCGAAAATCAACCCTAAAGGGGTGAAAAGAGAGTTGGAAATTTGTATAGGGAATTATTAACCGCAGAATCGATTTAGATAAAATTTGGTATGGAGATGATTAATTAAAAAAGGAAATAAAATAGTTTTATTTTGGAAATTATCCTTTAAACGGATACAAAAGGGGTGAAAGTTTACATGGGGAAGAAACAACCAATAACCGCTGTCCGTATTTAGATGAAATTTGGTATTTAAATAATTTGTAATTTTTTGGTCAATGTGTTCATATTTATAACATGTTACCCGTCGATGCTTTAAATTTACCTTTACCCCCTCTTAAGAAATATTTAACAATGTCATGAATGTCAAAGGGTTATTGCAGGTTCGAGTATTATATATGACGGACAAAGATGCATGGCCCAAACCAAACATTTATAGGACACCGTTTAGGTAGGAAAACATATCAAACGTTTTGTGAAGCAGTCAGATTAGGATTTATTTTTCTTTATAATTAAACAATAGGTACATTATCTGTCTCTCAAGCTGTATGGATATGTCTTCTTGAAGAACTACGCATTATTTTGTATCTTTAAGATCTAATAATGTATTACTGTTTTGAAAAAAATAAGTCCCGTCGAGTATCTTTTCGGTCATAATACTTCTTGGGCCAGAGGTGTAGGGTTAGAACCGGTGGTAGTTTTGGAACGAAGTTCCTTATTAGACGGTTCGCGGATGGGGGGCTAGGTGAAAAAAAGTCACGTGACCGTCACGAAAAAGCGTCACGTCACGAAAACGCGACACCCATACGATTGAGAAACATGTAAAATGGAATGAAATAAAAAATATATAAAATAAAGAATAAAGTGAAGTGAAGTGAATTGTAGTGAAAGTGAGAAGTGACAAAGTGATATAAGTGAAAAAAGTCGAGAACCTAAAAGTAAAAAATGTCAAAAATGGCAAAATTTCTAAATTTCAAAAATTTCAAGATTCGAAAATTTCAAAAATTTCAAAAATTTCAAAAATTTTTAAAAATTCAAAAATATCAAAAATTTCAAGATTCAAAAATTTCAAAAATTTTAAAAATTTCAAAAATATCAAAAATTTCAAAAATTTCTAAAATTTCAAAAATTTTGTAAAAATACAAAAAAATTAAAACCACAAAATTTACGAAAAAGTCAAAAATTAAATAACATAACTTCGTTCCAACAAAGTGTTCCACGACACTCACATATTTTATTTTTCTCTGACGTTCATTAGTGCATTGTAATGTGCTTACCTTGAAGTATGTAATTACCACAATTATTGCAACCAGTAACGTAACATCAGTGTATTATCTGTGACAGTGTGGTAAAAACGTATGAAAATTCATTACCTCGGTAACGTAATCAAAATCCGCCCCCCCCCCCCCCCCCGACCCCCGGCACGCATGGTGTCAGTGGATTTTTAATATGTGTGTAGGTAAAGCAGTCTATGCTTCTGTACATAATTAGGCCTTTTTACGTAACAGTTACATAAACTACTATTTATCTCTTTTTAGGGTTCCGTAGTCAACTAGGAATCGCCCGACATGCTCTTGGCCAGTTTTTTTTGCATTGTTATCCCGGAAATCACCCCTTAAGGATTACTAATTCCTCAAATAGAAAAAAAAACATTTCTGCATTTGTGACACCCCCCCCTCCCCCCCTTCCCATTTCAACCGCGCCTGTTCTTACCTTTCATGCTTAGACTGATGTGACGGGAGGATCGATTTGGATGATATTTGCCGTGGACATGGACGTATAAATACAAAAGTGGTCCTGTATCGTCCGATATACACCTACTATTCTATGTCGTTTAAATCATGCCAATAAAAATTAATAGGATAAATCCATCTGTCAACTTTACTTCAAGTTCCGCCTCCAGGGTAGCGGGAGAGAAATTAGGGGTGCATCAGCCGCTTACTGACACAGACCGAATTCCACGCGGGCGGAGCCGCGGGCACAGCTAGTATAATATAATTGAAATACATATACTTACTTATAAATATTTATTTTATTTTATCTACAATAACAATAATAACTTTATTTTATTTATACTAAAATAAGTACAAATAGGTATTAAAAATGTTACCGTACAATTTACCGCGGCGCACGCTCCCGGGAACGAGGCACCTTCCCCCGGCCCATCACTACACGCGATGCCATTGGCATTCCGCGGCTCTGCCCCAGATCTCGGTGCCGTATGAGAATGAATTATGGGAATAGGGTCTGGTCAACATACCTACCTAATATCCTGCACAGCTTATCCAAACAAGTTGTAGTAGAAACCTTAATAAAAAACCCCGATAAGGCAAAAATGTACTTATGAGAGCACTGTATAATAAGGATTAATGTATTTAAGTTATTGGTATAAATGTAAGCACTAACTACCTAAATAGAATACTTATATAATCTCTCTCAAAAACTAGAGATTGCAACTGAGCTCCATTATATGTAAATTAGTAAATAGTTATGTGAAATTAAAATAAACAGTTTAAATTTTTTTTTTTTTAGATAGGCGCTTGCACAGTGGCGAAGTAGCAGGTCCTGACGACATCTGTGGTTGCAGTGCTGGCGAGGCACTTTAACGCATAGCACGCGCTGCCTAGTCTCGCGCACAGCTGGTTAATGTGCAAGTCTAACCGCAGCCCGCCATCTAGGTGAAACCCAAAAGTTTTGTTTCCCTTTCCATCACCTGCTGAACTACGTCGTCACCGGCGCACACTGTCAGCGACTGGCACGCGTGGCCATTGAGTTTGAAATTTATGCAGCAAGTTTTACTTTTGTTTAAGGATAAACCGTTAGTATTTAACCACTGGCTAAGTTGGTAAATGGTACTGTTGATGTTCGTTTCCAGTTGCTGATGCGATGTACCGGTGCCGACAGCCGTTACGTCGTCAGCATACATATATATACTGCAAACTTTTATTTTCATTGAGAAGATTGAGATCATTGAGAAGAATACTAAATAGTGTATTAGATAGGCATGATGCGGTACACCAAGTAGGGACCACTACTTGGCATCTGTCTGACATAAAAGACATCAGCAATTAAAGTGCCGGCCCACGAACTCCATAGTGTTCTAGTTTGCGCGCGATATATGATGACGAATATGGGTATAGATAAATAATATGTATGTTGAGAATAAAAAATCCCGTAAAGTGGAAGTATTTAATGGATCACAATATGTACTTAAACATATGTACTTAACCTGCAATTCTTGACTTTACGAAGTAACAATTTTGCATAGCTTTTCCATCGAGTACCGTAACAGGTAATCTAGACACGCGGCAGCGTGTCAAGCCAAGTTCAAGCAAAGGAACTGGCTAGCCAGCGCCGAGTGTATATTACACGAACCACTTGGTGCCACTTTTGACCCTTCTATAATTCAAAACCTCTTTATCGTAAACACATAAAACTACGTGTGTTTAATTATATCCATAAGGACTTCTAGAAGCCCAAATTTCATGAAGCTAGCTAAAACGGTTATAAAGATATGAAGGTCAAAAAGTCGTAAATTTTAGCACTGACTGACTGACTGACATATAGTACTTAAATCTAACCTACTTTCAGATGATCTAGAAGGATGAAATTTGGAATCTATCTCGGTAATTGTGTGTAAGCGTGGGAAAAAAATCTAAAAATAAAAAAAAGATAAAAAATAGGGGGTCCCCATACAATTTTTTTAATTGTATCGTTGGAACCGTTACAAGCAGATATTTGAAACTATCCCAATATATGTATTATTATATTTGCTATATAACAGAAATATAATAATAAAGTTAAGTCATAAAATAAGTGGTGTCCCCATACAAAAAACTTGTAATACGCGCTAAACGACCGGCCAACGGTGTGTCACATAATTATACACAGAACAGAAGTAAATCTACATAAAAGCGCTCCCGAGCAACACATAAAACATAGGCACCGCTTACAAAAACCGATTTAGTTATTTATTGTTTTATTACATTTATGTTCATCCTGCTTAAAACCATGCAGCGGAAACGCAAGAAAAAACATTAAATCTCAATACCTGCCTAGTTTTCTTTACAAAAAGTAATAATATCCCACCAAAAACATAAATGTAAATAATTTTAAACAAAAAAGAACCGACTTCACTTAGCATCCACCTTTCCAAAAGCAAATGCTCGAGATGCTGTAAAAAAAACTCAAATCATTATTGGTGTGGTGCCTATAATAGTTGAAGAGTTCTCTCGATTTCTTCTGGATCCCATCATCAGATCCTGACCTAGTTACAATGGGACCAACTGTGAAGTATACTCTTTCAAACAAAAAAAGAATTTTCCAAATCCGTCCAGCCGTCTTCGAATAATCGGTGAAGATACATAAAAAAAAAAATGCAAAAACAAAGATCCCGACGAATTGATAACCTCCTCCTTCGAAATCTTGAAGTCGGTTGAAAAGGAGAGCCAAGTTCAATACAAAAATTATGCTTGGCTGTGTAGGTTAGATTTGAATTGGCCAGTTTTAATCAGAATTAAAAAATATATATATATCTTGAATAACTTTATAAAATGACTGATGTAATGAAAACTGGCCAAGTCAAATCTAACCTACTTTAAGATCTCACATTTTTAAATAACAGCAATTGTTATAGGTATCCAATAAAGCAAAGAAATAGAGTAAAATACTTGTTCATAATGTTATTTTGTTCCTATAAATACATATTTGGATTTTGCATAGAACTTGGCACTCATTTAGATCTCCATTCTTTTTGCGGCGAAGCCCACAGCCAAGCATAATTTTTGTATTGAACTTGGCTCTCCTTTTTTACATTTATGTTTTTGGTGGGATATGACTTTACACATAGTTCTGCACATTCGAATCGGTTAGCTTAGGTTGATATTCGATTCGATTCAAATCTACGGATTTGTACTCTACTGATGCTTTAGCAAGAGGCGGCTCAGAGGCGAAAGTGGTAGGTCCCGAGCCCATAATACCTCTACCTGTTGCATGGCTGCGGAGAACACTACGCCATAACACCAAGGTAGAATAGAACACCAACAATTTTGGACTAAACTAGGTACATGCAGGCAAACCAAGGAGGCCCTCCCGACAGCTCAAGAGGCCGCAGCTCAGACTAATAAGTGGAGCACTAAGTGGTCATGCCCTTGTAAACAAACATCTTTTCACTCTAGGTGTTACGGACAGTCCCCTCTGCAAGGCCTGCATGGAGGAGGACGAAACAGCCGCCCACGTCATTATCACATGTCCGGGGGTGGCAGAATACCGGGCGAAACATCTTGGTTCGCCGAGGGCACTCCCGGAAGTCGTCGGCAACATAAAAGCTCTGCTAGGCTTCCTGAAGGAACTGGACTGGTACGAATGAGGCCACCCGGCACGAAAATAGGTGCAATATATAGACATCGAGTTGCGGAAAACAGCACGCGTTAACCTTAACCTTAACTTTATCACACAGCATTCACATGTCACGACATTAACAATACATAATCGCCCGTCATTATGTAGCAGTCTAGTAAAATATAAATAATCACACAGTTGTGTAAAGGTTTTTATCTACACTCACATTGTAAGTCCTCTAAAACGTGTTCAAAAACGGTAGGGAATGGCTAGCATTACCACAACCGATTTTTCTATGATAAACATTTTATGGGCAGTAACGTAATTTTAACTTTACATGCTCAACTATTGATGTGTTATGAGTTTTGATAACATAATGTACACCTGCACGCTCCCGCGCGGCCGCCGACACGCGCCCGCGCGACCGCCGGCACAATCCAGTTGGCCATGGCGGTGCAATGGCGGCCATTCTATGGTTTCGCAATACGGCATTTAGGATAAATAATATGAGTGTAGATAAAGCAGTGTATGCAACTGTACGTAATTAGGCCTTAAAACACTCGTGTGATCTTATAATGAAACTCACCTACGGCTCGTTTCATAAAACCACACTCATGTTTTAAGGACCCTTATTACGTAACAGTTACATAAACTACTATAAATATAACCTTAATAAATTACGTAAACTAATTAACAAAAAGAATATAATCAACATGTTTTAGACGGAGACTGTATAATAGCAACCGGAATTTGTAATACCTATTGCAACGGCATAAGGTCTACTGGTGGCCGGTTAAGGGTGTTCCTGTTTGTACATATAATAGAAACGTCTATAACTTAGGAACGAAATATAAATAAATAAATAAATATTATAGGACAATCTTACACAAACCGACCTAGTCCCACAGTAAGCTCAATAAGGTTTGTGTTGTGGGTACTAGACGACGATATATATAATAGATACATATTGATAAATACTTAAATACATAGAAAACATCCATAACTCAGGTACAAATATCTGTGATAAAGACACAAATAAATGCCCTTACCAGGATTCGAACCCGGGACCTCCTGCTTCGTAGGCAGTGTCATTACCGACTGGGCTAGGAGGCCGTTCAAATATCGTATACTTGTTAAACACACAAATAAATGTCCTGACCGAGATTCAAACCCGGGACCTCCTGCTGCATAGGCAGCGTCACTACCGAGTACTATCGACTAGGCTAGGAGGCCGTTAAATTTTACTGCTTTTTCTTGAATATATATTTTTTTTATACCACGACGGTGGCATACAAGCATACGGCCCGCCTGATGGTAAGCAGCTACCGTAACCCAAAATAAAATAAAAAAACTATACTTACTTAAAGTTCTCACGGCAAGTTATTTAATTTGATAAAGACTAAGAGCTGGCCACGTCAGATATGACATAATAATGAGAGTAAAGGCCCATTTACACATTGATTAGTGTTAAGTGCGAGTCCATACATTTTCTACTTGTGTTTAGTAACAAATGTATGAACTCGCACTTAACACTAATCAATGTGTATTTTTTTTTTAATACCACGACGGTAGCAAACAAGCATACGGCCCGCCTGATGGTAAGCAGCTACCGTAACCTATGGACGCCTGCAACTCCAAAGGAGTCACATGCGCGTTGCCGACCCTTTACAAAATGGGCCTTAAAGGCCGGTATACACTTGCAAGCTTACTTGCGGCAAGTAGGGACGATACTAGAATGAAATAGTGATATTCATCTCTCAATCTAAACTATACCTGCGTCCCTACTTGCAAGTGTTCGACCCCCTTAATGCTAGATCCCGCAATCTGGCAGCTATCCTTAGGTGGAGCTCAGGGTGACAGACCTGCCAAAATTTTCAGTTCGAAAAAAGTAATACCAAAATAGGTGAAAGCAGCCGAAGTTGTAACATTTATAGAGAACAGGGTCTATATTTCATCTTTCTTTCAAACAAAAACAGTAGGCGACAAACTGTGAATGTCGTTATACGTCATTTGTCACCACTTTCCCCTAAAAGAAAGCAATGATATAATCTAATTAATTACATAATTTTCCACAAAACTGCATTGAACCCAGAACTCTAGGATTTGTATTCTTCAAGTGGTTTGCATTCTTTTACCTCCACCAATGAACAGCTGCCAGAAGTCCGGATCTAGAAATAAGGAAAGTACAATAGCAAACTAAGTTAATATACTATGCCATTTATTAAACAAAACTAGAATATCTATAAAAACATAAACCTAACTAAAAACTTATAAATAAAAAATCTGCCCCAGGTCCATGTCATGAGGTAGAGTGCCCAGAAGGCTGGCCGCATTTCCGCGCTGGATAGCTATGCTGATCCGTTGGCCAAAATAGTGGCCAGCCCTCTGGTCACCAGAGGCCCCAATCAGACGCGCCGAAATCTATGAATATACTATGTTGCACTCATTATTATGTCATATCTGACGTAGCCAGCTCCCCGTCTAATAGGTATATTATATCACATGGTAGAGTTTGTAAACTTTTAATTTTTTTTTGTTTTTACCTCCCAAAGGTGGCCCCTCATGTTCAGAATTCATCAATTTACGTTAGGGGGCGTCCATTAATCGCATCTTACGGTTTTGGCTTGTTTTAGACCCCCCCTCCCCCATGGTCATCTTTGGTGATATTTCTGGTTTAAGACATTTATTTCTCATAACGAATTTACAAAATTCACTTACATGAGATATACTAATATATATAATATATTGGGGGGGGGGTGGAGGTAGCAGGTACGCCCAGGTACGCGACGCTGAGCTACTGGCCTGCACCTCAAGCCTATCATACACGTTCCCGTCCTCTTTGGCTCTGCCGCCGCAGACCAGAGGGGAACCTACCCTTCTGGGTGGGTCGTACCCCTCGGAAATACTAAGTGGTCGTTAACGGGCGTCGCACAACTTACCACCACACCCCGGACCACTAGTAGCTAAGTATGAAGGCCCCACTCTGGTGTGAGCTACGCCAGGTGCCAAGTGCCCTGCGATGTGGCACTCCCATCCACCAGGTGATCCTATCCCAAACCCTACAATTCCCAGAAACATCCCGTGTTCCAACTAGTCATTTCCTACCTACAATCCCGTCAACTCACCCCTTACCTTACATCCCGAAGGGTACTTAGGCTGACGCTCTCCGCCGCCTCCATGTTCGGTCGCATCTCTGACGAACTCGGTTCAGCAGAGAGGTGACCCAGCAGGAGGCTCGGGGGGAGCGCCAGTCGAAAGGACCCATATCCCGTCCACTCCTTCCCCTCTTCCCGTTCCACTCCCCTAATCCAAGGTGTAACTTATCGTGCCGATGGATGCATGGCTGAGAGGGAGCTCAGTCACGAACGATAGACCCCCGAGCCTTCGGGCTCCGGCGTCTTCAGGAGGTGTGGGTACTCCTGAAGACCTATTTTTATCCACCTGTGCTAGGCCCTGCACAGTTGAGCGCCGTAAGCAAGGATGACGGGATCCTGGGGATTGAGGCATTGCCAACCCGCGTGTCAACACGGCCCTAATTTCGGGCAAAACGGTGGCCCTACTGCTAGCCACAGTATGGGAAATGGCCATGTGAGGAACCGTAGGTGGGCTCACGGCGAGTAGTGTGGGGGCCGCGGAGACAGTTTCGGCTGTCAAAGCGGCGGTGAAAGGCCATGCTGACGGAGTGCGTGTAGGTGACTCTGGCGTAGGCATCTGACCTGGATGACCCTGCGTCCCATCTGCACAAGCCCCCGATGTCGCGCAACTAGCCAACCCCTCACTACTATACCCGAGTCGGTGTCCTAACGACCGAAAGCACCTTTTATATGTGTGTGTAGGCGTTCCCAAAGGTGTGGGCCCTTGTAGGGTGGGAGCCGATGAGGATGAAGAAAAAAGTTTGCAAGCATGGATAACAGGTCTTCAAACTCAACTCAGGCTGAACCAGAGGCGTCTATCGCTGATGGTGGAGCCACACAGGCGAGACAAGCTGTTCCCAGGACAGTGCGTCGGACCAACAACTTGCCGGTGGCAACCGGATCAAACACCGTGACCCAAGGTAAGGCTGCGGGTGCTATCCCAAAGCTGAACCGGAAGGTCGCTCCCCCACGGGGCAATGGCGCCAACCAGGGTAACCTCAAGGCCCAGACCCCCACTACACCAAGGTCGGTCGAAGTCAGGCAACCCCAAGCAAACAAACCCAGGGATTGTCCGCAAGCCGGAACATCAGGCGAGCAGGCTGAAGCTGACCCCTTTGCGGACTGGCAGGAGGTGAACTACAGGTCCAAAAAAAGACCCCCAGCCAGACCGGCAAAGTCTTCCTCTTCCAACCCACCCCCCCCCCTGTTAAAAGTCAAGGAGAGGTGGTGAAGAGAGACTCAACACCTCCTGTTAGTAACCCACTTCCCCGGATGTGTAAGTCTCACAGACCAGGAACGGCAGGACGAGGAGGTCTATAACACTACAGACGACAACAGGCAAATGGCGAACAGAATCGTCACCGCTGAAAAGCTCAGCTGGGCCATCAACAGTTTCCATTCCTTCAAGGCGGCTGGCCCGGACGGGATCTTCCCTGGTCTCTTACAGTGGGGCCTAGGACAAATCCTGGAAACCGTGATTGAGATCATGCAGGCCTGTCTGACCTGGAGCTACGTGCCAAGGCTATGGAGGGATGTGAACGTGATATTCATACCTAAACCAGGTAAGAGTGACTATACAGATGCAAAATCCTACAGACCCATCAGTCTCACATCATTCCTGTTGAAGACACTGGAAAAACTGTGCGACAGGGACCTACGGGATCTAACGCTCAGTAACATACCGATGCACGACAACCAACACGCGTACAGCTCAGGTAAATCTACGGAATCGGCTCTTCACATGGTCGTCAGCCGGATCGAGAAGGCCATCGGTGACAAAGAAATGTGCCTCGGCACGTTTATTGACATTGAAGGCGCTTTCGATAAGACCCACTTTGCCAGTATAGGGAATGCCTTAACTAATCACGGCACGGAACCCGGACTGACCAAGTGGATCATGAACATGCTCAACAAAAGGACTATAAGGTATGCAGGTGAGCCGCAGGCCGTAGCGGCGGTGCGAGGATGCCTACAAGGGGGAGTCCTATCACCGCTGTTATGGAACCTAGTAGTTAACAACCTTATAACCAAACTAAACAAGGAACACTTTTATACAATAGGTTATGCTGATGATCTGGCAATATTGATTTCGGGTAAATTCGCCAGTACGGTATGTGACCTGACACAAGCCGCTCTCAGAATCGTGGAGCGCTGGTGTAAGGAATTTGACCTATCAGTAAACCCCACCAAGACAGAAATGGTAATGTTCACCAACAAAAGGGCACTTGGCAGCTTTACCAAACCAAAACTGTTCCAAACTGAGTTACATATGACCAACGAGGTAAAGTACTTAGGACTCACTCTTGACAGTAGACTCCATTGGACCAACCACATAAACAAACGCATAAACAAGGCTGAAGTCGTCTTCTGGCAGTGCAGAAGGATGATTGGCAACAGGTGGGGACTCAACCCAAAAATCACTCTCTGGCTCTACAAGACGATAATTCGGCCTCTATTTTGCTACGGGGCGCTGGTCTGGTGGCCAAGGACGAACCTCGCCACCGTACGAAACAAGCTGCAGAAACTACAGAGGCTCGCATGTGTGGCTACCACAGGATGCTGGAGGAGCACTCCGACCGCAGCCTTGGAAGTCATGCTAAACCTTCCACCGCTACACCTCCACATACAGCAGGAGGCTGCCCTGTCAGCGGTAAGGTTGCGAACTCTCAACGTATGGTCTAACTTGAACACTCTGCACACAATATGCCTGGAGAGGGCATACGAAGAACTTCCAGTGCTCAGGGCAGGCACGGATCGGATTCACAAACGCGCTGTCTTTGACAAAAGGTACAAAATACAGTTACATGAGGACGAAAATCAGGAAGGACTCAACCTCCGGGAATTGAGAATCTTCACTGATGGATCTAAAACAGACATGGGGTCAGGCTGCGGTACATTCTCAGAAGACCTGAACATGTCTATAATCACACCGCTGGGCGCTCACAACTCAGTATTCCAAGCTGAGTGCATGGGCATCATCAATGCGGCTGCCGCCATCACTGCAAGGAAAGTAACAGGAGCCTCCATCCGTATACTCTCTGACAGTAGGGCAGTACTGATGGCTCTAGGAAGTCACATCATTACATCTGGACTAATACATGAATGTCATGAACGACTAATGGAGGTAGGTCAAAATAACAACATTGTCCTTCAATGGATTAAAGGTCACAGCGGATCCCGGGGGAATGACGCAGCAGATGAGCTGGCCAGGCAGGGGTCAGGTGCTGGGTCGATTGGTCCGGAACCCATTCTTCTGACGCCCTTCAGCAAGGTACGCTCGACGTTGCTGGAACGAACCGGGAGACTGCACATAGCACTTTGACAAAGTCAAGAGGGATGCAGACAGGCTAAACAAGCCATGCCTAGCATTAACAATAGACTCACCAAAACACTTCTCCGTCTCGGCAAAATCCGGTTAAGGATGGTAACTAGTGTGATAACAGGTCATGGACCATTTAACAAACATCTCTTTAACTTAGGTGTTACAGACAGTCCCCTGTGCCGTGGGTGCATGAAGACTGAAGAAACAGGGCAAAACACCTCGGATCCCCAGGTGATCTCCCCGAGGTCCTACTCAACACCAAAGGTTTGACAGGATTCCTCGAGGAGCTGGGCTGGCTGGACTAGCCGTCCTTCCTTCACGCAAAATAGGCGCCAGACGTCGAGTTGCGGAAACCTGCCCGTACTACAATACAATACTAATATATTATACATACTTTTAAAGCTAGCGTGCAGTTAACAATTTTATTTTTATACTAAAAATGCATTTATAAATACTATAATATTTGTTATACATTATAAAGTGGGTAGAAATCGTTTGTAATATTAACAACGGCTTAGAGAACCGTCCTGTTCAGATGCGTCACAGTGTAGATAAGAAACAAATATTCACGAGTTATAATGACAGCGGCATGGATGGATGCGGCATAGCCGTGCACACTAATGACGTAATACATTATTTGAATTTTCACTTGGTATTATATTGTTGATTGTAACGGGTTATGACCTAAAGTTGTATTATTTATTTATTTATTTTTAGTTTCCTATGTTGTATGTATTTTGTTTTTTTGCTAACTAAAAGTAAGTACTTTAGTTTTCTAACACGTGAACCTACTTACGTAACGTACGTACGCGTAAAGGGTAAAAAAATGAAACTAAATGTATACATATAAAATAAAATTATCTTTAATTGAAAAAAACCGGCCAATTGCGTGTCGGACCACGCGGTTTCGTACCTACTATCGAAAAAGTAATATCAAAAGGTCGTATCTGCGTATGAAATGAGTTTTTAGGAGATAACTCAATAATTCATAAACCGATAATGTTCTCAATTTTTTTCATGTTTTTTGGATCTCCGTTTCAAAAGTGACACAAGTTTTTTGGACTTACGGGGTGATTTTTCCTTAAAATATTCACTAAATAAAAAAAAAACAAAAAGTCCTCAATGTTATTTTGAAAGACCTATCGAGTGATGTCCATCATGTCGATATTTGGTAAAAAAAAATTTTTTTGACAAATAATTACATGTATGGAGTAGTGCCCCTCCTTAAAATATATTTTTCAGCAATTTTACTACAAAACTAAGTAGCGGCATACAAAACACACCTTATATATAAATATTTATTAAGATCCGTTTCATAGTTTCTAAGTAAAATAGCTGTGACATACGGACGGACGGACAGACGGACACAACGAAACTATATGGGTTACCTTTTTGCCACTTTGGCTACGGAACCCTAAAAACCTACTTCACAAAATAATATGTCAAATGCCATTAAAAATTATTTACAATCATAGTGCTAGTGCAATTTTACTCTGCTTTTGACAGATTGATTCATTTAAAAGTTGATAATTTTTATTGACCATAATACAGTATAGCACAAAGAACAAAAAAATTACACGTGATATGTGTCCAGACCCCCCTCCCCCCTGTGGTGATCATTGGTGATTTTTTCTTGACCCCCTCCCCCCCCCCTATACAATATGACGCAATTAATGGACGCCCCCTTACACGTCGGCCTTCAGGTCGCCGACTGACATATGTCCACAATCAGCTCAATCAGTCCAGTAGTGTCGGGTTCTACAAGTTTTATACCATTAAAGTAAGCACCACTAAACTAATCTGTAGTCATGTGATGGGGACTCCCTTGTAGAATTTCGTAGTTGCCGGCCTGTTACAATACTTCCGTTCAATAGGTCGTTTATTAAAGGATATTTTGCGCCACTTATGCCATTTATTCAATATAGTTTTCATTGAAAGTACTTATCAGGCCTCGATTCCATGATTTTTTCCAAACTTTTGGATTCACGGTTCAAAAGTAAAAGAGTAGAAGACCCTTATTCTTTTTGAAAACTTATCCCCCCCCCCCCACTTCATGTGTGCGGGTATTTTTTTAATTTTTTTCAGATTTTGTTTTAAAACTTTTTCGGCCTGATTAAAACACATACTCATAAAACATTGAAGATCAAAAACAAAACAACAATATATATAAAAAAATCTGGCCAAGTCCGATTCGGAACTCGGGACACCAAGTGTTTCGTACCACAAAGTCAACAAATAATCCTCACCGTGTGACCTTAAGAGGGTTTTTATGTTATACTACAGCCCCCCAGAGCCCCCCTCTTACACTTGTCACTTACTTAACTTTATCGATACTCGTTTTGCTGCCCTCTTAAACATTTAACCAAACCATTTATGGTATGAATACAAATCGATTAGTGAGTCTTTTCTTTGTGCCCCCCTTTTACCTCCTGACATGTAGTAAACTCTGTCAACATTCTTTTTCTCCCGTCCTAAACATTCAACCTTAAAATTTTAGGTATGAATTAATATCGTTCAATGTATTTTTTCTTTGTGCGGAGGGCTTCGCCCCCGGAGCCCCCCTCTTACACTTGATAACTTTATCGATACTCGTTTTGCTCCCGTCTTACACATTTAACCTAACCATTTATGGTATGAATACAAATCGTTTAGCGTGTCTTTTCTTTGTGCGGGGGGCTCCGCCCCCCGAGCCCCCCTTTTAGCTCCCGATATGTAATAAACTCTGTCAACATTCTTTTTCCTCCGTCTTAAACATTCAACCTTACCATTTTTGGTATAAATTAATATCGTTCAATGTATTTTTTCTTTGTGCGGAAGGCTTCGCCCCCCGAGTTCCCCTCTTACACTTGTCACTCAGATAACTTTATCGATACTCGTTTTGCTCCCGTCTTAAACATTTAACCTAACCATTTATGGTATGAATACGAATCGATTAGTGTGTCTTTTCTTTGTGCCCCCCTGTTATTGCCTATCATGTAGTAAACTCTATCAATATTATTTTTCTCCCGTCCGAAACATTCAACCCAACTGGTTTTGGTGTGAATAAATATCGTTTAGTGTATTTTTCTTTGTGCCGAGCCCCCCTCTTACATTTGTCACGCTGTTAGCTTTATCGATACTCGTTTTGCTCCCGTCTTAAACATTTAACCTAACCATTTATGGTATGAATAGAATTCGTTTAGTGAGTCCTTTCTTTGCCTTAGCCCTTTTTTTTGCCACCTATCACGTGGTTTTTTTTGTGCCTAAACTAAACTACGAACTTTGTTGTTAGATAACTAACTGCTGATCTGGTCACTGAGCAGCAGTTAGTTAGACGTCAGTGTTAGTTAGTAAGACAATCATGAGAGAGATAGCGTTGTGATTCATTTAGCTCTGGGCATTTTTTCGATTTCCGTTTTTAGGGTTCCGTATTTACCATGTTTAAATCCTTATTATTAAATCTCCTAATAAACCAATATCAATTTGTGACTTGAACTCAGCGTTCTAATAATTGCATTTACCATTGTTCTACCCGCCAAAACCACAAAGTCAATATTATTTATAGAAATCCTTTCAGCCGTTTTTATGCCAACTGGTAATATATAAACAGACAAACAGACAAAAGTTCTAAAAATCGTCGAATACTGATCTGTTATCGATTTTAAGAGCTACTTATTAATATTTTTGCTAATAAATAAATAAATATAAATAAATAAATATTATAGGACAATCTTACACAAACCGAACTAGTCCCACAGTAAGCTCAATAAGGCTTGTGTTACTGTGTGTACTAGACGACGATATATATGTATAATATATAGATATAGATAAATACTTAAATATATAGAAAACATCCATAACTCAGGTACAAATATCTGTGATAAACACACAAATAATTGCCCTGACCAGGATTCCAACGCGGGACCTCCTGCTTCGTAGGCACGGTCACTCTACCGACTGGGCTAGGAGGCCGTTAAATCTCCAATGAACAGAATTTCTACTCTCCTTTGCTTTATTATATGTATAGAATAGATAGATAGATACATAGATGTTAGGCGGTTGTATCAAAATATTTAAATGTGGTCGTATAAACACAAATATTAAATATTGAGTCTTACTAAAGTCTGTTCGAAAAGAGAAGTGTAGTGGTTTATATTGGATCTCATACATACTACGACACTCCTCTTTCCGGATAGACATGGGGTAAACTCTAATGGTATACTCTATACTGTCAGGTGACAACTAAAACTCACAAATTGCAAAAAAAAAAGTAAACTAAAATCTGCCTTGTTTTGTTACCAATACGGGTCATTACGGCTATAAACTTGTGGTAGTAGGTAATTAGTGAATTTCTTTGTCACCCAACGACGTGCGTTGCTTTGAAGGCCTGTTCGAAATTTAAACTTATGTTATCTACTATCTCATAAAAACAAGAAAACAGCAATGAAGTATGGAGTTCTATATTTAAATTTGTTCGCCGAACTTCAAAATAATTTGGGTAGGAAGGCTCGTTCGATATTTACACTTATAACCGTTGAGTAAAGTTTAATTTTGTATGTACTATTTTTCTCTTATGCTTTTAATATATAAATCATAGGAAATTACCACTGTAAATTGACTGTAGGTACCTACATATCAAATCCTATAGTAACCTAAGGTCAATCCGTGGTCTGAAAACTGTTAAAGATAGGTCTTCCAAATAATTATGCCGTCATCTGCAGGGTCTGTTTAGTGGACTATTCAGTTCTCAGTTCCTAGTTAGCTATAGTTTCTGAAAAAAACGCGGGGACAGAACCGTAATGTTTGTATGAAAAACTGCATTTTGAAATGCGTTTTTTATCAAAACTACTACTCGTAAAATGAAGTCAAAATCAGTCAGCTGTCCTAACTTTTTGCAGGCTTTCTATTAGTACCCCACACGATTCTTACAAATGAAAAATAAAATTCACTTTCCCTCTTAATCCCCCTAAACTTCCTCATAAAATTAAATTAAAGCCTCGGTACCTTGTTACAGCCGACATTTTATATACCTATTCCAAATTTCAGCTCTCTACGTTAAACCGTTTCTGAGAAAGACGCGTATTACCGATTTCGGCGACCGGAGTGATCCCATAAGTGTTTCGTAAACCAAGTATTGGTACGAAACACTAAAAATGAAACTAATTAATACTAACTACCTAGCACAGCCGACGGGGCTTAAACTATATGTACAAATGTCCCTTATGTCACTGCTATTTGGCAAGCTGCTCATAAGGCTGGCTGCGTTACCTCGCTGAATGGCAATGCCAATGCGCTGAGTGAGGAACGAGCCAGCCCTTTGGTCACCGGTGGAGCGTATGAGCACATAGGATAGCTTTTTGAATAGATTAAGAGCCTCTGGCCCCACCATGCCCATGGCCCTAATGTCTCCACGCTAAACGCCGCAAATACGTATCTCTGGCCTAGAGTTGCGTATTTGCGGCGTTTTGCGGCTTCGGCGGCCGCGGCTGCACTGCCAGCTTTCAACGATGTCGTGTTGAGGTGGGAAGGTGCTAAGGTATCCACGCATGTTGCGTCCCAGATTAAAGGCCTTTCTCGAAGCCACGGCACAAGGGTCAACCCGTCGGGCCTTTTGCCATCGTCACGCGCCAGGCCATTAGGCTCCAGTGTGGCTGGCACGTTGACGCTGACTAGAGCCCGACGGATAATGTCGTTAAGACAGGCGTGGCGGGATAGGCGACCAGCGCTTCTTGGGCATGCGAGACCGTGGTGACCCATGCAGTCTACTGTTGTACCACAGGAGCAGATGTGTGGCTCGACAACGTTAGCGCCAAGTCGCAAACCTACCGCAAGGCGGAAACTGTTAGGGTCCAGGAGGTTTCCGAAATTAGACGAAGGATATGCGTGGAGCCAGTAGCCTGATTCTTTCGCTAATATGGCTAGCAAGCGGGCTCTTTCTAGTGGTTTCCAGGAGGTGGTCATGTAATTGCCGGCACATAGGTTCGTCCCAAAGTTTTTGGGAATTTGGATTAGGAGGCAAGTCTTTTCCGGGGCAGGTCAACTTCCAAGCGTCCCTGGCCTGGGACAAGCACGCTACCCCACAATCACGAAGTGAGGGTTTTAAGATATTGCCTGTGAAATGCAGCGTGCTGTGTACCGAGGACAGGAACGCCGGGAGGGCTACGCTGGAGATTTGCCTCAGTCCAAGACCACCAAACCTCACTGGTAGAGATGCTACTGAGAACATTCTTTTATCAATTTTGATGTTCATTATTTTTTCAATTTGTGTCCAAAGGATGCAATCGATTTTTTCACAGAGATTTGGAAGTTTCCAGAAAGGGCTGCAGCGCATTGTGTACGTAAATTTTGGAACAAAGTGACAGTGTCGCAGGATAAATATGGCCATATGGGAGTTGATGTGTAGTAAGCGGTCTGAAACAGTATGAAAATGGTCGATGTTTTTGTTTATAAATTGTGGAATAGCATCATCGAAAATAGGCGCACCTAGTAGACGGAGAGCTGGCCACGTCAGATATGACACAATAATGAGAGCAACGAAACCCATGTAGTTAGTTTGCTATACTATGCTTATTTCTAGATCCGGACATCTGGCAGCTGTAAAGTGGTGGAGGTCAAAGAATGCAAATAACTTGAAGAAAACAAATCCTAGAGTTCTGGGTTTAATGAAATATTATGGGAAATTATGTAATTAATTAGGTTATATCATATCCAGAAGGTTCTGTTAGAGAAAAGTAGTGCCAAATGATGTAAAATGAAATTTTAAGTTAGTCACCTACTGTTTTTGTTTCCGCAATATTAGACAATGGTTTTTAATATAATGTTAAAATATAGGCCCTGTCCTCTATAAATTACACAACTTTGGCATTTTTTACCTATTTTGGTATTAGTTTTTTCCAACTTAAAAACTTTGTTGGGGTGTCACTCTGACATCCACCCATTAAAAGCTGCCAGGTGCCCGGATTTAGCAATAGGGATGGTAAAGCAGTCTAACTAGACAGGTTTAATTGCTCTCATTATTGTGTCACATCTGACGTGGCCAGCTCTTAGACCATAGGAGGTGATGGGAGACCTTATCTAGGATTTTGATTCCAGGACAGATATTTTGGACATTTCTTACTATATTATCGCCTTTATTGGCGTCTAGCGGGTCTATACTATAATTTGAAACATTTCACTTTTTTAGTAATAACTATCACTGAGCAAAACCGCGGACAGACAGACGGACAGACAGACAAGGCAAACTACAAGGGTGCCTAGTTGACTATGGAACCCTTAAAAGGAGATTTTAGCTAAGTATTAAAAAAAAAGTCTTTTTATAAATTTTCTTTAAAAATTTGTAATTTTCATAGGATACTGCTAAATTACAAAAAAAATATTTAAAGTAAACCATTCCCTTAAATAATCATTTGGGCTAGGAATATTAAGTAGGTTGCTTATTTATAGGTCCGAACTTTATTATCATGAGTGCCTACGTACCGTATCTATATAAATACGTGCAGATGATTTCATTGTCTAGCTAGTCGAAGTTTGATAAAGGTGCGAAGTAGTTGTTTCTTATTATAAAAGTTTGTCCACCGAGCAATGTTTTGGTTACTTGTAGCAATTACTGTAATCGCGGGTGCTGTGTACAGATACCAAAGGCGGAAGCTTTATCAGATCGATTTGGAGTTCCCAAATGGAGCCAAGAAGCTCCCAATTCTAGGCCATACATACCTAATGAAAAATTCCGATGCAGGTAAATGATTTCTTAATTTTTAGGGTTATATAGCTAAAAGGGATCCCTTATAGATTAGTCATGTCTGTGTGTAGAGAATTCAACCAACTGGAGCAGCCATGTCTGTCATTTTCTATTAAAAAAAAGTCTGCTGATTTTTGCGGGGGAGGGGAACCCACCACCACCACGCCACATCAGGTAAACGTCAGTCCATACAATAAATATGACCGCTGGTCATATGTTTTCGGCAGAGGGGAACGCCTGTCAATGGCCGCTCTGGTTAGTTGAATTATCTAAGGTGTGTAAGTAAGTCATAGCAATTTAGTAGTTATATTAATTAAAATTTTAACCAAAGGTGTATTTTATATGCCGTTACTTAGTTTTGTAGTTCAATTGTTTAAAAAATATTTTGGGAGTACCATACGAATTTTTGCATATATCAACATCTTGCATATAAATCGATAGAGACTTGTATTTTATGTGTTTCTTTATTTTGAGGTGTGCAATAATAGTAGTTTATGCAACAGTTGTATAAGAGGGGTCAAAAAAGGTGAGTGGTGTGGGTAACAATTTGAGCCGTAGGCGAAAATTGTTAAGAAAAACGCCACGAACATTTTTTGACCTACTTATACGACGTTGCATACAATACTTTTTCTACGACTACACTTACTTTTACATAAAATGCGAAATTGAAAACTTCATGGATATCGCCGTTATTTTGTCAATATAATCAACAATCATTTAAGTTTTACCTTTTAAAACACTATTTTTCAAGAATACTAACATTACTAACACAAATACACACGTCGTTATTTGATCAATGATTAAAGAGCTACAGAGATTAGTAAAAATACCTAAATTACTTTCAAAGTTTACAGTTTGCCCCAACAAACGAACGGGAAACGTAAAATAAAAACTGCAAAGTATCTGTGGTTCTTTTCATTTTTTCTTTTTTAAAGTTTTTTTTTCTAAAAACGCTGCGTTTATTTAGGTTTTTTAGGTTGGCAGTAATTTATTTTGTCCTATATTAAAGTGCTTGCACGCTATTACACGATACTATTTTGGAGCTTTTATAGAACAAGTGTTATTTTGGGCAATAGACTAGATAGACTTTTCTTCTAGTATATTATCTATATACTGATTTAAACTTACACGATGTTCACTCATTATTATGACAAAAACGGGACTTAATCGCGTACACTTACTTTTATTATTTTCCTGACGTTTCGAGCGTGCCGTAACGCTCGTGGTCGCAGGCAGACTGGCGAGGAATTGTATCAGCATCTCCTAGCTGCGCGGGTTTTTCGAACTACCCGCACTTGTTCTCGATTATGCACATTCACGCTAGGGTTGTCACTTTGCCTACACACAACACTCACGACATCTGGTGGTTTGGAAATGCAAGTATTTTCACGCTTACATTTGCTGATCACTGGATTCCACGAAGACGAGATCCCCTGTCCCTCGTTCTGGTTGAAATTCTTATGCTTCCTAATTTCAATAGCTTCTCGTAGTTTCCTGCTATAACGAAGACGTTCTGTAGAGAGGACTTTTGGATTATGGAGCTCAATCCAGTGGTTTGGTCCAGATTCTAACAAATGTTCGGCCACAGCAGACTTATTTATTTGCCGATTTTTGACTGCTGTGATATGTTCCCTGACCCTTTCCGCTATTTTGCGTTTGGTTTCCCCAATATAGGAACTACCACAGCTACAATCAATCTTATAAACACCCGGTGTTTGATAAGGGATAACATCCTTAGCCGACCTTAAATGCCCCGACACCCTGGATAACGGCATGTATACGGTTTGTATAGAGTACTTCCTTAGTACTGTACCTACTTTGTCCGTCACTCCTTTGACATAAGGCAAAAATGCCGGTCGTCTTGCAACATCCGGATGCTTCCTTCCCGGTTTCCGTCTGGGTTGCCTACTGTCCACCCTGTACCCATTCCTCCTAAGGACCTCCTGAATATGTGACATCTCACTCTCTAAAAATTCAGGGTCACAAAGATCATGTGCTCTGTTCCTTAGGGAATTCACTACTGACAGTAGATGGCGAGGGTGATGGTGAGACAGAGCGTTAAGATACCTGTCTGTGTGTGTGGGCTTCCTGTAGACAGTGTGCGCCAGGGATCCATCCATTCGACCTATCACTTTTCGTTATAGCAGGAAACTACGAGAAGCTATTGAAATTAGGAAGCATAAGAATTTCAACCAGAACGAGGGACAGGGGATCTCGTCTTCGTGGAATCCAGTGATCAGCAAATGTAAGCGTGAAAATACTTGCATTTCCAAACCACCAGATGTCGTGAGTGTTGTGTGTAGGCAAAGTGACAACCCTAGCGTGAATGTGCATAATCGAGAACAAGTGCGGGTAGTTCGAAAAACCCGCGCAGCTAGGAGATGCTGATACAATTCCTCGCCAGTCTGCCTGCGACCACGAGCGTTACGGCACGCTCGAAACGTCAGGAAAATAATAAAAGTAAGTGTACGCGATTAAGTCCCGTTTTTGTCATAATATATTATCTATGTTCTTATAAAGGTGTTGACGAATGTATAAATGACAGATAAAAGTGCAGGAGTAGAAAAAGAGTATTTATGTTACGTTATGTTATAAATCGATAGATCTTCAAAAATAACTTACAATAACTACAAAGCAACATTATACAATGTCCTTAAGGCAGTAATTTTGCAATTTGTAGGTACTTGTTATTTTATGTGAAATAAATATAAATTAAAGGAGATTGCCGATATTAGGGCCACCTAGATGTCAAATACACGCACGATTCGATCGAGATGTCAGGTATACGCTTGATATTACCAGAAAAAAAAATCCACCATATTTAATGTTATTTTTTATTTTTACTTTCCGCAACAACAAAACGCAATCCTAATCTGTGGAGACTTAAATATCAACTTGTTTAATTACCAAGATAATCGAGTTATTGCATATGAAAATATTATGGCAGAATACGAATTTACAAAATGTATCAAAGACGTCACACGCATTAGATAATTAGGCTATGGTCACACGTAGAGAAATTGTCATGGGCAAGATAATAGAATCGTGTATAGATCATATATATGTAAGGTCATCTACGTCCGTTTTCGATTCGGATGTTATTACACATAAGATCTCTGATCACTATCTTATTGCAGCTAGCTGCATTTCAATGGAAACAGCATAGTTGCGCATCGAACGATCGGGGTGCGGGCGTCGGTTACGGCAGAGTCTCGCGGAAATCGCGGGTCAGCCGTACCCTCGACCGTCACGCCCACACAGTGTACTACTAAACACGTACTTGACAATCGTTTAGTAAGGGAAAAGCTGCTGGAAACTAATTTCGAGAAAATGCTTACAATACAATGCCCAATAAACCTGTACGAAGAACTAGTTCACTTGTTTAAAAATATTTATAACCAATGTTCAAAAACAAAAATAGTAGGAATAAACGGCAATAGAAATAATAAAAGCTGGGTATCTGAAAACTTAAAAAAAATGATTTTGGAACGAGATAGGTTGTTTGACAGATGGTGCAATGAATGACCCAAAGAATATGTTAAAAAGGCTTAAAAATTAAAAAAAACCGGCCAAGAGCGTGTCGGGCCACGCTCAGTGTAGGGTTCCGTAGTTTTCCGTCCGTCACAGTAAGTGTCCCCACTTAAGAGTTAATAACACGGCCATGTAGGATATGATATGAGAGTTCCACGTACAGCGACATCTATAGGCAAATTAAGTAAACTTTTGCGCGCGAGCTTAAAGTATGGAAGATGATTTTTATGGAATAATTATTTATTGCGTGAACCGATTTTCCCCGTTTTTACTTTATTTGAAAGCACGTCATTTCATTGTAATTTTGTAGAAATTACAGGTACAATAAACACCTGCTTATACAGTTAAATTACAAACTTAGTTCAGAAATTATTTTGTAATTTTTTTTCAAAAACTATTCATCCTATCAAGTTCAAAATAATTTTCCTAGAAAGTTTTTTTAAAGTTCTACTTTTGAGATTTTTTTCATATTTTTAAAAGTTATGGTTCAAAAGTTAGAGGGGGGGGGGGGACGCATATTTTTTTACTTCTGGAGCGATTATTTCCGAAAATATTTACATTATCGAAAAATGATTTTAGTAAACCCCTATTCATTTTTAAATACCTATCCAACAATATATCACACGTTAAGGTTGAAATGAAAAAAAAAATCACTCCCCACTTTACGTATAGGGGAGGTACCCTAATAAAAAAATTGTTTCCACTTTTTATTTTACCACTTTGTCGGCGTGATTGATATACATATTAATTTCAGCTTTCTAGTGCTAACGGTCACTGAGATTATCCGCGGACGGACGGACGGACGGGCAGACATGGCGAAACTATAAGGGTTCCTAGTTGACTACGGAACCCTAAAAATGAGTATGACAAACAAAGCATATTAAACTGTAACAACGACATTAAAAAGATTTGGGATACAATTAACGATTTATTAGGTCGTAAAAAGCCATCAATAGATAGTTTCATCATGAATAATATGAAAAAACAAGGTAGCACTAACGAAATTTGTAATAAATTCGCATTTACATTCACAAACGAAATAGAACAGATTAAGCATGCTTGTAAGGACAAATGGCTAGATCGAAATGAATATGTAAATAAGACGAACGTATACATAAGGTGGCAACCAAAGAGTAAAGTAAGTATGTTAGGTAGTGGCAACCATGAAGTTAAATACAATCTGGAGGTCATACTTCGACCACAAAGTGAGGCCGAAAGAGAGGGTAATGTAGGGGAGTGCATCTCATTCTAAGTAGAGTGACCATATGTACTATGATGTATGTGGGATTGGGATAGTATGAAGATAAATATAAAATGAAATATGCTTGTCGTCTAGTAAGTATTGTCCAGAAAGAGAAGTCTCATAGTTCTAATGGGAACTTATACATTCTACTGACTTAAGGAGCTGGCCACTTCAGATACGTTGGCGCGGTAGTGGGAGCAGAGAACCCCTCTAATTAGTTTACTATTTTAAACTTATTGCTACATCCAGGCATCTGGCAGCTATTTATCGGAGGACGTCAGAGTGACAGACCAGCAAAATATTTCAGTTAATAGGTAAAAACTGTCGAAGCCTATCGCTAATATAATAACAAAAAAGTAAAAACATTGCGTATCGCTACGGAAAAAAACAGTCGGTAGGCGACAAACAATACATTAACGTAACGTCATTTTGCACTATTTTCCCCCAACAGAAACTCCTGAAAATGATATAATCTTATTAATTACATGATACTGCACTGCATCAAACCTAGAACTGTAAGATATTTATTTCTTACGACTCGTTTGCATAACACCGATGAACAATTGCCAGATGTCCGCGTCTTAAAATAGGGGATAGTTAGTGTAGCAAACTAAAACTAAGTAAGTACAGGGGGTTCGTGGCTCTCACTATTGCGTCATGTCTGATGTGGACAGTTCTCCGACTTTAATATACTTAAAGGTAAATAAAGAAAACATCAATAACATCGAACTGCTCAATGGTTGACTGGAAGAGATCTCTTCCATGTACAAATATTGTATATTCTTCCTGTTGTATTTTTCTTTGTTGTACAAATGTTGTACAATAAAGTATATTTTAACGGTCTCCTAGCCTAGTCGGTAGTGACCCTGCCTATGAAGCAGGTCCCGGGTTCGAATCCTGGTCAGGGCATTTATTTGTGTGTTTATCACGGATATTTGTTCCTGAGTTATGGATGTTTTCTATGTATTTAAGTATTTATATGTATATATCTATTACATATATCGTCGTCTAGTACCCACAACACAAGCCTTATTGAGCTTACCGTGGGACTAGGTTGATTTGTGTAAGATTGTCCCATAATATTTATTTAATATTTATTTATTTATTATACTGCCACTACTACAATTTTTTGTATGGCCTTGTGCCATTTTACGACCCTTTCGAAAGGGCCTAAAAAGACCCGCGGGCCATTCCTGTCCTGTGTAAGTAATACTTAGGAACAGACCATGTACTTATGTACATTTCTGTAAAAACAACAAAACCGACCCGTAGCTTGCCGACATCATAGTCACCCTATTGTTTGACAATCTTAACTTGTTGTTAAATCGTAAAATTGAATGATTGTGGATTACCGGTGAAAGGAAACTCTACTTTATTGTTAAGTCTCACCCCTGCAACCTTTTACGCAACATATCTTGACCATTTTTACTTAAAAATGTTGTTACGAAATGTTGTTGAGCTGAGCGGCGTCATTTGAAATAATATCAGTGACATATTATGTCAGTGATGGGACTGATGGGATGGGGATACCAGACCGTATTTTAAATATTACAAAACTTACTACTGTCCGCAATATTAAATGCAATTCTTTAATTTAATGAATAAATAATATTTACGTCGTAAAAAAATTCAAAGCAGCTAAAAGGGATCAAAGTATTAATTCAAATCTTGCAATAAATTATTATAAGTAGGAAGTAACTTCTAGTGTGTTACTAAAATAAATGTATATACATAAAACCACATTGGTAAGTTTCATAAGTTGGCAGCATTGTGCGAGTGAGACACCGCCCCCTACATTATGCTCTCTATCGGACCGTTTTTATTACTTTTTACTAGTGACCTATGAACGACTGTTTTGCTCGGTAATAAGGTTCAACTGTGGTTAGGGAAATAGTAAAAGTACTATCCGGATTGTCTTATGATCCGTGGTGGCAACCCGTGGATAGCTTAGATGTCAAACTTGCCATTCGTCAAATGGATGCAAATAAAGCACCGGGATGCGATCTTGTGCGTATGTCCGATCTAAAGCAAATCATAAATAAGGTTAGCCCAGTGATAGCCAAATTGACTAATTTATCAGTAGCTCAACAAAAGTATCCTAATAATTTGAAGCAGTCAATAGTTCGCCCAGTTCATAAAAAAGGTGATGGCAAAGAACATTCCAATTATAGACCAATATCCATTCTATCAAGTATTGACAAGGTAATTGAAGAATGCATCATTAATAAAATAAATCCTTTCCTACACAGAAATAATATACTAAATTACTGCCAACATGGTTTTCAAAGATATAAAAGTACAACTACACTTTTATCGAAATTTACAGATGAAATAAATACTTATCTAGGAGACAAAAAGTTCGTTGTAGCCATATTCTACGATTTAAAAAAAGCATTTGACACCTTGGAAACTGACACCCTTTTAAATGCAATGGACGAATGCGGTGTGGGGCAGCCACTGAACTGCTGGTTTCGTGACTACTTAAGTGACGAGATACAAGTGCGATACGGAGTCCCCCAAGGCTCCGTATGTGGGCCCTTATGCTATCTCATGCTGAGTCAGTACCAAATATTATCTAATAGAGAAAATGTTTATTTTTATCTACAATAACATAATAGGTCAGTAAGTTTATTTGCGTTGTTACCGATTAATAATAAAATAGTAACATAAAAACTTGCCTCTTCTGAAATAATGAAAGAAGCATGTCAAAGTGATGCACATTGGTTCAGTTATGCAACTAACTGTACATACATAACGAGTTTTAAGCACTGCGCATTACTAAGGTACTAAGCTAAGATTAACATGACCTCAATAGATAACTTGAACTCTATATAATTTTAAAACAAAACAATATAAAGGTACACTGTTCTGGTGAACAGTCTATAAGGAAGAGATCATGAGGGAAAAAAAACTTTGACAACAATCTATTGATAGAGATAACAGTTTAACCAAGACAAGTTACATTTGTATGCTAAACACTTGTTAATGACATACCCGTACAAAGTGAGTATCATCAAACATCAGAGGGTTTACAACCCTTTTTATAACCATATAACATAGATAAAATTATTTAAAAAAAAATACTTATATTGATACAAATACTACTCTTTCCTATCAGTCCTTTTGAATAAGTACTTTATCTCTAGGTACACTTAATTTTACATAACTAGTAGCATTTATAAGTATTAATAGGAACTTTAGTAACAACCTTGTAGGAACATCATTAAGTACTTAAAGTTATACAATAATAGTATCAACCATATGAATTTTGCAGAACCATTTGGTTAACTAAACTAAATTTTACACATATTGATAAGTTGATAACATACTCTTACCAGTAGCAAGATAAGAATACAGAAAGACAATAACTATAATATTAGTTGGCAACAGGTAACACTATTAATTTGGAAACAGTTCTGACAAGTTGGGAATGTTTACATTTTAAGGTAACGACTCTAGTGACATTGTCTGGACCAGGGTGCTTCTCTTGTACTAACCCGTATAACCACTTCGAGGGCGGGAGATCATCCTCCTTAACTAACACTACGTCACCTATCTGTGGCTCCGGGGTGAACTTAGTCCATTTGTGTCTCTGATAGAGCGTTGTCAGGTACTCCTGAGACCATTTTCGCCAGAACTGCTGCATGAGTTTCTGTGTGTGCTGCCATCTGTGTAAGGAGCTGATTTGAGACTCTTCATAGTTGCGATCTGGGGCTATCACCAGAGCTTCGGCAACTAAGAAATGTCCTGGGGTGAGTGGACTGACATCTACCTGGTTTGCTGGGAGCTGGTACACCGGTCTGGAGTTAAGACAGGCTTCACACTGCACCAGCACCATCGATATCTCTTCGAAGGTGAGGGTGGTGCCATCTAGGACCCGTTTCAGATGATATTTAGTAGAAGCAACGCCTTGTTCCCAAAGTCCACCGAAATTGGGTGCTCGGGGTGGAATAAAGTGCCACTCGGTACCTTCACTAGCCAAGGCCTCAGCAACCTCCTTCATGACTGAAGTCTCACCCTGCTGGAAGAGGATACGCAGCTCTCTGGATGCGCCAACGAAGTTTGATCCATTGTCACTCCAAATCTCCCTACAGGGACCTCGACGTCCTACGAATCGTTTGAAAGCGGCTAAAAACCTTCTGTGGTGAGTGAACTTACTGCTTCCAGGTGTATAGAGCGGGTCACCATACAGACAAACAGTGCAATGTAGCCTTTATAGCTTTTGCATCCTCGACCTTTGGAAATCCTTATATTTATAGGTCCGGCGTAGTCACACCCGGTGCATTCAAACGGTCGAGAGACTGTTACCCTGCTACGGCGCAAATCAGCCATGAAAGGGTGAGATTTAGTAGTCTTATATTTAAGGCACCTTACACACTTACTTAAAATGTGCCTTATTACGCTTTTGGCGCTGGTAATTAAATATTTGGATCTTACATAGTTAAGAGTCAGTTGTGGACCTCCATGGAGTGTCCTAGAGTGAGCGTCGCTGACTATGAGCCTTGACAGGTGATGGTCACGTGGCATTATAATAGGATGCTTGACATTATAGGAATGATCACTACATTCGATCCTCCCTCGTGTTCGCATAATGCCATCCTCGTCCAAGAAAGGACACAATGATAAAATAATGCTTCTTCGTGGGAGTGGATGAGAATTATTCAAGTTAGTTAACTCCCTGGGGAAAGCGGAGGATTGACTTGCTTTGATACCTACTTTTAAGGCATTATCGAGCTCCTTTGCAGTCAGATAGGACGGAAACGATTCTCCTCTCAGTTTTTTACAAAATCTGAGACAATAAGCTACTACTCTTATTGTTTTTGTTGCAGATGAGTATTTAGTCCATACACTCAACTCTTCGGATGGCTGATCAGAGGATAAAACCGTACATACCTGTACCTTGCTGGGTTTAGCTTCAAGCTCAGTGGATAATAGGGGTTCAGATGTTGGATGCTGGTAGTTAGGGTCTTGTAGCCATGCTGGGCCTTGGACCCACAACTCAAATTGGATGAAGTCGGTTGGTGACATACCTCGACTTGCACAGTCTGCAGGGTTGCTGGTGGATTCGACATGCGCCCACTGATCATTGTTTAGTATGGATAGGATCTCAGTAACGCGATTGGCTACAAACGTTGTCCAACGGTTTGGCTCGCCTTGCAGCCATGCTAGGACTATAGTTGAGTCTGTCCAAGCTCTGCAACGACTGACTGGAATGGATAGGACAGCGGATACTTCTGCCAGTAGTTTGGATAATAGTACTGCCCCGGAAAGTTCAAGTCGGGGTATGGATATTTGGCGGATTGGACAGACCTTCGTTCGGGCTGCAACTAAATGGACGGTGACATTACCTTTATGATCCATTACCCGAAGGTATACGACTGCTGCGTAAGCGTCGGTGGAGGCGTCACAGTAGCCATGTAGCTGGATATCGCTTGAGTCTTGCCTGACACCAACCCATCGTGACACAGTGAATGACTGGAGAAATCAATCCCAGTGGATCAAAAAGACGTGATATGTCAGACAAGATGTTTCGTTTGGTGACGGGGGTTGGCTGTGGAGGTAAGTTTACCTTGTAGTGAAATGAGTCAGTCTGATGATTCCATGACAAGCCTTGGATTTTGATCATGTCATCCAGTTTTATGTCTTTCTCAAGGCTACTAACTGGGTGTGGATAAATTGTTTCCATCAATTTTTGGCTATTGCTTGCCCATTTTTGTAATTCAAACCCAGCTTTACTTATCAAACTGACCATTTCCGTATAGATTTGAATGGCTTCATCATCAGTCTCGCACCCACTCAGCAAGTCATCCATAAAGTAATCTGTCAGCACCTTTTCTGCAGCCAATGGATAATCTTTACCATCATCTTTAGCCACTTGCTGTAAACTTTTGACTGCAAGATAAGGAGCCGACGAGACCCCGAATGTTACCCGTAACATCCTGTAATCCTTTACAATGTCATCAGAACTCTCACGCCACAGGAGGCGTTAGAAATCAGTGTGTTTGTCCACAACTTTAACCTGTCTGTACATTTTTATAATATCCGCTATAAAGCAAATTGGATGAATACGCCGTTTCATGATGATATGACGCAGTTCTGGTTGTAATCGTGGACCAACCATGAGATCATCATTCAAAGACCTGCCGTTGACACCCTTAGAAAAGCAGTCAAAAACCATGCGAAACTTGGTTGTGGATTTGTCGCTGCGAACCACGGCATGGTAAGGCATGTACACAGAACCAGGTTTTGCAGCTTCCTGCTGGTCTTGGATAAGTTCCATGTGATTGAGTGATAAATATTCATTAATCACTTTGGATACACTCCTGCCTTAGGAGTGGATTGCTATCCATCCTTTTCTCCAATGAGAGAAATCTCCTTAAAGCCACTTTCCGTGAATCCCCATATTGGCACAATGGATCCTCATCCCGAAATGGAAGACTAACAACATAGCGTCCCGTACTGTCCCTAGTCGTAGTGGATACATAATGCTCCTCACACGCTTGGTCTTCCTTAGACAACAACGTGCGTGGCTGATCGGTTTCAATTTCCCAGAATTTACGCAGAGTGTCATTAATGGAGCTATCCAGAATATGTGCAGTTATAAAGCTAAGACAATGGTTACTCACTTGTGTTCTTCCTAACAGGATCCAGCCCAAAGCGGTGTTTTGAGCTGTCAGAGTGGACGTCGGGTTCCGTACAATACCATCTGTCAGGGTCTGTCCATACACCTCAGCACCCAGCAACATGTCCACATGGCCTGGAGTGTGATATCCTGGATCTGCCATCTTCAATTCCTTCAACTCTGGCCAATCATGAATTTCAACTTTCTGTGAAGGAATGGGATTAGTTGCCTGACTTACCACATATGCCTGAACAACACAACTAAAAGAGCTGCAAGTGGTATTTTGAATTGAACCTTGTGCTTAATTGGTTTCGGCAATGGGATTTTCTCCCCACCCAGTCCTGATGGATCAACACTACAGTTTGCAGGTATCTTGCGTAACTGGAGTAATTGTACAGTACGCTCAGTCACAAATGACAATTGTGCACCCTGGTCAAGAAATGCCCTAAGTGTATGACAATTTCCCTTATTTTCTACCTTATCTAATGTCGTAGTTAACAATACCTCACTATTGGGCATACTAGAACCTTCAGCAGCATGAGCCACAATGTTACTAGGTCCAGGTTCCCTCTGCTCTGGCTTCTCTTGGCTACCTTCACGCTGGTTGCTGTGGATCTTTTCCACTTCACTGACTCGGCTTGCTGCGTTGAAGATGGTTGTTCGCTGTCCAGATGCAGCAGGGAGTGGTGACGACGACTGCAGCGCCTACATGATGTATCTCGCTTGCACTGTGTTGCAGAATGCTTTGCTACGAAGCAATTGAAGCACAACGCCTTATTTTTGACAAAGTCCCGCCGTTGTTGTACTGAGTCCTGGCTAAACCGCTTACATTGGTATAACAAATGTGCCTCTGCACAGCATGGACAGGATATGGAAGGCGCTGATGTAGTAATGCTGAACACTTTAGGTCGCTCGGTTTCTTTCGGTTTAGTTTCTCTCTTGTTACTTGGCTCTATGAACTCAAATGCTCTAAATCTGCATTCCAGGAACATTGAAAATTCACTAAAGGTTGGTAGTGTGTCTGAACTCTCACTGATCTTGTGTTCCCATAGTTTCCGGGATTCCTGATCAAGCTTCTGTATGATCAGGTGGATAATGATGAGATCCCAGATTGAAATGTCAATGTTCATGTTGGTGAGAGCACTTAAACACTCATTTGTTGTGTCTAATATTTGTTTGATTCCATAAGAAAATGCTGTGGATAAGCTCTTTTGACTTGTTAAACGGTTAAGTATGCATGATGAAATGTAGCGAGTGTTGCTGTACCTTTTCTTTAATAATGTCCAACATTGTTCATAATTGGCATCAGTTATGGGTGTGTGTCGTATTAATTGCTCTGCATCACCTGTCAGATGGCCTTTCAAGTAATGGAGCTATTGCACAGATGCTAAAGTTTGGTTGCTATTGATCACAGATTCAAATAAGTCATGAAAGGTAGGCCACTCCGCATACTTGCCGGAGAACACTGGGATAATAATTCTTGGTAGTTTCACTGCACTGGATATATTGGATTCATTTTGCACATTATTGTACGAGTGAACTGTGGATGACATTGTCGAAAAGCTGGCTTGAGGTTTGATTTTGCCGTAGGCCTCATTTAACTGACATTTATATTCAATGTATTTTTCTTCTACACTGTCATAAGTCTCAGTTGTGAAGTACGCAATGCTTAGATCTTCGGATTGTAACAAAATAGCTTCGTGGTTGCTCTCGAACGATTTCCAGTAGCCTTCTAACAGTTCTAACCTCGTTTCTAAGTATGTAATGGTAATCCGCGCTTTAGGCGATTTTTTGAGGTTAGAAGCGGCCTTATCTATCTTCTGTTCTGTATTTTGCTGTAATTTCAAGTAAGATTCGACTTCTATTGTGATCTTCCTTCGATTTCAATAAATCCGGTACGTTTGGACCATGTCCGACCATGTGGACCTGGGTATGTCCTTAAACTACGTCCGGACCTGGGTATGTCCTTAAACTACGCCAAAAAGAGAGGTATGGGCACTGCGAATGGCATCTCGCTAAGTGTGGTAGGGCACGTTCAGCGAATGTCATCGCTCAAATCTGGAGCAGAGCCCGACTGGGGAAGTACCTCCACCTTACAGAAAACCACAGCCAAATAGCACTAGACCCTACTCATAGTGTTGTGTTCCTGCTGGTGAGTAAGGTTGCCAAAGAGCTCAAAGAGGACCCAGTGTGTTGACGATGAGGGACCTTCCTGTTCCTTTAGTCGGCAACACAGTGAATCCTCGTTTTTGTAAAGGGTCGGCAACGCGCATGTGACTCCTTTGGAGTTGCAGGCGTCCATAGGTTACGGTAACTGCTTACCATCAGGCGGGCCGTATGCTTGTTTGCCACCGTCGTGGTATAAAAAAAAAAAAAAAAAAAAATGTGGCCGGCACAAAATAGAATTTGGATGAACTGGTTCAATTGGTGGATGAAGGTTGAATAAAATGTTGACTTCTTCAATTTAATCCTGTATTTTCATTTTCTACAACTTTTACTGGGATTTAAACACTAAACTAATTATTTCACATTTATTAGCTCACCAAACGAAGACGCTTAACTGCCTGATAGGGGAAGTAATTCGTGTATAGCTGAATTTTGGTGTAGTTGTAGGCAAAGGTATCTTACACAACATACTAAAAGTACCGGTGGATGGGGGCGCCGCTAGCGGGGTGAGGGGGGTGTAAATGTCCCTTATTTTGGTTTTTCGTAAATAACTCGGTAACGGTAGCTCATACGAAAAAATGTTTTATTGCTTAATTCATCCACATCTAAATTTCTATAAAAAAGATTCTTTGCAATTTTTTGCTAGGATCAATGTTTAATGAGATATCGAGGAAATACGATAAACACTTTTTTAAACTTTCGGAGCTAATATTTACGAAAGTATTAGTTTTGTCCAAAAATTGTTTCAGAATACCCTTATTGTTTTAAAAAGACCTATCCAACGATACCCCACACATTAGGGTTGGAGTAAAAATAATTTTTACCCCCCCACTCCATGTGTACGGGAGGTACCCGAAAAAATAATATTTTTTCACATTTTGTTTTAAAACTTTGCCGGCGTGAATAAAGTACATACTCACACGATTTTTTTATTTTCTAATACTAACCATCACTGAGCAGGCTGCTCACCCTGCTACCTCACTTCCTACCCTTATAGTTTCGCCATGTCCGTCTGACCCCATCTGTCCGTCTAGATGTCTAGTACTAAACATCACTGAGCAAAGCCGTGGACGGACAGACGGGGACAGACGGACATGCCGAAACTCCAAGGGTAGGACCCCTCCTCACCCTGCTCAGTGATGGCTAGTACTAGAGAAATGAAATTTCGTATAAGTATGTGTTTTAATTACGCAGACAAAGTTTTAAAACAAAATGTGAAAAAATATTATTCTTTCGGGTACCTCCCGTACACATGGAGTGGGGGGTAAATATTTTTTTTACTCCAACCCTAATGTGTGGGGTATCATTAGATAGGTCTTTTAAAAAAAATAAGGGTATTCTGAAACTACTTTTGGATAAAACTAATACTTTCGTAAATATTGGCTCCGAAAATTTAAAAAAGTGTTTATCGTATTTCCTCGATATCTCATTAAACATTGATCCTAGCAAAAAATTGCAAATAATCTTTTTTATAGAAAATTTGATGTGGATGAATTAAGCAATAGAACATTTTTTCGTATGAGCCACCGTTACCGAGTTATTTACGAAAACCCAAAATTAGGGACCTTTACACCCCCCCCTTTCCGCTAGCGGCACCCCCATCCACCGGTACTTTTAGTATGTTGTGTAAGATACCTTTGCCTACAACTACACCAAAATTTGGCTATACACGAATTATTTCCTCTTAGTTTTCCTTCATTAGGTGGGCTATATATAAAGAATTGTGACATGCGTATGCAGCCATTTAGTGCTGGAGCCCGCCTAACTGGAAATGTATCAAAATCGTTACCAATTTTCTTCCATATAGCGTTGTATAGCCCATCTCGGAGATCATGAAAACATAAGTCTTAAAGGTCTTAAATGGCCATAAGAATGTATGGCGTCAAGTTGAAAATACAATTTTTTTGCCTAAATTTATCAGCGAGCCTACAGCTCCAAATTTTGACACATGATTTAGCCCACATCAAATAACCTACATACCAATTTTAAGACTATTCTGGTGGGCGCATAAGATTTTAAGACCATTTTAAGAAATAGTCGATTTCATACAAAAAATAGCAAAATATTGTAAATTTGTTAAAAAAATATTTAGCTGGCACAAACACAACTGCATATTCATATTTAAGTGTCTTGTAATTTAAAATGCCGTAAAAGTATTCCGCAATAAGTCAAAAATTTGAGAAATTCGTCATAGCAGTATTTTAGTCACGGGTGTCTTAAATCACGAAAATTATTATTAATTTTAAAATTAATGGCTCAAAATTATTTTAAAAGCCAGACGTAATGCCTATAGGCATTTTCTACCAGTCGCTCATAACTCTAAACTGATAAGCGTCAAGTTAGGTGCACTGAGAATATATCACTGACTGAAAAAATGACGTGAATTTATTTTCTATCCTACCGTTCCAAATTTTTTGAGTCTGTTAAATGTTCTCAGTGCGCCTAACTTGACGCTTGTTAGTTTAGGGTTATGTATGAGGGACTGGTAAAAAATAGGTATAGGCATTACGTCCAGTATTTTAAATCATGTTTTGTGCCATTAAGTTTAAAATAAATAATAATTTTAGTGATATAAACCCCCGCGACTAAAGTCCTGCTATGACGAATTTCCCCAATTATCGACTTATTGCAGAATACTTTTACGGCATTTTGAATCATAAGACACATAAATATGAATATGCATTAGTGTTTGTGCCAATTAAGTATATTTTTTAAACAAATTTACAGTAATTTGCTATTTTTTGTATGAAGTCCACTCTTTCTTAAAATTGTCTTAAAATCCTATGCGCCCACTAGAATGGTCTTAAAATTGGGATTTGGTTTGTTGAATGGGTCCTTTAACTTCTGTCAAAATTTGGAGCGGTAGAGCCGGTGATAAATGAAGACCAAAAAATTGCAACTTCAACTGGTCTTGAAATCTTATGCGCCCACCGGATTGGTCTTAAAATAGGTATGTAGGTTATTTGGAGTGGGTTACACCGCTTGTCAAAATTTGGAACGGTAGGATATAAAATAAATTCACGTCATTTTTTCAGTCAGTGATATATTCTCAGTGCACCTAACTAGACGCTTATAAGTTTAGAGTTATGAGCGACTGGTAGAAAATACCTATAGGCATTACGTCTGGCTTTTAAAAAAAAATTTTGAACCATTAATTTTAAAATGAATAGTAATTTTAGTGATTTAAGACCCCCGTGACTAAAGTACTGCTATGACGAATTTCTCAAATTTTTGACTTATTGCGGAATACTTTTACGGCATTTTAAATTACAAGAAACTTAAATATGAATATGCAGTTGGGTTTGTGCCAGCTAAATATTTTTTTAACAAATTTACAGTATTTTGCTATTTTTTGTATGAAATCGACTATTTCTTAAAATGGTCTTAAAAATGTGGGCTAAGCCGTTTGTCAAAATTTGGAACGGTAGCATTTAAAATAAATTTACGTATTTTTTCAGTTAGTAATATATTCTCAGTGCACCTAACTTGACGCTTATCAGTTTCGACTTATGAGCGACTAGTATAAAATGTTTATAGGCATTACGTCTGGCTTTTCAAATCATATTTTGTGACATTAAGTTTAAAATAAATAATAATTTTAGTGATTTAAGACCCCCGTGACTAAAGTACTGCTATGACGAATTTATCCAATTTTTGACTTATTGCGGAATACTTTTAGTGCATTTTTAATTACAAGACACTTAAATATGAATATGCAGTTGTGTTTGTGCCAGCTAAATACTTTTTTTTATGGAATTTATAGTAATTTGCAATTTTTTCTATGAAGTCAACTATTTCTTAAAATGGTCTTAAACTTTTATGCGCCCACCAGAATGATCTTAAAATTGGGATTTGATTTGTTGAATGGGTCCTTTAACTACTGTCAAAATTTGGAGCGGTAGGCTCGTTGATAAATTTAGGCCATAAAATTGCAACTTCAACTGGTCTTAAAATCTTATGCGGCCACCAGATTTACTTTTAATGCTCTTAAATTTGGTATGTAGGTTATTTGATGTGGGCTAAATCATTTGTCAAAATTTGGAGCGGTAGGCTCGTTGATAAATTTAGGCCAAAAAATTGTATTTTCAACTTGACGCCATACATACTTATGGCCATTTAAGACCTTTTAGACTTATGTTTTCATGATCTCCGAGATGGGCGTTACAACGCTATATATGGAAGAAAATTGGTTAGGATTTTGATAAATTTCCAGTTAGGCGGGCTCCAGCACTAATTTTTGGTAGAAGAGAGCGAGCAGAGATAATATATTTTTGACATTGACTTAGGACGAGCTGTTTGAGATATCAAAAAAAACTATGTCGACAACAAATAGCAACTACTAATGAATCTTATAAATATACATATAACGCTCAAACAAACACATACTCATAAAACATTGAAGATCAAATTTATTAAGAACAAAACAAACAAAGGACAAACAACAATATATATAAAAAATTACACTAATTAATACTCACGACCTAGCACAGCCTACGGTGCTTAAACTTTATGTACAAATGTCCCCTATGTCACTGCTATTTGGCAAGGTGCCCATAAGGCTGGCTGCGTTACCTCGCTGAATGGCAATGCCAATGCGCTGAGCGAGGAACGAGCCAGCCCTCTGGTCACCGGTGGAGCGTATGAGCATATAGAACAGCTTTTTGAATAGATTAAGAGCCTTTGGCCCCCATAATGTCTCCACGGCAGACGCCGCAAATACGTATCTCTGGCCTAGAGTTGCGTATTTGGGGCGCTTTGCGGCTTCGGCGGCCGCGGCTGCACTGCCAGCTTAAAGGCCTTCCCCGAAGCCACGGCACAAGGGTCAACCTGTCGGGCCTTTTGCCATCGTCACGCGCCAGGCCATTAGGCTCCAGTGTGGCTGGCACGTTGACGCTGACTAGAGCCCGACGGATAATGTCGTTAAGACGGCGGGATAGGCGACCAGCGCTTCTTGGGCATGCGAGACCGTGGTGACCCAAGCGGTCCACTGTTGTACCACAGGAGCAGATGTGTGGCTTGACAAGGTTAGCACCAAGTCGCAAACCTACCGTAAGGTGGAAACTATTAGGGTCCAGGAGGTTTCTGAAATTAGTCGAAGGATATGCGTGCAGCCAGTAGCCTGATTATTTCGCTGATATGGCTAACAAGCGGGCTCTTTTTAGTGGTTTCCAGGAGGTGGTCATGTAATTGCCGGCACATAGGTTCGTCCCAAAGTTTTTGGGAATTTGGATTAGGAGGCAAGTCTTTTCCGGGGCAGGCCAACTTCCATGCGTCCCTGGCCTGGGACAAGCACTCTACCCCACAATCACGAAGTGAGGGTTTTAAGATATTGCCTGTGAAATGCAGCGTGCTGTGTACCGAGGACAGGAACGCCGGAAGGGCTACGCTGGAGATTTGCCTCAGTCCAAGACCACCAAACCTCACTGGTAGAGATGCTACTGAGAACATTCTTTTGTCAATTTTGATGTTAATTATTTTTTCAATTTGTGTCCAAAGGATGCAATCGATTTTTTCACAGAGATTTGGAAGTTTCCAGAAAGGGCTGCAGCGCATAGCGTACGTAAATTTTTGAACAAAGTGACACAGTGTCGCAGGATAAATATGGCCATATGGGAGTTGATGTGTAGGAAGCGGTCTGAAAAAGTATGAAAATGGTCGATGTTTTTGTTTATAAATTGTGGAATATTGGAGACACTTGACCATTGAGATCTGTCCAGTCCATGTCATGCTGCGGCTGAAGCAATTCTCGCTGTAACGTATTCAGCCTTTTAGCTTCGCATAGATTGCGGCTCACCCTCGGGCTCGCTAAGATACTTGGCCATTGAGATCTGTCCAGTCCATGTCATGCTGCGGCTGAAGCAATTCTCGCTGTAACGTACTCGGCCTTTTAGCTTCGCATAGATTGCGGCTCACCCTCGGGCCTTCGGCCCTCGGGCTCGCTAAGACACCTTGGCCATTGAGATCTGTCCAGTCCATGTCATGCTGCGGCTGAAGCGATTCTCGCCGTGACGTACTCGGCCTTTTAGTTTCGCATAGATTGCGGCTCACCCAATAATCATCGAAAATATTGGAGGTGAAGGGAGATCTTATCTAGGATTTTGATTCCAGGACAGCTTTATTAACGTCTAGCGGGTCTATACTATAATTTAAAACATTTCACTTTTTTAGTAATAACTATCACTGAGCAAAGCCGCGGACAGACAGACGGACAGACAGACAAGGCAAACTATAATGGTGCCTAGTTGACTACGGAACCCTTAAAAGGAGATTGTAGCTAAGTATAAAAAAAAATGTCTTTTTATAAATTTTCTTTAAAACTTTGTAATTTTCATATATATGAAAACTGATACTCATATATATGGATACTGCTAAATTACAAAAAAAAAATTAAAGTAAACCATTCCCTTAAATAATCATTTGAGCTATGAATATTGAGTAGGTTGCTTATTTATAGGTCCGAACTTTATTATAATGAGCGCCTACGTACCTATATAAATACGTGCCGATGATTTCATTGTCTAGCTAGTCGAAGTTTGATAAAAGTGCGAAGTAGTTGTTTCTTATTATAATAGTTTGTCCACCGAGCAATGTTTTGGCTACTTGTAGCAATTACTGTAATCGCGGGTGCTGTGTACAGATACCAAAGGCGGACGCTTTATCAGATCGATTTGGAGTTCCCAAATGGAGCCAAGAAGCTTCCAATTCTAGGCCATACATACCTAATCAAAAATTCCGATGCAGGTGAACGATTTCTTAATTTTCAGGGTTCTATAGCTAAAAGGGATGTTTTGTGAGTAGTTCAATCGCTGAAAAAAATGTTTAGAGATTTATTTTTCTATACGAGTAAATTTTTTACTAATATCAACATCTTACATATATATCGACAGATCTTCAAAACGTATTTTGAAATTTTATAACCTTTTTTTTGATTAAGTTGATATTTTTAGAAATAATTACCCCGAATGTTAAAATAAAAGTGTGCTTTTTATTTTTGGACCGGAGGTATTAAGGTAGTATATTGATATATATATATATGTTTCCGTAGCCTATATTGTATCATACTACTGGGCAAAGGTCTCCCATCGCTTCCGCCACTCGTCACGGCCTAGTGCATGCTCTCGCCAGTCGCTATACAAAATGCGTCCAGATCGTCCCGCCATCTCCTTTTTGGTCTGCCTCTGCTCCGGCCAATTTGTTCGGTCCATTCAGTAGTTAATTTAGCCCATCGTTCCGGGTGCATGCGGCAGACATGTCCAGCCCAATCAAACTTGAGGTTGGCGGTCTTGACACCCACATCCGAGATACCTGATACAAAACATATTGATATATTCCCAGTATATATTCTAGAATAAACTTAGAGATTCGTGATCTCCACTTTACTTTCCTCAAATTAGATGGGGTTTCTTTCTTGTACGCGGATTCGCGGACTTTAATTCGTGAGCCATTTACGGTTCAAGTTATTGTCCTTTGTTTAATACTTATTCTACAAAAAGTCCAATGTAAAGTGATTTCTACAGGGCTCAACTCAACGCTCAACAATTAAAGCCCGTGACTGTACTACGACATTCGGATCGAGCTTGGCTTCCATACACGAAACTGCATCGACAAACTCATTTAAATTTATAAATAATTTAATAACATGGATTCACATGATTAGGGCAATTTTAAAAACGATTGTTTATTTCAGATGGCCAAGTTTGGTTTAAATCTCTGGGCCAGCAGGCCATTGAACACGGAGGTCTCACATCATTCTGGGCAATCAGTAAGCTGTATATAAGTACGTACCTATTTATAAGTTTATAAAAAAATTGCAATTATATGGGTAGAACACAAAAGTCATCCGGGTATGACCTAAAACTACGTCGAAATGAGTGGTATGGGCTGCTAATGTTCTTGCTAAGGGTGATACTTAGGGCACAGCATAGCGAATGTTATCTCGATCAAATCTGAAGCACATCAGCCCGACTGAGGAAGTACCTCCACTTTATAGAAAACCACAACGAAGTAACACTAGACCCTACTCATAGTGTTGCGTTCCTGCCGGTGAGTGAGGTGAGTGAGGATGCAGTTGACGACGGAAGACCTTCTTGTCCCTTTAGCCGCGAGCGGCAAGTGCACACGTCAGATTTTGAGCCTCATTTAGGGCTTGTTGCTTTAACATAACGAAATTGGCCGCATATAAACATTTCATCCTCACAACGAAACAAAACGATTAAACAATACATTTAAAAACATAATGCTTTTTCTAAGCAAGTAAAGTCAAATGTTTACATTTGTACAATTGAGCCACGCAGCTGCATCGGATGAGACGTAATAGCCGGTCTTCTGGAGGTCCTGAGCATGAGTGCAGAGGCCAGCTTTCAATTATGTGCTCCATGGTTTGACGTCCTCGCCGAACCGTTATGTACAAGTCCGGTTCGCACTTGGTCGTTTTTTTAATTTGCCAACTTTTGTTGATTAATATACATATTCTTCTTTCCCTAAGCCTTTTATCCCATTCTGGGGTCGGCTCTCCTTTTCTATCTCTTCCATTTTTCTCTATTTTGAGCTACGATGGTATCTACTTGTATCTCCTTCAGAATTAATGTTTTATATATTTATTCTAATTAATATATATAATCATAGCTGCACGAGATCTGGTAGCTGATATTAAGGTATTGTCTACAGTGGTTGCTGATCCGGAAACATCTGAAGTAATATTGAAGTCTTGTATGGAGAAAGGCTACATCACTCAATTCATACGGACAGTTACTGGCAATGGCAGTATATTTGCTGCAGGTAAAGTTATAGACTTAAAAACGTGACGTCACGGACGTTGACGAGTGCGGTTACGCTAGCGGTTTTGAGAGTCAGTAAATAAACAAACCTATGTTTGACCTCGGTTTAGTGGATTTATTCTAGTGTCTAACAATCTAAATATTATCGTGCAGTGTTATTACAGCGAAATAACTATAATAAAGTATCTTTTACAGGAAGAACTTATATAAGAGCAATTTTGTAATACAAATCTCCCACCCACCCACCTACGTTTACGTCAGTGTCATAATTTAGGTAAAATATACAGTTCTCGGTTTATTTTTGAAGTGCGTCACGCAGGCAAGCAGTATTAGTACATACGCGCGCGCAAGTGGATATTAATCTTATTTTAATCAATTTAATCGAATCTTACTGCGTGTGGCGCCATCTAGTAGTGACGTGTCGAACTAATTAGCTAGTTGCCGAACCTTGCATACTGCACTAGTAGAAATGGTTGTCTGTTCGGATAGTTGTGGTAAACCCCTCTCGGCGACAGGTGTCACTAAGTGCACGGAATGCGCGTTGTCATACCACAAGGGGTGCGTAAATATGGCCCTCACCGCCCGCGTCGCAGCTGCGTGGGCCTGCCCGACCTGCAAGTCTAAGTCTACAAGGGACAATGGGGACAACACTCCCATTAAAGCCATGAATCAGGAAGGGACTGGGAATGGGAGTGCTGGCGCTCAGACACTGTCACCCGTTGAGCGGCAGAATGCCGACGTCGCGGAACAGCTGCGCCTATTTCGCAGCGAGTTCAGGGCAACCAGCGACGACATCGCAGGCCTTAGGCACGAAATGGCGTAGCTGCGTGAGCTCATTAAGGGGTTTCAGGCGCGTTTTGCGGCAGTGGAGGAGAGGGTGAGGGTATTAGAGGAGCAGGTGCAAGAGCGCACGTCGGGCGGGGCAGCCTGCAACGAGCTGGCGGACACTGTCGCCACGCTAAAGCGGCAGCTGTCCGACCGCGACCAGGACCTGCTCTTAATTGACCTGGAGATAACGGGAGTTCCCGAGCACCCGAACGAAAACCCTGTACATCTTACGAGCCTGGTCGCGCAGAAACTTGGGGTCAGTCTGGACGAGCGCGATATTGTATTTGCCGAGAGAGTCGATCCGAGGAGGTTGGTGCCGGCTGCACTGCAGTCTAACGAGGAGGCGCCATCAGAGGGAACACACGCGTCCGCGGCCGCTGGTCATCCGGCTCGCGCGCCGCGGGGTCCGCGGCGAGCTGCTGCGTGCTGCGCGGGCGCGCCGTGGGGCCGACACCACCGATTTTGGCCTGCCCGGAAAAGCTAGGCGTTTCTACGTCAACGAGCGGCTAATGAGACTGAACCGGTTGCTGTTGTACAGCGCTCGTCAAGAGTGCAAGCAACTCGAGTGGCGTTACTCGTGGACCAGGGACGGGCGCGTTTACGTGCGTCGACAGAGCGGTGACGCAGCGCATCGCATAAAATCTGAGGACGATATAAAAAAGGTTTTTGGGAAGAATTAAGTTGGCCGGTCAATGGCATAAATAAATATGTATTAACGTGTCGTGATTTTCTTTATTTAATTGCAATTCAATATAATTACTTTATTATCTTACTCTTGCGAACTCATAATAATAGATATTCCTATTTTTGCTGTGTGTACAAATTACCTCAAATAGTTAGTCGTGGAGCTTATCCTATGGTTTTTAATAGTGGAGAAAATCAACATATAAAACACACTCGCAATGATTAAGAAACGACTAAAAATTGGTTTCTTAAACGCAGGTTCTCTTGGCACAAACCACGATAATTTTATTTCAGCTTGTATCCGACAAGACTTTGATATTTTAGCCATAAATGAGACGTGGCTTAGGGCGGGAGAAGAGGGGCGAGCGCCAACTCTCCCTGACTACAGATTGGGGCACAAACCTCGCCCGCCAGGGACACGGTCACGCGGTGGAGGCGTGGGTTTCTATGTCAAGCGAGGGGTCAGCGTTCGCACCTTGTCTCACCCAGTCGACCCTCGACAAAGCTCCGTAGAACAAATGTGGGTTTCATTGACCGTTAACAGAAAGAAGCTAGTGGTGGGGACAGCGTATCGTCCACCATGGATGGACACCGATTTATTTTTTGATGCCATCTCAGACACGATTAGTTATTTACACAATTATGATAACATTATTTTATTAGGTGATTTTAATATAAATTTACTTGTACATACTGACATTAAATATCTAAAATTTCATAACTTCCGGACTAGTTTCAGTCTCACCCAATTGGTAACGGAGCCTACGCACTTCACTGACACGAGCCAGACATTGCTTGACGTGGTGTGTACAGACCTACAAGCTACTCACAGATCACTGTCTTGTGACCTGCGAATTCTACATTAAGCATGACAAGCCAAAGCCGTTTTCCATCATACACAGGCCTATAAACAATATTAATCGCGACTTTATTGATAAGGACCTGCAGGGCATCCGTTGGGATTTCCTGCACATGACAACTGCAAATGAAATTGTCAATGATTTCAATAAAAACTTACATTATTTATTTGATTTACACGCACCTATTAAGACTATAGTAATTAAGGCTCCCCGCCCACCGTGGATCACTGACACTATTCAGTTAATGATGAAACTGCGCGATGGAGCAGCGGCAGACTACCATAAAAACAAGACTAGTGCTAAACAATTGTACTATAAGGATTTAAAATCAACTGTAAACAAAGCCCTATATAATGAGAAAGTGGCATATTTTAAGTATAATATAAATAATGAATTAAAAACCCTAATCTATTATGGAAAAATCTTAAATCTACCATTATCCCTAAGAATGACTCTGATTTACCATTCTTTTTTAATGACCCGGACGCGATTAATAGGCATTTTCTATGCCTGCCTTGTACTGCACACACATCTATTTCACAGTTGACTTATTTTGAGTTTGATAGATTCCGCGGGTCCGAATTTAGGTTGGAACCAGTTAGCCCTGAAAAAATTATTACAATAATTAGAGGACTAAAATCAAATGCAATGGGCTGTGATGGCATTAACTTAAATATGATATTGATGACATTACCTAACACTTTGGACATAATAACTAAATTGGTAAATACTTCTCTCCTTACATCCTCTTTTCCTGATGCCTGGAAGCAAGCAATCGTACGCCCCCTCCGAAAGATTACCAACCCTACCCACGTTAAAGATCTCAGACCGGTAAGTCTGTTGCCCTGTCGTCTAAAGTGTTAGAAAAATTAGTATGTTTACAATTGACAGAATATATCGAGAAAAACAATATCCTACCAGATGTACAGTCGGGATTTAGAAAAGGCAGAAGCACCGTGACCGCCTTGCTTTACGTCACTGATCAAGTACTGTGTGCTCAGGACCAAGGGATGTGTACTATTTTGGTACTACTCGACTTTTCTCAGGCCTTCAATTGCATAGATACCAAATTATTGCTATCAAAATTGAGCTACTACGGGTTCCATAGTAGTGCACTTCAGTGGTTTGATAGTTACCTTGCAAATCGGAGCCAGCGTGTGAAGTTGGCTTTGAGTGATGGCTCATCTCTCTATCTCTGAGAGCATGGAACTCTCACGAGGGGTGCCTCAAGGCTCCATCCTCGGCCCGATCTTGTTTATTTTATACTCTGTCGATATAACAAATCATATAAAACAATGTAAATACCACATTTATGCAGATGATCTACAACTGTACATTTCATTCAAACGGGGGGACATCGACGATGCAATAGGCAAACTAAATGAAGATTTGTGTAGAATATCAATCTGGGCTTCCAACAACGGTTTATTGTTGAACCCTGCCAAGACAAAGTACCTAATATTCGGAACTAAATATCAGTTTGCTAGGCTTAATCCTACAATGGATGTCAAGTTGATGGGGAATCCTATTGAATGTGTCAGTGAAGCACGTAACTTAGGCCTTTTAATTGATTCGGAACTCAGATATGAGAAACATATATCAAATGCAGTTGGGAACTGCTTCTATAAATTGAAAGTCTTGTACAAGATAAGACCTTTCTTGAGTGAAGCTCTGCGCATTCAATTAGTGGACTCACTCATTTTATCAAAATTAAATTATATGGATATATAGTATATGGTCCACGTCTACTTTCTAAAACAAAACGACTTGTGCAAAAAGTACAGAACGCCTGCGCTCGTTTTTGCTTCAATATTCCGTTAAGGGCACATGTGACTCCATATTCAAAGAAATGTAACATGCTTAAAATGCTACACCGACGAAAGCTGCATTTAACATGTCTTCTTTTTGAGGTAGTTAGTATACCATCAGTCCCCTGCATATCTCTTTAAGAAACTTTCCTTCCGAAAGTTCCGGGGAGTTCGGCAATGTGGGTTACAGTTGTTAACGCATAAGCATAGCTCAGCCGCATTTCGTGGAAGTTTCCGGTATTTGGCAACTAAATGTTGGAATAACCTTTCACCGCCATTGAGAAATCTGAAAAGTGTGCAGAGTTTCAAGGTCAAGATCAAAAAAGAGTTGTACGAACACCAGCAAAGACAGAAAGATCTCAGACATGATACCAGTTTTCTGTAAGCAACCCCAGCCCAGATATACCTATAGTTTGTATTCCATAAGCCTGTACTATTTTGTGTCTTGCCCTTCTTGTTTTCAAATTATAAGTAAGATTTAGCCTGTAGTATAGCATGTCTAGTACGTAGTGTGCGTAGTTTTATTTTTATTTGAGGTGAGTCGAACTTTTGTTTTTGTTGTCGGCTTGACAGTGACGTTTTAAGTTTATTTCTTTTTCTATTTGCTGTTTGTGTTTGTTTTTGCAAGTTTTGTACCATAGATTAAGAATAAGTTAAGGGTGGTATGCACGATAATTTAAGAAATAGTCTCTTATAACATTTATATTAGAAAACCAAAATTGTAGGCTAGTATAGCCGCATCGTCGACGCACTGTGGCACACCTGGGCTACAACGGAAGATCAGCGCTGGCTTCGCCAGCTTCATGCTGAGTTGTGGCCCTTTTGTGACAAACTATGTGACTCCTATTTTATGTACTATTTTTTTCGTGTTACCTGTGTTTGTCATGAATAAATGTTTTTCTTTCTTTCTTCTTTCTTTCTTAAAAACACATCCATCACTAACAGTAAGATCATTAATTATTTTAATTATTAATTAATCCATTAATTATACAACCAGGAAGATACCGGTGTATGCGTGCTTCCTGGACCTTTCAAAAGCGTTCTATCTCGTGTCTTATGTACTGTGGAGAAAGTTACGCTGTGATGTGAGACAGATCTGCCGGATGAAGTCACGGAGCTGTTTCGCTTCTGGTATCAAAACCAGACTACTATCAGATGGGCGGGAGCTTATTCAGATGAGTACAGGAGGGGGCCGATTTTTAACAATCGAGCGCTCAAATTCAAAAAATTTTACTTCGAATATAATCACACCAAAGTTTATCTCTGCGCATTAAATGAATAGTATAAATAATAATGATTTTAAATTACTATCGCTGTTATTTTTAAAACACCACAGAGTTTTAAATGTCATATTCGAGCGCTCAAATCCCAAAAATCGCCCCCCAGGTTGAAGTGCGAGACAAGGTAATTGATATCGTATTCTAACTACTACAGGTACGCGAACAGTTTTTAGCTTAGATAATGCAGAAGTGCAATTTTCTTTTTTAGTTAGAAGATAGAATCTGATTATATTACAGTACTCGAACAGTTTTGAGCTCCGATAACTCACAAGTGCGATTTTCTTTTTTAGTTAAAGAATATGATATGATTACTTATAGTTAAAAATATTTTCTAACAGTTTTTGACGTCGCGCTAGGTATTATAAAAATATTTGTGAATAACAACAAGAAAAGATTATAAAAGATATATTTTCCTTTACCATACTATTGCTTTTATTTATTTCAACATCATCTGTCATTTTATAACAGTTTGGTCAATAGATTATGTGAGCATAATCGAAAACAATTTGTCAAAATATAAGTGACCTTGAATTCTAAACGAATTACAAATGGCTAAGACGACATATGCTCTTGACAAAACCGTTATAAAATGTGAAGTTATGTTGCAATAGTAAAAAGCGATAGCCTGGTGGACAAAAATAAAACTTTAAATAATCTTTTCTATGTGTAGCAAACAAATACATGTATTATACCTAGCGCAATGCTAACAATTGTTAGAAAATATTTTTTATTATTAGTACTTTACGTATTCTAACAGGTCACAAAATAAAATCGGACTTGTGATTTATGTCATTGTTATAGGTTAAAAAGGCGTTCCCGTACTCCACTATTACTTATAACGATAAATATATGTTGTGTACCTTGCCTCTCCCCCCCTTCAGCTCCGTGTTATCCGCGTTATTTTTGGTAATGTTCTGTTACAGTTGACATTTGGCGACCGCGTCGTAAAATACTAGCTCCCGTTTTTAGCATGAAGAACCTTAACCAATTCGTAAAAGTATTTAATAGACAAAGCATGATCATGACCAAGAAGCTGGATTGGATGAGCGATGGCGCTGACTTCTCCATTTGGAGATTTTTTAACACTTACACTTTCGATTCGGTTTGCGGTAAGTCCTGAACTAACTAACTACCTCCACTCCACTGACTTGGCGACCCGAAGTGTGTCTTGGCTTGGCGAGTTGACAATAACGCGCGTTGGGGATCAATGTTACTCTGCGTCCGTAGGAAACACCTTAGACAACCCTACACGTGATCCCTGGGTGGTGCTAAAAGAGTAACAAACTTGGTAGCTTCACTGTCCCATCTGGACCTCGCAGCACTCACTGGATTTTCTTCATCATCTGCTTTCACACTACTATTTACTACCCCAGAGAAGAAATGCCTATCAATATCCAGTAACCATACGATAAAAAAATAGATTAAAAAAAACCAACGCGCGTTTGTCATCTCCCAGTTTTCTGCTTATAGGGCGCGTAGATCTCCTAGGTCCTGAACGTTTATTATAAACCCTTGACCGGTAGGTACCTACAGTTAAGATGCATATTGACGAAGGTGAACATTTGATTCATATCGCAATTGCGCAGATAGACCGAATCGGAAACCATAATAATATTCCGCTTGGTTGTCATTTATTGTCCCCCTATATATATATCTTAGAGAATTCAACCCGGATAGAGTAGCCATGTCTGTCATTTTCTTTCAAAATAATCTGCCAATTTTTGCGGGGTAGGGGAACATCAAATGTATGGCTATTTGTACGTACGTACAAATAGCTACGTCAGATAAACGTCAGTCCGTCCGTCAGTAGATGTGTATGACCATTGGTCATATGTTTTCGGCAGAGGGGAACGCCTGTCAATGGCGACTCCGGTTGGTTGAATTCTCAAAGATATATATATATATATATATATATATATATATATATATATATATATTTATATTAGGTATCTCATATTTTATTATTTTTTAGAAACAACATTAGGGATTGAATTGAAGAGTCAGAAGAATCCTAATCACAGCTTTCTCATCGCCTTTGATTTTGTATCTCAAGAAGTGGCAAAGCGAATGGTAACACCGTGGATGTACCCGGATTTTATATACCGCAAGCTGCCTGTATACAAGGAGTTTGTGTTCCACATGCAAAATATCCATGATTTTGTTGATGAGGTACCTACTCAAGGTCAAAGCAAACGTTCGGTTCGTGTCAGGTTGTCGGATACGGTTACCGAACCAGGTTAACTTAATAACTAAATACCAGAGCCCCGCAAACACACGGTTCTATTCTATGCGCACAGTTACTATGGTTTTCAAACCTACCGTCAGGTCAAAATAAGTCAACCGGACGTGTGCGGAGTTCATCCGGTAGGGGGACCGAATCAGGCAACCGGAACGGGTGCCAGACGGGTTCTTGGAACCTAACTCACTAAAGTCGTACGTTTATCTGACAGATTAAAACAGGTGAGAGATCTATTTCGCCTCACACTAGGGTGGTCCATCGGCCCATAAAAAAAAACATTTCCTTTATTTTTGACGGCTTGGATCTAAGGCTGCCTTTGATGAAAAATTTTAGTTGTTTATTTTATTTTCTTTTCGTCGTTTCACGAATGAACCGACCCACAAAATAAATGAATAATCTTCAAAGAGGAGCTAAAATATATGATTAGTTAGCCGTTCGTCTGGCTCGCATTTTTATCGATTTTAAGGCGCTGTATTATTTCTATTGCTTTAAAAAAAAGCCCATTCAACTTTATCTATGTCCATAACTTACAGGTAATAAACAAAAAGCGGAAAGAAATAGAAACGATTCAAAAAGAGAACACGAAAGGTAAGTGCAAAATCCAAACAGCTAAGGAGTGAATATGGAATTTAGGCGAAACACGTTAAATCGGTGAACTTATTTTCCCAGAAATGAATCGCGAAACTACAAAAACATTCTTAGACATGATGATATCATCGTCCGACCGACTGGACAAAAAATACTCAGATGAGGAGCTCCGAGAGGAGGTGATGGTGATCTTGATGGCCGGCACCGACACCTCCGCCGTGGGCGCCTCCTTCGCCGCTGTCATGCTGTCCCGCCATCCACAGGTCCAGGAAACTCTCCACCAAGAGTAAGTAGTAGTAGAGTTTGTTCGGAAAAAGAAGTGTTGTGGTTTATATGGGAGCTCATAATTATGCGACACTTCTCTTTCCGAACAGACACTCTAGTAGTGCCAATACCTCGAAAAAGAATTCCATTTTCATTTCATTAGGTTCAAATTCGGCTAATCTGATAGCCCATCAGGTGTTCTATCGGCCCTTTAAGTTTTGACGTTGGTTTTAAGGACAACCTGTATATTATTATAGTCTGGTAACCATAACACAAGCCTCATTGCGCTGATGATGCTGGTTTTGAGCTGGCTTAATTAATAGTAATTTATGTAACTGCTACACAATAAAGGGAATTAAAATACGAGTGTGGTTAATAATATCATACAAGCATTATTTTTTAATTAAATTTTAATTATGTACAAACACTGCTTTATCTATACAAGTGTACATATTATAAATTCTTAATGACTTGTTCGGGAACCATTAGAATGACCGCTATTGCACCATGGCCAACCGGATTGTGCAGATGGTCGGGAGGAGGATAACCGCGATCGAGGATGAGGGCTAAATTTTCGGTACGATCGATGTCATTATGAATTTTCATACATTATTACGACACTGACACAAATAATACACTAATATTACATTACTGGTTGCAATAATGGTGTTTATTAGTACATATATGGTTTCCGTAGATAAAAATATGTTCGATTTATTCAATATTGATCTCCTGTAATTTATGCAAGGCATTTGATTGCGTGACATTTGCATCTGTCATTAAACATTAATCAGGAAACTGCACTACTATGGAGTAAGAGCATTAGCACTGAATTTACTTAAGTCTTACTTACAAGGTAGACATGGAAGAATACAAAGGGTAGACGTGAATGGACAGCGTTCACCAGGGTCGTCGCAATGGATGTACAGCAAGGAGCAATATTGGGGCCTTTCCTCTTCCTTATCTACATAAATTACTTGCCTTATCTTACGAAGACCCACCATGATAATATTATAGTATTGTTTTCAGATAGGAGTGATTGCACCTCACCTGTAGGGCTTGGTCAATTTGTGTAAAATAATTCCATTCTATTTCAAATTTGTAGACGAGTTTAGTGAATGGGCCCACTTTATTGAATCACAAGGACACTTCATTCCTTCTCTAATAGATAGCATATACTGTGTAGTTTGAAGAGGTACTTATAACTCCATATTGCCAAATTGGGACCTTTTACCTTATGTCTTAAGTTAGACATTTTTAATTGTATTATAAAAGTCGAATGAAAAAATACATCTTCAACATTAAAACCTTAGATAACCACTCTGGGTCTTGATCTTCACGATACAGGCTGTGCCTACTATGAGGCATTACTGCATTGCTCATCTATATTTTTTGTCGTAATGAGGTACATTTAATTACGTAAAATGGGGTGAGTACAGACAAAACCGAAGTTCAAACCTGGATTATGTTCATTTTTATATGTGGCACGTTAATTTTTATACATCAAAATTAGTCCGGTCGTATGAATTATATTTTTTATTTTATTATATTAAAGTTTCATATGCAAATTTATATGATAAGCCCCGTGAACCCCTATCGGGTTTGTACCGACACTTCAAAATTTTATTTATTATCTATCGATTAATTAATTTCATAATTTTAATGATTGATAAACACAAGATTGTGTTTGTCCGTAGTTGGGATTGGTAGGGATAGCAATAAGGTGAGTTGGAAGAATTGCTAGGATTGACATTTTTGAATTAAGTATGAACATTGCAATAGCTTGATTTGTTAAGAGAATATTAAAAACACCAACTCGCCCCGCTAGCATCTCTACTCTTCCCATTCATGACCTAACTGCCCACGTCATCCCTTCTTACCCCGTTTTACGGTACCTATTCTGATTTTTGTTTATTTCATTTTGACTCTATTCACAGGTTAGACGCCGTGTTTAGCAACTCGGACCGAGATTTGACGGTGGAAGATTTACCAAATCTCATATATTTGGAGGCGGTGATCAAAGAAACATTACGGCTGTATCCTCCAGTGCCAGTTACTGCAAGAGAAGTCGAGAATGACGTGATCTTATGTAAGAAAATGTCATCCTTGTATAAACGCAAACAAACTTCATACCTGTTTCCGAACGTATCTTAGTGAGTGCCATTCCTGAACGCCTCCGGACGTTCGTCTTGTGTTGTTAGGATATGATTATCTGTATCTCATTCTGTCTGCCATCTTCATCTTAAATAAAACCACTTTTTAGTAAATTATATCTTTAAATAAAACATGGTGTCAACGTGGTAGATAAAATCATGGAAATAGAAGAATATAAGAGACTTCTGCAGCAGCAGTCAAATTTAGTTAGCGTGATGCAACAGCAGATGCTCATGCTACAAGAACAAATGAAAAATGTCACCGCGTCTGCAGAGGTTAAAAGTCGCGTGTCCGTGCCCTGGCCGCAACCTTTAGAAGTGGATAATGGCGATCCTTATGAAAACCTCACATTTTTCAAGAGTCGCTGGGAAGATTACTGCGTTGCTACCGGAATGAAAAGTTGGGGTCCTGAGAAAAATGAAACTAAAGCTGGCCTCCTCCTGAGCGCTATCGGGAGTTTAGCCATGAAAAAATATATGGATTTTGGCTTGTCGGACGATGAAAAGAAAAGTGAAGATAATATTTTTCAAAAAATGGAAGATACTATATTTAAAAAGACAAATATCATTTACTCTAGGTATTTGTTCAATATGAGAAATCAAACATAAGAAAGTTTTGACGAGTACTTATTGTCACTACGAAAATTGATTAAGCGATGCAACTACAAGGAGCTTGAGGAAGAAATATTACGAGACAGAATTGTGATTGGCATAAAAGATGGTGAGATCATTAAAGAGCTTTTAAAAAAGCAAGACTTGACATTAGATTAGATATGCCGAGCTTCAGAGCGATCTGCTGCTCAAGTTGCAGATTTGCAAAAATTAGAGGATCCAGTAAATAAGATTAGCAAGAACAAAAAGTTCCACAATGAAACTCCACACAATGAAAAACCACAAAAGTTTTGTGGCGGCACACATTTGTACAAGAAAAAGTTATGTCCAGCTTGGGGTCAGCGTTGTGAAGAATGTGGAGGCCGAAACCATTTAAAAACTGTTTGTAAGAAGCGAGGAGCAGTAAAGGCTATACAGGAAGATTCAGACTCAGAGGGCAGCGTGATTATAGCTGGAGTGCGAGAGAACAGTGCGACAGGACAGGTAGAAGCGCCACTTTTGTTCCATATTGGTAAGAAGAAAGTCAACATATACTGTGCTTTGGACACAGGAGCTGCAGTTAGTGTGATGGGAGGAGAATTTTATAAAAGAATAACCGGTCAAAAGGATTACTCTGCTTTGAGTCCACCGGGGACTAAGCTAACAGCTTTCAATGAGTCTCCTATCCCTAACCCAGGAATAGCCAGCTTTGTAGTCAGTAGAAAGAATAAAACCTATAAACTGACCTTTAACATTGTGAATGTGCAGCATGGTCCGCTGTTGTCTGAGAAAGTCTGCAGAGCTCTGGGCCTTATCAAATACTGCGATGAAGTAAGATCAGAGCTTGATCATTCTGAAGCGGAACAGATTATGAAAAAAATATGAGGATGTCTTTGAAGGTTACGGCAGCCTCCCAGGTGAAGTATCATTGGAGTTAGATGAATCGGTTCCTGCCCGCATCCAGCCTGCATGCCGCGTCTCGATTGCGCTGAGAGAAAAATTGAAAATGGAGCTAGAACGGTTGGAAGCAGATGGCATCATTGTAAAGGAGACACAGCACACAGATTAAGTAAATAATATATTAATTGTTAGCCGTGATTCGAAATTCAGATTGTGTTTAGACCCCATCCCATTAAACAAAGCTTTGAAGAGGCCAAACGTTCAGTTTACTACTTTAGATGAAATGTTGCCGGAGCTCAGCAAAGCAAAGGTCTTCAGCACTGTAGATGCTAAGAAAGGATTTTGGCAGTGCCGGCTTACTGAAAACAGTAATAAACTTACTACATTTTGGACCCCCTTTGGTCGTTACAGATGGCTGCGTCTCCCCTTCGGGATCTGTTCATCGCCTGAGATCTTCCAGCAACAACTCACCAGTCTCCTAAAGGATCTGAAAGGCATAGAGATTATAGCTGACGATATTATAATTTATGGAGTTGGAGAGACAGTTGAAGAACCAATGTGGATCACAATACAAAATTAGAAAAATTACTTCAAAGATTAAGAGAAATAAATTGTAAGTTGAATAAAGATAAGGTCAATCTACTAAAAACATCTGTAAAGTTTTATGGACATATACTAACAAGTGAAGGGCTGTAGGTAGATAAATCCAAGGTAGAAGCTATTAACAATATGCCTACTCCTACATCAAGCAAAGACGTTTTACGTTTCCTAGGAATGGTCGGATATCTCAGCAGATTCATAAATATCTCAGCGTTCAAGCTACACATCTCAGAAGGCTAACTAGACATGATGTTGATTTTGTTTGGACTGAAACAGGAGACAGAGAATTCAATTTAATAAAAAAGAAAGGGAGTGATTTGCCTACATTACAATATTTTGATGTTAACAAAGAAGAAGTAGAATGTGATACAAGTGAATTTGGCTTGAGTGCTGCAATATACCAAAACAATAAAGTTTATACATTAACAATAAACCTTTGCGTCCAGATGTTTGTCAAAAACTGAAAAGAAATATGCCCAAATAGAAAAAGAAATGTTGGCTGTAGTGTTCGCTTGCATACGATTTTATCAGTTTGTAGCAGGCAACAGTAAGATTATTGTCAAGACGGATCATAGACCATTGATTAATATTATAAATAAACCACTGATTGAAGCGCCGAAGAGATTACAAATGATGCTACTTACACTACAAAAATATAATGTTCAGTTGCAGTTCGTTCAAGGCAAAGAAAACGTAATAGCAGATACGCTATCCAGAGCTCCAGTGGAGGAAGCATGTGACGTTTATAATCTGGAAAATAAAATAAAAGAAAAAAAAGTTTACAAACTCATAGGCAAAATTTCGGGTCTACAATATTTGAAAATTACGGATAAACTCCTGGAAAAGATCTCAGAAGAGTCAAGAAAAGATATGCTTTGTCAGCAACTTATAAAATATATAGTAAATGGATTCCCCAAATACATATCAGATATACCGGCAGAGCTCAAGACGTTTTATAAATTCAAGCATGAACTTTCTACATTGGATGGGCTAATCTTCAGAAATGATCAAGTTTTTATTCCGGGCGCGTTAAGATCAGAAATGATGCAAAGAGTTCATGTCAGTCACAATGGAGTTGGTAGTACACTTCGTTTGGCAAAAGGTAACATTTTCTGGCCCGGAATGTCCACCGAAATAAAAGACTATGTAGAGAAATGTACCTTCTGTGCTGCATACGCCCCGTCTCAACAAAAACTTTCTTTAATATGTCATGATGTCCCGATGTACCCATTCCAGTATGTATCTATGGATGTGTTTACTGTAGGAGATTTGAAGTTTTTAGTTATGATATACCACTATTCAGATTTTTTGAATTAGACAAAATCTCTACTTTTACAGCCAATTAAATAATTTCTATCTGCAAGAAAAATTTTGCATGGCATGGTATTCCTCAAAGAGTATGCACTGACAATGCTACCAACTTTGCAAATGACCTATTTAAAAAGTTTGCAGATACATGGAACTTTGAACATGTGACATCATCACCGTATCACCCAGAATCCAATGGAAAGGTCTGCCTTTCTTGGCTACAGTCAAAATTGCAAAAAAGTTAGCACTGCACAGCATTGAAAATAAGCAGGATCTGTGGTACAGTTTGTTGCATCAACGTAATGTTCCCATACAAATGGACAGAACCAGCCCATCTCAAAAATTTTTTTCAAGAAGAACCAGGTCTGGACTGCCTTGCATTTTGAATTATTTGAAGCCAAAGATAGTTCCGGAGGTGCCAGTTCTAATAAAAGAAAGAAAGGAGAAAATAAAGATAGAAAATGACAAAAGAAGTGCTGATCTTCCGGAACTACATGTAGGACAGAAAGTTGTAACTCAACTACAGCCCGAGACAAGCAAGAGGTGGAGTTTTGGGATTGTCACCAAGAAATTGGATAGGAGATCATACATTGTACAGGTAAAGGATAAGGCATTTAGAAGAAGTAGAATACATATAAAGCCCTACAAGGGAGATACCATAGACGGTTGTCATTCAAGTCAGACGCAATGTCCAGAACATCAGCAACATAACTTGCAGAGTGGAAACCAGAGTTTTCTGGTTTTGAGCTGATGGAACCTACGGTGCCTCAGAATCCTGATCCACCAATCAGAGTACATCCGCCAAATATCGAACCAGAAGAGGTTGTGCGCCGCAGTGGGCGTGCTAGGACTAGACCACAGCACTTAAGAGACTATGTAGTTTCTTCTTTAAACAAAGGAAGATGTTTCCGAACGTATCCTAGTAAGTGCCATTCCTGAACGCCTCCGGACGTTCGTCTTGTGTTGTTAGAATATGATTATCTGTATCTCATTCTGTCTGCCATCTTCATCTTAAATAAAACCACTTTTTAGTAAATTATATCTTTAAATAAAACAATACCTTTGCTTATATTCTAAACAGCTTACAACCTTCTTTTAGAGAAATGCGCTACTATACAGAGTCAAATACACGAGATTTTTTGAACACAATGCTTTCATATGATTGGGAAACCATATTTTATATTTACGACCCTGAAAACTCTTTTGACATTTTCTCTAATAAATTTACTCTTGCATTAAATCAACATTTTCCATTAAAAATAATAAAGAATAAAAAGAAAAACGGTTACCTTGGATGACTGACGACATGATCAAAATTCAAAAAGATATTGAAGATTTACATTTCCTTCAGAAACAATTCCCAAACATTACATTAATGACTCAAATTAAAGCGAAAAAGATCATTAGAGACACCCAATTCCTTGATAGTAAAAAACAACATCTAGAGCAAAGGCTGCTTAAGTCTAAAAATCCGAAAAAAGAGGTTTGGACGGTTATAAAGGAAGACATTCATAAAGCTATTGAAGAATGGGAATGGCGTTTAATAAACAAATGCACAGGTAGACCTATTTTGAATACGGAATTAACAGAATATATTAACACGTTTTTCAATCAACATGGGTCATGTATTGCGGCTGTTAATATTCCTGGTCCTAAAAAAGCATTAAACTATCTAGCAAACTGTATATCGGATCAATCAGAATGTAAAATTCAAACTGTGAGTCAAGGAGAATTGATGAAACTTGCCCAAACCAAAATAAGTAAATCAAACACTAAAGACATTTACGACATATCAGGTACGTGTTTGTATATGGCCATGCACACTTTATCCCAGGAAATAACATACCTTGTAAATAAAATTTTAACTTCAACATATTATCCCGACTATCTTAAGCAAGCCCGTATATGTCCAATATATAAAGGTAAAGGAGAAAAATCTGATGTAAGGAACTATAGGCCAATAACCATTGTACCAACCATATCCAAACTAATTGAAGCAACACTATCCAGTACCATCATTAAACATGTTACTAATAACGGGGCACTCTCGGATGCTCAGTTTGCTTATCGATCAGGCCAATCAACTACAAGTGCAACACACAATTTCATTAAACATATCTGTACTGCCTTAGATAATAAACAGAAAGTCCCTGGAATATTCCTGGATTTGTCAAAAGCATTTGACACCGTGAACCATGCACTGCTACTAAAAAAGTTGGAGGTGTATGGTGTACGAGGCCAAAGCGGTGAGTTGATAAAATCTTTCCTAACTGACAGAAAACAATCAGTCGAAGTTAAGATTAATGGATTACGGCAAAGATCATCTGCTCATAACGTATCAATTGGTGTGTCACAGGGATCTGCATTGGGTAATACGTTGTTTCTTATCTCTGTGAATGATTTATGGACATTAAACATAGATGGAAAGATGATATTGTATGCTGATGACACATCAACTGTAGTTAGTGCTGAAACATACGAAGAATTGGAAATAAAAATAGTGAAAACCATTCATATATGTGAGGACTGGTTCATGACAAATGGTTTACAGTTAAATTCAGACAAAACTAACATTATGCTGTTCCAACCGGGTAAACCCACATCAACATTTCGTGTCACCTTAAAAGACAATAGAGTTCTACAAACAGTAGACAACGTAAAACTGCTTGGATTTTGGTTGGGTTCATCATTGAAATGGAATTTACAGATAGACTTGGTGTGCAGTAAAATGGCAAAGGGTATATATGCAATTAGAAAACTCAAAACCTTAATATCTAAGGATAGCTTAAAACAGATGTGCTATGCCTATGTACACTCAATAATATCGTACGGTATACTGCTGTGGGGAAAGTCTGGTGAAAATGAGCGAGTTTTAAAGATGCAAAAGCAAGCTATAAGAATACTAGTGGGAGCTAAGTATCGAGATCCATGTAGAGAACCCTTTATAAATTTAGGCATTCTAACGTCAATCTCTGTTTACATAATGGAAATAATCATCTATGTTAGAAAAAACATGAAGCAGTTTAGGGTACGATCACAATGTAATCCTCGTCACACCAAACAATACCTTGATATAACACCCAGTTTATCCTCTACATATAGGTTGAAGATGAGTAAGCGCTTACCTGTCCCTGTGGGATGTGTGCTATATAATAAGTTGCCATACAATATCAAAAGTATCGAAAGTAAAAGTTTACTCCGTGTACGCTTGAAAGCACTCTTGCTGTCTCGCACTTTGTACAGCGTTAAAGAGTATCTAGCTAATGACTATTCTGAATTTGACATCAATATTAATGATAAATAATTATGTAACCACAATAATTGAGTTTTATCCCATCTATAATATGTTTGACGAAACCGAATTCTCCATTGTGTGGAAACTTGTAATATTAATTAATAATTATATAAGAATATGTACATATTATTGTATAAAATTGCATGAGAACAACATATCTGTAATCACTGACGATCACTATATAAATACGCTTGGGTTTGACTTACGGCAAATTTATAATGTATTTTATAATGAAATGATCTTAATCTTAAAAGCAAACTCTACATGGAACAAATCTAAGTGCCTACCGTGAAACTCATCAAAATTTCGTTAAGTATGTGTTTCTTTCGCTCGAATTAGCTAGGGCAATATAGAGGGAGATAACTTGACTTTCGAGTCCGAAAGGTTCAGGGTCTTTTGAGGTTCGCGTTAGTCCCTCTAGTACTACCCAAATTACCAGCTTTACCAGAATTTTTAGGGAAATAGAAAGTTTAAATTAGAGCAGTCTAGTATAAATACAATCGACCTATGAAAATGCGAATCAGTCGCGCTACAATTCGCACGCCGCTGCCGCAGTAAATAACGTTTGCTATTAACGGCACGTTATGTGCAGTCACCGGCAATAGTATCTTCCTATACGAAGGTTACAAAAATATGTGTCACGCTCTTATTTGTAGGGCCATAAGGGCGTGTCACATATTTTTGTGGCCTTCTAGTAGGAATATACTATTGCCGGTGACTGTACGATTGTACGTTTCCCACCGAACGGGCAAAGTCGGCGCGCGTTTTACTAGAACCCACCTAGAATTCCACGTTCCGTGTTTGAATGACCACCGCGCCACGCGACGTGCTTGCGCATGCTCGCACGCTGCCATTAGAATATGAAACGTAACTTCTGTATAGAAGGTTCAAATTCCTTTACTTACCTACTGCTAATAATACTTCATGTTTATGAATTCTAGCGTCAGGCAAGACTTTGGTGAATGGGGTGACAGTGGTGCTGAACATCTGGGCAACGCACCGCAACCCCGCCTTCTGGGGTCCGGACGCGGAGCTGTTCCGCCCGGAGCGCTTCTTGGAGGGGCCACTCAAGCATCCAGCGCAGTTCCAGCCCTTCTCGCTGCCAATGAGGAACTGTCTTGGTTGGTATTAATAAAAAAAATATTGTAACAAGGTGGGAAAATACAGTGGTCTCGACGTCGAATATATTTTGTTCCCATTCGGCGTCGAGACCCTTGGCCCGTGGGGCCCAAGAGCTCTGAGTCTCTTCAAAAACCTGTCTAAGAGACTCAGAGATGCCACAGGAGACCGAAGAGCTGGCAGCTATCTTACTCAACGAATAAGTTTAGCAATTCAGAGAGGATATGCTGCCAGCATCTTCGGTACCATGCCGCAGGGGCCTCTTTTAGATATATTTTAGTTTTAGTTTCATTTTATTCTTAGAGTTAGGTAATTATTTAGATTTATTTTAGTTTTCGATAGTTTATTGTTTTTATTTTTAAGTCATCATTCAATAAATGTTTTGTTAACACTAAGTGTGTTAAAAAAAATATAAATGGAAATTTTCTGAAGAATATGACATCTGTCATATTCTTCAGAAAATGTGACCAAGTCCTCCGGTGCGTGTCCAAGGACAGATTTGAAAATATTCAGCTTTTGGCCGATGCCCTGAGCCTGACCACTAGACCACCCGGTCACAGTGAAACCTGTCGAATTTTCTCAAATATATGCAATCTCTTAAAAAAATTATTATTCAAGATTCATAAAAAAAATTTTTTGTCAGTTTTGTGACTTATGCCATCTGTGATCTATATCTCACCTACAACTCTACGACCAGTGTGCCGTGACGTAATTGATACAGGTAGCTTTCGACAACTCGCTAGTCAAGACATAAATACGTTTCCGTTTAAGTTATTTTGGCTTTGAAACTCTAAACTAGGTAACCAAGGAAACATCCTGACGCAGCGTGAATATCTATCAGTAGACACCGTAGCGGCTTATCCCGCTTATCACATTCATAATGGCTCCATCAGCATAGAATCAGTACTAGTATTTCATACAGAATGGCCACGCTACGCCCCGCCCGATTGGAATTACCTCACCCCGCGGTGGCTGGTCGGTAGATTTGTCGGTTGGTAGCGCGTTGATAAAACAATGCAAAATGTCAACGTCATTTACGACACTAGAAACTTGATAATTGATAAATAGGAGAATCATCGTTTGTGCTCAAAATGGCTGCGGCGTCTTTAGAATAGTTTTTTTTTTGTTTTTTGCTAATATACGTAGTTCAGTGTGTAATATTGATAGCTTATTATGCGGTGACCTAACAAACTAGTGTGCAGCTAATGAAAAATTAGTCTCGAACGCGCGTAACCACCCTTTAGTTTAACAAACGGTTATCCGGGGTCTCGGCCACCCACGTGTTTGTAAGGAGGCTTATCACCTTACAATCAGCAAGGCCTCCCGAACAACGTTGCTTCTATTTTAGTAACAAGCAAAAACAAAGATTTCGACGAATTGAGAACCTCCTTCGAAATCTTGAAGTCATTTGCAAATTAATAAAATCGAAAGTACACCCTGACATTGGCAGAATTCACCTCGCTAAAACCGGCGAGGAGTAAAAGCCATTAAAAAAGATAAATAATTGAACGATAGAGCCTAACAACTCATGCACACATTGAAGTGCTCAAACGAGTTTGTAGTATGACGTGTCTACCCTGTGCACAGATAAGGTAATCCCATCAATACGCAACCACGTGATAGCGGTCCTTGAAACGACCAGTCCCAGCGCCGCTATCACCCACCCGCCCCTCACATCTTCCTCAAGACTTGGTAAATGAGCAACATTATTACTCTATAGGATAGGAGGTTCTCTGTGTATGATCCTGTGTAGCCCCGTCCCGATGGCAATATTTTGAGGGTTAAGTTTCGAAAATTCTAAAGTCACTTATTATTGAAGTTGGAAATACACTGTGTACATGAGAATCTTTCAGTGCGTTTTGTGTCATTTTCAATTGGTGCTTTTTTTTGTAATTCAATAATTTGAGGTTAACTTTTTTAGCTTGCCATAACTTGAGTAATAGAATATTAGAGTTAAAAAATATAACTCATTTGTATTTAGAACAGTTTTATTGTTGTACAAAACCAGTTTGTGTCATTTACGTCGAGTGCAATTTGATATAGTATGACAACGCTAAAAAAACTACTTATAAAAAATTAGAGTTCATAAATTAAGGATTAACTATATCATCACCTTAAAATACGTCAATAAAATCAATATGTGTCAAATTAAGCAATGAAAATTTAAGTTTCTTGGTAATTTCGTTTTTTTAGGCTGTTATCGTTTTAATAAATTATTAAAGTCATCAGAGTTCACATTATAATAATCAAAAAGGGACTTTAAAGTAGATGTTTCAATTTGTGTCACTTTCATCAATGATATTTCGTCAAAAATTCAACAGAAACAATATTTGCGTTCAGAGGAAATCTTCCTTCTAACTATAGCGCGTGACCTTGATGGCACGCCTGTTCAGCGTGCTTCTGTAGTGACTACTAGAAGTAGACCCCCGGCTCGCTTCTTAACAAGCTAAACCATGGGTCAACCAGGCGCTGGCATCTTAGCAGTTACGATGTAGGTACTTGCTCACGGAGGCGCGCGCGGGGTGATAAAGCTGACATACTCGACAAAGGAACTGAGTGGAGGAGCGGGGCGCGGGAAGCCGGCGACGGGGCAATGAACTCGTGCGTGTCTCGCCCATACGTACCTTTTAAGCGGTAGCTTACCGCGTTGTTTGTGACTAGACTGTTAAGTACATTTTCAAGCATCGTGAATTATGGGTAGAAAACGCAACGTATAATTTTTGTTTTAGTTTCGTTTTATTTTTGTTTTACTTTTGTTTTATTTTTGTTTTTGGAACAAAGTTCCTTATCGGACGGTTCGCGGACAAAAAAAGTAAAAAAAAATTTTCAAAAATTTCAAAAATATTTAAAACTTTAAACCACAAAAATTACGAAAAAGTCAACCGACCGACCGAGTGATCCATGACACTTTTCTTAGTTTTTATTTCGTTTTCATTTTGTATTTATTCTGTTTTTCCTCTACAATCAAAAGTGGGCGAGATAATGGACTCTGAACTTGTATATAATTTATATTTCGAAGAAAAACAGCGATGGAATATATTTTTAATGATTTTACCGAATAGAATATGACCAAAATCATCATTATAATAAAAAAAAACCAGCCAAGTGCGAGTCGGACTCGCGCACCGAGGGTTCCGTACAAACCTTTACAACTTAAAGGTATTATAGACGTGAGTATTTGATATGAATTTCAATTTAATACCTCTTAGTAGTAAGTTTAAAATTTAAAAAAAAAATTTTTGTATGATTTTACTAAAAATGTCTACTTTTCGTAATTTTTCCTTTGTCTGTGCTATATGAAGTTTCTTCGTGCCAAGTTTCAAGTTTCTGAGTTTACGGGAAGTACCCTTTAGGTTTTGAGTTTCTTGCGAGTACTCAGTTTTAAAATATGCGACTTAAATTGCTATTTCTTTTGATTGCGTTGATATAAAAGTTTGGTTTTGCTACATCTGAAAGGTCCTATAGCCCTGAGTATTTCACATGATTTCAATTTAATACATCCACGCGTTTACGAGGGAAAAGGTAGTAAGTTCAAAATTTAAAAAAATATGTTTTTGTATGATTTTACTGAAAATGTCTACTTTTTGTAATTTTTCCATTGTCTATGCTATATGACGTTACTTCGTGCCAAATTTCAAGTTTCTGAGTTCACGGGAAGTACCCTAGGTTTTGCGAGTGCCGAAACTCTAAAATTTGCAGCATAAACGACTGTATCTTTTGATTGCGTTGGCTTTTAAGTTTGATTTTTTTACAGCTCCAAGGGACAATATGCTTGAGTATTTGATATAAATTTCAGCTTGATACCTCCACGCGTTTCTGAGAAAAATGGTCTTGACAGACATACAGACAGACAGACAGACAGACAGACAGACAGACAGACAGACAGACGGACAACAAAGTGATCCTATAAGGGTTCCGTTTTTTCCTTTCGAGGTACGGAACCCTAAAAATGACTTCTAAAAGAAACCATCGACGGGATGTCAATGCGAGTATAACGTGTACTTTTTATGATTTTTCGTATAGAATACGCTAAAATAAGTGTTTTAATCGAGAATTTTTTCTCTAAAATCAAAAGTGGCCGAGAAAATGGACTCTGAACTTATATATAATTTGGACTTCGAAAAAAAACCTGCGATGGGGTATACTTTTAATGATTTTACCGTATAGCATACGCTAAAATAAGCGTGTTTTATTTGCAGAAAAAATTCTGTAAAATCAAAAATGGCCGATTGGACATGGAACTTATATATCATTTGGACTTCGAAAAAAAACCATCGACGGGACGTCAATATAACGTGTTATTTTTATGATTTTTCGTTTAGAATACGCTAAATATAGTGTTTTATTCGAGAATTTTTTCTCTAAAATCAAAAGTGGCTGAGATAATGGACTCTGAACTTGTATATTATTTAGATTCCGAAAAAAAAACAGCGATAACGTATACTTTTAATGATTTTACCGTATATAATACGCTAAAATAAGCGTGTTTTATTTGAAAACTTTTCTATAAAATCAAAAATGGCCGATTGGACATGGAACTTGTATATCATTTGGACTTCGAAAAAAAACCATCGACGGAACGTTTTGGACAGCAATTTGGACAGGAAAACCATGGACAGCAAAAAGCTATTTAAATAGAACACGCTTATTTAGCTTATTCTATAAGGAAAAATCATAAAAAGTACACAATATAATGACGTCCCGATATACAAGTTCCATGTCCAATCGGCCATTTTTGATTTTAGAGAAAAGTTTTGCAAATAAAACACGCTTATTTTAGCGTATTCTATACGGTAAAATCATTAAAAGTATACCCCATCGCTGGTTTTTTTTTCGAAGTCCAAATTATATACAAGTTCAGAATCCATTATCTCGGCCACTTTTGATTTTAGAGAAAATTTTCTCGAATAAAACACACTTATTTTAGCGTATTCTATACGAAAAATCATAAAAAGTACACGTTATATTGACGTCCCGTCGATGGTTTTTTTCGAAATCCAAATGATATAAAAGTTTCATGTCCAATCGGCCATTTTTGATTTTAGAGAAAAGTTTTTCAATAAAACACGCTTATTTTAGCGTATTCTATACGGTAAAATCATCAAAAGTGTACCCCATCGCTGGTGTTTTTTTTCGAAGTCCAAATTATATACAAGTTCAAAGACCATTATCTCGGCCATTTTTGATTTTAGAGAAAAGTTTTTCAAATAAAACACGCTTATTTTAGCATATTCTATATGGAAAAATCATAAAAAGTACATGTTATAATAAAGACCCGTCGATGGTTTTTTTTTTCGAAGTTTAAATTATGTACAAGTTCAAAGTCCATTATCTCAGCCATTTTTGATTTTAGAGAAATGGTTTTCAAATAAAACACGCTTATTTTAGCGTATTCTAGATGGAAAAATCATAAAAATACACGTTATAATGATACCCCGTCGCCATTTTATTGAAGTCCAAATTTTACTCCATGTAGTCAATCTTCAAAGTCCGGTATCTTCGAAGTTTTTGAGTAAAAAAAATGTTTCTAATAAAACTTTCTTATTTTAACACATTCTACACAATAACACAAAAAAAAGTGTCATAATGACACCATTTCAATCAAAATAGTCCAAACTGTACTCAACCTTCAGGGCCCCATAACTTCAAAACTAATGAGTTAAAAAAATTGTTAAAGAAAAGTTGCTTATTTTTATGTGTTTTATACGATAAGTTAATAAAAACATAGCCATATTATGACATCACACTGATGAAAAATTTATTAAGTCCAGCCCGGCCCTTTGCTAGTCCAACCGAGAGGCAGATAACGAAATTTCGATTTTCGCGTTTCACGATTGGCACTCTGTAAACAAACCGCCTTGATGCATAAATTACATATTTTTTAGTAACAAATTATCTGTGACAATTTGTCAAAATACTGTTTATATGGTAAACTAGGTTTAGCGTGGCACACAGATCCGCCGTTGCAGTGCCTTACGGACTATGGTGTGGTCATACGTTATATCACCATTTATTATCCTTTACTTACTTAAGTTTTATATTACTGTTTTCTTTAGTATGAACAATAAAGAAGAGCGACTAAAAAGTCGCTGTTTGTCTTAGTCGCACTTACTACTATATGTATGTATTGAGTAATAGTGTATAGAAAACAAACGAGCTGCTAGGCACCCTGGCTGGCACATGCATCCCGCCCGCGCATCCCCGCGCATGCCCTTTACGCAAAACAAGTTTTTGTTTTGAAAAATAAAAATAATTCATTGATTATAACGACATAAATTTCAAACATTGTTTCGATACGCTTTTATAAAAATATTGACGCAAACTTTAACAACTTTAATAACTTTAATATGTTATTTTACTGTTAACAGGGTCATACAAGAAAAAAAATATATATATATCATTGATTAACGTGGCACAAATGTATCCAAATAATAGATATTTTAGAAAGCACAGTACCTAATCGATCAACTCTAATTTTATATAGGCTTATAAAAGTCTACATATATGTGCTGATTGAATGTCAGTCTCCCCATTGACGAAAGTGACACAAAACGCGTGCGTGCGTCAGTAACAACTTTGCTATTACAGTGAAAAAACAATTTTGATCTCTAATTTTCTATTTACCGAATAATGTTTAAAAAAAGAAATGTCTACGTTTCTACCTAAGCAACAACCTACGATGACACAAATTATTATCATTAGCTAAGTTGGATGGCCTGAAGTCTGTATGTGAAAAATAAGCATCTTTAATATTATCGAAACTTCATAATTTATCGGTACGGGTCTAGTGACTGTACCTATAATGTGTTTGTTTACTCGTATTTATGTTAAGTTCGATCTAAATATTTAATATTACCTTTCATTTTAGGGTACAACTATGCCATGATGTCAATGAAGACCATGCTGGCAAACATGCTGCGTCGCTACAGGATTCTGCCGCCTTCGGATATTGACGAAGACAAGCTTCAGGAACCCTTGCAAGTGACGTTTGATGTGATGATGAGGCATATAGATAATTATGAAGTAAGACTTGAGACAAGAAAGACGGATTAAATATGTTAAAAATGTTATTTTATTCAAAATGATATAATACATACTAGGGATTATTGTATGAAAGAATGCGGATTTCGGGTATTAACCGAGTTTTTCCATAGTAAAAAACCCACATCTAGCTGTCTAGTGCACAGCAGAGACAAAAGTAAAGGAAATCAATTTCTCCAGGCTGTCTCTAAACCCAACGGAGAAATATAGAACAGCTGATTGGCTATCAGATTAGACAAATTTTAAATGATAATGGCAGTTTTTGAGATATTGGCACTTTTATACTTTTAAATTAAAGCTTAAAGTAGCAATTCTGCCAATATCTCGAAAAAAATGCCATTTTTATTAGGGACTTTGCTTAATATAATATGAGAGATAGACGATACCCACCACCTGTGTTATATTAGCCCTTTAAGTCTTGACGTTAGTTTTAGGGACCCCATGTATAATAGGGCTCCCGGTCGTATCCGGGTCTCGCGTACCCGTTTCGAATACCCGTTTCTGAATAACACGCTACACGGTTTTCTGGCCCGTTTCGCACGTGTAATTAAGAAACGTGTAGTTAAGATCCGTTTCTACGGGTAAACGGGTAGCCGAAGAAACGTTTCTTAAATACACGCGGATCTGGAAATGTCCTTGACGTGTGGCTGGAGGAACGGGTCGAAATATATATGTCGTGTCGTTTAAAAGCTACGAATAAGAAACGAATACAATAAAAATAGACCTTATTTGAATCGGCTCTCACTACCCGTTCGGGCCGGTATTAACTACCCGTGGAAACGTGTCTGAGAAATGTCTCCTGGAAACGTCTACTATGCGTGAAAACTTCTACATTTCGCAAATACAAGTAAATACCTAATAAAAAGCATTATTTTATAAAGTGTGTGTACTTCTTATTTGTACAGTGGTTGAATAAAATAAACATGTATTGTAATAAATAAAAATAAATCGCTTCTTCTTATTTTTTCTTTTTATATACACCCACAGGAAATTTATCAACAATGAAATCAAAGAGCATTTTAAAGAAAATATTTTTATTTGGCTTAAAATTAGGTATTTAAGCAAACCATAAGTTTCAGATTTCAAACTAAAAATAAGTTTAAAAATATATATATATATTATAAGATTATAACATTAAACTAATGGGAATCATATTAAAAATCTCACATGGCTGATAATAAAATAATTAAGGAAGATAAAATAACTTTATCAAATATAAAAAATTAAATACCTCATATAAAAAATAAAAACAAATTTTATAATTTTAGATTATTCTATGAAAATATGCAATCTCTTAATATTGTATATCACATTAGCCCATTACATTCGGCTGTGTCTGGACGGATATTATTAATAATCTCAATATAATTCAAACTAATACTAATGTTAAAGTTACTAAGGCACAAAACATTTAAGCGGAATTCAGTCATAATAGACATTATTTTGATAATTTAGGGATATGTAATACTAAATTGACGATATTTTATTATTATATCTCAGGATTTATAATTATATTAATAAAATTTTATATTTTAATTCAGTTGACATAACACTAATATTATAGATTGATTTTATTTTTATTTCTTTAGTTCTATTATTTTGTATATTATCAGTTTGGTTCGATTGTATTTATATAAGCTATTTGCTTTGTTGTGTTATTTCACATTTATACTTAATGTAGTTTGTTATTATGTTCAACACTATATATATTGTTCAGTACGAATAAGTAAGAAAAATAAAAAAAAATTGCCGGAAAAGGAAAATTTGTCTATGACAGCTGAATTTTTATATAGAACCCATAGATAAAAATTCAGCCGGCAGTTGAATTTTTCACTTCTTTTGTGTAATAATAGCTGAATTCTGCTCAAGTGTGTGTTTTGCCTAACTGTAAGGTATTCAAGTGAAATTTTAAATTGTGATAAATGTGATAATAAAATTTGCTAGTTTGCAAGCAGGTGAACTCTCACGGTTTCTAGAAAATGCACTTCGTTTTTATTCGTTTGCAAAATAACGTTATTTCTCAAAAGAGAGTTTTCATTAGAATTACCAAATGATTTAATATTGTACACTAAAGTGGATTTTTAATTGTGTGAAATTATTTGACAGCACCTTATTTGACTTTGTATGCCAGGAATGGTCAGATAACTTCGCTCAATTAAAAATTTCACTTTGCCAGATTCGTTATATAATAATATTTCACTTTTTTTCAATACCGTTACTGATATAAACGGTTTCTTACGTTACCGTTATCACCTTTCCATAAATTACATTAAACTTTAAAAATCAACTTATTACTTTTAAATTTCCTTTTCTAATTTTATCCTAAGACAACTCTTGAGACGGACCGCAACGCGACGTACGCTAGGTTCAATACCAGACCGAAGAATACTAGTTTGACAAACTGGTGAAGGTAGTAGAGTCTGCAATGGAAAATAATCGATTAATAATTTGTTTTTATTTCTGAAGGGTGAACTTAGTACGATGGTCTACAGCGATAGATATTGAGGAGTAAAATGGCAGTAATGTGAAAAATAACTGTTTTATGACGTTTGTAATTTTCGTGAAAACATTAACACAATCAAAATACGACAAAACTCGAAATCCGCCGGACAGTTTTGAAATTTGGTGTGTACGTTGATTAGAGGTCCCGTGTTATTGTCCACACCATTTGACATTTGACGACCTCGAGGAACCGCCAGCACCTTGGAAAATGTCCTCCACCCTGAAGAAATTCGCTTTTCCCTCCGAATCTACGCACTCTATGAAAATATGATCTATGACAATATTAAAGCTCATAAAATTCTACATAGAAACATGCGTATTATTTTGCTGAAAAATGCACCTCCTTAGATATATCACTTGAGGAAGTGAAGTGTATCGTCAATGCCTTTCCAGGGGATATTCTCATGATATGAAACTTGTGAGAATACAAAATTAACGTTTATTTATAGTTTTGTATGTCAGCTACACCAATATCAACATTTTAACCGACTGCGACAAAAACAGTAAGTAAGGTAATGGTTTCAAAACTGAAAACTGAATACACCCTGTAGCCTAGGATGCTAAGCGGATTTCTACAAGTGATATATCCCGTAATTCCACTTGATCTGAACAATGAATCCACACTTATATTTCTAAAAAAAAAACAATATGGCGGCCGCACGAGGTCACCAAATATGACATCATGTTTTTTCCTTGGTGCCTAAACTATTACGCGGATTTCAATGAAAGATACATAAGGAGGTCTGTAATCAACACACCAATGCCATGCAATGCAACTTTTCTAAAATGTACGAAGGATAAATCACTAAGACTAAATAATTAGATGGTAGAACCCTATTTTTGCTCTTAATTAGAGGTCAATCAATAATGGCAGCAATGAAACTCGACACCTATTTTCTCTGGAATCCTAGTATGCATGTCTGAAAACAAGACGGTTTCCATCATGCAAAGTATATCCATTTTTAGGGTTCCGTAGTCAACTAGGAACCCTTATAGTTTCGCCATGTCTGCCCGTCCGTCCGTCCGTCCGCGGATAATCTCAGTGACCGTTAGCACTAGAAAGCTGAAATTTGGTACTAATATGTATATCAATCACGCCGACAAAGTGGAAAAAAATGTTTTATTAGGGTACCTCCCCTATACGTAAAGTGGGGAGTGTTTTTTTTTTCATTTCAACCCTAACGTGTGATATATTGTTGGATAGGTATTTAAAAATGAATAGGGGTTTACTAAAATCATTTTTTGATAATGTAAATATTTTCGGAAATAATCGCTCCAGAAGTAAAAAAAAATGTGCCCCCCCCCCCCTCTAACTTTTGAACCATAAGCCAAACCATAAACCAATTTAAAAATATGAAAAAAATCTCAAGAGTAGAACTTTATAAAAACTTTCTAGGAAAATTATTTTGAACTTGATAGGTTGAATATTTTTTGAAAAAAAATCACAAAATAATTTCTGAACTAAGATTGTAATTTAACCGTATAAGCAGGTGTTTATTGTACCTGTAATTTCTACAAAATCACAATGAAATGACGTGCTTTCAAATAAAGTAAAAACGGTGAAAATCGGTTCACGCAATAAATAATTATCCCATAAAAATCATCTTCCATACTTTAAGCTCGCGCGCAATCGTTTACTTAATTTGCCGATAGATGTCGCTGTACGTGGAACGCTCATATCATATCCTTCATGGCGGTGTTATTTTAACTCTTAAGTGGGGACACTTATTGTGACGGACGGAAAACTACGGAACCCTACACTGAGCGTGGCCCGATACGCTCTTGGCCGGTTTTTAGTTTTTTTGCACGTTTACAAAAAAATTAATCGTTATGCAACGAATGTGTATGGCAAACGAAACTTCATTAAATTCCACTCAAAAAAGTGTATGACACCATATTTCAAAAACTTAGCCTTCTTGTAGTAGGGTTATCAAAAACCTATCAATTGCCGAATGTATCCTTAGTTGAAATCTGCTAATAGTTTCGACACCAACACAAAATGTTGACTTCTGGACTATATTTCTAAAAGAAGGATACGTTGATGTGGTGTCGTACATTTTTTTGTGTGGAATTTAATGAAGTTTCGTTTGTCATACACATTCATTACATAACGATTACATTTTTTGTAAGCGTACAAAAAAATTAAAAATTGATATACTTTGCATGATGGCAACCGATTGCTCGTAGAACCGATGGCCGTTGGGGCGGAAAGGTTCTCGAGTGGCGACAACGTACCGGAAGGCGCAGCGTGGGTAGACCCCTGGCAAGGTGGACTGATGACCTGGTGAAGGTCGCGGGAGTCCGCTGGATGCGGGTGGCGCAGGACCGGTCATTGTGGCACTCTTTGGGGGAGGCCTATGTCCAGCAGTGGACGTCTTTCGGCTGATATGATGATGATGATGAACCGACTCTGGTGGTCCTCGAAGCTCTTGTTTTGAGACATGCATACTAGGATCCAAAAGAAAATAGGTGTCGAGTTTCATTGCTGCCACTATTGATGGATCTCTAATTAAGAGCAAAAATGGAGTTTTATCATCTAATTATTTAGTCTAAGTGATTCATCCTTCATACATTTTAGAAAATTTGCATTGCATGGCACTGGTGTGTTGATTACAGACCTTCTGGTGTATCTTTCATTGAAATCCGCGCAATAGTTTAGGCACCAAGGAAAAAAACATGATTTCATATTTGGTGACCTCTTGTGGCCGCCATATTTTTTTTTTAGATATATAAGTGTGGATTCATTGTTCAGATCAAGTGGAATTAAGGGATATGTCACTTGTAGAAATCCGCTTAGCATCCTAGGCTACAGGGTCTATTCAGTTTTCAGTTTTGAAACCATTACCTTACTGTTTTTGTCGCAGTCGGTTAAAATGTTGATATTGGTGTAGCTGACATACAAAACTATAAATAAACGTTAATTTTGTATTCTCACAAGTTTCATATCATGAGAATATCCCCTGGAAAGGCATTGACGATACACTTCACTTTCTCAAGTGATATATCTAAGGAGGTGCATTTTTCAGCAAAAAAGTACGCATGTTTCTATGCAGAATTTAATGAGTTTTAATATTGTCCTAGATCATATTTTCATAGAGTGCGTAGATTCGGAGGGAAAAGCGAATTTCTTCAGGATGGAGGACATTTTCCAAGGTGCTGGCGGTTCCTCGAGGTCCTCAAATGTCAAATGGTGTGGACAATAAAACGGGACCTCTAATCAACATACACACCAAATTTCAAAACTGTCCGGCGGATTTCGAGTTTTGTCGTATTTTGATTGTGCTATATGAGGAGTAAGAACGATAAAAATTAAAATAACGTTATCAAGATAAGCAAGTTTTTTTTTTAAATTATGAAATTAAGCTTACCTGTCCCACTTCTTTTTGGCCTCTGGCAGGGTGGAGAGGTCATCTTTAACCAAGTATACACGAAGACCTATCAAAAAGAAGTAAGTTAACTACAGGTTTCATTGGTTAAAGATATCTTAGCCAAAAATGAAATCGGGCAGTAAGGACCCGTTCACATATCCGCGAAACGGTACGGCTCCGTAGGAATTTCTAGTAGTAAAATTCCTACAGCGCCACATCGTTCCGCGTTGGCGGCGCCGTACCGTGGACATGTGGAGGGGCCCTAAGGCACAGTCTAAGCATTTGTGATAGGCAGATACGCGTATCTACACGTATGAAACGTAGCACACGTAAATCACGTAGATAGCGATTTACAGATATAACACCTCTCCATCTGATAAGGGTTTGCCTCTCATAAGCACGTAGAGTTATAGTATATATAGTCAAGTATTATAAGAATAAGGGAGATCAGTTGTGACGAGGGTTGAGTGATGGTACATAAACCATAGTCTTATAACCTGTGTTTGTGTTGTACCCCCTAACTCCCCTACCCGGCGCTCTGCCTATTACACATTGGATATTCTCCTGACATCGGGATACCTCATTAGCAATGCATGTCTCAGTTTCTTAATCCCCATAAAAGACCCTATGGCATTGCTCAAAGGGGCAAAACGCTCCATATAATTCATTTCTAGGATTCCGTACCTCAAAAGGAATAAAACGGAACTCTTATAGTATCACTTTGTTGTCCGTCTGTATGTCTATCGTCGGCCTGTCAAGAACCTTTTTCTTCGAAAAGTGAGAAGGTATCAAGTCAAAATTAACAACAAATACTTATGTTTGCGGTCCCCTGAAGCTGTAAAAAAATCAAGCTTCTAAGTCAACACAAAGATACGGCCATTTGACTATTTGTCATACTTCGCAGGGGACTCAAAACTTATAGGGACAATACTTACTCAATACTTCTCATAAATCTAGAATCATGAAATTTGCAAAAAGGAAGGTTTGATGAATTTTTTGTTCCAACATATGAACAAAAATCAGCGCCGTAACCCCAAGATATTTCTGACACATTAAATTAAAAGATAAGACCTCATTGTCAGCTGGGTCTAAACTACCCCACGGCCTATTAGACAAAACTTGTTGTTGTTAATCCTAGAGCACCCCGGAGGTGCACAGGGCCTCCACAAGATCCTTCCACGCCTTTCTATCTTGAGCAACCGTTTTGGCCTCTCTCCAGCTCAGTCCTATGGCTCGCAGCTTCTCTATGCTCCGCCGCCACGTGTGTACGGGGCGTCCGCCGGCTCGCTTTTTATCTTTAGGCAGCCACTCGAAAGCGATACATGCTGGGTCTAAACTACCCCACGGCCCATATGGCAAAACTTATCAACAATAAATGTTTCTGCGTGGTAATCCCAGGACATCTCGAACATATTGAAAGGGAGCACAACTCTGTCCACTGGGTCTAAACTACCCCACGGCCCATATGGCAAAACTTACCAACAATAAATGTTTCTGCGTGGTAATCCCAGGACATCTCGGACATGTTGAAAGGGAACACAACTCTGTCTGCTGGGTCTAAACTGCCCCATATGGCTCGCACACCACGGTCAGAGAAGTGCCACTCTTGCATGGTGAAGTAGAACAGGATTCTGGCCAGACGCATAACTTTGTTGTAGAATTTTAGCATTCTGTAAAGTAAATGGCATATAGGCATAATATTGTCAACCTCCGGGACGGAGAAGGCAATTAAGAAAGAAGAAAGGAAAAACTTCGAGCCGCTGGCGAGTTTCGTAATAAGATCACACGAGTGGTACATAAACTACTTTAATCTACACTCACATTTGAAGTCCTCTAAAATGTGTTCAAAAACGGTAGGCAATGACCGATTTTAATATGATAATTTCTTTTATCTGTAGCAGTAACGTAATTTTAACATTACATGCTCAAATATTATTAAGTTATGAATTTCAAAATTGGAACATCCATTTTGGTAACGTAATGAAAACCCAGTCCTCCTCCCAGACCGCCGGCACAATCCAGTTGGCCATGGCAGTGCAATAGCGGTCATTTTAATGGTTTCCGAACACGTCATTTAGTATTTATAATTTGTGTGTAGATAAAGTAGTGTATGCAACTGTACGTTTTTTTTGTATAGGGCACGTTGTGCCAGCCGGACAACCCTCCATACAAAACAATTTATTTTTCTAAGTTTTTTATAATTAGAATACGATACCAATCACGCCCTTAAACGGATCACCAGTTAAGTATTGTTGTTACATTCAGGGGGGCAATTTCCTTCACAAAAAACCTTGCGGTTCTACCAGGCTTGCGTGTCAGGGGGGGGATTCCCCCCCCCCCCCCCCCCCACCTGTATCAGCACCTATTCACACTACATTATGGCTCAAATGTGAACTTACACTCGTTTTCTGCCTACAAGTGTGCAGTAACCATCAACTATGACAGCGGGCAGGAAATGCAGGAAGAAATTGAGGATCAGAAACACCAGGTAGTTGCTGGTCGGCGTCAGCCCGTAGTACCTGAAAATTGAACTGAAGTTGTAACAGAAGAGTTTTTACAATATCCGATCCGATATGTCGGATAGGGTCTCGACACGAAGAATAATAAAATATGTGCATATCTGTTCCTTCCTTTATTTCATTGCGTATTTAAGAAAAGCATCAAACCTCGGCGTGGAAACGGATTACCGGCCTCCTGCCGGCCTTGTATGCCTATACCTTAGAGCATTCATCCCGGAGTGGTCATGTCTGTCATTTTCGATACAAAAAAAGTCTGCCGATTTTTGCAAGGGTGGGAACGTCATGTGTAATATGGCTATTCGTACGTAACGTACTATTTGTAAATAGCATAAAGCTCTGTAAATAGCCACGTTAGATAAACGTCAGTCCATACAATAAATGACGTATGTATGACCGCCGGTCATGTTTTCGGGAGTGGCGAATGCCTGTCAATCTACTTGCCCGTTATCCCTGTTTTCCAGAACGCGTATCATGGTTGTCATTTTATCGCCTATCACGTCATGCATCACTTTTGCACTTACATAAGCCGTGGTCCGAATCACGCTTACAGCACTCACAGCGCGCTAACGGGCGGACCGAATCACGCTCACAGCGCCAACATAGATGCTAGAGGCAGCGCTCACGCAGCCGTTTACGATGGTCCGAATCAAAACACTACTTACGCGGCCTTGAGCGCGCTAATGATTCGGACTGACTATCAGCACTGTTAGCGTTGTGAGCGTTGTAAGTGTGATTCGGACCACGGCTATACTTGTTAGAACGTGACAGTTATGGTGACAGGCGATAAAAATCCGACCATATTAGGCTAGCAATGCTATAATCTCAAGTAACGTACCAAACAGCTTTAGTAGTCGGTTTCTCGATCCCATACTTCTGGTTCATGTCGATAAATTCGCTCCATTTAATAGGGTTTTGTGCGCCGGAGACGAAATTGTAGATCGGGATGTCTGATGTTCGGCTGGAATAAAGGAAAAGTCCGTCATTAGTCCAGGATGTCTGTTTGATGCGTTATACAATACAAAAAATACAACAAATAAAACTAACTAAAACTAAAATAAATCTAAAATAATTCTAAGAATAAAATTAAACTAAAACTAAAATATATCTAAAAGAGGCCCCTGCGGCATGGTACCGAAGATGCTGGCAGCATTTCCTCTCTGAATTGCTAAACTTATTCGTTGAGCAAGATAGCTGCCAACAAGTAGGTAGCTGGAAAGCAATAGATGATCACGGCTCAAAGCAGAGAAAAATGGACTGAGATGGAGAAGGCATTCACCCAAGGTTCATAGCTAAGAAGTTTAGTTAAAATATCCATACGAATATTATAAATGGGAAAGTGTATGTGTATTTTTGTTTGTTTGTTTGTCCGTCTTTCACGGCAAAACGGGGCGACGAATTGACGTGATTTTTTAAGTGGACATAGTTGAAGGGATGGAGAGTGACATAGGCTACTTTTTGTCTCTTTCTAACCCCCCACTTCCCTAAAATGGGGGGTGGAAGTTTGTATGGTTTGTTACCCTGAATTTAATGCGAGCGAAGCCGCGGGCAAAAGCTAGTAAATTATAAATGAATGTTAGTTTTCAGAATTAGTAAAATGAATAAATAGCTTTTTTTATTAAAAAATATATAATTTTGGTACCTAAAAGTTAATCCCTGTCGACAATTGAAGTACTGTAAAATGGGGTACTAATTGAGGGGGAGATGGGACGCGAATATTTTCAGTTGCTACTTTTATTTTCTGGCTCAGGTTGCTAAAAAAGTTATTTTATTATTTTATTATTATATATACCTAAGTATATTTTCTTATCTTGCGGCAACACGGAGTAGCCAAATTATAACATTAAAAAAGAGTCTCTAGAAGTGAGTGATAAAAGATATGTTGCCTGGAGTGGAACCAGGGTTGCGATCATGCGCAAGAGGAGCGATAAATATGAGCGGAGAGTGGTACGGAACGCAGATCGAGGCAAGCTAATACGAAATTCAAAATCCTAAAGTTTTTACCCATACATTTTTCCAGCCCATTTAGCTCCACTACGGGGTGAGATGGGATTTCCCACTATTTTTGTGTTTATCTTTAAAATTATGAAATTAAACGTCTGACAATCGTTAAAAAACTAAAATTTATACGGCCGGAACAATGTTTATGTATAAAAATCACCGTGTCACATTTTTATTCACATTATTAACTCACCGTATTTTACTGTACCTTGATATAGGTACTTAGGTATGTAGATATTTGCTTGTGTGTTGTGTGGTATAAAAAAAGGTATACATACTTATATATGCCTAGCCTTTAGGTAAGTTAAGAATTTATTCCTATCTACTTGGTACTCTTGGTATTAAGATATACAAATGAAAATCTCTTTTTACTAACTTCTCTCTAAAGTTCTTAGCGGTGTGCCATGTGGCGGCGAGCAGGGAGTTGACTACGTAGTCTACCGGCACCAGGTCCACCTGCTTGTCTGTGTCCATGTACATCGTGCGGAGTACCTGATTAAACAATAAAAATAGATAAGTTGAGAAAAAAAATACCAACTCGGACGAGATACGAAATCGTGGGTTATTCTCTAAGGTATTGCTGTGAAAACTAATTTTATGGTTTCTATTTTATAACACAGAAATGTAAACGGAAACAAAACACAAGAAAAGTAACTCCCAAAAAATTTTTTTGTAACAATGTCGTCGCCAAAGGGGAGCAGGGAAGGACACCTCCCCCTTCTAGACATTAAACAAAAATTTGCCAAATGTTGTAGCCACAATTAATATTACCTTCACCCTCCTTTTATATCAACTTGCCTCCTCTGAGCCGTCGGCCGGCGACGCTCTTGTAGGTACACACTATTGTTGCTAATTTTGGTTTTCTCTCGACCAGATGGCACTTTAGACTTGGAGCCTCAAAAAATTCTTAGACTCTGCTGCTCTATTTCATATATACTCTCTGATAAAATTGTCTAAAAATAGTACACATGTCTGCTTACCCCACACCCGATTCCAATCATCAGTCCAGAGGGGCCATACACGCTATCAGTCCAGCCACGAACAGGTTCTTCATACGTTGATACCACTAAAAATAAGAAAAATAATTATATTAGAAGCACAATACACTAGAGGCCAGGAATACTGGCATTACCAGGCACGTAGGTATAGACGGCCGAGCTCAGCGATAAATAAATTTGCCAAGGAGTGGAACGCCCTGCCCAAGTCGGTTTTTTTATGAAACTAGTAGCAAACGAGCAGACGAGCCGCCTGATGGGAAGCGGTCAACGTTGCCCATGGACATAAGCAATATCAAGGGAGCCGCCTATGCGTTGCCGACATTTGAGAGCCATGTACGCCCGCTTCTTGAGGAACCCCATGTCAAAGCGCAATGGAAACACCTCGGGAGGCAGCTCATTCCCCATTCCGCACGTTCTAGGGAGAAACGAGCGAGATGTTTCCGCATGAGTACAATTTGGGTATCTTCAAAGCAAAGAAGAGATGATGAAGATGTCCTCTCAGACGTGTCCGTGAATAGCTATCTGATAAGTAAGCGTGCTCTACCGTAGACTGCATCATCACCATCAGGTGAGATCGTGGTTAAACGCCTGCCTGTCCTCCTTATAAAAAAAAGATAGTACGAGACCACCGTATCTCCTCTTGTACAGCGTATACTTAGTGCTTTTCTCAAATAAATATCCAATGAAATAAAGAATGAAACTTATAAAAAATATATGTTACTTTCATAAAACATTAGTCTAAACTTCTATTATTATTTTCACTTCAGATACGATAACCATCCTGCGCCATCTTTGACGGCATCTTATATCATCCTTGCTGCAAAGTGACTTTGCAGCAAGGATGACATAAGACATGGATTGACAATGTCTATACAAAATCGCGGTCCTCCAAACTTCAGGTTATACGTCTGTTTTCGGTATTAAGTGCTGCAGTGCCATCTATTGAGTCCGGAGTCGAGTTTTTCTGTCGGCGTTAATCCCTGAACAGAAAGTATGAAACTGGGACTTAGTGTTTATGGTGACCGATAGATGGCGCTAGCACCATAACCTGAAATACGGGAACGCGATTTCGTATAGACACTGTCAATCCATGTCTTATATCATCCTTTCTTTGCAGGCCCTAGGCCTGTAACATTGTAGTTTTGTTTCCAGACATCTTTTTAGTAATTTAAGGACCTGGGTTTAAAATGGAGCTCACCTATAGATGGTCTGACGATGCAGATAGGCATTCCTTCTCCATATTTGCGCACTGCCTCTTCGGCGATGGCTTTCGTGAAGCAGTAGGTGTTGGGATATTTTCCGAGGAGCCTGGAAACACATGAGAGGACAGTGAGGGACTAATGCAATAAATGTGATAGTCTAGATCAAAAGGTATCATGGTACCTTTTCCAAAAAAGTGTAACATATGTTATATGCTTCAAGAAGCATAAAATAAAAATAACCAAGCATGTTATTTTATTTGAGCAGAAATTCTGCTAATTAGGTACAGTCGCCATCAGATATATCGGAGCGGCCAAGGTGGTCACAAATATTTGAACAACGCTTCTATTGTCAAGGCGATAAAGTGCATATTTCTCCGATATATTTGATGACAACTGTACATAGTTCAATTATCGCCTGAGGCGATATTTTTTTCTTTGTAAGGCACAACGCAACACACACTTGAGCGGAAAATGGCTATGCCAACAAACATGGATGGCTGAATTTTGTCTTTGGGCTCCATACAAATTTCCGCTCCCATAGACCAATTTCCGACTTTTGGCTGGTTTTTTAGTGTTCCGTAGCCAAAATGGCTAAAACGGAACCCTTATAGCTTCGTCATGTGCGTCGGTCCGTCCGTATGTCACAGCTGTTTTACTCGGAAAATATATATCTTGATATATATAATATCGGAAAATATATATAATATATCTTGATAAAATTTTAACATATAACATTGATTTATTATGTATTCTACTAGATGTGACATCTAGAACAAATTTTGTGAGCAATGTTTGGCGGTTAACAGCTATGACAGAATCAAAGAGTAGTATAGACTTGTAGTGATTTTCACTACAACTTTTGGGTCAAAGAATTTCTTAGGGATGTCATCTCCTGTTACTCAATGACACCTTTGGTATATTTTATGTGGCGCTAGTTAGTTTTGTAGTAAAATTGCTGAAAATTTATTTTTACGCGGGCACTCCATACATGTAACTAATTGTCCAAAAAGTTTTTTTTTAACAAATATCAACATGTTGCACATCAATCGATAGGTCTTCACAAAATAACATTGAGGTTTGTTTAAACTTTATTTTTATCAAGTGAATATTTTCAGAAAGAATCGCTTCGAAAATCAAAAAAATTGCGTTTCCCTCTGTAACTTTTGAACCGGAGGTCCAAAAAATATGAAAAATTGGAGAAGATACATCATTGTATTTGCAACTTCTTTCATAGGCAGAATCGACCAGATCCCTGGCAGATACGACCTTTTAATATTTTTTTTTTTGATAGTAGTATGGAACCCTCCATTATGCGTGGTCCGAAACGCACTATTCCGGTTTTTTTCTTTGATAGTAAAGCGTTTCTCAAAAAATTGAGACTTTTTGAAAGAAATTGTGTAGGTAATTTTCTGAAAATTGTATGTTTCAGGTAGGTAATTTTCTGAAAATTTTATGAAAATCTTCCTATCCTAAAATGAAAAAAAAATCTCAAAAATTCTATACATTTAATTGACCTTCCTTTATGTTACCGCCATACATAAGTATATGGAAAATGGTAACACAAAAGGAGAAAAAACGGGACAGTTTTAAATCCTATAATATAATAATCAAAAGAACTCGTGATTTTGACTGCAAATACAATAAAATTTACAGAAAAAAACCGGCCAAGAGCGTGTCGGGCCACGCTCAGTGTAGGGTTGCGCAGTTTTCCGTCCGTCACAGTAAGTGTCCCCACTTAAGAGTTTTTGAAAGCACGTCATTTCATTGTAATTTTGTAGAAATTACAGGTACAATAAACACCTGCTTATACGGTTAAAACAAACTTAGTTCAGAAATTATTTTGTAATTTTTTTTCAAAAACTATTCAACCTATCAAGTTCAAAATAATTTTCCTAGAAAGTTTTTATAAAGTTCTACTTTTGAGATTTTTTTCATATTTTTAAAACTTATGGTTAAAAAGTTAGAGGGGGACACACATTTTTTTTAATTCTGGAGCGATTATTTCCGAAAATATTTGTACTATCAAAAAATGATTTTAGTAAACCCCTATTCATTTTTAAATAGTAAATACCTATCGAACAATATATCACAAGTTAGGGTTGAAATGAAAAAAAATCACTCCCCACTTTACGTATAGGGGAGGTACCCTAATAAAACATTTTTTTTCACTTTTTATTTTACCACTTTGTCGGCGTGATTGATATACATATTAGTACCAAATTTCAGCTTTCTAGTGCTAACGGTCACTGAGATTATCCGCGGACGGACGGACGGACGGGCAGACATGGCGAAACTATAAGGGTTCCTAGTTGACTACGGAACCCTAAAAACACTATTTTAAAAAGTGGCATTTTTTTAAACGTTCAGCTGAATTCCGGTGAAGTGTGTGCGCCTAAAATGTAATGTCGTTAGCAAGGCTCTACTTAATTGAAAATTTAATTTTAGCGTAAGTTTTTCTAATAAGTAGATTATATTAAGTAACTTATTGCTTACTTAGGTGTGATGTCCTCCAGTAGATTTTCATCAATTTTCGCAATCGCTTCAAGCGCTTCAACGGCCATAGGAGGCTCATAGAACCTAAAACAAGAATCATCATTAATTATCTCCGCGATAAGAAAATAAGGACAGACTTAATGGACCGTAAGCCAGGAACAAATTTCATGACCAATCGCGTCCCAGGCGACAACTTGTGAAGTGGTTAAGGGCGATGTATAATGAAGCCTCGTGAAGGTTAGCTGCCGCTCCGGTGGATTGAGGAACGGCAGCTATTTAATCACTTTAAAAAAAACGGTCATCGCGTCACGATTGAAAATTTGTCAGATGATAGTTTATATGCTCTTACAAACCTGAAAAATAGTCAGCTGGCTGTATCGAGGTGGAAAGACCGTCAGCTTATGCCCTGAAGATCGTATGTTCACGTGACCAGCTGACGGTTTTTTTCACTGCGATACAGGTGACTGACGATTTTTTATATTTATAAAAGGATATAAACTATCATCTGACAAAGTTTCAATCGGGACGCGAAGACCTTTTTTTTAATGTCTGCCGTTCCTCAACCCACCAACGGAGAGGCAGCTGACCTTCACGAGGCTTCAGTACACATCGCCCTTAACCACTTCACAAGTTGTCGCCTGGGACGCGATGACCAACGAAATTTGTTCTTTGCTTACGGTCTATAATATTAATTCATACAACTAGTTACAACAGAGGATGGTCCTTATTTCTCTATTTTGTTGTACAATCGCCATTAAATAAATCGGAGCGGCCAAGGTACTCAAAAATATCTAAACACGCACTTTATCGCTTTGACAATAGAGGGGTACAGATATTTGTGACCACCTTGGCCACTCCGATATATCAGATGACGACTGTACATACATATTAATATATACTGCCACAGAATAACTAATAGCACTTTCTTTCTTTCTTTCTTTCTTTCTTTCTATTAAACTTTCAAACAAGTTTTAGACGACGCGCGTAATTCTCCTACTAAGGGTTGAAAAAAACCTTTTCTCAAACATGCGGGGAAATGCTGTCGTTACGTTTGTGAAAATTGACACGGAAGCATCACGTTTCGGGTGCCTTCGCCTTGGGCCTAGGCCTGAAAAGTAGTATAAACATCCTGGTGGCGCAGGCGGGTCGGGCGCAGCCGGTTACTGCCGGGCGGGTGGCTTTAAGTATTGGGTTTTGGGTCTTATTTCCACGCATTTATTTGAGAAAAGCACTATACATGCCTTGGCGTGAAAACGGATTCCCGGCCTCTGCTTAAATTGTAATGTACTACGCCAGGTCTTCACGTCGCCGAATTCTGGTTGCAACTTCCAGTCCGTACTGGTGTACATAATATTGTCTTCGGTTGCCGCGATAGTTATTCATGAAATAAAACAATTAAAAACGGATTTTATCGCGTGTATTGAGTTTAAATTACATCCCGACGTTTCAAACACTATCATCGTTTTTTTTACGCTTATAGACGTACCAGCGTGCGTCTTTCTAATAATCGCAATAAAAACCTTATTAGTCTTTTTTTTATTCGGGTTTTACGTGGCACATTCCCAAGGAAAAATTATCGATCACAAGATGGTGCTTTAATCAATTCACCTCTCCTCCACACACTTTACATGCGTATTCGAGAACGCAGTCGAAATATGCGTCAGCGCCTTCAAGTTCTTACACTCCTTGGCTAGCGCGATGACTTCTCGGCAGCCACGGACATTGATGTTGGTAGCTACAGACAGTTTCTCGTCAAACTTGACTGTGGCCGCCGCGTTGATTATTATCGTGACCTGTGGATAGATAGTAGCGTTAGCTGTAGCGACATCTAGTGAGGAGTAGAATGTATTAACCTATTTTTAAAAATAAAATGAAACAAGGGGATTTCTGAATAATTTTGTATGAGGAATTCATTGTAAATAAATATGATAGGTGTGTTTGGGTAAATCAACTATTTTTTGTTGTTATTCTGTGCCCATCAGCCAGGACAGGAGAAGCACAGTTTGTTAGAAGATAATTATAGATACCACATTCTCACAACGTGTTTGATAAATAAAAAAAAATAAAAAAAAAATCTTTATTTCGGACAAACATGTATCCATAGAGTGTTAGTAACAAACAAACAAAAATTTTAATCTAGTGTTAGTCTTAATAATTTAACTTAATTACAATTATAATAAATAAATAAATAGCCCACAACAGAAAGGGCTTAGTGCGCTTACACATTATCTGATCCAATATCGGATGTTGGATAGGACCACGAAGAAAACAAAATTTTATATTTCTTCTTAATATACCAAATGCCCATTGCTCAAAAGAAAGCAGTAATGCAAAACAGGCCGACAAATGCAATAGGTTACTCTCTAGCAGCTTATATTTTCCTTGGGCCACCCGAAAGAAGACATTTAGCCTAACCTATCCAGGTATAAATAGCGATCGAATTTGTTTCTTTAATGCGTTACGATTCTTTTAATTTAAAAGAAGTGAAAAATATATTTATTTCTGTCTCACCTTGCTAATAAGTGTTTTCCTGTCCTCTTCACTGATGCCGAGTCCCGGCAGCTCCATATCACCTACGATGGGGATGACCTTGAATATGCCTTTAGGGTTCTCTTGGTGAGCTCTCTGGAACAGCTGCAATCAACGATTTCAATTTGTTATTGGGCTACATCGCTTTCGTTTTACATATTGAGGAAAGGGATACAACAATACCTGACAATACAACTATCCTATCAAACCAAGGAAAGAATTACTGGCAAAACATATAAGTACTGGTTGTATTTTTGGTATTAGCATATAAATATAATTACAATACTCCTTCCTCGCTCGGCTCCTAATTCTCACAGAACATTTAATGGCGCAACACACACTTTGCGGAATTCAGTCGACCATATACAAAAATCAGCAACAAGGCGGAAATATCCACATTCTGACTAAATTCTGTATATGGTCTGCATACAAAAATTTTGTAACCATAGAGAAATTTCTGCCTCCTGCCAGATTATTGACTGTGGTTGACACAATTCCGATAAGGTCTGTGCTGAATTCCGCCAAATAGGAGCCAGATCTGGCTCCTATTTAGGCGGAGCAGAGGACATTAGATTTTCCGTTTTTGTATTTTTCGAGTTATACCTACCTTAATATAAGCTTTTCTACTCGTCGACTATAATGCTTGAATTGAGACTTTGTAGGCCGAACTACTAGCGCATACTTTTCGATGGAGCTTTTATGATCACAAATTTTAGCATCGTTGCAGATACTGAAATTGATTTTCATACAATATTATACAATGGTCGGGGTGGAGGACGATCCTACGATCCGACGTGAGATCAAAGTTACTAAAGTGTATAGAGGGAACAGGTTGTATTGTAAGGCGTTCTTCGAACTTAATTCTTACCGGCTTGCCTATTTTGAGCACTGATAGACAGTGGCGTAGTGAGTGGTGGGGCAGCCAGGGCACGCGCCCTGGGCGCAATCAAGAGGGGGGCGCAAAAAAGCCAAAAACCTATTAAAAAATAATTCAATCCAAATCGGCAAACAAGGCAAAAAAGATTAATTTCATTGATTTCGTTCTTATAAATACACTTCTTCCTGAATATACTGCGAAGTAATGTATAATAACTACTTTCGCAACACAATTACACAATTTGTAAACCTAAATATTTAGACGTAAAATTTTGATTCTTATTATCTTGTGAAATGAAACTAAAACTTATGCGCTTAATTTCGTGAGTAATGTTAGTTGGGCTTAAAATGACACATCTATCAAAAAATAGCAACATGTATACTTTTACATACATAAGTACCTACATACATTTTTTAAGACATCAATCGAGTATACAGGATGATTCATGAGACGTGAGCAGGCTTAATACTACGGATTCAGTTAAAAATAAGCTATTGTTTGATATCAGTATTAGTGTGATAAGCGCAAAAATTTTTTTTAAATAAAAATAAAACGTTTGAAATTATTTACGACACGCATGGTCACTCTACAATTAGAATACTCCGTCGAGTACTGATATTCTCTTGTTTTTCTGTGATATGTGTCAAATTGACGTCTGGTTACTTTTGAATCATCGTATCTCACTTAATTTTTTTTTAAAATTTTTCATAATCAAAGTGCTGTCATGATTGTCAAAGAGGTTTTATCTTTATTGATTTGTTTATGTGGGGTGACCATGATTACAGAGAATAAAATTTCTACGAAACAAAAAGGTTAAAAACAATTGAAAGGCGTTATTGTTTCACTTAAACATGATGGCGGTCGATTCATTATCGTTAACTAAGTGTGTAGGGTTGCTCCTGCTCACGTCTCAGGAATCATCCTGTATTTCCCGTGACATTCAAATTTCCAATATCTCTGAGGAATCTACTATCTACCGCAGAAACGTCTAAAATGTGAAAATAGACCAGGCGTCTTGCTTCACGAGTTGAAACGGCTCTTACAAAAATTTTATGGAAGAAATATGTTATAAGGGCATTTATGTTATTTGAGGCATGAAAAAATGTGTTAAAGTTTTAATAAACTTTTTTTGTAGTTAGAATACAAGGAGCCTAATTACATTTAAAATAAGTAAATGTTGTCTATATTTTTATTTTCTTTTTAACTATAATATATTTATATACACAACAAATTTTAACGAGTTATTGTAGACTTTGAATGTTTTACATTAATTAGGTATTGTTGAACGCTAAGCCTATTCGTGAAAGAAACACAGTAAAATGTTGTCCATCCATGATCTCAATATTCTTAATTCCATCCGCGATTGTCGTAGTGTTGGTAATGTCATGATTATTTGAGATTAAAGATGATGGATGTATTTTTTTTTCAGAATTATTACACAAGTTTTAGAGGTCTCTACCGCTTGCGAAAAATTTGTAATTCATCAATTAAGATTTTTTTAAATATTTTCGTTAACTTTTAACTAGTAAAACACTAGCGTCTGCTTTTGACATATGCCAATAAATGACATTAGTAATTTTTAACTTTTCTGAGGAAAAAATAATTGCAGAAGTAAAATTCCTTGGGAACGTGCCACATAAAATCCGAATAAAAAATCTACAGTAATGACACTAATGACATACTTTTTATCATCATACATTACAAAGACAGAGGCTATTACGTCTGCTAGCGCTAAATAAAACTAAAAACAGTTTTTATAAACTCTTAATAGGAGAATTACAATATTTTCTTTTTCTAAATGGTCGACCTCTAAAACTTGTATAAAACATTGAAAAAAAAAAATCAGCCAACATCTTTAATGCCAAATAACATACTGAGAGGTTGCCCCACAAAACATTTAAAAAAATGTAAAAAGAGGACCACCACAGTAGACTTCATATAATTTTTTCTGTAATCTATAAAAAAAAAAACAATTTTTTTACCCAAAAGTTTCCGCGTTAATAAATATTTTTATTATTCTGGCAATAAGTGCTTTCATCCGACAAATTACACGGTATATTTTGAAAAACTTTTTATTCGTGTATTCTAATTAACCACTCAAAAGTGGCCCCATATATAAACCTAATTTATTAACGTTATACGTCCGACCCGGGGATATTGATTAAATATGTGTACAACATTTTTGCTAAACCGGTCCCGTAGCTTATGAGCAAATTTAATTTGTGACAGATAGACAGACAGACGGACGGACAGGTTCTTTTTTACCATTTTGGTACGGAACCCCAAAAATCATCAACCGACTGTATCGTGGTGAAAATACCATCAGCTGGTAACGTGAACATACGGCGTTCAAGGTCTTTCCACCTCGATACAGCCGGTTGACAATTTTTCATTTTTATAATAGCATATAAACTGACAAATTTTCCATTGGGATGCGACGACAATTTTTGAGTGATTAAATGGGTTCCGTTCCTCACCCACCAACGGAGCGACAGCTGACTTTCACGAGGCTTCATTTACATCGACCTTAACACACTTCACAAGTTCGTTCGCCTAGGACGGGGACGCGATTGGTTATGAAATTTGTTCCTGGCTTAATACGGTCCATTACATACAGTCAATTTGTAGAATATCCTATAAAAGGAATAACAAAAGGGCGCATTTTGGATGCGTGCCCTGGGCGCCGTTTTACATCACTACGCCCCTGCTGATAGACAAAGTATTGTATACAATAGTGACATAAATAAGCTCGGTACTCGACTGAAAAGCTCATCTACTACTTAGCTGTATCTACTGTAAAATAATATAAGTTTTTCTACTCGTAGGGCCTATATTTAAACATTAGAACAAAAAACATTGCGTAATATTGCGGAAACAAAAACAATAGGCGACAAACTATGAATTACATTATACGGCATTTGGCACTACTTTCCCCCAACAGAAACTTTTGAAAATTATGTAATTTAATTATGTACACGTGTTTTCATAATATTGCATTAAACCCAGAACCCTAGGATTTTAACTCTAGAAGTGGTTTACATTCTTAGACCTCCACCAATGAACAGCAGCCAGATTTCCGGATCTAGAATTTCCTATTTGACGTAGCCAGCTCTCCGTCTATAGTAATAAAATACACGTGACTCGCGTGAGTTGAACATTAAACTTGTAAAGCCTCTACTTACAAAATCGTCCATAATTTCAGTCAGCCTTGTTTTTGGATCCTTGCCCTTTTTACTCCTGATCAGCACATAGATGGTCTCGACGTCCGGGCACGAACGCAGAAGTTTTTCAATAGTAACTGTAACAAGTTAATAATTGATATCAGCGCCATCTAGCTGCGGATAGCCGAATATGGCAAATTGTTATTAGGCCTATTTGCCGTGTCTGAGTTGTATCTCTCCTTATTATGAACATCACACACTTCAGCTCAAACTCAACTGAGCTGAGCTTGAAGCCATGCAGATAAAAAAATACGCAAACCACACACAAAATTCAGCACTGTGCGGAAAATTGTCGGAGATTTGTACGAAAATCCAGAAGCCATAGACAATTAACCATGTCTAAGGTTTACGAATTTTTTATCTGTATTGCTCTGCCTTAATTCAGCTCAAGTGTGTGATCTATATTCTATTCTTCCTGGACGCACGCGTATGGCAATTCCACAGTTAAAAAAGCAATATATCATTTTACGCCCAGTGTTAAATTTTTAATCTGTTTAATACAGATAAAAAATCTACCGTACAGATTAAAAATTAAGCATGGAGCGTAAAATTGACTATTTTTTCATAGGAATATTTTAACTATACCTATACTATCTATTGCTGAATTACGCCGAGATTCCGTTAGTGTGTGGTATCCCTACAAGCAAGCAAGTACTAAGTAAGTAGCAAGTACAAACTTGCTTTGAGGGTACGGCACGTGGAATACACGATCGGTACAAGTAACAAGCCTTCTGACCAATGTGGTTGCTTTGCTATACTACCATGTAAATAGTAGGTGGTTTCCGACCAAATTTCGTGGTTCTCGACCAAATTTCGTGGTTCTCGACCAAACTTCGTTGGGAACCACCTGCTAATATGTAAGAGGTGCTTTAGTGTTCTCTAGCCTGGGTATGGCAAACACTATCGTGCTCTCTCATGTCTCACTCACTCTTTCTCTCGCTCAGGCTATGAAGCCACGAACATGGCTCTCATTATTGTATACTTAATTTTTACGAATATACTTAAATATTACATTCAAAGTTGTTTTTAATCAATAATATATTCCGTGCTACATAGTCAGAAACTAGTTATCTTGGCCAGAAGGCTTGTTTCCGACCGTGTAGTACATGCTTAACACAGTCAAACAATGTGACATGTCGTGTAAAGAAGCCACATAGGAAGCCTAAGATGTTTTATATATGCGACATTTTCACGTCAAAGGTACATCATTGTCGGTTGTTAATAAAGTTTATTTCTAAATGATTTTTTTGGCAGTAAGGAATTATTGACAACCGAAAACGATGTACATTTGACTTGAAAGCATCACATAATATATACTAATCGTACTTTAGAGTTTAGTACATTCAATATAGTCTCATTTTTTTTTCAATTAATCATATAGTTACCTAGTCCCTCTGCCCACAAATTAAGGTACCTAACTCTATCGTATAGGTAGTGCCTATTAGATAGGTATCTTCGTTACGTCACAGAATAAATAATAGTACCTACAACGTACTGTAGGTTTACTTTGTAATAAATTCCCTATTTAGGTATGCCACTCTTGTTTTAACGTGTCAGCTCCATCTATATTATTATATTTCGGATCTGTAACTAACGATCCTGTAATTGAAGCTGCTTATTTTCCTATAAATATTTCCCTTAGTAATAGTTTTTTTTTTTTTTTAATGCTCATCCGGTTACGTCTCTGTGCTGTTTTGTGTACTTACATGTTTGTGCTTCTGAATTTTGCGTTTATTAATAATAGTTCTGTAAGTTACGTATTTGTATATATTTTATGGGCTTTGTTTAATACAAGTTTAACGTCACAAATTTCACTTGTGAATCAAGCTTATATCGCTGAATCTCAACAGTCATCTATTCAAGCCCATTCTGCCCATTCAAGATGATTCTAAAAAAGCTAAACTCTATGAGGTTGCCTTATTTTATAACAGTTTCTATGGCCACCTTCAAAATCCATCAGGTCAACTCAATTTAATCAAAGTAAGGTCAAGAAGGAAACAATGACTCAGCTCAAACAGTGGCTCACTGAGTGACGTGGTACCTAATACCAACACAAAGAGGTTATGTGCTGCTTTGGAAACGCAGTCACGCAGCATAACTATTCAGTTACCGAACAAATTAAAATGGTCGGGCAACGATTGTTCTAACGCACAGGTGCTACAGTACAGTGTAGCACGATACTTGGGTGACTTAGCCAAAGTTCCAGCTGTCCCACTGTTCCCTCATTGACCCTATTTATACAGGGTGTAACAAAAACACTAGTGATCCACTTAAGGGCATAATTGGTATCGATTGCGACTAAGAAAAATTAGGGGAAAAAAAATTATGTATACGCAAAATTTGATGTATGGGAGACGTGGTCCTAGCTGCAAATCCTCCCTACAAAACCGATTTTTTTTTTCGAGCGAAAACATATTTTTCTTAGTTTTTCATAATAAGAATACGATGCCAATTATGCCCTTAAAAAGATTGCCAGCCTTTTTGTTACATCTTGTATGAAACACAATATAATTACTCCTACTCACCACTAGATGTCGCAACTATATTCGTGTTCGGATCAGAAAGTTAAACAAATTGTTTTTAAATAAATTATTTATTAAAACATACGAACTACTTAACTTAAACAATCACCCAGCTAATAAATAAATTTAAATACACTTTGGCTAAGTCTGCATTGTAGTAACTAAAATTATAAAGTCAAATAGAGTCACTGAATTAAACAATACAATTCGTTTCTTTTAATAAATTGTACACATTTTACACAACTTTATAAATTCTGCATTAACGGAAATTATAAAGTTAAATAAAGCCACTGAATTAAACATTAAAAAATAAAAATAAATTAAATAAATTTTACACATATAATGATTTAAAAAAAAAATTGACAAATAAATTTTAATTAGATGTAGAAATTCTAGAGGAACTACAAAAAGTACTAATAAATTTAAACAAACTATTAAAAGGTCCTAAAGAACCACTTTTTCCACCACTCTGCTCGCCTTCAAACTGATACGACCATCTGAAAAATATTAACATAGATATAGTATTTATCAGAGACTATACATATATAGACAGCCACAGTCTAAGAGCTTTTTGAGACTCGAAGGGGGCGATTTTTGAAATTCGAGCGCTTAAATCTAATATTTTAAACTCTGAATAAAATTAAGAAATGATGTTGTAAAAATAACAGCGATAGGTATCACGATTATTTTAACTATTATTTTCAGGCAAAAATAATGGCGAAAAACTTTTCTGTGCGATTATTTTCGTGCTTAATTTCTTTGAATTCGAGCGTTCGAAAGTCAAAAATCGGTCCCCAAGTCTGAAGCGCGACCTGAACGAGACCTACCCAAAGTTTCCGCAGCAATACTGTAGTAACAGTAACGCTATAAATTACTAAATGGCGCTAAAGAGCAGAGATTAAGGCCCTACATTATACGACAGCTTTGGTTGGTCTCGTTCAGATGGCACTTCAGCCTTGGAGCCTCAAAAAGTTCATAATCTGTGGCTGGTGTGAATGTCACTGTTTTTCAAGCCAAGTAAAGTTAAGCATCGTAGGCTGCAATGTTGCAGGACTTGACGGTTCATATGTTTTTCTTTAGTTAGGTACTAAATTATCTAGTAGGTGGCGTTGTTAATATTATAATTTTAATATAAAAAATCCTGCTTTAGTAAAGTATTATATATCACAGAACGCCACAGTCTCAGAACATTATAAAGCTCCAAGTCTGAAGCGCCATCTGAACGAGAGCAAGCGTAAAAGTAGAGCAGAGTGTACAGCGTCATCTAGTAATTGATAGCTTTACTATTATTACGGTATTACTACGGTAACTTTGGGTTGCTCTCGTACAGATGGTTCTTCAGACTTGAAGCTTCAAAAAGTACTTAAACTGTGGCGCTCTATTAAATAATACTCTCTGCCTATATATTCGAAAAAACTAAGTAAGTACTGAACTATATTTTGATTGTGACTTTAAGCTTTAATTTAAACAGGAAAAATAGTTATATGTTTAGAGTAGGTAAATACACAGTGTTTACAAATTGTAAACATGTTTACGAACAATTATCAATCATGCACAATCATTATTATCATCAATCACCCACTCAATTATCAAAAATTTCAAACACGCAACAAACTCTTAAAAATAACACTGTTTTATCAAAAAAAAACAAATAAATGTAGACTTACCATTTATCAGATAAATATGTGTCAAAAAAAATGCAAAACACTAGTAAAAGCACAAAAACACGCAAAGAGCAAAACACGAAATCAAACCATGCACCTATATTCCAGATCAAATATATCGGCCATGGTACTCAAAAATATCTGAATGCACTTTATCGCCTTGACAATAGAGGCGTTGTTCCGATTTTTTTGATCACCTTGGCCGCTTCGATATATCTGATGGCGACTGTACCTAAGGTATATTCAATAATTGTGAACAAAAAATATTAAAATCAATTAGTCATTCAATAGAGTTCCAAAAATGTATCCATTGGTACATAAAAATAACCAATAAAATTCTACCTAGTTAGGTATTAATTAATCTACGACGAAATAAGATATAGATGGCGTCCGCAGTAAAAACATGGCTGCCAAAAACGCTCCCGATATTCCCCTGACAGTTATCCCTTTATCTCCTTCCCCGGCTTTGAATATGACCCAATACGCAATTTCCCGCCATTTCAAAAAAGTTGTGAATGACTCAAACTTTTCATTGGCCGAAATAAAATGCTATATTTACATCAAACGTCATGCGCGGTCAACTATTTATTAACTATCTCATCTGCAGACAAACTGTGGAAACAGTTTTGCGGGGTACTGTATAAATTAATGTATACTTGGAGAATAATGAATAAATCTATCTATCTATCGCTTGTGCCCTTAGAGAATTCAATCAGGAGTAGCCATGTCTGTAATTTTCTATACAAAAAAAGTCTGCCTATTTTGCGGGGGAGGGGAACGTCAAATGTATGGCTATTCGTAACGTACAAATAGCCACGTCAGATAAACGTCAGTCCATACAGGTGTATGACCACTGGTCATATGTTTTCGGCAGAGGGGAACGCCTGTCAATGGCGACACCGGTTGGTTGAATTATCTAAGCTTGTGCCCCATCTCCGATGGCATATATGCACTAGTTATTAACTATCTCATCTGCAGACAAACTGCACACCCACAATAATGTGGTAATTTTTCAGAGCTAATACGATTTCTATACTTTAACCGTTCACTGGTATTAATTAACATACTGACTAGCACCGTTACTGGAACATATAAATCACCTCTAATCTCATAATGTTACTAAGTATTGCACTAAGAATGTTAGATAAATCATAGTTACTGCTGCAACTTGGCCAGATAATAAAGAGATGGTCTGATAACTATTGCTCAAAGCCTGTTGGTGCAACACATATTTAGCGGAATTCAGAACGATCGCAGCAAAATTCAATTGACCATAGACGAAATTCAGCCGGAAGGCGGAAACCCCCCAATCTATATATATATAACTCAAAGGTGACTGACTGACTGACATAGTGATCTATCAACGCACAGTCCAAACCGCTGGTTCTAGAGATTCCAAATTTGGCACGTAGGTTCCTCATAAGGTCTAGGGGTGCACTAAGAAAGGATTTTTCAAAATTCATCCCCTAAGGGGGTGAAATGGGGGTCCAAAATTTGTATGGGGAAACAAGATTAGTCTCTTTTATTCGAAACTTCACAGAAGTATTCCTAACAATAAATGAGTAAATACGTGTTGCAGGTTTTTTGAGAATTCAACCCCTAAAAGGGGGAAATGTGGTCAAAAAGTCTGAAAATCAACATGGGTATTGTTTCTATGGTTTATCGGGTCGTTGATTACGAAAACAACAACGATTTTAAAATCCGACGTGGCGGACGTAAAATACCATCTCCCCTGTTAGGGTACAATGGGGTTGAAATGTCTAAATATCCATATGGGTGTCATTTTTGTGATTTTTTGGGACGTTAATTAAGAAAATGGCATCGATTTTGAAATTTAATATTGTGGACATGAAAATTCTTGAAAATATTTGTGCCAAATTGCAATCTTCTTCTAAATATATAAAAGAAGAAACTGACTGACATATCAACGCACAGCCCAAACCGCTGGTTCTAGAGATTCCAAATGTGGTACGTAGGCTCCTTATAAGGCATAAGGATGCACTTAGAAATCATTTTTAAAAATTTACCTCCTAAGGGGGGAAATGGGGTTCAAAGTTTGTATGGGAAACGAGATTAGTTCAACTATTTTATTCGAAACTTTACAGGAGTATTCCTAACGATAAATGAGAAAACAAGTGTTTCAGCTTTTTTGAGAATTCAACCCATAAGGGGGAAATGTGGTGACAAAATTTAAATATCAACATGGGTATTGTTTCTATGGTTTATCGGGTCGCTGATTACGAAATCAACACTTAAGGGGGTGAAATGGGGGTTGATAGTTTGTATGGGGAATTTTTAAACGTTGAACCAATTTAGATGAAACTTGGTATAGAGATAGTTTGTGTACCGGGAAACGACATGGGACAGTTTTTATCTCGAAAATCAATCTTTAAGGGGGTGAAATGGGGGTTGGAGGTTTGTATGGAGATTTTTTTACCGCGAACCGATTTAGATAATTTTGTTGTGGATATAGTTTGAGTCCCAGGAAACAATATAGAATATTTTTTATCAATCTTAGAGGGGTAGAAAACATGTTGGTAGTTTGTATGGCGAATTATTAACCGCTCAACAGACGATTGAAATGAAACTTGGTACATATTATATAGATTGAGTCGCGGTAAACAATATAGGATAGTTTTTATCTCGAAAATCAACCCTCTAGGGGGTGAAACGGGGGTTGAAAGTTTGTATGGGAAATTAATAACCGTTGAACCTATTTAGATGATTTGGTATGGAGATATTTTGCGTTCTGGGGAAGGATATATAATAGTTGTTATCCCAGAAGTCATTCCTTAAGCGGGTAGAAAGGAGGGTGGATTACTAATTCCACGCAAATGAAGTCGCGGGGAAAAGCTTCTATTCAAGAGTAGAAATCTGTATTAATCATAATCTCTCAGTTGTAAGTCGTTGATGGCGTAACAATTAAACAATTATTGCAATAATTTCTTTAAAATAAAAAATGAGGGAACCGCCGTCTTCAAAACGTGGTATACCGAAACCTCCAGAATGTAACGAATACTTTTCCGAAAACCGCTTCTAAATCAGTTCAGCGAAACGCAAGATGATCGCGGACAAACATACATTCCTACATACAAACATACTAGTCTAACTGAGAACCTCCTTTTTTAGTACTTTTAGTACGCGGGCGAAGCCGCGGGAAAAAGCAAGTCTGTCAATAAATATCAATGTATCATCAATAAATACAATTGATGACAAAGAATTTAAGTCAAAATTGAATAAATGGTTGCAGAAAGATTGTTTTTATAAGATTGAGGACTATTTAAGCTTTAGTGGTTAACTTGTTATTATTTACTTGTTAATATTGTTTCCCCATTTAAAATAATTTTTAGTACTATTGGAATTTCTATTGACAGTTTTACATGTATACCTTTCATTATTATCACGGTTATTTTCTAGCTACTGGAATTTAATAATGATGACTTTGTTGACATATTTGTTTTTATATCTAAGTTATAATTATTAATACATTTTGCACGTTTTAAGACCTTATTTTTACGTATTCTCGCAAATAAATCTTTCATTTCATTTCATGTGTTTTTAACCGATTAAACTACTAATACCTACATACATAAGGTTACGGCCATGGTCAATACCAAGATCATTACAATTTTAACTTTTCAACTAAACGTGGCGTCTATTTCTACTAAAATATCACTTTTACTACTAAAAAGCTTTAGTTCTCGATTTCACCACCGGCACTTATAACTTTGTCACTGCTTCATATTTAAACAGAAGGTTCTTAATGTCGTGCGTGTATCACATGAATTTAAACTTTATTATATACGTTTTATGATCCAATTTGGTTTGAACATAGGAATGCAGTTAGTACATTTCGGACTTAGTTGCCTGTATAAATAAATGCGAGTATAGGACCGTCAATTTGACTTTAAAATCAATTGAACCTATGACTTTGGATCGGAATTGTACATGTACAAAGAGCAACACTCTTAACTGTACATGTGTGGACCTTATTACAAAAGGCATAAGGTCCACCGATGGGCAGGTAACTGTGTGGGCGATGGTACAAGTATATATCATTCGTTAATTTTCATTTAACAAACAAACACTTTAGAATTCTGATAGGTACAGCCGCCATCAAATATATCGGAACGGCCAAGGTATTAAAAAAATTCTGAACATGCACTTTATCGCCTTGATAATAGAGGCGTTGTTCAGATATTTGTGACCACCTTGGCCGCTTCGATATATCTGATGGCGACTGTACCTTCTTTATATCGCGCCTTTATAAAACCTTTATAAAGGTTGACTGGAAGATATCCCCTAAGGGATAAGTCCGCCTTTGTACAATTATATATACATATGTTGTACAATAAAGTATTAAGGTGCGACCACACCGCTGCTTAAAATACGGCTACGTTACGAAATCGCAGTGACGCATCGTATCCGCACCGTTTTTATCGCATGCCCTCCACACCGCTGCTCGAAATACGGTTTGGAAGGTTCGCGTCAAAAATATTTCGTATGGGGCACGTCACTGCGTACACGTTGCGTCTGCGTATTTTGAGCACCGGTGTGGAGAGCATGCGTTAAAGTCGTGACGTTTACGGCACGTCATTGCGATTCCGTACCGTCAGCGTATTTTGAGCAGCGGTGTGCAGGGCATGCGATAAAAACGGTATGGATACGATGCGTCACTGCGATTCCGTAGCGTCACCGTATTTTAAGCAGCGGTGTGGTCGCACCTTTATACTACTACTATGTCACTACTAACTTCAACATTCTTAGAACCATCTGTAATACATTAAACAACAAGCATACATTCTCATTTATTAAATTCCAGAAAAGACGAAACTGCCCATTAGAAATATTAACCGCGAATAAATGGTCCAGACAAGATCCTAAAATTAAAATGATTTGCATAACAAGATCCGCCATATTTGTAGAATCCGTCACGTTCTGTCGCATGTAGGCATAAATATTTATTTATCAACCGACTTCAAGATTTCGAAGGAGGTTTTCAATTCGTTGGGATTTTTGTTTTCAACTGACTTCAAGATTTCGAAGGAGGAGGTATTTGGAAAATTATTTTTTGTTTGAAAAAGTATATGTACTTCACAGTTGGTCCCATTGATGGTTGGTCCTGGAGAAATTGAGGGAACTCTTCAAGTATTTTACGTACGCTTTTTTTTTATGAAATAGGAGGCAAACGAGCAGACGAATCGCCTGATGGTAAGCAATTAACGCCGCCCATGGACGCCCGCAACACCAGAGGGGTTACAAGCGCGTTGCCGGCCTTTAAGATGGGAATACGCTCTTTTCTTGAAGGTTTGAAGGTCGTGTCGGTCCGGAAATACCGCAGACGACAGTTCATTCCACAGTTTTGTTGTGCGAGGCAGGAAGTTTCTCGAGAAACGCACAGTTGAGGACTTATAGTGATTTGAATATTTTTTACAGCAAACTCGGGCATTTGCTCTTGGAAAGGTAAGCCTAAGTAAAATCGGTTCCTTTTTGTTTAAAATTATTTTACAAACAAATTACGTAGTGGTTTAACCTAACAAGGTTTTAATCTAACAACGACCGATCTACTTAAATAGGAAATCCATTTGCTCTTCTTGTGCAATTAAGGGTTTACTTTACACTGGACCTTCATAGAGTATTGTACTTAGTCGGTCCTTAAGTTCTGTCACAAGGGTTTTAAGTGATAAAATATAATACAAAGCTTTTATTTAAAAAAAATGACCTTATTAGAAAGCTTATTTCATACGGATTAAAATATGATATGATTAACTTATAATCAAGATCGCGTATTTTATAGATCCTTGTTAACTTGAAGATTATTGTCAGTCCCAAACACGCCGATGATTTATGAAAATTGTACTTCACAAAAGTTGGTTAAGATCATTGTTATAGTTGTCCAGAGTTACAAATTGTGATTTTTATGAAAGTAGATGATTAAGGCATATTTCAAAACCAATATTTAGTTGACTTACAAGTCTGTGCTTCAGCTATTCTTCTCCTGAACCTCAACATATTTTTCAGTTTTGAGCAAAACACGTTGATTTTGATGCCATACTACAAGGTAGTCTTCCAAAATTGTGTATACTAGCCTTCTTGTCAGTCAGACCCATGTTAATTATATATTAAAATTAAGGTAAAAGATCAAGATCAGTATGCAAGACTGAAGCCTCTTAAAATTGAATAAAAATAATTATGGTCAAAATCAACTCGAACAGGGCGCGTGTTTTTGACGTGGTTTTTTATTGCGCTTTTTGGAATGTTACAGGGAATTGTGTAAAACTGCCACAACTATTTGCCTTAAATAATATCGTAAATTAATCGGTGTTAAATAGGCTTTTTAACCATATATTGAAATAGTAAGCAACCTCTAACAGTTCCTATTTTACCAGTCCAAACCCTAGTGACAGAACTTATGAACCGACTAAGTACTAAACAAAAGAAGATACCGTTACTTGAACCGTAAATGGCTTCACAATTTAAATTCCTTGTATTTTATACATACAAGGACTTTAAATTGTGAAGCCATTGCCACATGTATACCTAGGTATACAGAATTCATCCCTACCTGCATAGCTGGGCATTAACTCGTTAATCCGTTAATCGTTAATTAACGAAGTTAACATTTTGATTAACGGATTAACTTTTAAGTTAACTTTTAAAAATGTTAACGGACACGTTAACTTCCGTTAATATGCAGAAGTCCGTTAATAGTTAATCCAATGCCTACTATTTACCGCACGGCACCGCGGCGCGGCGCGAAAAACAAGTTCAGACAAGTATGAAACGAATGACAAGTGCCGGGCGGCGCGTGGCAGCGAGTGAAACAAAAACAAAACTAGATATATTTTGCCGGCGCGTGCGAGTGAGAAAACTGCGAAGAGATTTTCCATAGGTAAAGACATTTTAACACCAAAACGAGCCTAGCTTTCAGACGAGAACTTCAACATGTTGATGTTCATGTAGGGGAATATGCACCTTAACCTTATGCCCGACAATTAAATTACACATTTGAATTACACAAGTATTTTGTTTTGTTCCTATCCTGTTAACTTCTAGAACCTTAACCAACAGGTTTTATAAGTTCACTAATGCAAAGATATAAAAATGCAATTTTACACATACAGGGTGACTGGTAATTCGTCGTATTCCTTCAAGGGGGTTATTCTACAGCTTATTTGGAGTGATTTAAGTCCAGTCAAGCAGGGGTCAAGATTTTTTTAATAAATACCCGCTTTTTGACCTAAAACTAGTTTTTTTTTTTAAACTACGTATTTTTCAAATAAAAAAAAAGATTTTCCGAATTGCCAATGAATCACTGATTACGTAAAATAATAAAAAAAGTACAAAACATATCAAAATTTCGCAAATAAAAGCATCTGAAGTTAGAAGTTTTTGTTTTTTTTTTTCAAATCTTGTTACATTTTAAGGCATAACTAAAAAAAAAGTAATAACACTTCGCGTACAAATTACAGAATTTATTTCCTCAGTTCATAAGCTTTCTAAAAAGGTACAATTTATGACATTTTATGCTCATTTTTTACAATTAATAATAATAATACCAGAGCAGGTACAGGACTTAGCGTACTTGACTTTACTTGTTTGTGTCGTTTTAAACTCGCCGAAGGCATACTTTGTCTCCAGTTTCTTATCTTTTGAGACTTTAAGTTGCCCGGGGTGATACTTTGGTAAGTAATTAAGTAGGGGAATAAGAAAAATAGGAAAAATACAGTTTCATTATTAAATAAAATATAATCTTAAAAAGGAAAAATTATAAATCTTGTTCGAACTGTTTGCCCTGCCTGCGTATGCAAGAACGAAGCCTTCTTCGTACTTCAGTGATTGTCACTCGCCTCGAAAGCCGGTCTTTCATTGTCTGTGCAGCTGCTAGGATTTTTTGCCGTAGGTCTTCTACGTCACGTATCGGTCTGTCGTAGACCAACGCCTTCATGTGACCCCATATGTAGAAATTACACGGAGTTAAATCTGGGCTCCTGGCTGGCCAAGGGGTTGGGCCACCTCGACCAATCCATCTTCTTGGGTAGTTTTCATCCATCCACTGCCGCACACCCCGGTAAAAGTGAGCAGGGCAGCCATCGTGCTGATAAATCATGTTAATTTTTGTCGCAAGCGGCACATCTTCCAGTAGCGTCGGTAGCTTATCCCTCAAAAAAGTTTCATACGCGATGCCGGTTAATCGAGCTGGCAGAAAAAAAGGGTCCGATTAAATTATCGTGCACGATTCCCATCCACACGTTCAAAGAAAATCTTTGTTGGTGAGCTCCTTCGTTTGATTTCTTTGGGTTTTGACCTTTGGGAGCCCAAAAGTGCAGATTGTGGTAATTTGTTATCCCGTCACGGTCGAAATTAGAGTCGTCATTCCACAAAATTCTCTTTAGGAATTCGGGATCTTCGATATCAGCATTAATTAAAAATCTGCAGAAATACATCCTTCTTGCTGGGTCTCCCTCTTCAATAGCGTGTACTGGAGTGTAATGATACGGATACTGTCGAGCTGAGTGCAGGGTAAACCACACCTTCTACTGAGACATACCGAGCCGGTTAGCCATAATTCTCGTCGAAGTTACTACTTCGACGAGATAGACGAGATTGCACTTTTTCCGGGCAGATGGTACTCCATCTGCCCGGAAAAAGTGCAAGATTTCTTCTTCTTCAGCAGGATCGTATTGTTGAGGTCTTCCAGCATCAGCTTGACGGCGTTTAACTGATCCTGTTTCCCGAATAAGACGGTACGATGAACCAAACACGCTTACGTGAGGTAAACGGCGGTTAGGGTAACGCAGTTGGTACTCCCTTCTAGCTGCAGCGGCGTCACCATCACAGAGTCCGTAACAATAAATGATATCTGCGTATTCTTCAAATTCGTAAGTAGCCATTTGAGAAAAAACTTAGTTATCAATATCGTCCGAATTGGAAAGAAAGTTGAAAGTAACTAACTGATTAATTACTACATGACCTATTTAAACCTGGTTAGTCTCACCCCCACCCCATGAGAAGCATCGCCACCCAATAAAATTAAGATAAGATAAGGAACAGAAGGCGAAAAACCCGCCGTAAGAATTAAAGTGACACAAACAAACTAATTAAAGTAATTTAACTTCATTAGCTCATTAGCTAATGACCCTTAATCAGTTTGTTTGTTTCATCAAAGGCAATCTGCAGTGCCTACTACCTCAAGGAATAAGATAAGATAAGAAACTGGAGACAAAGTATGCCTTCGGCGAGTTTAAAACGACACAAACAAGTAAAGTCATGTACGGTAAGTCCTGTACCTGCTCTGGTATTATTATTATTAATTGTCAAAAATGAGCATAAAATGTCATAAATTGTACCTTTTAGAAAGCTTATGAACTGAGGAAATAAATTCTGTAATTTGTACGCGAAGTGTTATTACTTGTTTTTTAGTTATGCCTTAAAATGTAACAAGATTTGAAAAAAAAAAATACAAAAACTTCTGACTTTAGATGCTTTTATTTGCAAAATTTTGATATGTTTTGTACTTTTTTTATTATTTTACGTAATCAGTGATTCATTGGCTATTCGAAAAATCTTTTTATTTATTTGAAAAATACGTAGTTTAAAAAAAATACTAGTTTCAGGTCAAAAAGCGGGTATTTATTAAAAAAATCTAAAATCTTGAATAACTTGAAAACCAATGAGTTTTGGCCCCTGCTTGACTGGACTTAAATCACTCCAAATAAGCTGTAGAATAACCCCCTTGAAGGAATACGACGAATTACCAGTCACCCTGTATTAACGGATTAACGATTAACGTTAACTTGCGTTAATTCTTCCGAAATGTAACGCTTTAACGTTTAACGAAGCTAACTTTTTTGTAGCGGATTAACGATTAACGAAGTTAACTATTTGATTAACGGTGCCCAGCTATGCCTACCTGTCTAATCACGTAAACAAACGTCATTTTTACGGGTTATTCGTACGTTACTTCGATTACTTAAGAAAATCTTATTGGACATTATATTTTTCAGTAGTTACCTGGTTGAATTCAATACTTTGTAAGTTTCTTTTAAGTATATAGCAACATATTAAGTGATAATCCCGTAGAAAAGTGTGAAAATGTCTTTCAGAAGTGGTTGTTTACATGATAAGACTGGTACGGATGAATTCTGTATACCTACATTTCCCCTGCGGAATTAGGGCACACTGAAAGTTTTTAGAATAGGTTGCATTCAAATTCTTTTGTGCTTATTTTTATTGGCTTGTCATTTATTGTTGGTTTTGTTTAAAAAAGTTGCGCTCACAAAACAAAAATGTACTGAAATTACAATTCTAATTCTAATTTTTTGGTGTGCAGGGACAGTCATATTTTAGACAGTCGTATTTAAAGGTCATTGGCCTATAGGTACTGTAAGTACGTCTTGTTGTAATTTCAGAAACAAAACGCGTACGCAACCGTCTTTCGCCTGTTATCTAGATCTGCGTCCACATGGAAACTCGTACTAAAATTTTGCAACTTAAGAACATGTTAAATTCACAGCTGGCGTAAACTTCTATAAGAATGTAGTCAATGTAACAAATTTAGAGGTTTTATTAAATAAACCAACCAAAAACAGCCTCCTAGCCTATTCGGTAGTAACTAGTAACCCTGCCTATGAAGCAGGAGGTCCCGGGTTCGAATCCAGGAGTGCGATTTTTGAATCTCACCAAGTGACTAATTCTCACCGATGTGAGTGATTTCCGAAAGTAAATCACTCACATCGGTGAGAATTAGTCACTTGGTGAGATTCAAAAATCGCACTCCTGGTCAGGGCATTTATTTGTGTGTTTATCACGGATATTTGTTCCTGAGTTATGGATGTTTTCTATGTATTTAAGTATTTATATCTATCTATTATATATATCGTCGCCTAGTACCCACAACACAAGCCTTATTGAGGTTACCGTGGGACAAGGACAATCCGTGGGACTAGGTTGATTTGTGTAAGATTGTCCGAGAATATTTTTTTTTTGTATTTTTTATTTATTTATTTATTTGTGTGGAGAAATCGAGGCAACTCTTCAAATATTATAGGCACACCTATTGTGTTTTAAATCTATTTTCCAGTAGCCCGGGCATTTTAGAAAGGTGAAGCTGGTGAAGTCTAAGTGAAGTCGGTGCTTTTTTGTTTAAAATTATTAACATCATTGGGTTAACTTACAGCATGTTATTACGGGCCGTACTGTTGTCGAAACTTAATCCTACTCATATCTTGACCCTGACCTTAGACGGACCCTACCAGTTCGCATCTGACCAACCTAAACCTTGAGGCGACGCCATTCGTTAGCGGTTTTGCTGCTTGTGACTTTTAATGATCTTTAGTGATATTAAATCGCCCTACAGAAAATACTGCGCATCAAAATAAAATCAAAGCGAGGTTTTGGATTGCTTTGATGCGCGCAAGTCCCTATGTAAGTTAGGTTATGTTTTTTTTTACCTTTAAATAGCAAGTGCCTTTAGTAATTACCTACAGATTATTAAGATGATCCACGATTAGGTATTTAATATTTCCTTAAAACAGTTTTCATAGTATACAACGTGTTACTTGAGCCACTAAAAATCCCAGACACCCCAAATGATTTTTATTATTGCTAATTAATCTAAAGTATTTATTTTTCAATCGGTTAATTATTTCGAAAGATATTCGTATGTTTATTTTTCCTTGCAATTCTATTCAATTGTTAATTCTGCATTTGTTGCGTTGTTGTCACATCTCTAATGTGTCATGTGAATGTCATGTCAACCTATCAACTTTGTCAATTTGTATAACATGACACAAGATGACATACTTTGACAATGAAAAACAAATTTGTCAAAGCTGCTAGCCATTACTAAATATTCAACCTCTATCTCCTAAACTCTGAATAGATTGGTAAGCTGTAGTATTAGGAACTTTTAGACTCGACACGTAAAAAATTGGAAAATTAACAAAAAGTATACCCATGTAACTGGAATCGATTCCACTCTTGATTCTCAATAAACAGTTTTCAGGTTTTTCGTCTTGGAAGTAACACGTTGTATAGGTTGTGTGAAAACTACAGTGCGGAGATCATACTCTCTTAGCGGCTATAGAATACGGGTCAAAATGTAGGTAGGAAAGTTTTTGGAAGTAACTAGATTTTTTTGCAAGAATTTTTTATTTTTTTATTATTTAAAATTAAAAATATAAACTGTTTATTATTATAAATAAGTAGAACCTAGTTAGTAGAATCTATGAAATAGAAAGTTTAAATCTCAAAAAATGTTTAAGAAGTTTCCTGATTTTTTCCCAGCGAAAATAGTCATAATTTTGGAGCTTCCCGTCTAGTCGGCTTTAACATTTTGTACATACAGTTTAGTTGACAGTTGAAATGATAGTTCCCATTTTTTGCCAGACTCAGCTTAGGGCCGGGCCTGACAACAGCTAAATTCCCTCCCTATCTTTTTCAGCGCGAGTGAAAGAGAAACACTGTGTTACGATTAGTATGGGACCTCATTGCAAATTTTGCAAAATTATGAATTTAAAAAAAACTATGCATGAATTGAGAAATAGAAAATAACGAAGTTTTTAGTATTAGTGTGGTGGAATTTTGTCCTTAGTTACAGACGTATACGTCAAGAAACTAAAGACATACAACTGTTTAAAGCAAATTTTAAGATGTAACTTTGGAATTATTTTCTATCGAGCCGATTTCGTTCAATAAAATTGTGTATCGGAGAATTAACGAAGTTCTTCCAAATATGACAAATAATAACATATATTTTTTTTTACTTTCTCAAAACAAGTAGTTATAAGCTAAAAAACTGTTGGAGTAAAGTCAATTTGAAGGTTATCGGGTGCTGTCAGCCTCTTAATGAGGATAAAAATCCACAGATTGTAAATCATGCTTTTCACCGCCATTTTGGAATCATTTACTTGAGGCCTAGACACTGTACTATATATAGACTGCATGTATGTATTTGATATATCCAAACCATAAACAATTGTTGACGCCTTTAATTTGTGAAAATTGTAAAACCTGTATGTTCAGAGACCATAGACAAGAACAGAGACCATTAACATTCAGATTCTTAATGACTCTACCCATTGGCAGTGACGAGTGGTTGATTAGCAGGTTTTTTATCCAATAACCTTTGCTCCTTAAATATATTTCTTTGAACAAATCGTCAAATTCTTAATTGTGATTACCGTAAACCTTATATTGACCCTGACCGCTGGAGCCTACGTTTCACATCTCGCCCAACAGCCTTGACGATTGATAACTTTGACGTCATTGGTACCGGGTTTTCGCAGCTTGGCTGTTGATGTTGTTTTATTAAGCTTTAAGTCAATGCTGATAGTTTTTTGTTTTATGTTGGCAATTGTTTACAATTTGAGTCGAAACTTTTTTCGAAGTTGATCTTAAATTATACTACATGTATGTTTTACAAAGATGATATTTATGATATTGATGCAATAAACATTTTAATATCAGATGATATAAGATGTTTATTGCTGAAGCAAACTTTAACCATTTATACAGCATAGGCTATCTAAGAAGTGGATATTCAGTTAAATCAAAACATCTTTTAGGTACTATAGGATCAACTCTAAAAACTCGAAAAAGAATGTTGTCTCATATAATAACATACGAATTCTAATTAAATCATTATGCATTCACTGGCCATCGAATAAAAATTAAATAAAATACAACAACAAATTGCTACAATTAAACTTCAAAAAAATTATTTTGTGGAAGTGAGAAACGTTCACGTTATTACCTAACGCACTTAAATTGTATATTTAGCAAAATAACAAATTAATAATACGGCTACAATGTTATAAATCGATACAACCTTGCAATATATGCGGAATACTGACATGGCAAGTTTTACCATAAGCAGTTTTTATTAATATACCGCGACCAGAGACAAGTAGGAAAAAAGATTGCTAATACTATATGTACGTACTTTCAAACTACAGTTTTTTAAATCGCTCCTAAGCTAATAATATAATATTAATTAAAGTTTACGGTTAAGTTTGACTGGTAGAGAAGATCTAATAATCATCAAGTCTAACTTTTGTATGTAAAGTATTATTTAGGTACATACAAAAGGCGCACAAAATCTCATATTAGAGATTTTGCAAAAAAAAATAATAATTTAGTTATTGCAAATGTGCCTAATATTAAAGTTATATTTTATTAAATTACTTAAATTAAAATAAATAGGCATACCACAAACACGGAGATGTCCAAACTTTATGTTTTATAAAATGATTATTTTATTCATAATTTGCTATGCTGTTGTTAGGCCAGTTGTTTTATACTTAATACTTAACAAACCGAAATATCAAAGGGATGGGGACAAAATAATTTTATCAGCAATTAGATTTCACAGACGTTGTTAAATAACATAACTAATTCTTATTATTTACGTATCTCCGCCATTAAATAGGCTTAAAGTCGTTGACCTTGGCTCATCATGGTTTTTTATTAAATGACAAACAATACTCAATCATACATATGTTATCCGCTATAGACACTTTTACTGTATCCTTTGCCAGTAAAATGAACCATTCAAAAATCGACCTTATCGTTTAAATAAGAAGTTTTAAATTGAAATCGATAACCTTTGATTATCTAAAGGATCCAAACACAGTTGACTTTTGGTAACCCTTATTTCTATACGCCATAAGATCTATTTGCACGCATATTTATACGTGAAAAATGGATGCGCAATATCTATTTTTATCGTTAGTAAAAAGTTAAGTTCAAAAAGCGGACAGGCACTAGTACCTCATACTTTTGTATTTTTTAAGATAAACAGAAGGGGATTTAAGATAAACGGTAGGTAAAAAAATATGACCGCTGACGCACGGTACTGGATTATGGTTTATAAATATTATGCGGCCGGCCTATCGGTTCATCGGTCTAGTCGAAGAATATTAGGGTAGGTAGTACTGAATTCATCAATTCATATATCTATTTGTAATAACGGGACTTAACCGCGTATATATTTCTAAAAATTACCTTCGACGTTTCGAGGACGACATTGTCCCCGTGGTCCCGAAGAAAGACTGGCTCCAGTTGACATCAACATCTTCTAGCCGCGCGAGTTTTTCGAACTACCCGCACTTGGTCTTGATTATCAACTTGAACGTTTTGCACACTAGGGATGTCACTCGGTCGACATACAACACTCACAATGTCCGGCTTTCGAACCGGCGGTATTCGTTGACGCTTACATTTACTAATGACAGGATTCCATGTAGATGAGATCCTAAAACCATCGTCCCGATTGAAGTAAGTATAGAGTACTTCTCAAGTACTTAGTACTTTTTCTTGTAAGGACCGTGTACACACCGTTGTCGAAAATCGGGGAAAATCTAAGGTCACCGAAGGACGTTATCCCTTTTCAGTCACCTGGCGTTTATAAGATCGATTGCAGTTGTGGTAGTTCCTACATCGGACAAACGAAGAGAACAATAGCGGAAAGAGTCAAGGAACATATAGCAGCTGTCAAAAATCGTCAGGTGAACAAGTCTGCCGTTGCTGAGCATTTACTGGAGTCAGGACCGGACCATTGGATTGAGCTTCATAATCCTAAAATCCTTTCTACGGATCGTCGGTTTTACAGTAGAAAAGTTCGTGAAGCCATTGAAATCAAAAAACACTGCAACTTCAATCGGGACGATGGTTTTAGGATCTCATCTACATGGAATCCTGTCATTAGTAAATGTAAGCGTCAACGAATACCGCCGGTTCGAAAGCCGGACATTGTGAGTCTTGTATGTCGACCGAGTGACATCCCTAGTGTGCAAAACGTTCAAGTTGATAATCAAGACCAAGTGCGGGTAGTTGGAAAAACTCGCGCGGCTAGAAGATGTTGATGTCAACTGGAGCCAGTCTTTCTTCGGGACCACGGGGACAATGTCGTCCTCGAAACGTCGAAGGTAATTTTTAGAAATATATACGCGGTTAAGTCCCGTTATTACAAATAGATATGTGTAAAAACCGTGAAAGTTTAGATCAGTGTTTCATCAATTCATACACAATTGTCTATGGCCTCCATACAAAACTTCAACTACCATAGACACATTTCCGCAACTATAGAAAATTGTCTATGATTTGATGAATTCAGTACTGAATTCATTAATTCATATACAATTATATGTATGGTAGACTTCTTTATCGCATACACTTACTTTGGATATCCGTTTTATCCTGAATAATACTTATTAAGTAAAAATTATGTATATTGAAATCTATAGTCCGGATTAAATTTAAAAAACAAAAATATTTTGCCTCTGACGTTGCAAAATATAGTGGTCTAAGAGCTGGCCACGTCAGATGTGACACAATAATGAGAGCAATGAAACCTGTCTAGTTAGACTGCTTTACCATCCTTATTGCTAGATCCGGGCATCTGGCAGCTTTTAATGGGTGGATGTCAGAGTAACAGACTAACAAAGTTTTTAAGTTGGAAAAAAGTAATACCAAAATAGGTAAAAAATGCCAAAGTTGTGTAATTTATAGAGAACAGAGCCTTTTTTTAAATTTAGATTAAAAACCATTGTCTATTATTGCGGAAACAAAAACAGTAGGCGACTAACTACAAATTGCATTTTACATCATTTGGCACTACTTTCCCGCAACAAAACCTTCTGGATATGATATAACCTAATTAATTACATAATTTCCCATAATATTTCATTAAACACAGAACTCTAGGATTTGTTTTCATCAAGTTATTTGCATTCTTCGACCTCCACCACTTTACAGCTGCCAGATGTCCGGATCGAGAAATAAGCATAGTATAGCAAACTAACTACATGGGTTTCGTTGCTCTCATTATTGTGTCATATCTGACGTGGCCAGCTCTCCGTCTATAGCTTGTTCTGGTAACTCTATAAAGCTATTATTTCAAAATTATATTAATTTGTAGGGTTATCCTACTCTAATATTCTTCGACTGGACCGATGAACCGATAGGCCGGCCGCATAATATTTATAAACCATAATCCAGTACCGTGCGTCAGCGGTCATATTTTTTTACCAACCGTTAATCTTAAATCCCCTTCTGTTTATCTTAAAAAATACAAAAGTATGAAGTACTAGTACCTGTCCGCTTTTTGAACTTAACTTTTTACTAACGATAAAAATAGATATTGCGCATCCATTTTCACGTATAAATATGCGTCCAAATAGATCTTATGGCGTATAGAAATAAGGGTTATCAAAAGTCAACTGTGTTTGGATCCTTTAGATAATCAAAGGTTATCGATTGCAATTTAAAACTTCTTATTTAACCATTAAGGTCGATTTTTGAATGGTTCATTTTACTGGCAAAGGATACAGTAAAAGTGTCTATAGCGGATAATATATGTATGATTGAGTATTGTTTGTCATTTAATAAAAACTATAATGAGCCAAGGTCAACGACTTTAAGCCTATTTAATGGCAGAGATAAGTAAATAATAAGAACTAGTTATGTTCAACAACGTCTGTGAAATCTAATTGCTGATAAAATTATTTTGTCCCCATCCCTTTGATATTTTGGTTTGTTAAGTATAAAACAACTGACCTAACAACAGCATTAAAAATTATGAATAAAATAATAATGGTCAATCAATCATCATCAATTGAGATTAAGCGTGTGGACTGCCTAAGCCACGTACCTCTTTACGGTTTACAAAAGGCTGCGTTTCCACCAGAGATGAGCGAGGATGCGTTGCGAGGAATGCGTTTCAAAGCATCAATAGAATCACTTCATTTGTTTGAAGTGATTCTATTGATGCTTAGAAACATATTCTTCGCAACACATCCTCGCTCATCTCTGGTGAAAACGCAGCCTAACAGGAGCCTAATTTGACAGCCGAAAACTGACAGTCTAGCGAGACTACTTTGGCACTTTGACACATTCTAGTTAATGTCAAACATGTTATAATCACAGTCTGGCATGTCAAATGTCCAGGCTTGTTATTTAATTTTTATCTCCTTCCAATAGTTTCTCTTGATCTGTCTTTGACAAATTCACACGTCGCTTTATACTTTTTTTCTATTAAATATAACTGTAATTTAAAAAAACACCATGCAAAGCACTTACCTTTCCCCAAAAACCCGCTGCCACCCGTCAAAAACACACTCTGCCCCTTATAAAACGTTTGCAACTCTGTCTTGGGCGCTATACCCTTGGTCAGCCGCCTCTTCTCCTCCTCCTTGGCATCTACTCGGTCCTCCTCGGCATAGTAGTTGTCCAACTGGTTGGCCGACACGAACTCGTGGTCTTCGGAGTAATCAAGGATGGGGGCGGTGGGATTCATTGCTGCGTTTTCGACGTCAGCTATGCGGACGGAGTTTTCTAGTTCCTGTGGGAAAAATTGGTTATTAATAATGTTATTTAGCTATAATACTGGCAAAATAAACTGATTATAAACAATAAACAATCTTTATTGCAACTTTAGGGTGTACATTGATACGATTGGCACCTGGCTTTCAAACTAGGTTTCCCTGTGTCTCAAAAGCCAATTACAACAAGGAAACTAACTTTATCCAAAAATCAGTGATCAGCAGGAAAATCGAGTTAGTTTTAATAGTAGCCCAAGTAACACATCAAAGCAGTATAACGGCCATCTTACAGCATATCTGTCTGCTTTTAGCATTTTGAGTTCGTTTTATAGTAGCATTATAAATGTTTATAGTGCTGATATAGCTCTTAAATGGGCACAAATTACCCAGCTTGAGATCCTATATAGGTTATTTAATAGCATTACAGGCGCATTATGTCTGCGCTATTAGCATTATCGTTGTCATGGAAAGTGCCAGTGGCATTAAAGAAGCATTAGTACGCTCTATTAAGTTGCCAACCGCATTAAAGAAGCATTAGTACTCTCGATTAAGTTGCCAATCGCAATACAAAAGCATTATACGAGCATAAGACTGTAGTAAAATAAACCTTACGTCAATGCAAAAACGTCTCTAATACCGACGGAACAAATGTTATAATACAATGAACGTTGTGATTTAACTACTTTGTCTCGCAATATAAAATGGACGAAGACGGTACAAAAAACTGAATGAGTGACACGTCATATTTGTTTGCGTAACAAAATTTATAAAAGTTTTTGACTCTTTTACGTTATTATATCCTTCAAATATTACTGCGCAATGTAGTTTACTGTAAATGTGTATATAAGTTTCATTGAAAATTTTCACGCGCCTTTGATTTATTGTGGTTTTGCTATAAAACATTATAAAAAGATATGCGTCAAATAAACAAAACAATTGTGTAATCCTCGTATAGAACGAGTTTTGCATTATTAACATAATAGTGTTGGTTGAGCAGTCTTAAATTAAGTTATTTCATTATTATATAGGCATTTCCCTTGTATAAATAGGTTCGCATGATTTTATTTCTAGGTTATAAATTATTTACAAAATGGCGTTGGTCTATATAGACGGAGAGCTAGCCGCGTCAGATATGACACAATAATGAGAGAAAGAAAGAAAGAAAGAAAGAAAAACATTTATTGCAGAAACCATCCACATACAGCACCACATAAGTTACAAGCATAGATATGCCACAGCGCTGGTCTTCCGTGGAGCCCAGGGCCAGAAGATAGCTCAGAACAGTAAAGGCAGAGAGAGTGTCATTCAGCATGTAATATTTATCAAATCGAGGAAAAAGTTGGAAGTTGGAAGTGGGTGGGGTAGTATTTAAACATATCTATACATATAGAAGACAGGCATGCATCAATAAACTTAATGTTGATTCAAGTTATATATAATTGTGTTGTTTATAGTGGAGCATAAAAATACATATAAAAAGGAATAAATGAATAAATATATATATATATATATATATATATAATATAACATGATCAATATTTCCAGCTTAGCAGTGTAGATAGGTTTACAGAAAAGGCTCTAACGGTCCTTATGAATATACTAAATATGCATAATTTCACACCATAACCAATTTAATATAAATGATCTAACTAAGATATATGGAACGCGAAGAACACGGCAATTGCAAGCAAAAAAGATGTTGTTTAAATTTAAGTTTAAAAGTGAATAATGTTTTGGAGTTACGTATTGGTGGGGGTATGTTGTTCCAGCATTTCGTAGCAGAGTAGCGAAAACTGCCACGAAACGCAGCCGAACTGCCGTGTCTCGGACAGAGAAGCCTAATGGCACCCCTCATTGGGCGGGTGGAGAACGTTAACTTGTTAAAAAGGTATTTGGGTTGTTGAAAATTTACCACACCGAAAAGTAGGGACGCAAAGTGCAACGATCGACGTGCCTCCATTTTCAACATCCTACCGCTGTTAAGATAAGGGGTGACATGAGTACGCGGAGGGATGGGAAAGCAGAAACGGGCACAAGCGTTCTGGATGCGTTGGAGGAGTGCCTTAGACCGAGCCAGTAAGCAACCGTTTATCACAGTGTCGACATAGTTGAGCTTTGATAATATTAAGGTGTCGCATAACTTTATTCTAAGGTCGACACTGAGATATTGACGAACCTGGTACAGTACTCTTAATCTGTAGTAACAGTTTTGAGCGACATCGAGTACATGTTGCTCAAAACGCAATTGCTCGTCCAAGAGTAGGCCAAGATTACGAGCTGTGGTGACTCGTTCGAGACGGTCCCCTCCAAGCATAACACTAATATCAAAGCTGGTGACTTTTTCAACTTGGCCTTTAGTGCCAAGCACTAGGAACTTAGACTTGTTGGGGTTAAGAACTAAGTCACATTGCCCAGACAAAACGTCGATACGAGCAAGATCTTGATTCAACAAGTCCAAGGCAGATTGTGTTTCCCGCGGATTGAGCGTTTTATAAATTTGTAGATCGTCTGCATACATGTGATAGTTACAATTCTTTATACAATTCGTAATGTCCGCCACGTACAAAATAAACAGGACCGGCCCTAAAATCGATCCCTGTGGGACACCGCAGTTTACAGATGTATTTAAAGAGTAATCTGTCAAGCCAGAAGAGTTACGCAGCCCGACTCTCTGGGAACGACCCGAAAGATAGCTATCAAACCACTTTATGGCTCCCATGTCAAAACCATAGTAAGCAAGTTTAGACAACAATAGTGAGATGTTTATAGTGTCGAAGGCACGGGAGAAATCCAGCAGGACTAGGATAGATGCTTCTCCTTTATCCTGGGCTGTCAATATATCATCAATCACGTCCAGCAGAGCCGTGGCTGTGCTACGCGCTTTTCGAAACCCAGACTGCTTATTTGGTAATATATTATTTGTTTCTAAAAAATCTGTTAATTGCCGACAAACAATTTTCTCTAGGATTTTCGATAGGAAGCACAATATACTAATAGGCCTGAGGTCTTTTAAGTCAGTAGGTTCAGTTGTTTTGGGTATAGGCTTCACTATCGCCGATTTCCAGTCATCTGGAAAAACACCGGTGCAGATGGATTGGTTGATAATATTTGTGATTATATATAAAGTTCGAGGCAAAGTAAGTTCAACCATTTCCAATGTGATGTTGTCAGTGCCTACTGCATTACTTGAAAAAGATTTAATGATCTTCAAAACATAGCTTTCATCTACTGGTTTTAACATGAATCTCGCGGAACCAAATCTATGAAACTCATAATATATTAAACTGCTTAAGGTGACACCTCTTCTCGTAGGTAAATTAAGGAAGTGATTATTAATCTGATCTGGATTATTAAAATTAGAAGTCAAATCATTACGTTTTTTAAAATCGGCGACGTTGCTTTTGATATTTTGCCAGAGAACTCTGGGATTATTTTGATTATTAGTGATATATGTCCGATAAAAGGCTGACTTTTCGGTAAAAAGAGCTGTGTTAACTATGTTTTTTAAATCCTTATAGTATTGTTTATGTGAGGCATCCCAGTTCGACGGAATCTTGTGTGAGCATCATCACGGAGCCGCATCATCTCCCTGACTGTATGAGTGATCCACGGGTGAAGCCGTTTTTTTATGAGAATTCTTTTAAAAGGCGCGTGTAGTTCAAAAAGATGTAAAAGCGACATATTGAAAAGATAAACAGTATCGTTGACATTCTCACACACCAAGCGCTCCTAGTTTATAGAATCAAGGTCAGCATTAAAACTCTGCATATCAATATCCTTAAGCGGTCTGTACACTAACCACCTAGGGACCGGCTTACTTTTCCTAATGCTAAGTTCACAGGTGATAAACGCATGGCTACCGAGATCGGGAATGTAGTTCACCGACACATGTCCTATTCTTGCATTCGAACATATTAGATCTATTTGTGTTTCAGAGTGATTAGTAAAGTGGGTAGGTTGATCAACAAATTGTGATAGTTGTAGTGTGCGTAGGAAATCTGATAACTTGATTGTGTTAGGATCGTGAGCGCGTAAGGTATTTATGTTGTAATCCCCCAGCAATACGACATGTTCATATGTCGATAGTGAACATATTGACTCAGATAGTGTATCTAGAAAAACATCAACACTTTGCCATGGGGGCCTGTATGCGGTCCCTATAGCAATCTTACTGCCGTTAAGATTGATACCAAGCCACATTTGCTCAACACACGGAGCCGTCGGCGTCGTAAGTACACGCGGGCGTATATGTTCACTTATATAAAATCCGACACCGCCGCCGCGTGTGCGCTGACCAGCGGGGCGCGGTGAGTGACGCAGACGGAACCCGGGCGGAGCCGGGGCACGCAATTCCTCATCATTTCGTAGCCATGTCTCGTTTATAGCTAGGATGTCCACTGGATGATGGTTAAGGGCTACTAAAAACTCATCATGGCGTGTTCCGAGCGAGCCAGCATTCAATAAACCTAATTTAAAGTTTTTAATTTTAATTACAAATTTGATAACAAAGGAGAACACTAGCAGGCAGAACAAACCATTTATAAGCAGCTGTTTGAGGATCGTCATATGGCGGCGTTCAATTGACGAGAATCTTGGCGAATATATATCAATAAGCAAGAAAAATATTGTTTGTCCTGAAAATCGTTTCTGAAGGTTATTTAGGTAATTATCTAAAAGTATAAAATAAAATAAATAAAGAATAGCATGCGATGTAGATAAATACATATTTATTTCGTTATATATAAGTTGGTGAATAGGTATTGATAGAATCATTAAGATGTTTGTACATGCAGACATTTTTATAAGTTTAGTTCGTATTTCATAGACATAAGGTCGAAAATGGATACTAAAAACTAGTTGCGAGATAACAATATAAGTACAGTTCCCAGTAAAAAATTGACGTGCATATCGTTTAGGTAACATTTGATATTCTTGTTGACATATGTTAATTATCGTGATAATAAGTTTTATTTTAAAAACAGTATTCTTTACAATTAACACACTGATTTGCATCAAGCACAGAGGCCTAACAAATAGACTATAATTACACAAGAGCCTAACAATTATACATAAAATTGCCAACCGTATCAATAAAATATTGAGTAATACATAAGGTGCAAACTTATTCGTTCTTAAAAACCCTACCTATGTCGGCTTCACACCTGATTTTTATTGCCGGATGTCCGGCATCGCGCCGTACAAAGATGTTACCACGAGTCGTCCAGGGGGCTCGCCATTGCAGGCGTCGGGCTTCCATTCGAGTTTTATAAAACAGTTGCCGGTTTGTAGTCGTGAGACGTTCGTTTATGTAAACTCGACTCGTATTGCCGGGGAGGCCGAAGCCCGTTGTATCTATGACACGACGAACGCGGGCCGCTCGGAGCAGCTGGTCCCGCTGGTCACGCCGCACGAACCGCACAACCAAGGGCCGCGACGTCATATTTCCCGAAGTACTTTCACGGGAGGCTTCTGGTCCCTCCGCAACCCTCACGTGCGGGGTTGCCTCGCACAAAGTGCTGGCCTCGCCAGCAGAGTTCGGTCCACTTTGTCTTTTCTGGGCTGGGGCCACACGGGGAGCACCGACCCGCACTACATTCACCACGTCGTGCTCCGACACAGCCACACCGACCTTTTGACCTATTAGTGTTATCAGGTGTAGTTTATTTTCATTTATTGACTCGGGAACCCCTGTGATTTCAAGGTCATTAATGAGTAACTCTTGATCGCGCTCATTTAATTGGCACTTTAGTTTCTCCACTTCAACAGCTAGCATATTGTTTTGATTTGTGTCGATATCATCACTGAGCCGCGTTTCCAAGGACGTGATGCGTTCATCGAACGATGTTAAACGCGTAGAAATTGAGTCCATTGTAGCTGTGACCTTGTCAAGCCGAATAAAAAACTTATTAGAAAAATCATTTAGCGTTGACATAACATATGTTTCCATGATCAGCTTAAAGCCTTCTTGAATTTGCTGTGTCATATTCAGGGGGACGTTTGGAATAGTTTCTACTGTGTGAACATCCGAGCTTGGTAAAACCACCTGCGGTGCGGTCGATATGTTAGGTTTTTTACGTTGCGTAACATTGGAATCGCAAACTTCGCTCAAATGAGACACAACCATATCTCGCGCTGGGGAGTTATCACAGTCCGTTTTGGGCATAAGGCTCCGGCACGTAGGGCACGTCCAGCTGTCTTTGATATATTTTTGCAAAGCCTGGAAGCGCTCTTCTGACATGCCAAGGCAGTGTAGGTCATATTTAAGTTTGCATGAACAACAACTCAAATATACATTGTTCGTTATAGCCGTTTGACAGCCAGCACACACACAGTTATCGACGCCATCGATGTCCATATTGGTAGAATTGTGCATAATTATATTGATTATCGGGCGCTGGAGGCGCAGCACAATTAACTTAAAACAATAACACTAGCGTCTAGCAAGTAAATTAACGCGGCGGCTGCAGTGCTAACTGGTTTGTAATCACGAATCGTCAACCGTTAAGTTCACTAGTTGTAATGTCCTCGTTTTTATAAACACTTGGTTTTAAAGACGTAAAAATTACACCACTTCACGTTGTAACTACAAGTTACTTAGTTATGACCACTACTATGCGCAATCTTCACTTTTTATAACAGTTTTTTAATTAAATCGCGGAGCAACTTAAAATGACGTCCGCACATTCGCTGTTCCGATCTACCCTCTCCGCAACCAAACCCCTCTAGTCAGTTTGATATACTATGATTATTTCTAGATCTGGACATCTGGCAGCTTTAAAGTGGTGGAGGTCAATGAATGCAAACCATTTCAAGAAAACAAATCCTAGAGATCTGGGTTTGATGAAATATTATGAGAAACTATTCAAATACTATACAATATTAAGAGCAATTATACAAAAGTTTATGTTGGGGGAAAGTAGTGCGAAACGATGTATAATATAGTTCATAGTTTGTCGCCTACTGTTTTTGATTCCGTAATAAATAATACATATTATTTTTTGGTCTAACGTTTTTTATCGATATTTGACCAGTTTTGAGTCGATATTCCAACATATTCACTACAGATAGAATTATAAGGCAAACGACTATCGGTTTTTGAATCTTTTATCTCCATTCTGTAGAGCCGGATCTTGAAATAAATGAGCCGTTATTTTTTTATGATATTTTTAAAATATGGTCTAAAAATACACTTTTATCGATATTCGAATGGTGTAAAGAATCTTACATATACGTAATCTACATATTAGGGTTCCTCTTTGATGTCTCTAAAAACTGTAGAGAGATTTAAAGTTTTAACTAATTAACACAAAATTTATGACCATAAAACCACTTCTTTAGCCTAAACCGGTTCGACTTTGATGTCAAATATCTCGAAGACAATGAATATTGAAGTAAATATAGGAGACTATATTGTTTAAAGCCGTTACTGATAATATGATAAGCTATATAAATCATTAGAAAACTAAGGGAATCAGATCTAAGGTCGTCGGCGCCAGAGAGCCCCTTAACATATAGGCCCTGTCCCTTATAACTGAGACAACTTCGGCAGTTTTTACCTAGTTTGGTATTACTATTTTCGAATTAAAACATTTTGCTAGTCTGTCACTGTGACCTCCACCCATTAAAAGCTGCCAGATGCCAGGATCTAGCAATAAGAACAGTATAGCAATCTAACCAGACGGGTTTTGTTGCTCTCATTATTGTGTCATATCTGACGTGGCTAGCTCTTAGTCCAATAGCAGCTCATCGACCCTTAAAAAAAGCTTATTAATGCCTACAGCATTACAGGTGAATAATTATGCTATTAAACAACATTAAGCATTATATACTACTTAAAATTGCTATTGTAAGCCCTAAGGCACTAAAACAGCTAAAATCTGTATAGGGGCTGTTCATAAATTACGTCATCAATTTTTGATGATTTTTACCCCCCCCCCCCCCCTAAAATCATCCAACCCTCCCCCTGCCAAATAAAGAGACGTCATTACAAAAAATGCGTTTTTAGCTTAATTGTAAAATAAAAAACTATTTAGTAGATAATATTTTATAGCATTAAAAGTTTATAGAAACACACGAATTTCATTCCTTTTTTTACACATTGAAGCACTTTTTAAAGATGCGAGAGATGATGTGATCTTCGGATCTTCCCCCCCCCCCCCTCCTACGTCATGCTACCATCATCCGATGTCCAGACCTCCCCCCCCATTTGAAATGACGTAATTTATGAACACCCCTTATAATGAATTACTTGGCTTTATAATGGTTTATATTATTGCTATTATACAGCATTAGGAATGTATTACCTACTTAAAAAAGCTATTGTACACCCTAAGGCATTAAAAATAGCTGAAAGATGTATAGCGAATTTACGTGGCATTATAATGGCTAATATTCATGCTCTTAAACAGCATTAAGCATTTATTTATGCTATTGTAGAACCTAAGGCACTAAACCACACCGAAGCATTAGTGTAGCAAACCAAAACGCAACTGTACAGCTGAATGCTGTACAGTTGCATTTTGGTTCGCTGCACTAAAACTAATGGCTAAACAAAAGCATTTACATATGCCATTATACAACCGTTATACAGCGTAAAGCATCATATAATGCTATTGTAGAACCTAAAGCACTAAAAACAGCTGAAAGCTGTATACCGGATTTACGTGGCATTATAATGGCTAATATTCATGCTCATAAACAGCATTAAGCATTTATTTATGCTATTGTAGAACCTAAGGCACTAAACCACACCGAAGCATAAGTGTAGCAAACCAAAACGCTACTGTACAGCATTCAGCTGTACAGTTGCGTTGTGGTTTGCTGCACTAAAGCTTTACAACTAAGGCTTTACAAAAGCATTTAGATTTGCCATTATACAACTGTTATACAGCTCAAAGCATCATATAATGCGACAAGTTGCTCGGTGAACGTATATAAGTGTTTATACGGTCCTTAAGTTCGAAATAAGTTAACTATTCATATGTTATAATGCTTCCTGTGTTACTTGGGAGAGATAATAAATAGTAGTAGAAAAAAAAGTAAAAATATAATATTAACACTATTTCAATAGGCATGATGAATGAGGCATTATTTCATGTATGGATCAATCGATTCGTTTTGTTGTAAGGATCAAATGTCTATATGGGGCTACTTGCGTCAAAGCAACATAAAAGTCAGAAATTAGATTCAAAATCTACTCGCTTTTGTTTCTCAAAACGCTCCTTACCTCCTTAAATTGCTATTTTGACGGTAAAATATTGCGTTTATGTATATGGTTGCCGTACAATTTATTTTACTATAAGATGTAAGAAATCGAAGGGCGTCATTGTTTTTTGAATTTCATACCTTTTAAAAATCGTAAAATTTTAGAATTTTGAAGCCTCGTATCTTTGAACCATTTCAATAGATTTTTTAAAATTTTACTTTATCTATATTTATAAACGTAAAAGTCCTGACTGACTGACTGACTGACTGACTGACTCACTTAAATCAACGCCCAGCCCGAACCGTTGGACCTAGAGAGCTGAATTTTTCACAATAGGTTGTTTTTATAAGGTTAGTATCCACTAAGAAGGGGTTTTTTAAAATTCATCCCCTAAGGGGGTAAAAAGGGGGTTGAAAGTTTGTATGGATGGGGTTTAAAATTTTGAGTTAGAGATTTGAAACTTCGTACGTTTACTAATAATTAAAAAAAACAATAAAAGTGATATCAGCGTTTTTAAAAATTCAACCTCTAACAGGGTAAAAAAGGGGTTGAAAGTTTATATAGCTATAAGTATAAATAGATTAAGATGGTTCGGGGATTAACATAAGTTAGTTAAGAAGATAAAATAGGATATGTAACTCTGTATGAGGAACCGTATCATACGCGAACGAAGTCGCGGGCGGAAAGCTAGTTAGGATATATTTATCATTTTATATCCATTCAACTTAATTTTATTGCAACAAAATTCAACATGTGTCATCATCCCTATTATCAGAGTTCAATTAAAGAGGTTAAAATTATAATCTAGGACCCTTGTCGCCTGAAAGTACGGGGTACTGTTCTTCAAACCCGGTAGTTCTAATTTTTGTATCTTGTTAATGATGTTGGCCTAATGAATAATCCAAGTTTGTGACCTCGAGCGCCGAACGCAACTTTGTTAAAAATACAAAAATTTTTTTTTTTTTTTTTAGATTTTGGCGTATAATCGCCCTTAAAGACTATACCTTTTCATAACATTTTTAAAGAAGACTAAATTTTCTACAATGTGAGACTAGAATTATTTATGTAGACCCAATAGTTTCCGTGATAAAGCTTTTCAAAATAGAACCGTTTTTCCGAAAACCTTCTACCCTTCCTCTTCTCTTCTGGGAAAAACGACTGAAACAAACTTGGATTATTTATTGGGCCAACATCACAAACAAGTATGCAAAAAATCAGATCTACCGGATTTGACGCACACGATGATTGTATAAAGTTACTGAATTATTAAGAAAATCTCTAAAAATCTGGTTACAATAATCGAGGTTTCCTATTCATCCAGGTCCTAATTAACCAACAATCACTGAAAGTAGTTGCAATCGATTTTAATGTTCTTGTTACCACCCTGCTAATGTAAATAAAGTATGTGACACACGCAAACAGGCACAAGCAAAAATTATCCGGTCAACGATATTCCGATCAGCAAAAATAAAAATGTTTTATGCTAACACGTTCTCAATCGCAAGTTTGAATAAATTAGTAAAATATTTAACCTCAAAAAGGTTTCCGATCTATTGGAATCTTTTTTATTTATATATAATAAAAAATAGAGGTAAGTACTAGTTACTTATGTTATGTTCCCTCTGAGAAAGGATTTTAATGGCATTTAATTAACTAGTTGTATATTTTTTAAAGATAATATTCATCTACGCTTTAGTAAGGTTATGCTTCTAATTTTACAATAAATATAAATATTAAATATTATAGGACAATCTTACACAAATCGACCTAGGCCCACAGTAAGCTCAATAAGGCTTGTGTTATGGGTACTAGACGACGATATATATAATAGATAAATACTTAAAACACATAGAAAACATCCATAACTCAGGAACAAAATATCTGTGATAAACACACAAACAAATGCCCTGACCAGGATTCGAACCCGGGACCTCCTGCTTCGTAGGCGGGGCTTCGTTACTACCAACTGGGCTAGACGGCCGTTAATAAGTACTCCCTCTCATTATATATTTTTTTATTTTCAATTTAGAACTATTTTAGAGTTTTAGTTTTTTGTCGCAGAACTTAACCAAAACCTGTATTAAAATTATTTACTGGAAGTATTTTTTTCTGTTAGTAGAATTTTCCATTCTGTCTTATTATGAGCTGTCCATACACGTGATTTTATTATTAACTAGCTTTTGCCCGCGGCTTCGCTCGCGTTAAATTCGGGGTAACACGGTTCCCCTTTCCTGATTGCCCCCCGGAATGCTCCATACAAACTTTCACCCCCCATTTTAGGGAAGTGGGGGGTTAGAAAGAGACAAAAAGTAGCCTATGTCACTTTCCATCCCTTCAACTATCTCCACTTAAAAAATCACGTCAAGTCGTCGCCCCGTTTTGCCGTGAAAGACGGACAAACAAACAAACAAACACACACATATACTATCCCATTTATAATATTAGTGTATGGATGAATAAAACTAGGGTAACAACCTGTTTTGCTTGAAATTAAGCAGGTATAAAATGGTTTTAGCTACCACCTTTTTTATGACACTCGGTACTCGGTATCATATTTTGCTCACAATTTAAAGGATACCTATTTTAGGATGATGATATTTTTACCTCAATTACCTTTACGGCTGACTATATTTAGACACAATATGGATACAACTAACGGGCAGTGCGGCGTGCAAGCTTTCGAAGGAAGATGTTATCTTTGTTTTTGCTGTTTTTTTACGTATGTTCACCGATTATCCGAAGACGGCTGGACCGATTTGGAAAATTCTTTATTTGTTTGAAAGAGTATACTTCACCGTTGGTCTCAGTGTACCCAGGTCAGGATCTGATGATGGGATCCTGGAGAAATTGAGGGAACTCTTCAACTATTATAGGCACACACCTAAGCGATTTTGAAGCATTTGCTTTTGGAAAGGTGGAGGCTAAGTGAAGTCGGTTCTTTTTTGTTTAAAACTATTAAGTTAGGTTTGGGGGAGGCCTATGTCGAGCAGTGGACGTCTTTCGGCTGATATGATGATGATGATGATGATTAAGTTAGTTATGAGAAAATAGCTATAATTATCTTTACGATTGAAAACTTAGGTTAGTATATTAAATATTATGATAAATACTTATCTAATATTTCGCTACCACAAAAATCATCTCTAAATTATTAGAAAACATTTTAAATAAGTACCGTGATATGCACAAGGAACTAGAATGTACGACGACCTTTTGACAATTATAAACATATTAGGAACCATTACATTACCTATTTTTCGGTTTGTTTGTGGTTTTGGTAATGACGTAAGTGGTTTTATATAGGAAATAGAACGGCTGGTTAAAGTCCAGAAAAACCTGTTAGACGTCTGTAAATTTTTTAGGTAAATTATTATTACAAATACAAAGGGTAAGCATTTTAATATAACAAATTATTCGAACAACTAAAATAAAACTAAAACTAAACACTATAGCACAATAAAACTACACACAAGAAAATTTAAACGAGCACTGAAAACTACACCTACCTAAGCCTAATACACCATTCGCTCGTAACGCTCGCTGCGTTACCACGTTGAACGGCGATAGACAACCTTTGCATCAGGAAAGACCCGGAGCGAGGGTCCAGAAATTGTATTTATTATGGAACCCATATTAATCTTAAACACGAATAAATGATGTTATCCTAATTCAAGCGTAATTAAATATCTTTAAATGATTTCGTGGGTTAATACTAAGTGTAACAAAAATGACGGCGATACATTTAAGAACATAATTGGTACCGTGTTCTAATTATTGACAAAAAAAAAATTGTTTTGTATACAAGGTGCTCGCGAGGAAACCGCATAATTTTAACAGCGTACTCCTGAGGCCAAAATAAGTAAAAAATATCATTTGACTTTTGGACAATTCCGCCAAAATATTTTTTTTTTGTTTTTTTTTCTTGTTTTCTGAACGTATTCTTAAATTAAAAATAAATGTTAATGACAAAACCATGCCTAAAAACAAATTAAACTACTTTTTTTTCCTTAAAATCAAAGTTAAAGCAAAGTGTTTCCTGTCACTTTGATGTCTGTCAACAGGGATGCCTATAATGAGTTCCATAGTGGAGAAATTGCCGTTAAGAAAGCGTTCAGTCCTGAGTTATAACCAAATATATATTTTTTAATTGGTTATAATATAACTCCGAAACAAGATGAATTTCAGAAAAGTTTATTTGACATTTTAGTATCTAAATACGGTTGGGATAACGCTGTTAAAATTATGCGGTTTCCTCGCGAGCACAGTGTATAGAGTTGGCCGGCATTCCAAAAAAACATTTTTTTTTCGTGTCAAAAAATTTTTTCTTCTACTTTTTCCTAGTCGCATTATGATACCATTTATGACCTTAAACGGATCACCAGTATTTAGGAAATGTTTGTAAAGTGGATCTATAACTGGCTGTTTATTTTTTAGAGATACAATTTAAATGGTTATTAATTTGAGTCCAAAAATTTTCAGTATGGCACAAGTGTGTTATTATTAATAAAAAAAATGTTCTGAATATTTATAAGTAGGTTAATTAAAGACTCAATAGGTACCTAGTTATTTTTATTTATTAGGAGTGAGCAAAACACGGATAAGGGGTTTAAAAATATATGTCTTCTAGATCTGGGCTTGTTTGGGCACATTCAACTCAGGATTACGAGTAGGTAGGTTCATAGGAATAAAAAAGTTCATACTAAAACGATATAATTTATTAGTTACTTTTTAATATCGAAAACCTTTACTGACCAATTAACGGTAAAGTATAGTTAATCTATTACCGTAAAACGGGGGGAGAAGGGACGGAAGGGAAGGGAAAACATAAATTCAAACTTGGGTAAAAGTTTTTTTTTTTTACATATGCCGTTAATGTTTATAAAAAAATATTCCGGTCGAATGAATCCTGTCGTTCCTTTTCATAATCGTATTTCCAACTGAGCAACAGAAATGATAAAAAATTGTGGAAACTGTTTGGCTTGTGAATGTATCATCTGATTGACTATTTGTATTGTATTTGCCTGTTTGCTTCCCAAAGGTTTAAATAAATAAATAAATAATTTTAACGGTCAACAGAAAATAGGAGGAAATCCCACTTCACCTCGTAGTTGGGGTTAGAAGGGATAGCAATGAGTGTTTTGTTTTTACGTTTTAAAACTATACTGTAAGAGCAATCTGAGCCCCAAAATTAAAGTACCTTTATTGCATTGCGGCGCTAGTAACCTGACGGTAAGACATCTCACATCAGACTTTCAATCCGGAGGTCTCTGTTTCAAACCCCGGCTAGTACCACTGACTGTTTTCGGAACTTATGTACGGAGTATAATTTGATATTTACCAGTCGCTTTTAGGTGAAGGAAAACATCGTAAGGAAACCGAACCTAAGCCAGATAAAGCCTAGTTTCCCCTCTGGGTTAGAAGGTCAGATGGCAGTCGTTTTCGTAAAAACTAGTGCCTACGCCAATTCATGGGATTAGGTTGTCAAGCGCACCCCAAGCCGGGACATACGCTAAGAGGCAGAAGAAGAAGCATTGTGGTATACAATATTTTATTACTTACAATTACAACACTATTTGTCCGATTCAAGTCACAACACTACTACTTGACCGCTCGCGTCGCGATCGTCTCACTAAATGCTCTCTAGGCATATCCTATACTCACAAAGAGTATTGTGATTATAACCACTAGTATAAGTTGGTCATGGTAGTCGTTGTGATTGTAGGTGTTCAGAGGTCAAAGTTACATTGGTACTTTGGCTAAAGGAATCGTTGTTTAAGCAGAGCACTAGTATAAATTGGTCTTGGAAGTCGTAGCGGTTGTGGGTAGTTACAGGTCAAAGTCACATTGGGTGTGAAGGGAATGGATGCGGATGACGGATCTGTGTATTGTGTGCTTAGTAAAAACAAGCCAAGTTTGAAAAGTGATTACTTTTTTTTTATACCACGACGATGGCAAACAAGCAGACGGCCCGCCTGATGTAAGCAGTTACCGTAGCCTATGGACGCCTGCAACCCCATAGGATTCACATGCGCGTTGCCTACCCTTTAGAAACTTATTCACTCCTTTTTTGAACAACCTCATACTGTAGCCCGCTGGGAAAACCTCGGCAGGGAGTTCATTCCACAGCCGCAGCGTTCGTGGGAGGAAATTCCTCTTGAGCCGTCCTTGTGCGTGACCCTTTGGGCTCCAGGGCCGTGGGCATCATATCAAACAGTTCTTCAGAGCACAACCCATTGTACAAGCGATAGAACACACATAAGGAGACAAAGTCTCTCCTTAGAGCTTAGACTCAAAGGTTCAATATCGCTCGTGAGTTTGGGATCGTCGACGATTCGCACAGCGCGCCTTTGCGCCGAGTCAAAGGGCCCAAGCTGGTATCCAGGTGCTCCCGCCCAAAGGTGACAACAGTACTCCATGTGGGGTCTGACTTGCGACTTGTACTTTTGACTGCCATCTGTCATATCCTGTATCCTGTATCTGTGATGTCCCGGGTTAGAATCGTGGTCAGGCCATTTATTTGAGTGTTCCTGAGTTATGGATATATATATTATATCTATTATATCGCGTAACACCCACAACACAAGCCTTATTGAGCTTACTGTGGGTACTAGGTTGATTTGTGTAAAATTGTCCCATAATATGTATTTATTTACTATCTATTTATTTATTGAAGGTACTTCCCCAATTTAAATGTATCGAATTTTATATTAGGATTAGTTTTTTATTCAGTTCTTTTTTTTTGTAAATTATCCTAACATATTTTTATAACCAACGTGGTAATCATTCTTCTCCATCAGCAGCGTTATGGAACAAGTTTTTATTTATTTATAGGGACTATAGGTATTTCAAGTTTATTCTTTTTTATCTTTTAGTCATAACATTGTCATTTTTAGGGTTCCGTAGTCAACTAGGAACCCTTATAGTTTCGCCATGTTTGTCCGTCCGTCCGTCCGTCCGCGGATAATCTCAGTGACCGTTAGCACTAGAAAGCTGAAATTTGGTACTAATATGTATATCAATCACGCCGACAAAGTGGTAAAATAAAAAGTGGAAAAAAATGTTTTATTAGGGTACCTCCCCTATACGTAAAGGGTAGGGGAGTGATTTTTTTTTCATTTCAACCCTAACGTGTGATATATTGTTGGATAGGTATTTAAAAATGAATAGGGGTTTAGTAAAATCATTTTTTGATAATGTAAATATTTTCGGATTTAATCGCTCCAGAATTTTAAAAAAAGTGTCCCCCCCCCCCCCTAACTTTTGAACCATAAGTTTTAAAAATGTGAAAAAAAATTCAAAAGTAGAACTTTGAAAATAGATGTCATATACTTCAAAAAAGTGACCAAACCCTCCGGTGTCCGAGGCCAGATTTGAACTGGCGTCTTCAGCTTTCGCGACTGACGTCCTGACCACTAGACCACCCGGTCACGGCGGAACTTGACAAATTTTCTCATGTATATGCACTCTCTGAATTTGAAACAGCTAGGCGCCGTTGACCATACTCTAAGGGCATGCGCAGTACGTGCTTGCACCTCCTATCCGAATCTCTTACGTGATTCTGGTATAGCGAGAGAGATGGTGCTGCCATCTATGAATCTTGAAGCAAATCAAATTATTTTGTTCAATATGTTTTGATTTGCAATTTTTAAGTAGTTACACTACTATATATAAACTGAAAATAGATGTCATATACTTCAGAAAAAGTGACTAAACCCTCCGGTGTCCGAGGCCAGATTTGAACTGGCGTCTTCAGCGTTCGCGGCTGACTTCCTGACCACTAGACCACCCGGTCACGGCGGAACTTGACAAATTTTCTCATGTATATGCAATCTCTGAATTTGAAACGGCTAGGCGCCGTTGACCATACTCTAAGGGCATGCGCAGTACGTGCTTGTACCTCCTATCCGAATCTCTTACGTGATTGAAGTAGAACTTTATAAAAACTTTCTAGGAAAATTATTTTGAACTTGATAGGTCTGAACTAAGTCTGTAATTTAACCGTATAAGCAGGTGTTTATTGTACCTGCATTGAACTCTTAATTGGGGACACTTACTGTGACGGACGGAAAATTACGGAACCCTACACTGAGCGTGGCCCGACACGCTCTTGGCAGGTTTTTTTTTGTATTTATGTATTTCTTTAAATGTTTATGTACATTTTTTATTTGTTGTACAATAAAGTTTATGCTTCTACTAATATTCTCAAACTTGGCTTATATACTTCCAAGGTCCTTATAAACCAACTTGTACTTAATGAATGATGATCGGGTTTTCCAAGTCTGCCGGCTGTCGGTTGTGAGTTGTGACGTCAAAGTCGTAAAAATGAAACCGGTGGCCAATCTTGCGCATCTTAAAAATGTTTTCTTAAAATGAATATGCAAGTGATATTAACGGTGGTAAGACGTCCGATTTTCAATCCGGAGGTCTCGGGTTCAAGCCACGGGTCGTACCACTGAGTTTTAGGACCTTATGTACTCGTACTGACGAAAAATCATTTCATATCGGTGATCGGTGAACGAAAACATCGTGAGGAAATGGTACCTAATCCCAATAAGACCTAGTTTCCCCTCTGGGTTAAGGTCAGATGCCAGTTGCTTTAAAAACTGGTGTCTTCGCGAATTCATGGGATTAGGTTGTCAAGCGGACCCCAGGCTCAATTTAGCCGTAGCAAAAACCGGGACAAACGCTAGGAAGATGATGATTATGAAGTGACTCGAACGACCTGAGCTGAGCTTGTAAATGTTTCAATATATGTCACTTGATTCACTATGTACCACTGTATCACTGTTAACCTACTTACCTACGTGAAGATTATGCTGTAACGCTGTGCTCAAACTCCTGACGTCTTCCAACTCCCTAATCTCTGCTATCGAATGTTTCAATGAACATCACTTGTTTCACTGTGTACCACTGGCTCACTGTTAACCTACTTACATGGAGATTATCCTGTAACTCTCTGCTCAAACTCCTGACGTTCTCCAATTCCCTGAGCTGTGTTTCACTCGGCTTTCCATACACGTCTCCTTCCGGCTTGTCTCCTTTGGCGATGGCTTCGGTCCAGCGCTGCATCTTTTCTGAGACCTGAGTGGAAGCCAGGAGTGGGCTCACTTCATCGGAGAAATTCATGGTTCTGGAAGGAAAGTGCGACTTATTATCTGAATCATAAGGTCTGGTTTTACTACAGTACGCGAACAGTTTTGAGCTTCGATAAATTACAAGTGCGATTTTCTTTATTAGTTCTCTAGAATATGATATGATTAGTGATTACTCATAATAAAAAATATTTTCTAACAGTTTTTGACGTCGTGCTAGGTATTATATACATATTTTTCCTTTACCATACTATTGCATTTATCTGTTTCAACATCATTTGTCATTTTATAATGCAGTTTGGGCAATAGATTATGTGAGCATAATCGAAAACAATTTGTCAAAATATAAGTGATCTTGAATTCTAACCGAATTACAAATGGCTAAGACGACATTATGCTCTTGACAAAACCGTTATAAAATGTGAAGTTATGTTGCAATTGTAAAAAGCGATAGCCTGGTGGAGAAAAATAAAACTTACATAATCTTTTCTATGTGTAGCAAACAAATACATGTGTTATACCTAGCGCACTACTAACAATTGTTAGAAAATATTTATTATTATTAGTACTTAACGCATTCTAACAGGTCACAAAATAAAATCGGACTTGTGATTTATGTCATTTTTATAGGTTAAAAAGGCGTTCCTGGGCCCGATTCGACATGACATAACTGACAGTCGCTTGCGAGACAACTATGATATCACACTTTTGTGACAGTCGAAATTTGGGGTGGAATCACTTAAGAGTGATATCTAAAATGGTGGCCATAGCCATAAACAAAACGCTCTAGCGAGACCTACTGACAGCTTGACAGTTAGGTGTGGACACGTGTGGACAGGATGGATATTACTCTATCCACTAGCGATACAAGTCTGACATCCACGTCTCACAGTTTGGCATGTCGAATCGGGCCCAGTACTCCACTATTTGCCCCAGCATAAGCGCCGTCGAAAAACTAGTTATACAAATGGCACCTTTTGTTCTAAATCTGTCACATATTATACCTGTGACATTGCCCGACATACAGTAAGGAAATGCAAATGGCCATCAGATGTTAGCACAATACATCGTTGATAGTAATTATAGTTATCGATATACATGCAATATTGTACTTTAACGTGTTGAAATAAGGTAGTGAATGTAATTGTAACGTTAGCTGTATACGTAGTGCGATCGATATTATAATTGAGGAATCAAGACTGTTATTTAATATTTTTATCCCATTAAAATATGTAATAAATTAACAACGTAGCTCTGATGGCGTGACAGTAACAAAAAAACATCTTGTTGGTTCAAAGTTAGGGCCAGACGGCAGATAGCCGCAGATTCTGCCACATAACCTTGGTTGAAGCGAGCGTCTACATGGCTGACAACCAGCCGCTTCTGCCAATGGTTGGCAGAGCACGCCTAGCCACCAAGGGCGTTTAAAGGTCATGTAGAATTTGGCATCAACCACGGGCTACATGGTTTAAAATCTCTGTTTTCTACCAAGGGCTGTGGTTGTATGCCGTCTGGCCCGGCCCTAACAGAAAAAATGAAATTATTTTAATGATTAGGTATTTCGATTTGTTTTATTTTAAGGTGACGGGATGCGCAAACACGTAAAATTGAAGTGTTTTTGTCCAAATTTTGTGATGAAATCAAAGCACTTGGGAGCGTGGATTTGTCATGATCTGAAGGGACATATAGTCAGATAGTATGTCAGTTTAATGGTTTTCTCCTGTATATCATCACTAGCTTTTGCCCGCGGCTTCGCTCGCGTTAAATTCGGGGTAACAAACCATACAAATTTCCACCCCCCCATTTAAGGGAAGTGGGGGGTTAGAAAGAGACAAAAAGTAGCCTATGTCACTCTCCATCCCTTCAACTATCTCCACATAAAAAATCACGTCAATTCGTCGCCCCGTTTTGACGTGAAAGACGGACAAACAAACAAACACACACATACACTTTCCCATTTATAATATTAGTATGGATTATGTATATAGGGGTATAAATTGAAGAGATGTTATTAACCAGTGTGCAGGGCAGCTACTAGGTCCTGTGCCGCTACGCGAAACTTTTCCTAACTTTTTGATTTATCATTATTCATTATTGCCATTATTATTCAAAAATTTTACACTCAGTATCAAAAACGCACTTTATCAAAAAAAAAATGCCAATCGATCCAGTTTCAATCAGGGACTAAAAGTCTCTTAGAAGGTCAGGGCACTAGGAAAGGCACAAATCAAAGATTTTTTTTACATGTATTTACCATCTAACTTTCGCTTCGAAAAAAAAAAACAATGGCAATAATATTAATTAAAAAGTTAGGAAAGGTATTGTAAGAAAATTTTCGCGTAGCGTTACGGGATCTAGTAGCTACCCTACAAACTGGTTAAAAATATCCCCTCACTTTATACCCCTGTATATAATGATGATATACAGGAGAAAACCATTGAACTAACATTAAACCTGACTATATGTCCCTTCGGACCATGCCATATTGACGCACCCAAGTGCTTTGATTTCATCACAATAACATAAACATAACATAAATACTCTCTATTGCACACCTCAAATAATAGACACAAAGTAAACACCAGTCACAAACAAAAAAGCAGAGGCAAAACAATTGGCGGTCTTATCGCTAAAGAGCGACCTCTTCCAGACAACCTTTGGGAAGCGGAAACGTTTGTAAATAAACCGAAAACTAGGTGTTGCAAAGCAAATAAACCAAACATTAATAAACTTACACATATGTATAAAAGAAAGAAAAATATGTAAATTATAAATAAATAAACTTACATAGCTCATACATACATACATATATACTTATTTAATAAATATAATAAACTTTTTTAATTTAAACACAATACTTGCACAAATCACCTCAATTTAACGTGTTTGCATATCTCGTCACCTTAACTTCGTAAGGACCAATCTATTTTTTGGCCAAATGTAATAACGACCCAGTCTCCTAAAAATAGGACATTATATTTTGTAAACATAATCTAATTTTGAACCAAAAAGTTGACATCGTGAGCCGTTATGGCTAAGTTTAGTGATCCTAAAAATAGGTCTTTGGGTCTTACGAGGTTAAGAAGACAGTAGACTACCAGTACTACAGTAGAGTAAAGAGTAGGTAGAAGACAGTAGTAGAGTACTGCACGGCTAGTCTTGCAAGAGCGACTTAAGCCGCGAATAGGAAAAACCTTCCCGCGCCTGTCACCCGCGGCTGCAACTGACGCGAAGAGAACTCAAAGTTGTGCTAAGATTTTAGTTCAAAGTCGCGAGTTACTGTCATTTTATGACAGTGGTATTTGATCGCGAGTCTGTCGCTCCTTTCACGCGCAAGTTGTGCTGATAACTAGCGACAACCCATGAAGTCGCGCAGATCTGTCTCTTGTCCCCCCAGTCGCGCGTAAGACGTGCTAGCCGTGCTGTAGTACTATATACATTATAAACTTATATAGATGTCATATACAAAGGAAAAAGTGACCTAGGCTTCCGGTGCCCAGGGCTGGGATCAAACCAGCGTCTTCTGCTTCGAATGCACTAAGATCAAGAAATACATAGGGTATAGGTACATATATACGAGTATATTAGTATGTAAACTCAACAAGGTTGATGAACTACTTATACAGCCTCGTTTTCTTGTTCTCCATGATACATATTGTAGTTGAATTTTCCTTATGTACATACAGGGTGGGTCAAACCTTGACGTCAAAAATTTTTTTTTAGATACCTCTCGTCGTGGGCTATCAGAATATACCCCATGTATGTTAGCCGATTTTTCGTAATTTTCGAGTTCTGATTTTTTTTATTTTTAACTTTTGGAAAGAAGTTCCTGGTGAAGCAATTAATTTATTTAAAAAAAACTATTGAACTTTTTTTATTTTTTCTTTTTGTAGCACAATCCTTAATAAGCGGCGCAGTTGCTAAAAAAAATCAGCATCCTCACTTGGCTGAGAGTTAGAAAAAAAAAAGACAGAAGTGAAAGTTTTACGTCCAAGCATGTCAAGCTTAGATTTTTCGCTTAAATAAAAAAAATACAAACGATTTCAAGGACTTTTGGTTATTTTAGAAACTGATAGAACCTATGTTTTTTTAAGGTAAAAAAAAGTGACACTTAATAGTCATAATTGGACAGAGTCATCAGTGATCGTACATTTTCCAGCATTTTTGGTGCAGTGCTAAGGTTATTATTATTTTGAGGCTATTAGATGTTTAAACCAAGAATCAAATAAAATCAAAGCCACTTAGAACTAATTGTAAGCAATAATGTAGAGATGGTTGGTAATTAAATAACAATTTAATAAAAAAACGTCTTTGCACCAATTTTGCTGGAAAATGTACGATCACTGGTCATAATAGACTGAGCTGGCCTCGTCAGATATGACACAATAATGAGAGCAACAAAACTAGTTAGATTGCTATAATATCCTTATTGCTAGATCTGGACATCTGGCAGCTTTTTAATGGGTGGAGGTTTAGAGTCACAGACTAGCAAAATTTTTCAATGGGAAAATGGTAATACCAAAATAAGTAAAAGTTTCCTCGGTTATAGAGGACAGGTTTAATATAAGAATAATGCATATTATTGCAGAAACAAAACCAGTAGGCGACAAACTAAGAATTATATTAAACTACGTTTGCGTTACTTTCCCCCCACAGAAACTTTAGGCAATGGTATAATCTAATTATTTATAAAAAATTCTCACAATATTGCATCAAACTCCTCTAGGATTTGTATTCTTGAAGTAGTTTGCATTCTTTGACCTCCACCACTTGACAGATGCCAGATGTCCGGATTTAGAAATAAGCATAGTATAGCAAACTAACTAGAGGGGTTTCATTACTCTCATTATGGTGTCATATCTGACGTAACCAGCTCTCCGTCTTTAATTGCCCTAGTGACGTTTTGTAGCCAGTTGTCCGTTTAAAAATAACCTTAGTTGTGTGTAAAGACCCAAACACTATTGCAGATTTTAGATAGAGAAAAGCCTTATGAGGAGCACGAGGGCCTAAATTTAATGTAATCAGTAGGACTACAACTTAACACCGAGGGATTATACATAAATTGATTAGTTTATTAGGATATACAATCCCCCTAATGAGGGCGCCACTGGACGGTCGACGCAATCTGGCATTTATTTGTGTGCTTATCGCGAATACTTATGTATTCCTGAGTTACGGATGTTTGCCATGATCTAAGTATCACTTATACACCGTGGGCCCTTATAACTAGACAGATTTTAACAGTGTATTCCTGAATCTTGAAGCAAATCAAATCATTTTGTTCAATATTTTTTTTGATTTGCAATTTTTAAGTAGTTACATTACTATATATAAACTGAAAATAGATGTCATATACTTCAGAAAAAGTGACCAAACCCTCCGGTGTCCGAGGCCAGATTTGAACTGGCGTCTTCAGCTTTCGCGGCTGACGTCCTGACCACTAGACCACCCGGTCACGGTGGAACTTGACAAATTTTCTCATTTATATGCAATCTCTGAATTTGAAACGGCTAGGCGCCGTTGACCATACTCTAAGGGCATGCGCAGTACGTGCTTGCACCTCCTATCCGAATCACTTACGTGATTCTGGTATTGTCTTGTATTGGTGTATTGGTATTCATGTGCAATAAACATTCAAAAAATGGAAAAAAAAAAGAAAAAAAAAAGTTTTTTTTGGCGAAATTTACCTAAAGTCACATAATATTTTTCCTTCTTTTGGTCTCAGAAATTCGTGGCTAAGATCTGTCAGGTTATACGGGCCCACGGTGTATAGAGACTTAAGACAGTGCGGCGTTGTACTTGCGCAGTTGTGCCTTCGTCATTTTCGTTTGCAGAATTAAGTAAACTAATGTAGCTATATAAGTTTGTAGGTATATCGTCGCTTAGTACCTACCTACTCAGAGTTTTGTTCTTGTTTTTAAGGTTAAATCGATATTTGTAAAATTATTCTCGAATATTTGTTTATTCATTTAAACCTATGTACATTAACAAAATACCTACCTAAAGTGCCTTATTAACTCTTTTTTTCCGTCTTTATTTCTATTAATATTTAGATTTTTAATTTAGTTTAAAGGAGGGTGGGCAAATTGGCTTATATGACCAATAAAGTCAAGAGATATATCACTGGATAGCTTATTCTAAGTTCTACAACTTTTACTATCACACGTAGCCCCAAATATTTGTGTAAAAAAAGTTAACGAGGCATAAAAGTAGTTAAATAAATATTAAGTAGTTAAATAAGTTAAATAAATATTAAGTAGTTAAATAATAATTAAATATTAAGTTAGAACCCATAGATACCTTTACATTATTAGGAGTGAACATAGACTCGAATTTGAATTGGAAAGACCAGATACAAAAGTTAATTAATAGACTATCCAGATTCACATATGCTTTGTATGAATTAAAGAAAACAACAGACTTAAAAACTGCCATGTCCGCCTACTATGCCTATGCCCACTCCTTGTTCAGGTACGGTATATTGCTTTGGGGTAACAGCACAAATAAATAATCTGTTTATAGTTAAAAAAAAATGTATCCGAACTCTTGTAAATATAAAACAACGCCAAAGTTGCCGCACTCATTTTAAAGATCTCGGAATCTTGACACTTGAGTGTTTATACATTTTCGAAATTTACAAGCTTACAAGAACTCACAGTCACTTTTTCTTACAAGCTAAAGACCGTCACGCAAAGCCACTAAACCTTCGTCATAATAACGATCTTGCTTTATGTACATCCAGTCTTACATTATATCATTCAGGTCCTCATATGATGTGCATAATAGTAGATTGTACACCAAGGGGATAAAGCACTGTTTTATGTCACGGGCGCAATATTGAATCCTGAACGTAACGAAGGACTCCAGATTTTACTCCCGAGCGCAGCGAGGGGGTTATGAGTTAATTCCCGAGCGAAGCGAGGGAATTAAGACTGAGTCCTGAGTGCAGTGAGGGGTTCAAGCGCGCCCGTGACAAAAACAGCTTTATCCCCGAGGAGTATACTCTACTTTTCTCACCTCTTGCGAGACAATAAAATAGCTAAGGCTACTAGAAACGGATTTTTATTAAAGTAAATCAATTCAAAAGTAAAAACCGGCCAAGTGCGTGTCGGACCACACATAGGAGGGTTCCGTACCTTCAATGGAATAAGAACCAAACTAATACCAAAAGGTCGTATCTGGTGCCTATGTCTTTTTGGAGATAACTCAAAAATGGCTAAACCGATAATGTTCAAAATAATTTGCGTAGAAAGTATATGATAAGACGCATCTCCTCAATTTTTTTCATATTTTTTGGAGTTACGGTTCAAAAGTTACAGGGGGGGGGTGGGCACAATTTTTCTGACTTTCGAAGCGATTATTTCAGAAAATATTCACTAATCACAAAATGGTCAAAGAAACCTCAATGTTATTTTTAAAGACCTATCATTGATGTGTCACATGTTGATATTTAGTCAAAAAAAAATAGTTAAGTACATGTATGGAAGGCCCCCCCCTCCTAATTTTTTTTTTAATCTACATAGCTAAGTAGCGGCATACAAAATACACCTTATGTGTAAATTTTATTCAGATGCATCCTATAGTTTCCGAGTAAAATGGCTGTGACATACGGATGGATAGACATACAGACAGACATGACGAATCCATAAGGGTTCCGTTTTTTGTCATTTGGCTACGGAACCCTAAAAATTGATTCTTGATACATTAGTCCATTTTATTCGAAATCTTCAATTTTTATAGAACCTGCAGTTTTACTCCGTATACTGCAGCGTCTTATGACACTCGCGGCATTTGTTTTAGGTATTTAAAAAAGGTGGCCAGCACGATTTTCCGAATAAATTCGATTTTCAAATCAGTTCGACGCGGGGGCGCGGGCCCCGGCTGGCGTCGCGGGGCTGTGCTCCGTGCGGACTTTACCAAATTAGACTTTAAGCACATAACAATAAGAACTATGGGAAGTGAAATCACATTATTAACCAGCGGGTTATAATGAGATTTAGTACAACATTATAACCCGGCTAAAGCCAAGGGCTATAATGATTTGCTTTCGGTGAGGTTTGCATGATATATAATTTGGCATTGTCGAGCAGGTGGTGTGAAAAAATATATAACAAAATACCTCAAACAATTAAATGTACTGAAAATCCTAAATTATTTGAAACTACATTACATAAGTATTTGTTGGATAATAGTAGATTGTACACCAAGGGGATAAAGCACTGTTTTATGTCACGGGCGCAATATTGAATCCTGAACGTAACGAAGGACTCCAGATTTTACTCCCGAGCGCAGCGAGGGGGTTATGAGTTAATTCCCTCGCTTCGCTCGGAAGCTCGCTGAGTCCTGAGTGCAGTGAGGGGTTCAAGCGCGCCCGTGACAAAAACAGCTTTATCCCCGAGGAGTATACTCTACTTTTCTCACCTCTTGCGAGACAATAAAATAGCTAAGGCTACTAGAAACGGATTTTTATTAAAGTAAATCAAAAGTAAAAACCGGCCAAGTGCGTGTCGGACCACACATAGCAGGATTCCGTACATTCAATGGAATAAGAACCAAACTAATACCAAAAGGTCGTATCTGATGCCTATGGAAAAAGTTTTTTGGAGATAACTCAAAAATGGCTAAACCAATAATGTTCAAAAAAATTTTCCTAGAAAGTATATGATAAGGCGCATCTCCTCAATTTTTTTCATATTTTTTGGACTTACGGTTCAAAAGTTACAAGGGGGTTGTGCCCCCCCCATTTTCTGACTTTCAAAGCGATTATTTCAGAAAATATTCACTTAATCACAAAATGGTCAAAAAACCTCAGTGTTATTTTTAAAGACCTATCGATTTATGTGTCACATGTTGATATTTAGTCAAAAATATAAAAAATAAAAATTTTGTTACTTACATGTATGGAGCACCCCCCCTAAAAATTTTTTTTTTCAAATTTAACTACATAACTGAGTAGCGGCATACAAAATACACCTTATGTGTAAATTTTATTCAGATACGTCGTATAGTTTCCGAGTAAAATGGCTGTGACATACGGACGGACAGACATACAGACAGACATGACGAATCAATAAGGGTTCCGTTTTTTGCCATTTGGCTACGGAACCCTAAAAATTTATTCTTGATACATTAGTCCATTTTATTCTAATTTTATCTTCTATTTTTATAGAACCTGCAGTTTTACTCCGTATACTGCAGCGTCTTATGACACTCGCGGCATTTATTTTAGGTATTTAAAATTGAGGTGGCCAGCACGATTTTCCGAATAAATTCGATTTTCAAATCAGCTCGACGCGGCGGCGCGGGCCCCGGCTGGCGTCGCGGGGCTGTGCACCGTGCGGACTTTACGAAATTAGACTTTAAGCACATAACAATAAGAGCTATGGGAAGTGAATTCACATTATTAACCAGCGGGTTATAATGAGATTTAGTACAACATTATAACCCGGCTAAAGCCAAGGGCTATAATGATTTGCTTTCGGTCAGGTTTGCATGATATATAATTTGGCATTGTCGAGCAGGTGGTGTGAAATAGTAGATTGTACACCGAGGGGATAAAGCACTGTTTTATGTCACGGGCGCAATATTGAATCCTGAACGTAACGAAGGACTCCAGATTTTACTCCCGAGCGCAGCGAGGGGGTTATGAGTTAATTCCCTCGCTTCGCTCGGAAGCTCGCTGAGTCCTGAGTGCAGTGAGGGGTTCAAGCGCGCCCGTGACAAAAACAGCTTTATCCCCGAGGAGTATACTCTACTTTTCTCACCTCTTGCGAGACAATAAAATAGCTAAGGCTACTAGAAACGGATTTTTATTAAAGTAAATCAAAAGTAAAAACCGGCCAAGTGCGTGTCGGACCACACATAGCAGGATTCCGTACATTCAATGGAATAAGAACCAAACTAATACCAAAAGGTCGTATCTGATGCCTATGGAAAAAGTTTTTTGGAGATAACTCAAAAATGGCTGAACCGATAATGTTCAAAACAATTTTCGTAGAAAGTATATGATAAGGCGCATCTCTTCAAATTTTTTCATATTTTTTTTATGGTTCAAAAGTTACGGGGGGGGGGGGGCTACACAACTTTTCTGACTTTCGAAGCGATTATTTCAGAAAATGTTCACTTAATCACAAAATAGTCAAAGAAACCTCAATGTTATTTTGAAATACCTATCGATTGATGTGTCACATGTTGATATTTGGTAATTTTTTTTATTTTTTATTTAGTTACCTGTATGGAGCGCCCCCCTTTAAATATTTTTTTTTGTTTCAAATTTAACTACATAACTAAGTAGCTCCATACAAAATACACCTTATGTGTAAATTTTATTCAGATACGTCGTATAGTTTCCGAGTAAAATGCCTGTGACATACGGACGGACAGACAGACAGACAGACATGACGAATCCATAAGGGTTCCGTTTTTTGCCATTTGGCTACGGAACCCTAAAAAGGTGGCCAGCACGATTTTCCGAATAAATTCGATTTTCAAATCAGTTCGACGCGGCGGCGCGGGCCCCGGTTGGCGTCGCGGGGCTGTGCACCGTGCGGACTTTACCAAATTAGACTTTAAGCACATAACAATAAGAACTATGGGAAGTGAAATCACATTATTAACCAGCGGGTTATAATGAGATTTAGTACAACATTATAACCCGGCTAAAGCCAAGGGCTATAATGATTTGCTTTCGGTGAGGTTTGCATGATATATAATTTGGCATTGTCGAGCAGGTGGTGTGAAAATTATGTTATTCAATGCAATCTTAGTTTGTATAAAAATACTTAATTATAATTGTAAGTTTAAGTATTAAATAGCTTTTCTATGCACTACATTGCTGTGCCCTTACAGGGTTCATATTACTTGTAATATGTTTGCAATAAACGTTTTGAGTTTGAGTTTGAGTTTGAACTGAAACGTTACTATGTAGGTTTTTTGATACTAAGTTCTTGTATCGCTCTACAGATTATGAAGGTTTTATAACTGTCGATGATTATGTGTCATGTTTAAGTTTTTTACGTATTTTCATGTTTTTTTGTGTCATTCTGGTTCATTTATCACACAGCGATTCGAGATTTTCCGCCATACAAAAAGTTGTAGAATATGAAAAAACCTTTCCAATGATATATGGCTTGTCTTTATTGGTTTCTAGGTTAGAGTCCATACAAATCTACCCATCCTCCTTTAATATTAGTATATTTTTTAAGGATAGTAATGTTATTGTACTGATGTTTCCAATGCTTAGTTCATTAAATGAATCGTTATGGATTGTACATTAGCCGTTATGCACAGCAAGTTACATCCAAACAGCCTAATTTGTATTAAATTGGCGTACTTTGAAAACGTGATGAATGTTTGCTATCAACATCCTAGGTATTTGCCGTAATAGTTAAAGTCATCTGATTTACATTTGTCTGCGTCATTTGATACACATTCAAGTGGTATTGTTAATAATCGTAACGTATCATTAACGTGTTGATGTCGTTTATTGGCAAGAAACAAGGTGATTAAACCATAGATTTATTACGTATTCTACTAGATGTGACATCTAGAACAAATTTTGTGCGCCATGTTTGGCGGTTGCAAGCTTTGACAGAATCAAAGAGTAGTATAGACTTGTAGTGATTTTCACTACAACTTTTGGGACAAAAAAAATCATAGGGACGTCCTCTCCTGTTAATCTGTTACTTGTTTATCATGTAAACAAATATCGTGTGTCAATCTAGACATCGTAAAGGTTAACTGGAAGAAATCCCTTAAAAGGGATAAGTTCGCCTTTGTACGTGTATGTTGTGTTATATGTCTTTCGTTGTGTTTTCTTGTACAATAAAGTGTTTTACTACTACTAGGTACTACTAAATCGTAATGTCATTTATTTTTAAGGTTATGCGATCGTTCTTTCGATGAATGATGACAATTTTATCAGTATAATGATATTTTTCAGTAGTGACTTGGTTGAATTCAGTATTTTGTGAGTTTCTCTTAGTAATTATATACGAGTAACAACATCGAAAGTGATAATCCCTAAGAAAATTGTGTTAGTTAATTTTTTGTTTACATGATACGATTACATATATAAGTATTTGTGTGTATGTATATTATTATATATGTATATGTAGTAGTTTATATCTTTGTTTTTTATGTGTATTAATAGCTTAGGTAATACAATTACTTTTCGTTGTTAATTTCATTAGATCACCTACAATATTTTCTGTTTTGCCTTGTTGACTTGTAGCGAATGCCTTATGGCATTAAGTCCGCCTTTTGTATGTTAAGTTTTCCTATGTGCAATAAAGATTAAATAAATAAATAAGACAATAAAGGATGAACTGTATCAGTGTCGGTGGGTATTTCTCTTTAAGGCAAGCCAGAACTTTATTAGGCTTTAAATTTCTTCATGAGCTGTAGGAGAACTGCTCAAATGCCTGAAAATTGGGCAATTTCGTACTGTTTCGTTCTAGATATTATTTACATAGTATCATATCTACATCATTGCATTACAATAATGAAATAATTTTAAACAAAAAAGAACCGACTTCACTTAGCATCCACCTTTCCAAAAGCAAATGCTCGAGCTGCTGTCAAAAATACTCAAATCACTATAGGTGTGCCTATAATAGTTGAAGAGTTCCCTCGATTCCTCCAGGATCCCATCATTAGATCCTGACCTGGTTACAATGGGACCAACTGTGAAGTATACTCTTTCAAACAAAAAAGAATTTTCCAAAAATAGCAAAAAAAAACAAAGATCCCGACGAATTGATAACCTCCTCCTTCGAAATCTTGAAGTCGGTTGATAAAACGTAGGTAGCAACTAAAATTAATAACATGTCAGAATGTAATAGAGTAAATACATATGTATAGGTGCAGAATGAACAAAATATTAAGTACTCGTAAATGTCAAAAAAATAGTTCTTAAATTCTATATTTTGTCAATATATCATAAAGATCATTATGGAAGAAGGTGAAAACATTATTTCTGATTTGTTTTCTAATCGTATAAAGGTACCCTTACTTATGACCCGACACGCACTAACCCAGTTTTTACATCTCATGAACTATGCATTAATATTTTAATACCCTTTGGTATCGAATAACAAAAGATCTGATCCTTTGTAAAGTTATAATAAAGCCTTCATACAAGTATAATGTTTAGTTTTATTGCCACTACTAAGGTCGCGCGCGCTGCTCTTACAAATTACATATTAAAATCACTGTCTGAATCACAAAACATTTTATGCGCCGTTGAACTAATATGAAGTAGTGACATCTCAGGTTGAATGAAACTAAGTGATATAAAATGCATAAATGTGATAGTCTAGATCAAAAGGCAACATTTGACAGCCGGCGCTATAATATAATATTAAATACTGCTCGAATATTAAATCTGTAAGGGTAAGCGTCTTCCGCTAAATCAGGGGTTCCCAAACTTTTTTTAGTCACGCCCCCCTGCTGCCTCAAATTAAATTCCCACGCCCCCCTCGCTTCGATGCAAGGAAACGGAAGTAAATGGTCTAGCTAGCCCTGTTCAAATTTCCCAAGGCGCCGCGCCCCCCTTAGAATGTGGTCGCGCTCCCCTAAGGGGGCGCGCCCCCCACTTTGAAAACCCCTGCGCTAAATGATACATTTTCCAAAAAAATGTCACAAATAGACAAGGAAGTGTTCAAATCAAATCATTAGTATTATTACCTACTTTTGCCGAATGGCTTTAGCAGCTGACTAACAGCTGACACAAAATTATATTTGTGTCAATTTAGACAGGTAGGTACAGTATTCACTGTACATAGGCTGCTATTTATATATCCGGAAACCGGGATTACAATCTTCTTAAATAGCATATTTGACCTCCATGGTAAAATTTGAACTTTTTTAAGTACTGGCCGGTATATTTTTTCTTTCTTATTAACGCTCGTGTTTTGTTTTTGACGGGTTTTAAATGTCATCTCGCAGCAAGAATGGAACTCACTCGTGAAAATATTCGTGCTATGATTGATTATGATTTTCGGCGTGGTTTAACGCAACAACAGTGCATAGATCAACTAACTTCAACTTTTGGTGATGAAGCCCCATCTAAAACTACTGTGTATCACTGGTTTAGTGAGTTCAATCGTGGACGTAGTATGCTTACGGACGAAGTTAAGGCAGGTCGCCCGAAATCGGTCATTGTACAACAAAATATCGAGGCTGTGCGAAAACTTATAATGGACGACCGATATGTTACGTACTGCGAGATAGAGGCGACTCTGGGTATTTCTATGACCAGCATTAATAGCATATTACATAATTATTTGGCAATAAAAAAAATTTGTTCGCGTTGGATACCCCACAATTTAACAAAAGAGCAAAAAGATGCTCGCGTCGAATGGTGCAATAAAATGTTAAAAAAATATAACCGTGGTGACTCAAAAGCCGTTTATAACATCTATACAGGTGACGAATCCTGGATCTATGCATACGATCCCGAAACGAAGCAACAATCAACGGTATGGGTGTTTCAAAATGAGCCGAACCCTACGAAAGTTACTCGTGCAAAAAGTACATTGAAACAAATGGTGGCCTGCTTCTTCGGTATTAATGGCCATGTAGCTACAGTGCCACTAGAAAACCGTAGAACGGTTAATTCAGAGTGGTACACGACCATTTGCTTACCGAAAGTATTTGAACAAATTCGTAAAACTAACCAGCGACGAAGAATCATTCTTCATCATGACAATGCCAGCTGTCATACGTCACGCGAAACAACTCTATTTTTGGAGGGTCAAAATGTGGAATTAACGGGTCATTCGCCGTACAGCCCTGACTTGGCACCCAATGATTTTTATTTATTTCCAAATATAAAGAATAAATTACGCGGTCAACGATTTTCGACCGCTGAAGATGCTGTCGACGCATTCAAACAACACGTTATGGAGGTACCTCAGGCGGAGTGGCAGAAGTGCTTTAAAAATTGGTTCACGCGAATGCAAAAGTGCATAGATCATCAAGGGGAATACTTTGAAAAACAATAAAACCATTTTCAGCCGTGTACGTTTGTTTGTTTTTTTGTTTCCGGATATATAAGTAGCAACCCGTACCTGTCTAAATTGTCACAAAATTATATTTAGTCACCTGAAAATATATCAATTTAAAAGGCTGACTGGTAGTGAATACCTTATGACAAAGTACCTACACTTTTTGTACCTCTATATTTAAAAAAAAAATCATTAACAAATGCTTTAATTAATTTAACAATAATCAATTTTATTAAGATAATACAAATAAGGATAGTTTATTGTAATAGTTTCGATTATAATGATTTTAAACAAAAAAGAACCGACATAACTTAGCCTCTATTTTTCCAAAAGCAAATACCCGAGCTACTGTAAAAAATACCGAAATCACTATAGATGTGCCTATAATATTTAAAGAGCTCCCTCGATTTCTCCAGGATCTCATCATCAAATCCTGACCTGGTGACAATGGGACCAACTGTGAAGTATACTCTTTCAAACAAATTATATATAAGTAGTAGTATGTAACCATATATATGTAAGCTTTAATTTATTGTAAATATATGTTTAATAAGTTTTGCTTTACGATAATGATTCTCTAACGATTAAATTTTCTTCCTGCAACAACTTAAGTCTCTGTTTGGCCCAATGGTTGACTGGTAGAGAATGCCATTTGGCATTAAGTCCGCCATTTGTACATTATAACTTGTTGTGCAATAAACTTTAAAAAAATAAATAAAACAAAAAATAATTTTTCAAATCGGTTCAGCCGTCTTCGAATAATCGGTTAACATACATAAAAAAAAAACAAGAAAAAACAAAGATCCCGACGAATTGAGAACCTACTTTGAAATCTTGAAGTCGGTTGAAAACGTTATTTTATTTTCACTTCTCATGCTCAAAAAGTGTGTCATCTTATGCTTACCAAGGCGGACTAAAGTAATACATTTAGCCTCTAGGGCTAGTATGTATACATATTTATGATTTACCAATTTTTGAAATTGACCAATCGGAACACTTCACATTATTAAATCCACCAATCACAACACATATCGAAATTAATCGGAACGGAATACTTTATGGGTGCATATACCTACTGTGTAAATAATTAAAGTCCTTAAAAAAAATTGTATTTAATATCAACCAATCAGAATACAGCAATGTTAAAATCGACCAATCAGGAAACGCAATTTATTTCTCAAAAACATGAGGTGTTTTTTAGTTCCTACTTCACAATCATTAAAAAAGATTTTAATTTTTTGGAAACGCTTTAAAGCGTGTTTAAACTGTTTATACCGTCGTCTGTGGCATTTATTCGCGGTATTTATATTTTGTATCTACATATGTCAAAGAAGTTAAAAAATTAAAAGACCGCCAAGTTAAACCATCATTTCACCTTAGTTTAGTTATTGTGCGTAAATAATAAGTATTTTTATGTTATTTTCTCGCAATCGAAGTGAAAAATAGTATGCATTACTCTGGTCTAAAAGCCATATTACCACTCGAACAATTTTAACCACCTCGTGGTAATATGGCCTACTTTAGACCCTTGTCAAACAATCTACTATATAGACGGAGAGCAAGTCACGTCAGATATGACACAATAATGAGAGCAACGAAACTCCTGTATTCAGTTTGCTAGTCAGATTGCAGTTTGTGTGTTTCGAGATCTGGCCATCTGATTTATGCGTAAGTTTATTATAGTTTAGTTGATTTGCATTTGCAACACCTAAGTATTTCTAATTATTTTCAATGGTTTCCGCTTCAAAGAGGTTGTCTGGAAGAGATAGCTTTTTAGCGATAAAAGCGCCAATTGTTTTACCTCTGCTTTTACTGTTTGTAACTTGTATTTTATGTGTTTCATTATTTTGAGGTGTGCAATAAAGAGTATTTATGTTATGTCTATGAACACTTCACTACAACATACAAGAAGGGGCTCTTTAAAAACAAATGAGGTACTCACAATGATTTTTTTCACACTACCGTAACACACTATGGCTCAGGAACAACTGTCAATCCAACCTCATGTGGGTAAGCCAAGGAAATCAATCAGGGCTGTTCAAACGCTGGTAACGTGTGCTATTTGTATTTAATTGAACTTTTAACTTTTTAATTTATTTCTCGTAATTGATTTAAATAACGGAACTTTGGTGTTATGAATTGGAAATGAAAGTAAACAGGAATAATACTTATTCTAATTTTAAAATGTTATATTGCTGGGTCTACTGTCATTTGTCAAAAATATTTTTTTAAATTAGCCTGTTTAGTGTCCCACTGCTGGGCAAAGGCCTACCCTCTTGTTTTGTACTTTATGGTATTAAAATCAATAAAAATTAAAAGGATGTTTACAAAAACTACATAACTAATATTTTTTGCGGATGTGTTTTTGATGTCATCATGTTCGTCTCCAAAGCGGCTACGAAAGGTTAAAAATGTTTATCCAAAAATTATTTCGTGTGTCGTAAAATTGCTATTAAAATATCCTTCATAGTAGTACATCCTTTAAAAATTTAAGATAAAAACAGTGGAATTAAGAATTATGGTAAAATACATTATTAATTAACATTAAAATATAGAATTTTAGTAGACGTAACGAAAACTTTCGATAAAAAAAACTCCAAAAAATATTTTCTTAAGGAACTCCTCAAGGAAGGAATGCAGCCATATTGAGTTAGTACAGCATTAAAAAAGTCTGGAGGAGCTATTGATACAGCAGCCAGGAGTCAGCAATGAAAGTGTGCAAGTACGAAAAAAATGTATTTTCGGGAGTTAGGTACTTGCATGTATATCGATTTAGGAAAATGAACCTGATAACCAATTAATAACAATAATAACAAGATTCACAAGGTAACCCCGCCGGGGGATAAATGATCCCGTGCTTATTTGACCATATCCTTCGTCCTGAAGCAATTTTCGTTCAAAAACGTCTGTTTTCGTTCAATCTGTCTCCCCGCCTCGATCGCGCGCAGCATGAGTGGGCTTTCACTTTATCCGATCCGATATCGGATGTCGGATAGGGCCACGAAGAAGACAAATTTAACATTTGTGCATGTGTATATTTTTTCTTCAAATACCAAATGTCCATTGCTCAAAAGAAAGCACTAACACTAAAAAGGTGGACTTAGATAGGATACTCTCTAGTAGATTTTTTTTCCTTGGGCCATCTGACATTCGATATCGGATGAGACAATGGGAAAACGCTCTCGATGGTGGGATAATCCGGAATGATTTCGATGAAAAAACCCATTCCCACTGTAATATGGCAAGTACCTACTTTCAGTGTTTAGCATTAACGCTTTGATTTACCTAATATATACCTAAATGTAGACAAAGAAACAAACAAGGAAAATTCTATACTCGACTACCATGTAGCGTATTTCTATACTACGAGTACTCCTCACCTCGACGCTGCCCGTTCATCCTGTAACAATCATTTACATGGCGATCCTGCCATCTGTCCTCTCGACCTCTGTAGCCTGGTTGGTCGCATAGCAGTCTAACGAAACTGGAAATGTTGATGAGTTCTGGATATTTTCTGTGTGTATTTCTCTAAGTATATAAGTATTTTTTTATTTAGCTTTGCTTAGTGTGGGACTCAGTAAATATAGTATTTTGTTAATGCTTTCAGGGTTTAGTTTTTAATTCCCTATCTGTTACCAAGGACCATTATACCTGGACTGTAAAGTCTAGGTCTATCTAATCTATATCGCGTTCTCCAAACATTCAAACTATACCTCTGTTTTCGGTCTAAGGTGCCGCAGCGCCATCTATTAAACGAAATTCGAGTTATTTTGACAGCGTCAAATTACGGAATAAAATGTATGGAACAGAGACCTGTGGTGTTAGTGACGCGATAGTTTGCATAGATAACGGCAACGCAGTTTTGTATAGACATTAAATTGCGGTCCAGGTAATATGTTTTCCTTGCAACGGGACTCTTCAGTTTCGCACTCTATATTTGGGTGCATGCTTGAGATCTCCTGCAATTTTAATTATTTTTAAAACCATGACGCACTGTCTGTGACCACTACAGTACAGTGTAACAACACCTGATTATTTAAATTAAAACCAAATAAAAAGGGAATATTCATGCCCATGGTCTTTAACCCCTGCACAGCTAGTATGCATATTAATTGACGTTTTTCCTACTATTGCCTAACCCAATGTAACATATAAACAAATATAATATCACATTATGTTAGGGTAGTTTAAAATCATGAAAGAGAGTTGTTTATTTTAACTAAATAAAATGAAATAAATATTATCTTACACAAATCAACCTAGTCCCACAGTAAGCTCAATAAGGCTTGTGTTGTGGGTACTAGGCGCCGATATATATAATAAATAGATAAATACTTAAATACATAGAAAACATCCATAACTCAGGAACAAAATATCTATGATAAACAGACAAATAAATGCCCTGACCAGGATTCGAACCTGGGACCTCCTGTTTCATAGGCAGAGCTACTAAAGCAGTTTCATTCGTTGCTAGTACCGATTTAAGGCGCAAAATACACTTGAGTGGAAAAAAATCCGGAAAAATCCAATTTCCAGCTGAATTTTGTGTATTCTACAGACAAGAATTTAGCCACCATAGACTAATTTCCGCTTTCCAGCAGATTATTGTCTATGTTAGCTGAATCCCGCCCAAGTGTGTTTTGTGCCTTATAATTTTAAGACTATGATCAATATGATCGCATCACAAGCAAATAAGTTAAACGTTTAAAAACCTCAGTAGTTAACTAAAAGCGCTGGTGGCCTGACGGTAAGACGTCAGACTTTCAATCCAAAGGTCTCAAACCCCGGCTCGTACCACTAAATTTTCCGGAACTTATGTACGACATATCATTTGATATTGACCAGTCGCTTTTCGGTGAAGGAAAACATCGGAAGGAAACCGGACCTAATCCCGATAAGGCCTAGTTTCCCCTCGGGGTCGGAAGGTCAGATGGCAGTAGCTTTCGTATAAACTAGTGCCTACGCCAATTCCTGGGATTAGGTTGCCGAGCGGAGCCCAGGCTCAATAGAGCAAAAAGCTGGGACAAACGCTAGGAGTAAGAAGAGAATTTAACTAAAACCAGAGAGTATCTGTTTTATAGAGACACACAATCTAAGAACTTTTTGAGGCTACAAGTCTGAAGAGCCATTTGAAAGATAGCAACCCAAAGTTACCAAATAATGTAAAGAAACTTGCAGCGACATCTAGTATCGAGTAGCGTTACTACGGTTCCCCTTCATTTTCGGTAACTTACGGACATGTTTGGCTTTTTACGGGTGTGTCTGGCCAAATAGTTCCTCGTCCGGCCTGTCCGGCTTTTGTCTGACTTACGGTACGCGCCAGTCACGCCAGTGGCACGATTCGAAAGACCAGCGTAGCGTATGCAAAAAAGGCATGTCTGGCTTTTGGGATCAAATGTCCGGCTAAATTAAGCGCGGGTCCGGCTTTTTCATTTTTGGGCCTGGTAACCCTGAACTTACCCAAAGTTACGGAAAGAAAGTGCTCGTTCAGACGCGTGGAGCCTCAAAAAGTTTTTAAATTCTTTAAAATAGATACTCTGCTTAAAACTAGGTCGGTAACTTGCAAGTTTTAGTTACGTTATTATTAGTTTAAATTTTGAACTTTGCAACTTACCTACTTGTGTTAGTGTGAATGTGCATTAACCTTTTCGACGCCAACGACGGATATATCCGTCATAAGATACCATACGTTTTACTCTAAACAAGCTCTAATGGACTAAGAGCTGGAGTGCGATTTTTGAATCTCACCAAGTGACTAATTCTCACCGATGTGAGTGATTTCCGAAAGTAAATCACTCACATCGGTGAGAATTAGTCACTTGGTGAGATTCAAAAATCGCACTCCTGGCCACGTCAGATATGACATATGACACAATAATGAGAGCAACAAAACCCGTCTGGCTAGATTCCTATACTATCCTTATCGCTAGATCCAGACATCTGGCAGTTTTTAATTAATGGGTGGAGATCAGAGTGACAAACTATGAATTACATACGTCGTTTGGCACTACTTTTCCCCAACAAAAACTTCTAGCAATGATATAATCTAACTATTTATTTAATTTCTCATAATATTGCATCAAACCTAGAACTCTCTAGGATTTGTTTTCCTGAAGTGGTTTTCATCCTTTGACCTCCACCACTTTACAGCTGCCAGATGTCCAGATCTAGAAATAAGCATAGTATAGCAAACTGACTAGAGGGGTCTTGTTGTTATCTTCGTCTATATGGTTTAATGATAATTGATAATTTAATGTATTACTGTTCTGTTCAACTAAATAAAAATGCTACAATAAAATAAAGTAATTTTGACTGATACCATCATAAACGCGCGATCATTGCTTTTTAATTTACTGTTTAAATAACCATTTTTAATTATGCGACGGTCAGTACGTTGAGTCGTTGACCTTAAATTCTAATCAGCGTTTTGTGGCGTTGATCTTGTATAGTTACGAATGAAGGTACCATATGTCGGCAACAGATATACCTATATTTCTAGTAGTCCGCCTCGAACGGAGAACTCTCGATTTACTACGATATAACAAGACTCATAACGATCGCGTTTAAGCCTTCTAGCTCCATAACCCGTTGATCGATCCTGAACTCTCAAATTATATATATATGATTCTTTTGACACTTCCACGTACTTTAGGGCTTATCACAGCTATTATAAACCAATCCATTCAGTCAGGTGTATTTCCAGAAGCCTGGAAAGAAGCTCTCATAAAACCTATCCTCAAAAAGAACGATCCTGTCGATTACAAAGACCTTCTTACCTTTTCTGTCGAAAGTGATCGAAAAAGTAGTAAGCCAGCAACTAATCGAGTTCATTGAAGCTAATTCTATATTGCCATCTAAGCAATTCGGTTTTCGAACTGGGCGTAGCACGTCCACTGCGCTCTTGGACGTTGTTGACGACATTTTGACTGGGGTCGATGTAGGGGATGGATCGATTATGGTTTTGCTTGACTTTTCCCGTGCATTTGACACTATTGATCATAATTTACTTATCTCCAAGCTTGCCTATTACGGACTTGATAACAATGCTCTAAGATGGTTTTCCAGCTATTTAAGCTGTCGCAGTCAAAGAGTGAAATTGACTATTCAAAATGGTGACTGTCAGTTCTCTGATGCTTCTCTGGTCTCCCGTGGCGTGCCGCAAGGTTCAATTTTAGGCCCAATTCTGTTCATTATCTATACCGCAGATATAGTGCATGCTATTCAGAAATGTTCTTATCACATTTATGCCGACGATATCCAAATTTACTTATCTTGTAAGCGAAATGAAATTTCATGTACAATAGAAAAAATCAACGATGATCTAACACGAATAGTCCAGTGGTCAAATAAAAACAGTCTTGTCTTAAACCCAGATAAGTCAAAATTCATTATTTTTGGTACTGATAAACAAAGGTGTACGATTTCCAACCACAACCCGTTGATTAAAATCGGAGATGATTGTATTGAACAGGTGACGGAAGTTAGGAACCTGGGTGTGCTTATGGACGGTAAACTTAAATTCCATAACCATGTGATTGAAACTTCTAGAGTATGTTTTTATAGACTCAAGATATTATATAGAATTCGTAGATATTTAAGTACTGACGTTAGAATATCTCTATGTGAATCGTTAATATTGTCAAAACTAAACTATGCAGATACTGTTATGGGTGGTTGTCTATTGTCACGAACCAAAAAGCTGATACAGCGAGTGCAGAACGCGTGTGCTCGTTTTTGTTTCCATATTCCACCTCGAGCCTATGTTACACCTTACCTCATAATAGCGGGTTAATGAATATGGAGTCAAGGCGCGCACTACACTTTGCCTGTATGCTTTTTGGCATTGTGAAAACGATGACGCCTCAGTACCTATATGAAAAGTTACGTTTTTCACAACGTCATATTAGGGGAGCAACTCGTCTACTATGTGCTCGGCACAACAGTCACGGCACCGCGGCATTTCGTGGCAGTTTTAAATACTCTGCTACGAAATGTTGGAACAATATACCACCACCTATAAGGAACTCTGTTTCAGTTAATTCTTTTAAAGTTAAGTTAAAAAAACACATTTTAAATATACAGAAAACTTTAAATATATGTTATGTATAGTGCCAATATCCTCCAGAATCTTATTTGTACTCCTCTCATTTTTGTCACAATTTTGTCTTATTTAGTCTTTACTGTTCAGTAACTGCTCATTAAAATCAATAGTTAGGTGCGATTTAAAAATGTTTATAATTTTAGATTTATATTTATGTAAATTATTAGATTATTTCTGTTTAAATTAATTTTTATTTGCATGTAGTTGCGCTCTCTCGGAAGGGTTTCCACGGAATATCAGTGTCGTGGACCTGAAAAGGTACCTTGACATTTAAGCTGAGTGGAAACCATTTCAGTGACGCTTAACAATAATAAACTGACAGTGTTTTTCTTAAAATAATAATATGCTTAAAACTATGTTTAAATAGTAGTTAAGTGTTTCTGAATAAAGTTTCTTCTATTCTATTCTATTCTATATACATATGTCTGCTACAACCTCAAGAAATTTCATAAAGATCAGAAAAACACATGGGTTGTGCTCTGAAGAACTGTTTGACATGATGCCCACGGCAGCTTTTTATTACCGCACTGCTCGCCGCCGGCAGGGTAATCATCCTCACACCCTGGAGCCTAATCCGGAGCGAATCCTCTGGGGTTGCAGGCGTCCATAGGCTACGGTAACTGCTTACCATCAGGTGGGCCGTATGCTTGTTTGCCACCGTCGTGGTATATAAAAAGGTGCCGGTAGCCAGCTGGCAGTTCCGATGTGTCCAAAGTTGTCTGTACCCGTTTAACCTTTTCACCCTTTCCACAATTCACCCTATTACACACTTTACATTACAACTAGACAAAAGTGCGAAGTTGCAAACTCACTGCTGTACCGTCACCGGCAATAGTATCTTCCTACACGAAGGCCGCAAAAATATGTGACACGCTGTTACGGCCCTACAAACAGACTTATATTACTGTGCCTAAAAATAAGAGGGTGTCACATATTTTTGCGGCCTTCTTGTAGGAAGATACTATTGCCAGTGACTGTACAGCAGTGAGTCTTAATATATCTTTTTTTTTTATACCACGACGGTGGCAAACAAGCATACGGCCCGCCTGATGGTAAGCAGCTACCGTAACCTATGGACGCCTGCAACTCCAAATGAGTCACATGCGCGTTGCCGACCCTTTACAAAAAGGAGGATTCACTGTGTTGACGGCTAAAGGAACAAGAAGGTCCCTCATCGTCAACACACTGGGTCCTCTTTGAGCTCTTTGGCAACCTTACTCACCAGCAGGAACACAACACTATGAGTAGGGTCTACTGCTATTTGGCTGTGGTTTTCTGTAAGGTGGAGGTACTTCCCCAGTCGGGCTCTGCTCCAGATTTGAGCGAGATGTCATTCGCTGAACGTGCCCTACCACACTTAGCGAGATGCCATTCGCAGTGCCCATACCTCTCTTTTTGGCGTAATTTAAGGACATTTTACCCAAGTCCGGACGTAGTTTAAGGAGTTTAAGGACATACCCCAGGTCCGAAAATAAGATAAGTATAGAAATTTACTGTTCTTAGATTTTTCATATTGTTTACACACGATTGCCTAGCTGGATCCTAAATTTCAATTTTCTAAGACACTGGAAGTAGTCAAAAGGTTTTGACGGATCCGGTTATCTACGGCCACTTCCCTGAACGACCACCGTCCAAATTCTTTTATGGTCCATTTCCTGGTTTGTTCACTTCCTCGTTCGACCATTTCCCCAAATGACCACTGTTGGAAATCCTACTTCGTCCATTTCCCCGAATGGCCGCTTTAAACATTCCTTGTTTGTCCGATTCCCCTAAGGGCCACAAGAAACAAATCTATAACTTATAAACAATTATGAATCTTGAATAAATAAAACGTGCTTAAGAGTCCTATTATTCGTTCATTAAAAAAAAATAATGTCTAACTAAAACGTTATATATACGGGTACTAAAAAAACTTATGACGGTGCTTAAAATTGAAATGGAAAAAAATCTACACAATTTTTTTTCTCGATCGTGATTTAGTTGCGTTTGCACATGACCTAAAAGTGAAATTTTCTTGGATAATATGGCGCGAAATGGCCAGTACCTCTACCACGAGTCATGCAAATAAGCCCAATTCGAGATTTGTTCACGAATTCGTAAATTATTTGTATGGAGAATTTGTGCAGAGCCTCTAGCGGTCACTTATAGAACTAAAAATTACTGCCATACCATAAGTTAAATTATCGTTTATGCAATTCGCTCACGAAAGTTCGATTGCTTGTTTCGTTTGTGTAGATTTCAATACCTCTACCACGAGTCATGCAAATAAGCCCAATTCGAGATTCGTTCACGAATTCGTAAATTATTTGTATGGAGAATTTGTGCAGAGCCTCTAGCGGTCACTTATAGAACTAAAAATTACTGCCATACCATAAGTTAAATTATCGTTTATCCAATTCGCTCACGAAAGTTCGATTGCTTGTTTCGTTTGTGTAGATTTCAATACTTTACAAAGTGACGTGACGTGACAAACGTCACATCCTTCACACCAACCGAAACAGATTGTAGGTAAGCCAAAAAGGTTTTACTTCCTAAGTACATTTTATCTGAAGGTTTAGAACTGTAGACAATTATATGAGCAGTGAACAATAATAAGCATAGAAACCGTACTAGCTCTGAAAAATTACCATACTTTTTGTGGGTGTTTAATATGCTTGCTAGGCCGTAAACCAGGAATAATTTCCGTTGGTCATCGTGTCCCAAGCGGTAAATTTTAAGTGGTTAAGGGCGGTAAATAATTAAGCTTCGTGATGGTCAGCTGCCGTTCCTTGAGTGGGTTGAGGAACAGCAGCCATTTTCTCACATAAAATATATATAAAATAAAATGACCATCGCGTCCCAGTTGAAACAGGTGATAATTTATATGCTATTACAAATAAAATAAAAATCATCAGCCGGCTGTATAGCACTGAAAAAACCGTAAACTAGTCACATGAATATATGGTATTTAGGGTATCAGCAGGCGGTTTTTCTACCTCAAATCAGCCGGCTGACGATTTTCCTGATAATAAGAGCATCAAATACTGACGTTCCGCAACCCACCAACGGAGCGACAGCTGACCTACGCGAGTCATCATTATACTTCGTCCTAAACCACTTCAAAAATTATAATCGCCTGGGACGCCTTGCGATTGGTCATGAAATTTGTTTCTGGCTTACGGTTCATGCCAGCGGAGCCGGGAAATACAAGCTATGACAGTAAGCCTTTTTTTTACCTTATTTAAACGCGCGTGACTTTTAACGCATAAAATGTTATCAACCGACTTCAAGATTTCGAAGGAGGAGGTTCTCAATTCGTCAGGATCTTTATTTTTACTATTTTTTCATAATGTTCACCGATTGCAACTTTCTTTTAAACAGGGAAATTACGTATTTCTTCATACATATTCAAAGCTAGGAAAAGGGGTAAAAACTGTCAGTACTTCATCCATCCATCCATATATTTATTTCGTCGTAGGATATAGGATTACCTAAGAAAACCAAATTGATGAAATTTCAAATGTACAAATAACACTACTAGTTTAAAACGTCCTAGAACTACGACCATATGTAGTGTTAGGTGATTCTTAATTTATTTGGTTATTTTTTCAACATGACAGTTCGACTTTTAGTGATCATAGTGGATCATAGGTTTATTTCTTATTATTTAGGTCTATTGTATAATCACAAAAGGATAAGTACCCTTTCAGGATGTTGTTGATTCTCTAAAGTATAGGCAGTGCCCTATTGTTACACATCCCACCTGCGTCGACGCCGACACGTTGGCCAAGTCCTTGAATTTATTTACCAGCGAACAAGCCGGAGCGGCGCCCGACATCCGAAATCACTACAAGACTATTAAATATAGTTGTCGTTCGTTTAACTATTGTTGGTGTCGAGGCAATCGATCCGTGGAGCAAGGGGCACGGAGCCTCACGACCTAACAAACGCACAAGGGAAGCTAAAGATGCTCCAGCAAGCCGCCGGTTTTCATACATAACACAACGCAAGATTGCGGCTTTGCCGCTTCTTGCATAATGATGGTTTTATTTCTATTTATAAGTTACATGTACGATTAATTGTTAGTAGTACTTACAAGTTTCTAGTTTGTGACAATGTTACTTTGAAAGGCTATTTCGCAATAAATAAATCTTTAATATAATTATGTACATTATAATTTCAAAGTGCCCTGTATAAATCTGGATGTCTTTTAAGTAAGCACTATTTTATAGTATTTGGATGCAATAATTCGAAGATCCCGGCCTGTAACGCCGTTGTTACTTCTTGAATATAAAATAATACACCTTCCTGGGATAATTAGTTTGCCTTGCCGGTCGGTGATAAGTTAGCTGCTACAGCAATCAATCAGAAATGAATGAGGCACAAGAACCTGTAAAAGATGTTTCAATATTATTTGTTATTTTTCACAGTTTCATTGTAATTATTATGATTGAAAATTAAAGTGTTTATAAATAAAGTGTCAACTACTTACCATTCATTTTTAGGTTAGAGTTGGTATTTTTGTGTCGATTTAAAATAAGATTAATTGACTAATACATAAATCTCACAAATATTGAGCAGTTCTTGGGTCTAGTTTTCTTTTTTTTAATTATTCTTATTGAAGTGTTGATGTGGATATTTCTATTTCTCATATCGGCTTGAAATTTAGCGTTTCGTTTCCCAGTTCCAGTTATCATACTATGCAGTCTTATTAACAAATTATGCTTAATATAAGGCTTTGTCGATATTATTTCGTCAACTAATAATATATAAATATAACACAATAAATACGAATGGTTTTCACTTTCACCATGTTTTTGACATCTCACCTTATAATTTGATAGTGAAAGAGTTTTCTACAGTCGATACGGTGGTAAAATTTCTTTATTAGAATAAAATACAAATACAAAACAGAAAATATATACAAAAATGGACGATGACGGTATTAACGGGGAAAGGGGGCGGGGGGGTTGGGTGTAAGATCTTGCTTAGTATAGAATTCCGGCGCCGTCTTCGCATTCGAAGACCTTGATGCGTCTTCTAGTGCGTCTCACCCTCAAGGAGACTGCTCGAATGACCGATATTTGTACTTTAACTTTTAGCCAGAATATTATTTGAGAGTATGGTTTTTCCCATTTGGATGATAGTTTGGATGCTGTTTTTTTCAAAAAACTCATATACTCAGTCCCTAAGGCTCCATCACATGAGATTACTAAAGGTGTAAAAGAGGCTCTTAAGTCTTCCGTGGCTCGGTCATATTTGAGATGTTTTTCTCGGCTGTGTTTTTGTGCTGTTTTTTGCCATGTAAGGTTGCTGTAAGAGGAAGTGTCAGCATTTACAATGCGAACGTCGAAGAACGCTTTCCTTGCAGGTTCCCATATGCTATTTAGTAATAAGTCTCCTATGAGGGCTGGCTGTGTAGCACTTGCATCACGCATTATTGGTTCAACTGTGCCTTTACCCCAAGCTAGTTCGGCCCAATTCTTGCAATCGTCCCTATGTTGATCATGACCTTGTTTAATCAAGCCGCCTTTTTTGCAGTTTAGGGCATGATTTAGGTCAAAATTATTTTCGCCGCATCCGTCGCAAACCTGAGGAAGATTGCCGGGTTCGTGAGCGTAGCGCAAGGCAAGGGCGTCTTTAAATTGGGTTGCAGTAAGGTCGGTATGGTCGGTATTGTTTGCGGTGGTAGGGATGATTGACAGCCATTGTGAAGAGTTTGATTCAACTACTCTTTGGACACATCTTTGCATCTTACTCGGTAATTTGGATAAAACATCTTTACATCTATCACTCTCGTTCAAATGTCTCGTCAATTTGGCTACCCTCATGGTTTCTGCTGCATGAGTATGATGGGCTATTAGGTCCAGGTTTTCTGTATTTTTTATTGCGTGAATTAGTAATTTATTTGATTCAACGGATGATTTATAATATTCAGTGTTTTTTAATGGATTGTTAATGCCAAGACCGCCCAGCTTCACTGGCAGGTTGAATAGATCCTGTTCTATAGAAGTGATTTCTCTGTCAAGAATGGAAGGTATTAACGTTGACATTATCGTCTCGTTTAAAGTGTGAAATTCTTCGCCGGTTTTATCCATTACTGTTTGCAAATATCTCCACTCACATTGAAGTGATTTTGTGAAAGCTGTATAAACTAATTGCGGGTGTTTTTTGCTAGCTTTTGACAGTAGCCGTATGCAATTGGTCCATTCAGTTACTTTTTCTTTGATATATTCTTTTTGTTCGTTTTCATTCCCGATGACACTGCCTAGAAAACGGTGATAGGTTACTATCTTGACACCCATATTTTCGAATAATCTCTTAGCTTCTTCGTTAGATTCATTTTTAATTATTACATAGCTTTTTGTGGGTTCTGCGAAGTAGCCGTATTTCGGTCCTTGTATCATGAGTTTTTCCAGCCAATCTCTTATATTTTTAAGTTTACCAAAGCAGGCTGAGTCATCAGCATACCAATTTTGGATATATTTGCCTCGATCTTTGCAGCTTTGAATAAGTGGCAAAATCCCGACTGCATACATTAGCATGGCTAACGGGTCACCTTGTGTTGTTCCTTCCTTGCTAAGGATAAAGTCTTTAGATCCTGATAGGCAGATTACAGCATATCCTCTATATGTATTAAAAAGAAATATTGCACAACGGGGCCAGTAGACTCTAGCATTCCAAAGGGCGATTGGGCGGCTTAATGCGTTGAAGGCATTTGCTGCATCTATTAAAAGCAGGCCTTGGTCGTCTTCGCCTTCATTAAAGCATTGGGTCATAGCGTGAATTCCACCTTCAATTCCTGATTTCATGCCGGCACAGAGCTGATCTGATCCGCATGCTTGTTGAACGTCAGATCCTGTTGCGGTGGCCATTGCCTTTGCGATTATGCGTTGTAATATTTCGCCGATCCCAATTGGACGGATGCCTGGACATTTGTTTAGAGCAATGCCTCTTCTTGCCAACAGTGCTCTGATGCTGTCCCATTCAACGACTTCACTGCTAAGTTTCCTGGTTAGTGATGCGATTGCTTCCCGTAGGTCGGAACTGTGGTTAACAAAACAAAGAAGAAGTGATTTCCATTGTTCGGAATCTGTGCCGCTCGGACCTGCTCCACCAGACAATTTTCTAGCAACTTGTTCTATGTGGTTTGAAGTAATATCAACATTCACTATAATAGGAAGTTCAGGGTGATCTAAAAAGTCAGATAATTCTGGGATTGTTTGGTCTGGATGTTTTTCTTTGAATATTTGGTGTACTGTTTTGTTTCCAATTTTTTCATTCGGATCTAAAATTCCGCCTCCTGATCTTCCTGTTATCCATTTATTTGCTTGTCTGATTTTTCCTTGTAGCATTAGGCGGCTAAATATTCTGACATCATGGTCTTCGTCCAGTTTCTGCTTGTTACTTGATGTAAATTTTGAATTGTAGAGTAGGGTTTCTGCAATCAGTTCGTCATAATGTTCGGAATTCCACATTTCCATTCTTCTTTGAAGAGTTCTTCTGATATCATGGCCTGATTTGACCATTGGATCTCTTTGAAGTATTGTACTACATAGAATGAATATTTTTTCAGTGTCCTTCTCCTGGCAGTTTATTTGAAAGTTCTTTAATTTCATTGGCTAGGAGTGTAGTTAACTGTCTGCCTACGTTTCCTTGTGGAATGCTGTAGGTACTGTTTACTGCGAAAATTTATAATTTTTTTCCAGCGTTCTCTCCAAATTGTGTCTGGGCCGCCTTCGCTATTAAGCAGCCTTGCGTTAAATCCTTTGAGAAATAGGTTTTGAATAGACTCTGGTATTTGTGCTTTGTTAATACGTAAATGAATTCTTACGTCTGATTGCCTTTCAAATTGGTTTAATGTAGTTGGTTGAAGTAGGTCTTGAATAGGTTCTGGCGTTTGTGTTTGGTTGATAGGTGGATGTACCGTTTCATCAGTTTGCCTTTCATTTGGGTTCGCTATGGTTGGTTGACTAAAATAACCTTGGTGTGGCATGAGGATATGTCTTTTTAAACCTCTCTTCTTAAAATCACGGAAACATACGGGACATGGTGTTTTCGTTGTTGCAGATGATGAGGATGTTTCTGGCTGAGACGATGTGATTTCCGCATCGTCTCCACCGCCGTCTTTGTCCATTTGCTGTTCTATGCACTTTTCGGTGATTTTAACAAAAAATTTGGTGATTGAATCCATAATATAATAGAAAATATAAAAGAGAAGTAAATAAAATTTAAATAATATTATTTGACGTGACGTCTTGTCAATTTCTTTAACTCTTCGTCACAGTCGATACGGTATTTTTCGGTGACGTAAGTCACATTAGTGTCTCAGGGAGGGCACGCACGAGCAACTTAGTCGCAAGGCGATTTATTTGTCTCTTTCGACAAATTAATCGCCTCCTCGCCGTGATGCGCGCACGAGAGCGACAGCAACACGACTTTTTTCTACGCAGTCATCAACGTGGATTTTGAAGAGAAGGTTGTGGTCGTTGCACTCGTATTAAAAAACCGAAGAAAACGTAAAAAAACAATATTGGGTGCATCCATTACGGAGCAATCGGCTGACTCTCGGAAAATTTCAGACTATGTTTATGAAATTGAGAGCAGGGGGTGAGATGGCACGCCATTGCCATATCTGATCAGCCTAAATAACGGATATATTTACTATCTACAGATAATAGAAGGATCTGAGTTATAGAGGCAATAAAATTAAAAAAAATCATTCTGCGAACTCCATAGCAAAAGACGGAAATAATAAACTTAAATAAGGATCGTTTTATATTTATGACGGTCTTTAATGTGAAATGGACGGCAAAGTTTTAAAACAATAACAGGGATATCGTGTAACCATGGGGTTTGTTTTACAATACAGAAATTACTCCGTTTCTTCAAAAAATGCATTACTTCGTATTGAATGCGTGCGTTTCGGTATCCGTACACGTACAAGCTCTCGCAGCGGCGGTCGAGTGGCAACTGGCCGACCGGCGCAGTGTTGTTCTTGTTGAATTTTGGGGTTGCCGTATTCCGAGGCGTAATTTGCCGTATCCCTATACAAATTCTGAAAATAATTGCCGCTGAATTGCCGTATCCAGAAAATTGGCGAAAACGTGTCTAAAAAATGTATGGAGATACGGCAATGGGACCGCTGCCGTGTGCCGTATTTTTGACTGTAATGCCCCTGAATTGCCGTATATTACGGCAATTACCGTATCCGGAACAACACTGGACCGGCGACTTATTTGTCGCCCGTGCGCACACTAGCATTAAAACCAATAGGGAAGGAGACAGTTGCGTCGCGGGCTTGTCGCCGAACCCGCGGACAAAAAAATCTCCCGGAAGTCGCGTCGCTACGTGTGCGCACTTCCATACTAACCCACAGACTTGATGTGAGAGACAAAATAGTCGCGGAGACAAAAGTTGCTCGTGCGCGCCCGCTCTTATGGTAACGTTTTAATAAAACCTATCGATAACAAACTGTGCGTTAACATGACAGATCACATTCGACGTGCCGCATACATCCGTCTCGTTCTACCTATGAGACGGATGTATGCAGCGCACTAAACGTAATCCGACATGAAATGTCAGCATAGATCGTTTGTATGTGTTGCTGTCGAAACTGAAGGAAAACGATTCGTAGCCGGATTATTCGTTAACGCCTATAGAAAAATATTCAGAATTTTCTACATGACTCGTGGTAGAGGTACACTGAAACGGAATGCACCACCATTCTCTTACCACAATAAACGAATTCATATTCTTATTATTTTTAAACCTTATCATTCCACGATCGCATAAAACATTTTGATTATTAATTGTTTATAAGTTATGGATTTGGATCTTGTGTAATAGGGAATTTCAAATTAAGTATTTATTTTATTTTACATGTTTTTGCTTTGGAATGGTGTCAAAATGCTACCATACGAGGGCTGCTATTTATATATCCGGAAACCAGGATTACAATCTTCTTAAATAGCATATTTGACCTCCATGGTAAAATTTGAACTTTTTTAAGTACTGGCCGGTATATTTTTTCTTTCTTATTAACGCTCGTGTTTTGTTATTGACGGGTTTTAAATGTCATCTCGCAGCAAGAATGGAACTCACTCGTGAAAATATTCGTGCTATGATTTATTATGATTTTCGGCGTGGTTTAACCACGGATCAGAAGACAATCCGGATAGTACTTTTACTATATTTCCCTAACCACAGTTAAACCTTATTACCGAGCAAAACAGTCGTTCATAGGTCACTAGTAAAAAGTAATAAAAACGGTCCGATAGAGAGCATAATTTAGGGGGCGGTGTCTCACTCGCACAATGTTGCCAACTTATGAAACTTACCAATGTGGTTTTATTTATCTACATTTACTTTAGTAACACACTAGAAGTTACTTCCTACTTATAATCATTTATTGCAAGATTTGAATAAATACTTTGTTCCCTTTTAGCGGCTTTGAATTTTTTTACGACGTAAATATTATTCATTCATTAAATTAAAGAATTGCAGTTAATATTGCAGACAGTAGTAAGTTTTGTAATATTTAAAATACGGTCTGGTATCCCCATCCCATCAGTCCCATCACTGACATAATATGTCACTGATATTATTTCAAATGACGCCGCTCAGCTCAACAACATTTCGTAACAACATTTTTAAGTAAAAATGGTCAAGGTATGTTGCGTAAAAGGGTGCAGGGGTGAGACTTTACAATAAAGTAGACTTTCCTTTCACCGGTAATCCACAATCATTCAATTTTACGATTTAACAACAAGTTAAGATTGTCAAACAATAGGGTGACTATGATGTCGGCAAGCGGGCAAGCTGCGGGTCGGTTTTGTTGTTTTTACAGAAATGTACATAAGTACATGGTCTGTTCCTAAGTATTACTTACACAGGACAGGAGTGGCTACCGGGTCTTTTTAAGCCCTTTCGAAAGGGTCCTAAAATGGCACAAGGCCATACAAAAAATTGTAGTAGTGGCAGTATAATAAATAAATAAATATATATTAAATAAATATTATGGGACAATCTTACACAAATCAACCTAGTCCCACAGTAAGCTCAATAAGGCTTGTGTTGTGGGTACTAGACGACGATATATGTAATAGATACATACATATAAATACTTAAATACATAGAAAACATCCATAACTCAGGAACAAATATCCGTGATAAACACACAAATAAATGCCCTTACCAGGATTCGAACCCGGGACCTCCTGCTTCATAGGCAGGGTCACTACCGACTAGGCTAGGAGGCCGTTAAAATATACTTTATTGTACAACATTTGTACACAAAGAAAAGTACAACAGGAAAAATTTAATATACAATATTTGTACATGGAAGAGATCTCTTCCAGTCAACCATTGAGCAGTTTGATGTTATTGATGTTGTTTTTATTTACATTTAAGTATATTAAAGTCGGAAAACTGTCCACATCAGATATGACGCAATAGTGAGAGCCACGAACCCCCTGTACTTACTTAGTTTTAGTTTGCTACACTAACTATCCCCTATTTTAAGACGCGGACATCTGGCAATTGTTCATCGGTGTTATGCAAACGAGTTGTAAGAAATAAATATCTTACAGTTCTAGGTTTGATGCAGTGCAGTATCATGCAATTAATAAGATTATATCATTTTCAGGAGTTTCTGTTGGGGGAAAATAGTGCAAAATGACGTTACGTTAATGTATTGATTGTCGCCTACTTACTGTTTTCCGTAGCGATACGCAATGTTTTTACTTTTTTGTTATTATATTAGCGATAGGCTTCGACAGTTTTTACCTATTAACTGAAATATTTTGCTGGTCTGTCTCTCTGACGTCCTCCGATAAATAGCTGCTAGATGCCTGGATCTAGCAATAAGTTTAAAATAGTAAACTAATTACAGGAGTTCTCTGCTCTCATTATTGCGTCAACGTATCTGAAGTGGCCAGCTCCTTAGGTCAGTAGAATGTATAAGTTCCCATATGAACTATGAGACTTCTCTTTCTGGACAATACTTACTAGACGACAAGCATATTTAATTTTATATTTATCTTCATACTATCCCAATCCCACATACATCGTAGTACATATGGTCACTCTACTTAGAATGAGATGCAGCCCCCTACATTACCCTCTCTTTCGGCCTCACTTTGTGGTCGAAGTATGACCTCCAGATTGTATTTAACTTCATGGGTTTAACGCATAGCCTAATTATACAGGTCATTTAAATTTTTGACAGCTATCCGAAAAGACCTCACCTACGTCACATAATGATGCCATTCGTTGATATATTCAATTCAGTCAGGGAGTTTTATTAATACACTATTCACGTTCAAAAATGTTATCGTGTCGTTACTAAGTTTATTTTGTGTTTTTTAATTATTTTATACCTAAAATAAGCTTCATATCATTTCAGGTAATTTAATATAATACTTTTAGTTAGCAATTAATTTACGACATGTAATTTAATGAGGACTTTTTTTTACATTGTGGCAATACAACGATTTGGCGAGTATTACACTGACAGACGGCCATATTGTGTTATCTCTGTTTCTTTTAAACTTATTACGCCGTTTCATTTTCGTCTGAGATTCCCAAATATTTGATAGATATATAATGTATATAATAATAGTTGCTCGTAATAAATATTGGTATAGTGCAACCGCGTGTAAAACTTCATACCAACGCAGTAAATGTGGAATTCCGCTAATATAGTTTATAAGTTACGTTGTAATTCTAATGGAATTACATTGTAATCTTTAGTAACATATTTATGAGTAATTTTTTTTTCAATCGACTAAGCCGTTTAGAAGAAATCAATACGCAAATTTAACAGTATAACGGCATGTCGTTAACTTTGTATAACGGGGAAACTATAAGTAATAGGAATAAATCAAACGTTGGTAATATTGTATTCACATAGAATAATGATAAATACCTATATTTTTTTGGGTTGACCCATTAATGAGGAATATCCCATAGGCGCACCACACATTAGAGCGGAATTTAGCTATTCATAGACAAAAGTGGAAATTTGTCTATGGTAGGCTGAATTTTTGTATGGAGGCCATAGACTAATGCCCGCTATCATAGCCCAATTTCCGCTTTTGAATTTCCGCTATGTATAGCTAAATTCCGCTCTAACGTGTGGTGCCCCTTAAAAACTATAACAGTTTATGGCCATACTACTTACCATACTACTCTCATGGGAGATTAATAAATGAGTAAGATTTAACCGCTCACTAAATAAATATGAAGTCGATAAACTAATTAATAAGATTGGTAACGAAAATAATAAATCTGCCACCAAAATTGTATCACCAACTAAATTAGCCTGAGAAAAAGGGTGTCTCCGGTGGCAGGATTGAACATTAATACTAATAATAAGCAGACCGCATTAACTTTTGTTTTAGATATGTTCCTTGTTCTTAAAAAGTTTTTGATATTTAACATATTTTTAATGCGAAACGTGACGTGGCCAAAAGTAACCTTGACGCCGGCGTGTCAAAGAGTAGCTAAGACTTTTTGTGATTTCAACTTCTGTTACTCAATGTACTATACTTGGTTACAAACTATCTTCCGTTTTGGAACCCCTGGTCTAGTTTTGTCTATGGTACCGTTTATGTTTGTTTTTTGTTTACGGTGTCGTTTAGATATACCCAGTAATTACTAAATAGTATAATGTCTAGTAATTACCTCTATAAAATAATTTCCCTATTTTTAAAGTTTGAGAACCGTTTCATTCCCTGATGACGTCAGTGTGGTCGCTGACGTCAAGAGGTGTCAAAAATTTAACTGACCTGTATAATTATAATTAGGCTATGGTTTAACGCCAGTGTTGCCAATTTAGCATTTTATATGCTAGATCTAGCATACTATCATCTCAATCAGCATTTTATTTTAGCATTTAGCATATAGCATATTTTTTTAGCATATTTACACGAAGCAAGAAAGCAGAATACAACGATATTTTTCATAAGAAAATTAATTTCTGTTATTAAAAATTGTATATCTGTTTTCGAACGGTTATTATTTTTTACATACTTAGGGACCTTGACACATGGTCGCCACCAAGACTCTCAAAAAAATGCCCAGTCACTACATTATCCATATACTTTTTTCAAAAATTTTGGCCGATTTGATCAGGTCTGGCATATTTTTTTGTTATAGTATGGTGGACAATCAACCAAATCCGAGATTATAGGCTCAAGGGCACATATAAAATGAAGTTGGCATATTATTAGCATTTTTTCATCCTCACTCTAGCATATTCAGGACCATTCGAGTTGGCAACACTGTTTAACGCAACAACAGTGCATAGATCAACTAACTTCAACTTTTGGTGATGAAGCCCCATCTAAAACTACTGTGTATCACTGGTTTAGTGAGTTCAATCGTGGACGTAGTATGCTTACGGACGAAGTTAAGGCAGGTCGCCCGAAATCGGTCGTTGTACAACAAAATATCGAGGCTGTGCGAAAACTTATAATGGACGACCGATATGTTACGTACCGCGAGATAGAGGCGACTCTGGGTATTTCTATGACCAGCATTAATAGCATATTACATAATTATTTGGCTGTAAAAAAATTTGTTCGCGTTGGATACCCCACAACTTAACAAAAGAGCAAAAAGATGCTCGCGTCGAATGGTGCAATAAAATGTTAAAAAAATATAACCGTGGTGACTCAAAAGCCGTTTATAACATCTATACAGGTGACGAATCCTGGATCTATGCATACGATCCCGAAACGAAGCAACAATCAACGGTATGGGTGTTTCAAAATGAGCCGAACCCTACGAAAGTTACTCGTGCAAAAAGTACATTGAAACAAATGGTGGCCTGCTTCTTCGGTATTAATGGCCATGTAGCTACAGTGCCGCTAGAAAACCGTAGAACGGTTAATTCAGAGTGGTACACGACCATTTGCTTACCGGAAGTATTTGAACAAATTCGTAAAACTAACCAGCGACGAAGAATCATTCTTCATCATGACAATGCCAGCTGTCATACGTCACGCGAAACAACTCTATTTTTGGAGGGTCAAAATGTGGAATTAACGGGTCATCCGCCGTACAGCCCTGACTTGGCACCCAACGATTTTTATTTATTTCCAAATATAAAGAATAAATTACGCGGTCAACTATTTTCGACCGCGGAAGATGCTGTCGACGCATTCAAACAACACGTTATGGAGGTACCAAAGGCGGAGTGGCAGAAGTGCTTTAAAAATTGGTTCACGCGAATGCAAAAGTGCATAGATCATCAAGGGGAATACTTTGAAAAACAATAAAACCATTTTCAGCCGTGTACGTTTGTTTGTTTTTTTGTTTCCGGATATATAAGTAGCAACCCTCGTAAATGACTTTGGCATCCCCGATTTATAACGAAAACGATACCAAACTTGGCCTAGTAGCTTAACCGATGTAGATATCAAAATAAAGTTTTTGTTCTCAAAAAGCCATATTTGACCTTTTTTTTTACCACGACGGTGGCAAACAAGCGTACGGCTCGCCTGATGGTAAGCAGTTACCGTAGCCTATGGACGCTTACAACCCCAGAGGATTCCCATGGGCGTTGCCTACCCTTCAGGAACCTATACATTCCTTTTTTGAAGAACCTCATACTGTAGCTCGCTAGGAAAACCTCGGCAGTTCAGAGTTCATTCCACAGCCGCAGCGTACGTGGGAGGAAATTCCTCTTAAACCAAGCATGTGAATGACCATCAACATTAATATGGTAGACATTCAAAAGGAAGCCTTTACGAGAAAGGTTGTCCTATATGTAGAGAAGTGCCCGTTAGAGGAAGTGGCCATAGGAGGAAAAGTCAGTTTGATGAAGTGGCCATAAGAGGAAGTGATCGTTGGATGAAGTGATCATAAGTGGAAGTGGCCGTTTGAGGACTGTGGCCTATTGGGGAATGTGGTTTGTAAGTGGCCCTTAAAGGAAGTAGCCCATTGGGGAAAGTGAGTGAGTCAGTGAATCTGTCAGTCAGTGGTAAAAATAGTGATTTTCGGAGGTCAATATCTCATAAACGGTTAGAGGTTTTTATCTGAAATTCAGGATTCAGTAATTAGAGGATAGCCTTACAAGACTCACAAAATTGTAAGTGTGAAGGTCCAATAGGTTTCAAGTTATTGGGGGGTCAAAAGTGGCCCTAAATTGTTAGTGTAAATATACATGGGTATATTTGCTCGTATGGGTATTGGTATGGGCTTGTGTGTGAAGATATCGTTTTTTAGCGATAGGACCCTTGTATATGGGTCCAGGGACCACCTGTTATTTAGTTCTACCATCCTCTACCTTCATTTGTGGAAAAGTTTAGTGAAAGTGGCCACTTTGTTGATTTACAAGGACACTTCATTCATTTACTATTACTAATAGATAGCTTATATTGTGTAGTTTTAAGAAACACTGATTTAAACTTTCACGGTTTTTACACATATCTATTTGTAATAACGGGACTTAACCGCGTATATATTTCTAAAAATTACCTTCGACGTTTCGAGGACGACATTGTCCCCGTGGTCCCGAAGAAGGTCTTTCTTCGGGACCACGGGGACAATGTCGTCCTCGAAACGTCGAAGGTAATTTTTAGAAATATATACGCGGTTAAGTCCCGTTATTACAAATAGATAGTTTTAAGAAGTACTAATAACTCCCCATATTGACGAAGTGGCCCCTTTTTCCGTAGTTCTTTTTGAAGTATTAAATGAAGAGTATTTGTATTGTAAGTATAAAATACCTGTAGCAATTTCATTACAAGGGTATAGCTATCAATAAAACTCGTAAACAATTTTTCCACTTATTTTATTTGAAAATGGCCACTGCTGTAAAAAATATATAAACAAAAGATAGTATTCTAGCATCCTTTACTCTATTCCTCCTATCCTACACGATTCATATACAAATAGGCTACTAACATTTAATTAAATATAAATAATATTTGAAGTAAATACTTAAAAAAAAATAGATATAGACCTACCACGCTAAGACGCAACGCACACTTTCACTAAGACAAAAACGCGGAGCGGGAAAAAAATCGAACTTCCGGCTTATTTTTGTCTATGGTGACTTAGTTTTTGTATGGAGCTAAAGATGAAATTCAGCCAAAAATTAGGTTTTCTGATTTTCGGCAAATTTTTGCCGATGGTCCACTGAATTCAACTTTCATAGAAAAAAATCAGCCTGATTCGGAAATTTGTCTAAATTACTGAATTTTTGTATGGAGCGCATAGACAACAATTCAGCTGGAAGTTGCGATTTTTTCGACTTCCGGCTGATTTTGTCTGTGGCAACTAAATTCTTCCGAAGTGTGTATTGCTAAGACATGTAGCGGCAAAATGTGGGAGTACCACCATAAACGTCATTCATCGACATAAAGGGTCTAGCAGGCTAAGCTAACAAGAGTGGCCCCCGCAAGGGATTTGGTTGTATTTTAAGGTGCAGTAGTGGCAGGACCTAAGAACACTGTATGCGTAATATCAGCTTTCGATCTTCTTTTGTTTCAAGACTTAATTCACTAAAATGTCAAAAAATCTAGGTAATTTTTAAACTGTTATTTTAGCTAAACCAAGCAAGCGAGAGTCACCAAATAAATTCAGAATTAAGGAGCATAAAATGGGGTTCATAATGCATATTTTTACAGACATTCATATCCTTGAACTTGGATGAAAAAAAGTAAAGAATTTTTTTTTCGCTTCATTTTTTGCCACTTTTCGCGGAGACACAACTATAAAAGAAAATACTTGATAAGCCACAATTGTCAACTACGTATACATTTAAAAACATTTTAAAAAATCATGGTGCGTCATGTCAAAAAAGAACATTTACTAACGTATGTTTACTATACTCGTAGAGTAGTGGCAAATGTGTAGAGCCCTTCTAAGGTAAGTCTGTAGTTGTCACACCAAAGAAAGAGAGTTGATGGACTCATTAGGTCATGATTGACGTATGCAGACTTAGCTTAATAACACTATATGTGTAGAAGAAATCGTAAAGTACAAATTGTAAGTTTTTTGATTTTGTCGTCAGCTGCAAATGAAATGGACATGCTATGCTACTTTGCTTTAGGTATTATTCTAAATGTGGTTTTTTCTTCTATTTTTTTTATTCTATGCAAATAAGGAAAAAAGTGGGTACATAATAAGAATTGGCACATTGACAAAAACATTTTTTATTACCATTCCATATCAACAAATAACTCAGTAGAGCAAACAGAACAGTATTTACGTCATTGATCAATGTCAATTAATTATTTCATAAGGAACGAAAGAGGATGTTATACGTACGAGTATATACTACTGACTGATTTGCCACTACTACTCTATTGATATGATATGAAATAGTAAACATACGTTCGTAAATGTTTTTTTTGGCATGACGCACCATGATTTTTCAAAATGTTTTTAAATGTATACGTAGTTGGCAATTGTGGCTTATCAATATTTTTTTTGATAGTTGTGTCTCCGCGAAAAGCGGCAAAAAAATGAAGCAAAAGAAAACTTTTTTTTTTCATACAAGTTCAAAGACATGAGTGTCTGTAAAACTATGCCCTATGAACACCATTTTATGCTCCTTAATTCTAAATTTATTTGGTTTCTCTCGCTTGCTTGGTTTAGCTAAAATAACAGTTTTAAAATTACCTTGATTTTTTGACATTTTCGTGAATAAGTCTGAAACAAAAGAAGATCGAAGGCTGATATTACGCATACAATGTTCTTAGGTCCTGCCACTACTGCACCTCAAATTACAACCAAATCCCTTGCGGGGGCCACTCTTGTTAGCTTAGCCTGCTAGACCCTTTGACGTTTATGCTGCCTCCACACTTGGTCGCCTGCAAAGTTCCTGAGGTCAGACTATATCAAAAGTAAATTTATATACATTGCAACACTTGACTAAACTGTTTAACAGTGTTGCCACGTAATTATGAAAAAAAAAAAGTTTATCACAGCCAAGCGTGAAAAAAATACGATTTTTTAAACTTAAAAAAAAAACATTTCGTTAGTGAGACGATTCGTATATGAAGCGAGAGCCCATACACACATTTTATTCCACATTTTAACTTTTAAACCATAACCTTTCCTACTTTTTCTGAGCAAGAGTAAGTCCTAGGGTAAACCTAGACACATTTGAGTCCAGAGCCTGAATGTCTATGGTTATGAATTTATAATAAAATTCAGATTTAAGTAAAGGAATATTCAGATCAATCTTTGATCTATGGTCACCGAAATCTGTCAATCCGAATATAAAAACCATAGATAATCACCTATTTTTTTAAACCATAGACATTCAGTCAGGTTTTTAAATTAAATGTGTATGCGGTGACCCTAAAGGTACAACCATAGACATTCAGTCAGGTTTTTAAATTAAATGTGTATGCGGTGACCCTAAAGGTACATCACTAGGCAAAGACAATATTTAATAATCTATTATTATCTGTCAATAAAATGTGTGTATTCAAATCATGGAACTAGAAAATATAGGGGCGTGATCCCGTGAAGAAAAATACTGTCATTCCACCATAAGCCGATTTCCACGTGTTTACGTGCGACACGTACGCATATACAACTTGAGCGGTGATTGGTTCATACCCGACAAGTGTGTGTACAGGACCGCGGCTTATCATGTAATCGCAGTTTAATCTTCGCGGGATTACGTCCCTATATTTTGTAGGTCCATGTTCATTATATATTATTTATAATTAACGATCTTTGCATCGAATTTCACAGCTTTGGTCAATAAAGAGCGCACAAAAGCCAGTGGTTTTAACGCTATCCCATACATTTTACGATGTTTTTAATTTTAAATCTTATTGTCTAAGAGGTAAGATTCAAAATCTGTAGCATTCAATCTTTATAAATGTATTATTTCAATACGAAGTTGTATAATATAATGTAAAATATTGTAGCCATTTTGCCAGCCCAAATAGATGGTATGACGTAAAAATAATGCGAATTGAAAACAAGTTCAATAGTCTATGGAATAACCGTAATGTCTATGGGATAAGGTTTAAAATCCACTGGCAGGTGCAAATTGTTTTCTCATGTTTTTTATTAATTTGTTTTTTAACAATATAGAGTCAATGTTCATGATTTAAAATAGTTACCTACTGAGTGCGGACTGAAATTAATTAATCACGGCGGTGGCAAACACGTATACAGTCCGACTAACGGTAAGCGGTTACCGTAACCTATGGACGCTTCCAAACTTAAGAAAACAAATTGCACGACACAAAAAACCGGTCTGTCCCGCAAATATAAAATTCAAAATATATATTTTTTTGCAATATTTATATCTTTTTGATTTATACTTTTATAATAGAATACATACAAGACTCCGGTTCAAATGCACGCTCTTGCATTACTTCAAAAATATCTACCCACCTTCCTTAACCTACTTATAATAATGTGGTAAATAAATGGGGTCACAAAACCCAAATTTCACCTAATAATTACACAATTTGGTAAATTTTAGGGGTCGCTTCGACCCGTAAACGTAAAAATAAGAGTGAAATTTGTGGGTCATTTCGACCCCTAAACTTCATCAACATTAAAAATTCCAATTAGGTGAAATTTGAGCATCATTTTTAAACCCCAGGGGGTTATTCGTTCCCGTAACACTTTCAACCCCAATAAGAGCGTATCTTGAAGAAAAATACATTTTTTATGTGAAATTTTATGTTATTTTAAACGAAGAATCACAAGCTAGTTTGATCCTAGCAGTTCGATTTTTTCCATTTTGTTACCCACATACGTTTGAATGACGGTAACACAAAGGAAAGATACAAATGTATAGAATACCTATTTTTTATCTTACTGGGATGTAACATAAAAATCACACATGACAAAAAAGTTTTTTTTTTTAAGAAACGCTCATACAATGTATCTTAAACAAACATTGCTACATACTCTAGCGATCCTCCTACTGTGCGCGACAATATTCCAGTAACATTGTACTCTGATTAACAACTACGAAAATGCAGACAATTCGGAAAGAAAACTAAAATTACGAGCACCAAATAAAAATATATAAAGTGTGACACACTAGGGTTAGGCTTGAAATATAAAATTGATGTTTTTTTTTTATTGTATTACGATTTTAATATTTTACCAAACCGAAGACGAGGGTTTAAATATATTTCCGTAATCACATCATGATTTTATGTCCGTAAAAAATGTAAAAAAAAATCGATCACAAAACTTTTAGTAAAAACAGCTAGTAACAAATTTTATATTTCAAACCTTAAGGTAGTAGTGCAATCACGACGACACGCTAACTTTGCGTGTATTTTAAGCTTTGGCAAGATTTTTTGAAATAGGGTATTATTCCTTATCGACCATAGACCTCAAATGCAGACTAATTTATTGTCTTACCTTGACATAATTTTTGGATAGGTGAAATTGATTGATTGTTTCTCTGTTTGTCAAAAAAAAGAAAACAAAGGGGATTATGGTGACAAACAAACGCAAGTTTAACCTATTGAACGCCAAGAGGTACTAAAGTGATCGTGTACTGTCGTGCCTGTCACGCCAATGACCACTAAAGTGGTCATGGCAGACGCTGTCAAAGCTATCGTTTCTCACTAGTTGAGATGTTGGCGTGTATAGTGGTAATTCTTTAAGATGTTGGAATCTTACTAAAGAGTTCTACCCTCAATTACGACATCTTAAAAAATCATACTATATGCCACATTTTGATGCGAGAGAGAAAGCGTTCAAAAGGTTAAATATTGGATAATGTAGCGTAGCCGACCCTGTTGTAAGAAAAGTCATTCGTGATTAAAAATATCTTAAAGGGGCCGTAGTATTTTAGAATTTGGTCTACAGTCGATTTTAGAATATATACATAACCAAACAAGTGTTGTGACGAAATATAATATACCTTAACACCTAGGATACCGCAATCGCATGTAAATTCGATCAATATCACTCCAGGGGTTTATAGTACCTCGTAAGGATGTCGTATTTTTAGGATGAAGCGACCCGATGTCCTTTAAATAGGGCATGTAGTCTAATCCATTTGAGTCTGTTTTTGTTTTGTTTAGATCCATACAGAATTTACTATAATTTTATTTTAATTTAAAGTGACAGGCTTTTGAAAAAGTTTTAGTTCGTTGTGACTACTTTTTGTTGTCCTATAAATAGCACATTGGGCCTTACGAGGATAAACGGCCGTAACTTGCAATAGATGATAACGATGGTATTTTGTCCCTCTTTAAGGATATACGGCTCTCTCTTATGAATAATCAAAAAGAGAAATTTGCTTGCATTTTATGTTACAAACGTTTATAAAATACCCCCAGTCTGTTTTAATTTTTCACTTTCCTTTAAAAAATCTCTGAATACGCTTGGCACTCCAGTATTGAAATTACAAATACAACTCAACTGACTTTTTAAAATATGACAGGCGATATAAATTGTCAAGAAGTTTGCAATGATGACAATAATAGTCATTCGACAATTGTCAGCATTATAAAACATTCTCACGGCGATATAAGATCTGATTGTTTACAAGAAAATTACAAAAAAATGATTGTACATTGTTAAAGACCTCTTAAAAGTCTCATTCTAATAATTTTAATTGATTCCATTGTGTTATGGAAATCACACATATAAGTGTTTAACGAATTTTCGCATCTCAAAGGAAGAATTTCTAAATCAGACGAATGAAGGCTCAAATAAGGCCTATACTATGTACAGAGGGTTTCCACGATCGAGATTTGCAATAGATGGCAGCACCCTGACGTAAGGGCTTTTTGACAGCAGCTGTCAAAATCAACCAATCAAGAAAAATATGATTAAACATGATTGGTGGATTTTTACAACTAGACCTCTCGCCACGGTGCTGCCATCTGGTGAAAAACTCGATCGCGGAAACCATTCTTGTAATACACCGCTGTACGGTCAAGGACTTTAATTGTGCAGCCATCTAGGGTTCCAATGGACATTTTATTGAGAAAAAAATATATTTTTTTGATAGCCTTTGTTGTGTCCCGCTGCTGGGCAAAAAGGCCCCTTTCTTCCGCCACTCGTCACGGCCTGGTGCAGAAAATATTAAACAAAATAAAACAGCTTGAACCGTAAATAGCTCAACAATTGAAGTCCGAGACATTACACGAAGATCTTAAATTTTGTCAGTTACGTTATATATGTATTTTCCATGATTTCTATCATTTCTTTCATTGACATCTGTATAATTTGGTCTCTTGTCAAAATTATAATTATAGTTCATTCCATTTATCAATAATCGCAATTTATTTCTTATTTAAATTATGTAGTAACAAAAAGTAACAAGATAGTATTTTGAATTTTTGACATAGAATTACATTAAAAAATGCAAATTATTTTTTAATTACGTTAAGGTGTGATGTGAATTTACCTTTTTTGCCAGAGTGGCAAAATTATTTTTTGCAAATTGACAAGAGACCATACCTATCTCAACCACACTTACAATTGTATGACGGTATCTCAGTTAAGTAAAAATGACTTTTATATAATGGCATATCCATTTGACTTACTGGTAACTTTATTATTATAACTAAACTATTATCGCGTTAGATAAATATATCTATATTTTTAAAAATAAACCAAACATAATATAAAAAAAAGATTATAACAAACAAAATAATATACATGTCTCTGATTAATATGATTTTAAGAAAAATATAGTTTGATTAAATCAAATAGAAATTTTATCACACAGTGGATATTGAGTCAATTTGGTAAGAAACGGCTGCAAATAGTCAAAAATTCAGAAAAACTGATTTTCTTAACGTCCCTTGCAGCCTAATGTCATATTCGTGTAAAATATTACAAAATGATAACATTACGGTCATGAGCTCCTTATTTTGTATAGAGAATACTTTTATTCAAACATACACACATGAAGGGCAAAGTTTTTTTTTTTTTAATGAGCTTTTTTTTTCTTTAAATGCAGAGCTCGCAATGAACAACTTCTGTTACATCTGTAAATGGGCCAATCAACATTTTGACCGGCACAAATCTGTCCTCAACTTTTAAATTTCGTTGTAACTTTTCACCTTTAAATAATGGATTTTCTGTGTTTCAGTTTATGGTGTATGTTAAAACATTCGAGGCCCCAACTGTTAAACCTAATAAACAGAAACTATGTATATTAGAAGCCCAATTTCTTGGTAACTCCAGAGACATTTTGAGTAACGCAAGAGACACTCAAAACTGTCGGTCAAAAAGTTGACAGGCCCAAATATTAACATAAAGCAGATTTGAAAAAACATCTAATTACGAAAATAATATGATTAGTTAATTTTTTCCAAACTTTAAAAGCACGACAACTCAAAACCTCATATTTTAATGGAGTAATTTGACAACTACTAGCATACAAAAGCGGTTGCCAAATGTATGGAAAGTTCCATCAAATTACTCCACTGAATTACCTTGCCTAAGGATAAAAGCACATGCCTATGTGTTTTATGTCACTTTTATCCGTATACCCTTCAGCGTATTTTTATTATTGTTCATATAGACCATATAAATTGTAATAATCATTCGTATTTTGAAATTATTGTACGTTATTTTATATAATAAGCGAAAAATGCCATCATTTTTAATGTAATTTGTACAAATTTCAACGTTCTTTTTATATTACATTGCTTAGTGTCTAATGGCCCTACAGTACTTTATAATTGCATGTAATGATAAAAAAAAGAATTTAGACCAAGAAATTTATAATTTTGTCATGTAAAACGAATTTCTGTTGACATTTGTCACATTTCACGTTTTTACCAATACTTTGTAAATATGTAGATAATTGACAAAACTGACAATCGTCAATTGACAATGATTATTTATCGAATTCTTTTGGCTTAATGCCCTGCTATTTGTCCTTAGATTTTGTGTCAAATATGCAAGACGAATTGGCATTGTCAAATGAATGACATTTGTCAAGTATTATGCTACTCTGTTAAATTGGTAATTCAATAGTGTTATTGTCAAGTTTGCAAAATAAGTTAAGCATTTTAGAACATACATGCCATTATTTAGAGCATTTAATAATATAACAATTTGATATTTTTATCATATTTTTTAGCAAAATAAAGGACTGTAGCGACCACTAGAAATATCTTTTACACGATTAAAAATTAATACAAAAGAAAACCGAGAGATTATCGTCTTTAAGAGAACATAGTTTTACAATTATTATTAACTTTATATTATAATATAGTTATTATTCACCGCCGCTTTGGAATGTTACTCACTGAAGGATTCTTGGTATATCCTGAAAAATAATGAAATTATTAATTATTTAGATAAAGAACCATTTTTCGCATAGACATTTATCAACCGACTTCAAGATTTCGAAGGAGGAGGTTATCAATTCGTCGGGATGTTTTTTTTTTTTGCTGTTTTTTTTATGTATGTTCACCGATTATAAGACGGCGGGACCGATTCAGGAAATTCTTTTTTTTGTTTGGAAGAGTATACTTCACAGTTGGTCCCATTGTAACCAGGTCAGGATCTGATGGTGGGATCCTGGAGAAATCGAGGGAACTCTTCAACTATTATACACATTTGAGTATTTTTTACAGCAGCTCGAGCATTTGCTGTTGGAAAGGTGGATGCTAAGTGAAGTCGGTTCTTTCTTGTTTAAAATTATTGGTTGCAAACATTGAAATGAGTTTGAAAACAAATGTGACACTTTTTTGGAATCTCCAGGATCACATCAGAACCTATGCTGGTGAAAATTAGACCAACAGTAAAATATACTCTTTCAAACAAAAAAGAATTTTCGAAATCGGTGCAGCCGTCTCCAGATAATCGGTGAACATACATTAAAAAAAACCGGCCAAGTGCGTGTCGGACCACGCATAGGAGGGTTCCGTACCTTCAATGGAATAAGAACCAAACTAATACCAAAAGGTCGTATCTGATGCCTATGGAAGAAGTTTTTTGGAGATAACTCAAAAATGGCTGAACCGATAATGTTCAAAACAATTTTCGTAGAAAGTATATGATAAGGCACATCGCCTCAAATTTTTTCATATTTTTTGAACTTACGGTTCAAAAGTTACGGGGGGGGCTACACAACTTTTCTGACTTTCGAAGCGATTATTTCAGAAAATATTCACTTAATCACAAAATAGTCAAAGAAACCTCAATGTTATTTTGAAAGACCTATCGATTGATGTGTCACAGGTTGATATTTGGTTATTATTTTTTTTTTAGTTACTTGTATGGAGCGCCCCCCTAAAATTTATTTTTTTTCAAATTTAACTACATAACTAAGTAGCTGCATACAAAATACACCTTATGTGTAAATTTTATTCAGATACGTCGTATAGTTTCCAAGTAAAATGCCTGTGACATACGGACGGACGGGCAGACAGACATGACGAATCCATAAGGGTTCCGTTTTTTGCCATTTGGCTACGGAACCCTAAAAACATGACGAATTGAGAACCTGCTCCTTCGAAATCTTGAAATCGGTTGAAAACCACGAATTGGTCACTAGTGGTAGGACTGACGGGTACAGTCGCCATCAGATATATCGGAGTGGCCAAGGTACTCAAAAATATCTAAACATGCACTTTAAGGCCTCGACCATAGAGGCGTTGTTCAGATATTTGTGACCACCTTGGCCGCTCCGATATATCTGATGGCGACTGTGCCATCTGTAAATACATTCGACCGGCCAACACCATTAAAACGCGTTACCTATTATTTAATTATTATATTTATTGCTTATCCAGTCACTTGATTGATATTTTTTTGTTGAACTCTATTGTCTAGGTAATAAGGGGTATGGCTAGTAACGAGAGCTACCAGAAGCGAGTGCGTGGTCACAGAATAAATAATAGTATTTCATACAGAATGGCCACGCTCCGCCCCGCCCCGATCGGAATGACCTCACCCCGCGGCCGATTGGTAGGGAACTAGTAGGCTAATCCGTCAGGTTGGCAGCGCGTCGGTTAAAAGCAAAATGGCGGTGTATTGTCAAACGTCATTACGACAGCGGAAATAGCGCCATAAGACGCTCGCACACATTGAAGCGTGTACAGATGTGCCGTGCACACAAAGGCGGTCAAACGAGTTTTGTAGTATGACGTGTCCGCCCTGTGACGTGGTTATGAGTGTATCAGCATGTTACCTCGTATCTATGCAGTAAGGACGGACCGTTGTAGTGCGTGCTTTCACTGTAGAAGAATGGTCTCTTCATTGTGTTTTGCCCTGCGAATGAATAGAAAAAAAATGTATAATTAAAAAAAGGGAGTATAATTTTGCTATATTTTATTTTTTCCTTGTTCTATACAATATATGCTAGTTATATACGAGATTTGAAGATTGTATGACTGCTAGAAGTATGTTAGAGTTTTGATGATTGGTTGTGAATATGTCAAAATGAAAGTGAACTTAGCTGCAGAATTGAATTCAAAGTATGGCCATAAAGTTAATAAAATGTGGACGAGTTTAGTTAAAGCACCCACTTTGTCGGTACACAAAGAGACTTTATTTTTTCACTAATAAATAGTGCGTATTGTTGTTATAGGAAGTACTGTTGCGAGTTTTGTAAAAGATGTTCATATAAATAAATAAATATTATGGGACAATCTTACACAAATCAACCTAGTCCTACAGTAAGCTCAATAAGGCTTGTGTTGTGGGCACTAGGCGACGATATACATAATATAAAGATATAGATAAATACATAGAAAACATCCATAACTCAGGAACAAATATATTTTTTTATAATGGAACATTTTTTATAGTGGAACATTTTTTATAGTGGGGTCATTTTTTATAGTGGAACATTTTTATAGTGGAACATTTTTTATAGTGGAACATTTTTTATAGTGAACCATTTTTATAGTGGAACATTTTTTATAGTGGAACACTTTTCCCTGCACTGAACACATAAGGACACAACTTACACAGTTGTGTGTGTGCGGCGAGCGCGTTCTGCTTCGCGATCAGCATCTCCGGGCCCGGCCGCGACAGCTGCTCGTAGTACCCCGCTGCACACACATAAAACGGTCAGTGGCCAACAAAAACCTTATGTTATATAGTTATAGTAGTTTATGTAACTGTTACGTAATAAGGCCTACTTATAATACATTGTTTTATCGACACATATTTTATAAATCCTAAATGACGTGTTCGGAAACCATTTAAAATGAGCGCCATTGCACCGCCATGGCCAACTCGATTTTGCAAACGGTCGGGAAGGAGGACTGGATTTTCATTACGTTATCAAAATCGATGTAGTTATGAATTTTCGAACATTATTACGACACTGGCACAGATAATACACTAATGTTACATTACTCGTTGCAATAATTGTGGTAATTACATACGGTTTCCGAACGCAAAAGATATATTTTGTATCCTACGTCCTTGCCGGGAACTCGAGCTATCTCCACACCTCCGTAAAAAGGTAACAGACAGTTACTTCCACATTTTATTAGTGGATTGCGATGTAACCATCTAGAGCGCTGGTAACCTGGAAGTAAGACGTCACACATTCAAGCCAGACGGCTCAGGTTCAAACCCCGGCTCGTACACTCGCCATCAGATATATCGGAGCGGCCAAGGTTCTCAAAAATATCTGAACATGCACTTTATCGCCTTGACAATAGAGGCGTTGTTCAGATATTTGTGACCACCTTGGCCGCTCCGACATATCAGATGGCGACTGTACCACTGAGTTTTTCGGAACTTACAAGTACGGAATATCATTTGATATTTACCAGTCGCTTTTCGGTGAAGGAACACATCGTAAGGAAACCGGACCTAATCCCGATAACTTGGGATTCCCGTTTCCTCTATGGTTGGAAGGTCAGATGGGATTAGGTTGTCAAGCGAACCCCAAGCCGGGACAAACGCTAGGAGGAAGAAGTGATGTATCTTGTCACTACCTGTGAGTTCCTATAATTGGCTTCCTGAATTTGCTCAAATGTATAATGTTTGTAATAACCAACTTACCCTGTACTCCGTTGAGTCCGTTGGAGTAGCCGTAAGGGCTCCCCTGCGGTTGCATCACATTTTCACAGCCTGAAAAATATTATAAAATAAATATTATAGGACAATCTTACACTAACCGACCTAGTCCCACAGTACAGATATTTGTACCTGAGTTACTTTGAACTTAAATTCATAGAAAACATCCATAACTCAGGTACAAATATCCGTGATAAACACACAAAAAATGCCCTGACCAGGCTCCGAACCCGGGACCTCCTGCTTCATAGGTAGGGTCACTACCGACTGGGCTAGGAGGCCGTTAACACATGTAAATGGCATTAGTAAAATATGTTAAATTTAATAACCAGATAAAACTAGTAGTCCGCCTCGGACTGAGAACTCGCGATTTACTTGCAAACGAGATGACCAATATTACAAGACCCTTCTCAAGATTCTTTTTCGCCTTCTAGCTCCACAACCCCTTGATCGATCCTGCTCATATACGAACTGTTAAATTATATGTATCTCTGCTACAACCCCAACAAATTTCATACAGATCAGATAACGTTACTAAAGTTATCGCGGAACATACTCTCAAAATCAATAAGCCATCGAAATGCCGAGACGTAACTAGCCAGAAGTTGTTTGTAAGAACTTGCTTCGCTTACGCTCCGCTCGTTCGATAAGGTTTAATCATTTTGTCTCTTTATTCAGAGTCAATTCCCTAAATTGGGTTTAATAAGCCCAGGATTGGGTCAAATGACCTCGAAATTAAGGGAATAGTCGCAAGATTCAGGTTAAGATTGGGTCTAAAAGACCCGTTTTGTGTCTAACATTACTCAAAGTTGTGTTTTGAACCGACTTCAAGATTTCGAAGGAAGAGGTTCTCAGTTCGTCGGGATCTTTGTTTGCCATTTTTTTTTTGTTCACCGATTATTTGAAGACGGCTGGATCGATTTGGAAAACTCTTGTTGTTTCAAAGAGTATACACACACATAGTGATTTAAATATTTTTTACAGTAGCTCGGGCATTTCCTTTCGGAAAGGTGGAGTCTAAGTGAAGTCGGTTCTTTTTTGTTTAAAATTAGTTGTTGTCAAGCATTCTTGTCCTGTGAATCTAATACTTTCGGGCTGGCCAGTACGAAGTGTTAGTACATTACAGCAGAGGCTCGGAAAATAGGGATATCCGGCCAAGTATGTATAGACGGCCGAGCGTAGCGAGACCGGAAAGGGATACGAGGCCGTGAATAAGAATTCGTTTTTACGTCGAGGCATTTAATGTTTTACTCAAAAAAGGCGTGAAAATAAAGCCTATCGGTTTGCAGTTTATTGTTTACTTTCGGTATAATGTAGGAACGGAGTCGCGGCATGCCGGCAAAGTAGTATGAAAACTGTTTTCAAATCAAGTGTCACTAAGGCACCCGAAACGTGATGCTTCCGAGCCTATAATCACTAAACGTAACGACGACATTTCCGCGCATGTTTGAGCAATACTAATGTAAACTGAAAATAGATGTCATATACTTCAGAAAAAGTGACCAAACCCTCCGGTGTCCGAGGCCAGATTTGAACTGGCGTCTTCAGCTTTCGCGGCTGACGTCCTGACCACTAGACCACCCGGTTAGTGGTCAGGACGTCAGCCGCGAAAGCTGAAAACGCCAGTTCAAATCTGGCCTCGGACACCGGAGGGTTTGGTCACTTTTTTTTTCTGAAGTATATGACATCTATTTTCAGTTTATACACGGTGCCCGTGAGCATTGCGAGAGACTTTAACAGTGTATTCATTATCATATTTAGAGAACAAAATGTCCTTTAAACTTTTTCGAAATTCGCCATAGTTTCAGAGTAAATACTACTTACAAAAAATTGCATTTTGAATTGTTTCTCAGTGTAAAATGATTTTTTGATGGCGATCTCACCGGTATGGGGCATAGTCTAGACATCTCTTATTGACTGATATCAAAGACCTAAGAAACACTTTGCATGGACTAGTTTTTACGAGAAAAAATGTAGCAATTTACTTTTCCCGTTACTTTTTTCTAATGACATTTACTTTTTATGTAGAACAGCATTCAAAAAAGTTAAAAAAAAAATTTTTTTTGGCGTTTTACAACAAAAGTCATATAATGTTTTTTCATTCTTTTGACCTCAGAAATGCGTGGTTAAAATCTCTCACGGGCAATGCTCACGGGCACCGTGTATATAGTAGTGTAACTACTTAAAAATTGCAAATCAAAAAATATTGAACAAAATAATTTGATTTGCTTCAAGATTCAATACTAATGTAGTTACCTTCTGGCTCCTGCTTGACCTGCGCGCTGATGTCGAGCGGGCGGTGCGCCAGGCGCCGCGCCGCGACGTACATGCCCGCATCTAGACAATCATATCGATAGTACGTTACAGCAGAGGCTGGGAAAATATAGTGGAGTACGGTAACGCCTTTTTAACCTATAATAATTTTAAACAAAAAAGAACCAACTTCACTAAGCATCCACCTTTCCAACACCAAATGCTCGATCTGCTGTAAAAAATACTCAAATCACCATAGGTGTGCCTATAATAGTTGAAGAGTTCCCTCGATTTCTCCAGGATCCCATCATCAGATCCTGACATGGTTACAATGGGACCAACTGTGAAGTATACGCTTTCAAACAAAAAAAGAATTTTCCAAATCGGTCCAGCCGTCTTCGAATAATCGGTGAACATACATTAAAAAAAAAAATAGCAAAAACAAAGATCCCGACGAATTAATAACCTCCTCCTTCGAAATCTTGAAGTCGGTTGAAAATGACATAATTCACAAGTCCGACTTTATTTTGTGACCTGTTAGAATACGTTAAGTACTAATAATAAAAAATATTTTCTAACAATTGTTAGCATTGCGCTAGGTATAATACATGTATTTGTTTGCTACACATAGAAAAGATTATGTAAGTTTTATTTTTCTCCACCAGGCTATCGCTTTTTACTATTGCAACATAACTTCACATTTTATAACGGTTTTGTCGAGAGCATATGTCATCTTAGCCATTTGTAATTCGTTTAGAATTCAAGGTCACTTATATTTTGACAAATTGTTTTCGATTATGCTCATGTAATCTATTGACCAAACTGTTATAAAATGACAGATGATGTTGAAATAGTTGAATGCAACAGTATAGTAAAGGAAAATATATCTTGTATAATCTTTTCTTGTTGTTATTAAAAAATATATATATAATACCTAGCGCGGCGTCAAAAACTGTTAGAAAATATTTTTTACTATAAGTAATCATATCATATTCTCTTTTCTTGTTGTTATTAAAAAAATATCTATATAATACCTAGCGCGGCGTCAAAAACTGTTAGAAAATACTTTTACTATAAGTAATCATATCATATTCTCTAACTAAAAAAGAAAATCGCACTTGTGAGTTATCGAAGCTCAAAACTGTTCGCGTACTGTAGTAAATAGGGATTTCCGGCCATGTAGGTATTTAGAATAGGGATACGAGGCCGGGAATCCGCTTTTACGTCGAGGCATGTATAGTGCTTTTCTCAAAGAAATGCGTGGGATTAAGACCTAAAACCCAATACTTAAGAGGCCTTATTCCCAAAACGCGCAAATTTCACGAAATGCTTCATTTTCTTCGAAGGCTATGGCGAAAATACTAAGTTTTTTTAAATCAACAATTGATGCACATAATAGTTCATTTCTTTATCTAGACGGCCATCGGAGCAAATATTACATTTTAACGAGTGAAATATGAAAAAAATTGGTTGTCAAGGAAGGCCTTTCCGGATTTTCCAGTTAGGTGTACCGTTCATTTTCAGATTACGCAAAAAAGGGTAAAAATTCTTATTCAATTTGAATTAAATTCAATTGAGTATATCATGTATGAGACGGCCATGGAAATAAAAATCGAAGATTCATCTTGGATAATCGACAAAATACCTTCTGATTATATGCCAGTTTTTTGATGAAAACACGGTTACATTTAATTTTTTCCACAAAAACCCTATGAATATTTTGGCCTAAAAATATTACCATTGCAAAGTTAAACTATATTTCTATCACGATAAAAAAAAACATTACTATAGCAGTAAATTTCAAATTACTATGAATTTTTAAAAATGACACTTAAATCACACTTCACAGGACACTTTTTGTAAGAATCGTATTTTTGGGTACTTAATAATAATAAACATGGTTCAACATTATTTTTTTGTATTACTAATACTTCAAACTATCTTATAAATAGCATTTTATGCTGCTTTTTTCATTAATAGAGTTTTTCGACCTTTTAGGGAATAAGGAGCCTTAAAACCTAAAAGTATAATCGGTTTAATGCAGATACCGTCTCGCGCCCGGCACCCGCTCGGCAGTGACCGGCATCGGGGGCAGCGCGTGGCGGCCAGGGGCTACTTTGCAGGCCTAGCCTGTAAAGAGCCTAAATCTCGTTACAACCCCCTCTAGCTGCTGCGTCCGAAACAGTAAATTTTCACGCCTATTATAATGAACGTACCAACTTTTTTCGGAATTTTGAAGTTATAAACACATTAAATTATAGTAGTTTATGTAATTGTTACGTAATAAGGGTCCTTAAAACATGAGTGTGGTTTTATGAAATGAGCCGCAGGCGAATTTCATAATAAGATCACACGAGTGTTTTAAGGCCTAATTACGTACAGTTGCATACACTGCTTTATCTACACTCATATTATTTATCCTAAATGCCGTATTCGGAAACCATAGAATGGCCGCCATTGCACCGCCACCATGGCTAACTCTCGTGTGCCGGCGGTCGCGCGGGCGCGTGTCGGGCTGTCGGCGGATCCCCGGGAGGGTGCAGGTGTACATTATGTTATCAAAACTCATAGCACATCAATAATTGAGCATGAAAAGTTAAAATTACGTTACTGCCACGGATAAAAAGCTTATCATAGTAAAATCGGTCGTGGTAATGCTAGCCATTGCCTACCGTTTTAGAGAACTTACAATATGAGTGTAGATAAACATTTTCATCTACACTCATACTGTAAGTACTCTAAAATGCGTTCAAAAACCGTAGACAATGACAAGCATTACAACAAACGATTTAACTATGATAAGTTTCTTATCTGCGGCAGTAACGTAATTTTAACTATGCATGCTCTAATATTGTTAAGCAATGAGTTTCAAATTTGGAACATCGAATTTGATAACATAATGTTACCGCCATGGCCAACTCGATTGGTCCCGCGCGAGCGCCGGCACAATCGAGTTGGCCATGACGGTACAATGGCGGTCATTCTATGGTTTCCGAACACTTAATTTAATATATATAATATGAGTGTAGATAAAGCAGTGTATGCAACTGTACGTAATTAGGCCTTAAAACACTCGTGTGATCTTATTATGAAATTCGCCTGCGGCTCATTTCATAAAACCACACTCATGTTTTAAGGACTCTTATTACGTAACAGTTACATAAACTACTATTACAGTATCAGTTCCAAAATGGTACATTCATTATTAACTAAAATAAAAGTTAATTATAAACGCACCTCTCTCAGCAGCCTCCTTATTGTGATCATACATGTCTTCTCCGCTGAGATCCACTTCTTGTTTGATGCCCTCGGTGAAGAAATTCTGGTTTTCAGTGATACGGTGCTGCTGTTGAAGTATCTGAAGGTTGGCCTGCTGGTTTCGGAGAACCTCCGCACTGGAGAAAAAAGAGTTGGTCTATATTAAGACATCTGTAGTGGCATCTTAATGTTTACTTTAAAGTATCAACAATCAATACTTTTTTTTTCATTAATATGTTAGTTTATTTCGAATTTCAGCTTCCGGAAAAACAAGTATTTTACTACTACATTCAATTTCGAACATTATAAAAAAGTATTTAAAACAAAAAAATCCTAATCGGTCTAGCCATCTTCGAATAGATTTAGATTAGATTTGTTTTATTTCACGAAAGACAATTACATTATAGTTTTACATCAACAAGTGATATTGCATTATTTTCAAAGTTATAGGAATTTCTGTCATGATCGTCATATATAAAATTATTAAAATAATAGCAATCCATACTAATATTATAAATGGGAAAGTGTATGTGTTTGTTTGTTTGTCCGTCTTTCACGGCAAAACGGGACGGGCAAAAGCTAGTATGTACAATAATCTTAATAGTATCTCCCAATAAGGATCGTCAAAATACAATTAAAAGCAATAAAAATCAAAAATCAAGTATAGAAATACTTAAAAATTCATTACATGCAGTCGAAGCGTACATAAAGTCAATTTAATAATGTAAAATACGAAAGAAAATATGAAAATCGTGTTCCTGACAAGGATCGTCAAATAACGACACACAAGACTATAATCATTAACAATCAAAAATAATAGGTGAACATACATAAAAAAAAAACCTCCTTCGAAATCTTGAATTTGGTTCAAAAACTGAAAATACAAACTTACCTGTCTGTATATCCATTAGGATAATAGCTCCTAAATTCCTGCTTATCACCAAACCCATACAACTGTCCCATCTTCTGGTAATCCATGCTTTTCTGGTACTCCTTATCATACCCATTCAAAGATTTCTGGCCTAGGGCGTATTTCTCGGCCTCCTTATTGTATTCCTCGTCCGTTTGCGGTATGTAGTCGTCATTCTGTTTTGTGTAATCTTTCGGCGGATCGTAGGATTTTGAATCATATTGCTTTGCGTCGTAGGGTTTAGTATCGTATTGCTTTGTTTCATATGATTTGTTTTCGTAGGATTTTGAATCATATTGCTTTGCGTCGTAGGATTTGGTTTCGTATGGTTTTGAATCGTATGATTTTTCCGGTTCTTTATATTGGACAGGAGCTTGGTAATCAGCTGAAATAGAAGTATTTTTTAAATATTATTTCAGAGTTAATTGGTACCATAATGTATGTCTAAAACTGTAAAATATGAAGTGTTATAGTAGATAACCAAGGGTTGAAAGTGACCCATTTCACCTGAGATATTTCTCACTTCGTTCGAGCGCCAATAGTTCGAGGGTGAAATGGGTAATTTCACCCAAGTTAAACACTCTGCTTTTCATTTCGGCTGTGAGAAAAGTACAATACTACACGCACATTTTATAAAACAGGTTTATAAAGAATAATCTATAAAAATGTTAAGTAAAATTTGAAAAAGACTAATTCAATGTCTTGCCGGTGGTCCCAGAAGAGGACATCCGGGTGGGCACCGGCTCAATCCACAATTGACACGGCCAAATTACTTTCCACCCTAGGGATGTAAAAGCAATTTTTCCACCCGGCTATCTACCCAGGAAAATAAAACTTTCCGAACAGGAGAGATGAAAAATATTAAATGAAATCATAGTAGGTAAAGCCTGACCAGAAATATATGATCTTGATCATGCGCCATGTTGCGGAATTTCATTGGAATTTTAATTTCTTACATTGGCAATATTTTTAATGACAGAATGATATGCACGTGTGAGTGCATGTGATAGGCTGTCACTTTTGACAATGTCATTGCGGCTGTTTACTTGAATAATAATAAAGTGGGATTTCCGTTTGAGCTTCAAGATGGCTACGTCGTCTTTAGAATAGTTTTTTGTTTTTCGCTCATTTACGTAGTTCAGTGTGTAATACTGATAGGTTATTGTGCGGTGACCTAACGAACAAGTGTGCAGCTAATGAAAAATTAGTCCCAAAACGCGAGTAACCACCCTTTGAACAAACGGTTATCCGGGGTCCCGGCCACCCACGTGTTTGTAAGGAGGCCATCACCAGGCCTTAACCGAACAACGTTACTTTTATTCTATTTTTCTTAAATGAATGAAATCATAAGTGTACCTTGACATTGGCAGAATTCACCTCGCTATAATAGGCGAGGAGTAAAAGCCATTAATTACAAGAAAAAAAAATAAAAAATAAAGTGTTGAATATTAAATAATAAACGACATAAAAACCCAAAATTATCCATAGTCAAGAGCAAAACACTGTAAATAGTGTATATAATAAACTGCTGTAAATAATACGATCGGGAAATGAAACAAATTAACATCAGAGCTGACAGGTAAACAAATCAAGATGTCACCATACGTTAGAGAATAATACGCTCTATGACTATACTGAACTGTTGCCATATATGAGAATAATAGCGCCCTCTGGACAATAATTATATATTTCTGGTCAGGCTTTACATAACTATAAAGACTATTGCCGTCTGAACGTGTTATAAAAGGCCAAGCATCGCGAGACCGTTTAAGGAACACAAGGCCGGCAATTTCAGCGGAGGTTTTATTATTTATTTAACGTAAACTTATGCTAAACATTTTACAATAAACCTCGAATTGTGACATTCGATGCCGTGTGATTTTCTAAAAAAAATACCAGCAATGTTGCATGAAAATCCATTGTTGGCGAGTTTTAGCCCAAATGTTGGCTAGTCCAGTCGGTAGTGACCCTGCCTACGAAGCAGGAGGTCGCGGGTTCGAATCCTGGTCAGGGCATTTATTTGTGAGTTGATCGCAGATATTTGTTTCTGAGTTATGGATGTTTTCTATGTATTTAAGTATTTGTCCATATTTATCAATTATATATATCGCCGTCTAGTACCCACAACACAAGCCTTATTGAGCTTACTGTGGGACTACGTTGATTTGTATAAGATTGTCCTATAATATTTATATATTATTGTCGGCGAGTTTTTCTAAACTGTTCCAGACCTTTGTGTACGTCTGCCTATCCTCCATATACACCGTGGGCCCTTATAACCAGAAAGATTTTAACAGTGTATTCCTGATCATATTTAGATACTAAAAAGTCCTATAAACTTTTCTGGAATACGCCTAGTTTCAGAGTTAATACCAATTTAAAAAAATACACTTTTTATTATAACTCAGCACAAATCGCCTTTCTGATGGCGTTGTTGCCACTATTGGGCATAGTTTACACGTCCTTATTGACAGATATCAAAGCGACAAGGAAAACTACGCAGAAACTATATTTTTCAAAAAAAATGTACCAATTCGTTTTAGGCGATAATTTTATTAATAACATTTACTTTTCATGTGCAATGAACATTAAAAAAAACTAGAAAAAAAAAAGAAAAAAAAATATTTTTTTTTTTGCGAAATTGACCTAGTCACATAATATTTTTTCCTTCTTTTGGTCTCAGAAATTCGTGGTTAAGATCTGTCGGGTTATACGTGCCCACGGTGTATAAAAAAATACTTACCCATCTGTTCCGATTGCGAATGGTAGGAGTTCTCTGACGTCTCGCTGTAACTATTGTTAGGCTGAGTATTGTCCTCCTCCTCCGACTGAACGGGGTCAGTCTGCATGAACGCGTCCTGCTTCTTAGGCTTGAGCTGCAGGTCCGCTTGGCTGCCTAAGCCAGTGGGTTTCAGCTGCAGCGGCGCGTGTGGCGGGGAGAGAGGGGACACTCCGTTGGCTATCGCGTGGAGAGTTTGGAGGCGGTATGCCAACTGAAAATAAAATGGTTGTTCAAAACGACTTCAAATCAGTACCGCAACGGATTTTAATTTCATAGGCTACGTATTAAACATAATTTTAAAGAAATAAGAACCGACTTCACTTAGCCTCCACCTTTCCAAAAGCAAATGCTCGAGCTACTGTAAAAAATACTCAAATCACTATAGGTGTGCCTATAATAGTTGAAGAGTTCCCTCGATTTCTCCAGGAGCCCCTCATCAGGACCTGACCTGGTTACAATGGGACCAACTGTGAAGTATACTCTTTCAAACAAAAAATGAATTTTCCAAATCGGTCTAGCCATCTTCGAATAATCGGTCATTATACAAAAAAAATACAAAAACAAAGATCCCGACAAATTGAGAACCTCCTCCTTCGAAATCTTGAAGTCGGTTGAAAAGAAAACAGCTTGAACCGCTACTGGCTCGACAATTAAAGTCCGTAACTGTATGTAGCGGTATATTTAGTTTTGGTTTGATATTCTGTTCATATCAATATTCCGTCCGGTATAACGGAGTATAATAGAGTGAAAGGTCCCATATTGTCGGTACACATAGACTTCATTAATTCCCCAATAGATAGTGTATATTGTGTAGTTTTAGGAACTACTAATAACTGCATACCGACAAAGTGGAAACTTTTTCTCAGCACTCAGGCGCGGATCCAGGATTTCATTCAGGGGGGGCAATTTCCTTCACAAAAAACCTTGCGGTCCGCATCTATGGGCCCCGTAGTATACGAAGCTTGCGTGTCAGGAAGAGGTGGGGTGACTTGACCCCCAAATTAAAATCAGAACTTCGTAGGATAGCTATATGATAATGAACTACGCATTGTCGCTCCGTACTTTCTAAACAGCAGTTCTCATGGCAAATCCATTAATTTGAAATGTAAAACGCAAATGGTGAAACACCATGTTATCAAGTTAAATTTATAACATCAATTTCTTATAAAATAACATATAGTTTTTACTGTATCTCCATAAACGAAACATTACAAACAAATGAGTCGACGAGTCTTCGGTTATTCCATAAGGAAATGGCGAAGCGGAATGCGTCAGTAGGTCATATCCAGCCGAAAGTGACGTGACTACGATATGGGAACTACCATCGAATCATGGGTTTAAAATAATTGTTATTTATTATACAAGGGAGCAAAGTTGTTGGTCAAGCTCTTGTGCTTATATTGAGACCCGAGCTAGCGAAAGATTCCAAAATAGATTCCATAATACAAATTTTTCACCACACTACCGCGAGAAAAGATACAAGTTATAATATAATATATCAAAAATCGAAGCCAAATGAATGTTTACAAAATGTTATAATTCAAAATTATGATTTTAAAGTCTATCCTGCAAGATGACGTGAAGAAACAAGTCTTGCACTAAACTACTTTCCCTACATGTGGATAAAATGCGGTTTTCCCCACCGCTTTAAAGGGATAAAGAGCGTCTTTCCGAGGTCGAGTGGTGAAAAATTTTTTTTTTTATTTATTAACCTACTTACACTAACATTTACATCAAAGATGTAAGTTATTAGGGTAGAAACTAAACTTAGCTTTAAACTTACAAAACTTGACTGAACTTAACTACAACGCTGAACTTTACTACTTATTTCTATTATTGTTTATTATTATTTTGTTTTTAATTTATTTTGTATCACTCTGAGTGTCGTTGGCGTATTGTTTATACCTAATTTTAAGTTAGGTTAAGGGTTCCCACTGAAAACCAGCGCCACGGTTTGCCGCGGCATCATGCTGAGTTTGGATCATATTTTAACGTCTCAATATTTAATTTGTATTCGAAATATTTTTTTTAATATATAATGTTGTGGCGTTTAATAAATGTATTTTCCATCTTTCTTTCCTTCAAAGAATAGCTCTGAATTAAATAAGCGATTTCAGGAAAACGTGCAACTTCCACGTATTTATTGAAGTTTGAAATGTTGGGAGTGTTTCTGTTCAAATTTGAGAGCAGCTAATTAAAAAAAATCTAATATAACTGGGGAATATTCGCAGATATCCTAAATAATTGTGAAAAAAGTACTTACACGTTTTTCTGGAAGGCCCATATTTATTAATTTTTAGTATACAAAAATTAAGAAAATATTGCCTACAATTTTAGACGACTTGCCTAGTTGTCCATATCGAAAAGGCCCTTATGGCGCAGGCGCTTACGTGGGAGTCGTTGCACAAATTAAATATAAATTTCAAGCAATTAACGCGTAGGCACCGGCCGCAATAAAAGCATTTGATTTAGAATTTTAGATTATCACAAATAATAATAATAATAATAACGGCCCGGATGGATTGCACAACTTCTGGCTAAAATGGTTTCGATGCTCGCACTCGCGTCTGGCAACGCAATTTCAACAAGCCATCGAACTTGGCTCCCTCCCGCCTTCCTTAACAACTGGTGTAACCTTTCTGCTCTATAAGTCCGGTAGTACCACGGAAGCGAAAAACTACCGACCCATCACGTGCTTGCCTACACTTTACAAGCTCCTTACATCCATTTTGAGAGCAAAAATAAACGCGCACATGGTCGCAAATAACATTTTGGCCTCGGCTCAAAATGGATGTAGGGTGGGGTCCCGTGGTACTAAAGAGCTCCTCCTCATAGACATGACCATTTGCCAACGAGTCCGGCGGAATGGGGGGACCCTCTCGGCCGCTTGGATTGACTACAAGAAGGCCTATGATTCGGTGCCTCATTCATGGCTGGAGAGGATCTTAGAGCTGTATAAAATTGATACAGCTTTAAGATCCTTCCTTGGCGCGTGTATGAGGCGGTGGACCACAGTCCTTCGTCAACCAGGAGGCGGGGATGACCCCCCTGGTCCGCAGGACTTTATAAGGATCGAGCGAGGAATATTTCAGGGCGACAGTCTGAGTCCCCTGTGGTTCTGCCTAGCTCTAAATCCGCTCAGCAATCTGCTGAAGGATTCGGGGCTAGGTTGCCGGCTTCGGAGAGAGGGTGAAGTCATATCTCACCTTCTGTACATGGACGATCTTAAATTGTTTGCACCAAATAACCGAGATCTGTTGGAACTACTGAACACCACTGAAGTGTTCAGTAGTTCCATCAAGATGTAATTTGGTGTTGATAAATGTGCGGTTATGCATGTACAGCGGGGGAAAGTAGTAAATTCAACAAATCTACAGCTTTCTGAGACAATGACGTTCAGATCTATCTCTGAATCAGAAACCTACAAATACCTTGGTATGTCACAGTCTTTGGGTGTTGAGGATGTGGATATTAAACGGGCGTTGAAGGAGCGCTTCTTTAGTCGGCTGACAAAAGTACTTAATAGTCTTTTGTCAGGTGGCAACAAGGTGCGCGCCTTCAATGCCTGGGTAATGCCCCTACTCACATACTCCTTTGGCATACTAAGGTGGACACAGACCGAGCTGGATGCCCTGGATCGGAGAGTCCGTCTATTGCTCACCACACACCGTATGCTTCACCCACGCTCGTCTGTTATGAGATTGTACTTCCCACGGAAGTGTGGAGGTCGCGGCTTTTTAAACGCCAAAAATCTCCACAACCGTGAGGTGTACGATCTCAGGAATTATTTCCTTAACAACGAGTGTGGGATGCATCGTGATGTGGTGGCAGTAGATAAGGGTCTCACGCCGCTCTCCTTGGCAAACAAGAACTGGCGCAAACCTGTGGTGCTAAGCACCGAGGATCGCAGGGCGGTATGGAAGAGCAAGGAGCTACACGGGCGGTTCTACAGGGCCCTCACGGGACCCGACGTAGACCTACTCGCGTCGGTGAACTGGTTACGATTCGGGGACCTCTTCGGAGAAACCGAAGGTTTTGCCTGTGCAATTGCGGACGAAGTTATCATGACGAATAACTACCGGAGGTATATCCTGAAGGACGGTACGGTCGACATTTGTCGGGCATGCCGCCGTCCCGGAGAGTCACTCAGGCATATCATCTCCGGTTGCTCTCATCTTGCTAACGGCGAGTACTTGCACAGACATAACCTCGTAGCCAGGATTATACACCAGCAGCTTGCTCTCCTATACGGTCTTGTGGACCACGAAGTGCCGTACTACAAGTACACACCTGCGCCAGTTCTCGAAAATGGTCGTGCCACGCTCTATTGGGATCGATCTATTATCACGGACAGGACTATAGTAGCCAATAAGCCTGATATCGTGGTAATAGATCGATCGCAACGCCGGGCCATGCTCGTCGACATCACCGTCCCATGTGACGACAACCTCGTGAAGGCCGAGAAGGACAAGTCCAGCAAGTACCTAGACTTGGCTCACGAGGTAACCGCCATGTGGGAGGTTGATTCGGCGATCATTGTGCCGATAGTTGTCTCTGCGAACGGTCTCGTAGCGAAGAGTCTCGACCAACATCTTGAGAGACTTTCGCTACGAGGTTGTGGTTGGATCAAGGGTCAGATTCAGAAGGCGGTAATCTTGGACACGGCGCGCATAGTCCGAAGGTTCCTCACTCTGCGGCCCTAACCACCGGCAGCCTGGGCCCTGCTCCGTTGCCGGCGGCACCCTAGTTTAGGTTTTTTATAATGCTTTTATTGTTTTCATATGTTTTAGATGTATTTTTATATTTTACTTTTATAAAAATATTGTAAAAACCCTAAACTAAGTAAAAAGATAAATAAAGGAAATAATAATAATAAATACTCTTTAAAGGTTGAACACGCCAAAACTTGGGCACGCAAAATTTGTCTTTAAACCAGTTTGAAAATAAATAACTGCATTATGAATACCACATTAAATGACAAATTTAATGAATTCTAAAATCACATTTTTAATTTGAATTAATGTTTACACAGTAAGCCATAGATCGAACTTTTCTACGCACACGGCTCATAAGACTTTGCACCATCTCTTTAGAAAAGATTTTTGTCGCCCAGGTCCATATTTTTTGTAGCTCAGGGACCGATTTTACTTCTCCGCCTTTCTTTTTTAGAATTCCTTTCATAATACTCCAGTACTCTTCAACAGGCCGCAGTTCCGGACTATTTGGCGGATTGCATATTTTGGGTACCACCATTATCCTGTTGGCGTTGTACCATTCCATAACTGATTTTGCGTATTAGCAACTGGCTAGATCTGGTCAAAACAGGCATGCTGTCTTATAAAACGCAGCAAACGCTTCTGTAAACAATCTTTCTGATAAATATCGCCGTTTATTGTCCCGGTGGTGATAAACGAGCGACTTCTTTTACCACAGCTACATATTGCCTGCCAAAGAAGGTATTTTTTTGGAAATTGACCTCATTTTTTTAATTCGAAATCTTCAGGAGTATCTGTTCGAGATTTGCTAGTATAAAACTCTTGACCAGGTATTTGTTTACAATCCAATTTTATATACGTCTCGTCGTCCATCACCGCGCATTTAAATTTTGTAAGAAAATCTTCATAGAGTTGTCGCGACCGTATCTTTGCGGATAAGTTCTGTTTTGAGTCTCGATCTGGTGCGGCCTTGGGCTTTATAACACCTCAATCCTGCCATCTGTTTCACTTTTTGGACATAGGACAAAAACATTTTCACTTTTTTAGCAACATCACGAGATGAAATCGTATGATTTGAGGCAAAAATCTTTAAAATACTCTTTCCTGTTTCTTATTCTTGACTCCCTGCAACCCACCACTTCCTGGCTTTCTATCTATTGTCAAGCGTTCACGGAAACTTTTTAATACGTGACCAACAGTAGATTGTGGGTATTTCAGCCTTTTCGCGATATCTATGTAGCATGGGATTTTTTACATGTTCGTGCAAAATGCGTTCACGTTTTTGATATTGTACGTTCGACATTTTGCCAACGAATAAATAAAAGAAAATAAAACTATCATCATTTTATAGCCCAGTTCCTTGTGAGAAAATTATTGTTTCGAAAGTTTATATATCTCCATTTTTCGAATAACTATAGCTATTTTTATATGCCCAGGTTTTGGCGTGTTCAACCTTTATTGCACACCTCATACAGTTACAAGCACAAATTTTACAATTAGATAAATTTAGGTAGAGGTAACAACAGGCGGTCTTATCGCTAATGAGCGATTTCTTCCAGACAACCTTTAAATAATTAATAGTTAGACTTTTTAATGGGAATAATATGGTTTTTGTATAATCACTTACTTTTTTTTAATTATTAATTTCAAAATATGTTTCTAACTGTTGACGATAGATTAGTATAATTTGGAAATTTAAGTAGAAGGCACAGTTCAGGTAAGAAAGTATATCAAAGTAGTGTAAAATTTATTTTCAAATAGTCAGATTTGGACTCATAATCGTCTTTTTTCTTTGGTATCTTTCATAAACTATAACCTATTTGGTTAATCTCACCTTGGTTTGATATGTTTATTTTTATACAACAATGCATTTATATGTATTTTTAAGTTTTTATGTACTATTGTTTTGAAAAAATAAGTCCCGCCGAGTTTCTTGCCGGTCATAATTCTTCTCGGGTCAGAGGTGTAGTTTTTTTCTTTCTCTTTTACTTTGATTACTTTGAACTATCTGACGTGTAAAAGTGCCCTTGTGGCCTACTTACTGAATAAATGTTTGAGTTTGGAACACTTACGCTGCTGCTATCATGATCCATTGGGGGCTCTGGCAGGGGCGCGGGCGGAGCTTGGCTCATCGCGATAGGCGACCACTTCTCTGGCTTGTCACTGTAAAACGTTAGGAATAGGAAGGTAAATATGTATCATCTAATAGAGGTATTAGCTTGCAGAAATTTGGCGTCGATTTTTGATAATTTTCTTTGTCTTTGGTCAAAAGAACATTTAGGAAACAATCTCGGACCAGTCAAAAGCTTTTGATAGGGTATCATTGGGATATATAAATATTCTAAAGTGTATAGATATTTACCAAAACTAGAGGAAGGCAGCTTTTAAAAATGATGATTATATTTCAATACTTAAGATTACTAAACTGTACAATAATTTAATCTGTTTTAAAATTATTGATAAATGTTCCACGCCTCAGGGCTGTATGCTTGGTCACGAATCTTATTCCTAGGGAATCGAATATTATTTCTAGAGAGTTCACGACCGAAAGATCAGTAAAGATAAAAAAAATATATAAGCTCGAATAGAATGAGCCCTTAAGAATGCGACTTTTGCAGGTCATTTCAAAGAAATGCTTAAGATTACTACACTATGACGCTTTGGTAAAGGTTCGGTGTGTTACAAGGCAGTATGCTGGGCCCTCTAATGTTCTATAGTATGACGATCCCCTTGGAATTCGGGATAATGCTTGGCCCTGTTCTTCCTATATATTTGAAAGCAATGGAGCTGTATACGTAGATAGGCTCCTCCTACCTGTCCTTGGACTTAAGAGTGCGACTCAACGGATGACTAATGGCGGGTTCGGCCACAGGGCAGTTTTTTATTTTTATTTTTTTATTGATGTTCAGGACAACAACAGCCTTAAATAAGAATATTACATATAAATGGTTACATAACAGATGGCCAATAACAGTTAACCATAAATTACATTCTACATAATAAATAATGTAGGTAAGTGTTATTGGTAGGGAACAGTACAAAAATGAAGTGTGCAAGTCAAAAAAATTATCATCACAAGTAAGATAATTGACCACATAAAGAGACGTTATAATAACTTTATGAAAAAGATATGTTTATAAAGTAATAATTGTAAGCCTGTACACCAATGAATGTCCAATACCAAATATATTTCTAAGGAATTTTAAAGGGAATAAGGTATATCACGTTAAACCATGTTGGCCATGTGTTCTTTCTGAAGACTTAGGAAAGGGATGTTATTGAGTATCTGGAACTCTTTTTCAAATCATTTCATAAAATTAAAGACTTCACATGTATTGTGCAATAAATTATAGTATTTTTATTCTTACGTATTGCTCACTAGATTTTTATGATGACATTTTACTAGTATGTGTCACAATTTTGAAATATATTCAGTGGTTAAATTAACGCTAAAGTTGTCTTCTTATTCATTGAAAATAATAAAACACGACGAGAAAAATCTAACAAATAAACAATGATTTGAGGTTAACTTTAAATGGCGCGCAATTTTCTTTTTTGGATGTGCGTGCAGCTTGAGGCAAAGGCGCGGACGTATAATGCCAAACAGCCAATATTAAAACAGACAATTCGTGTTTAAAACTTAATTTATTGTGTATTACGAATAATATAATAAGTTGAAATGATTCTTATTCACAATCAGGATTGTATAATTTGTATTCTATCGTAAATGTGTATATTTTTAATATATTTACTTTTTTTTAACTTTTTTAGAATCTAAACTAGAAGAGTTAAAAAAAAAGTAAAGGTAATACCCGACTAAATTACAACGATTCGTCTGCGTACGTACAACTTGGTACTAGAGTACAAACGTCACTTGATCGGATTATTAAATTATTCCACTAGTTGGATAATTATTGTGAAATGCACGCGTGTTTAATATCTAGGATTATGAGCATAAAAGCGGTGGAATAAGAACCTCGTTACGAGCAGGTGTGTTGAAAATATTATTACGTACCTCATCCTCCATTGAAGTGTGAGTTCCACAGGGCAGTATTCTTGGTTCTTTATTCATCTTTAAGGGTGTGAATACTTACATGGGCTCATCCTTCCTGTCCTTGTATTTAAGAGTGCGGCTCTTACGGATGACCATGACGGATCCGTCGGGGTTCAGTTTCGGCAGGTTCTGGGACGGCACGGCATCCTTGCTCAGTGTCTTCCATTGCCCTGGAAGTTGCGTGTATTTTATGAGTTCTATGCCGAGATTATATACTTAGATAATAAGATGACAAGGTCTTTGGTAGATATTTTTTAGAAAAACAAAATACTTTAGACGTTTGCAAAATGCTACGCAGCGTTGGTACGTTGGCGGTATGACGTTCGACGTTCATTCGGAAGTCTAGGGTTCAAAACTCAGCTCATACCACCGAGATTTTCGAAACTTAAGTACGAAATATCATTTGTCACAGTCTACATGAAAAGGTACCATTTGCGCCGGAAGGCGCTTACGTCGTATGTTGTACAGATTCAATATTATATGCGAGCAATACAATATAAGCGTCACCCGCTAAATGGTACCTTTTAATGTAAGCTGTTTGATATTAAACAGTCGCTTATCGGTGAAGGAAAGCATTGTGAGGAAACCGGAGCTAATCCCAACAAGGCCTACTTTCCCCTCTGGGTTTCAAGGTCAGATGGTAAATGATTTCATATAAACTAGTGCCTACATCAATTCGTGTAATTAGGTTCAGCGGGCCGCTGGCTTCACTGAGCCGTGGCAAGACAATCGCTACGAGGATTATGATGATGAGTCAAGTTGTCAAAATACAAGATATCTGTTATTGTTACTTTTTCTATACCACGACGGTGGCAAACAAGCTTACGGCCCGCCTGATGGTAAGCAGCTACCGTAGCCTATGGACGCCTGAAACCCGTCGCAGACCCTTTACAAAAAGAAAGGATTCACTATGTTGACGACTCAGGGAACAAGAGGGTCCCTTACCCATTTTACATGTTTTTTTAAAGTGGGGCACCCCACTCATACAATAGTATGTCATTCAATCAAATACAAACACTGAAAACATTGAAAAAATAATCAACCCAGCAGGACCCGAACCCCGCATCGACACGCCCCACCGGGGCTCGATCGCTTCACCAATCAAGCCATGGGTTCAGTCACTGAGCCGACGAAACTCTCAATGCCTTCAATCATCTTTCTGCATCTATTTTTACATCGACTTTATAGCAGCCGTAAGCGACATCCAGGTGCCAACTACTAGAGCTAGATACCCTTCCCGCCGACCCTTTCACAAGTGTCACAACGGAAATAATAGATGGCGCTGCTATCAACTCATAACCATTTTACATGTTTTTTTTAAAGTGGGGCACCCCACTCATACAATAGTATGTCATTCAATCAAATACAAACACTGAAAACATTGAAAAAATAATCAACCCAGCAGGACCCGAACCCCGCATCGACACGCCCCACCGGGGCTCGATCGCTTCACCAATCAAGCCATGGGTTCAGTCACTGAGCCGACGAAACTCTCAATGCCTTCAATCATCTTTCTGCATCTATTTTTACATCGACTTTATAGCAGCCGTAAGCGACATCCAGGTGCCAACTACTAGAGCTAGATACCCTTCCCGCCGACCCTTTCACAAGTGTCACAACGGAAATAATAGATGGCGCTGCTATCAACTCATAACCATTTTACATGTTTTTTTAAAGTGGGGCACCCCACTCATACAATAGTATGTCATTCAATCAAATACAAACACTGAAAACATTGAAAAAATAATCAACCCAGCAGGACCCGAACCCCGCATCGACACGCCCCACCGGGGCTCGATCGCTTCACCAATCAAGCCATGGGTTCAGTCACTGAGCCGACGAAACTCTCAATGCCTTCAATCATCTTTCTGCATCTATTTTTACATCGACTTTATAGCAGCCGTAAGCGACATCCAGGTGCCAACTACTAGAGCTAGATACCCTTCCCGCCGACCCTTTCACAAGTGTCACAACGGAAATAATAGATGGCGCTGCTATCAACTCATAACCATTTTACATGTTTTTTTAAAGTGGGGCACCCCACTCATACAATAGTATGTCATTCAATCAAATACAAACACTGAAAACATTGAAAAAATAATCAACCCAGCAGGACCCGAACCCCGCATCGACACGCCCCACCGGGGCTCGATCGCTTCACCAATCAAGCCATGGGTTCAGTCACTGAGCCGACGAAACTCTCAATGCCTTCAATCATCTTTCTGCATCTATTTTTACATCGACTTTATAGCAGCCGTAAGCGACATCCAGGTGCCAACTACTAGAGCTAGATACCCTTCCCGCCGACCCTTTCACAAGTGTCACAACGGAAATAATAGATGGCGCTGCTATCAACTCATAACCATTTTACATGTTTTTTTTAAAGTGGGGCACCCCACTCATACAATAGTATGTCATTCAATCAAATACAAACACTGAAAACATTGAAAAAATAATCAACCCAGCAGGACCCGAACCCCGCATCGACACGCCCCACCGGGGCTCGATCGCTTCACCAATCAAGCCATGGGTTCAGTCACTGAGCCGACGAAACTCTCAATGCCTTCAATCATCTTTCTGCATCTATTTTTACATCGACTTTATAGCAGCCGTAAGCGACATCCAGGTGCCAACTACTAGAGCTAGATACCCTTCCCGCCGACCCTTTCACAAGTGTCACAACGGAAATAATAGATGGCGCTGCTATCAACTCATAACCATTTTACATGTTTTTTTAAAGTGGGGCACCCCACTCATACAATAGTATGTCATTCAATCAAATACAAACACTGAAAACATTGAAAAAATAATCAACCCAGCAGGACCCGAACCCCGCATCGACACGCCCCACCGGGGCTCGATCGCTTCACCAATCAAGCCATGGGTTCAGTCACTGAGCCGACGAAACTCTCAATGCCTTCAATCATCTTTCTGCATCTATTTTTACATCGACTTTATAGCAGCCGTAAGCGACATCCAGGTGCCAACTACTAGAGCTAGATACCCTTCCCGCCGACCCTTTCACAAGTGTCACAACGGAAATAATAGATGGCGCTGCTATCAACTCATAACCATTTTACATGTTTTTTTAAAGTGGGGCACCCCACTCATACAATAGTATGTCATTCAATCAAATACAAACACTGAAAACATTGACAAAATAATCAACCCAGCAGGACCCGAACCCCGCATCGACACGCCCCACCGGGGCTCGATCGCTTCACCAATCAAGCCATGGGTTCAGTCACTGAGCCGACGAAACTCTCAATGCCTTCAATCATCTTTCTGCATCTATTTTTACATCGACTTTATAGCAGCCGTAAGCGACATCCAGGTGCCAACTACTAGAGCTAGATACCCTTCCCGCCGACCCTTTCACAAGTGTCACAACGGAAATAATAGGCTATAAAGTCGATGTAAAAATAGATGCAGAAAGATGATTGAAGGCATTGAGAGTTTCGTCGGCTCAGTGACTGAACCCATGGCTTGATTGGTGAAGCGATCGAGCCCCGGTGGGGCGTGTCGATGCGGGGTTCGGGTCCTGCTGGGTTGATTATTTTTTCAATGTTTTCAGTGTTTGTATTTGAGGGTCCCTTACGTCAACACGCTGGGTCTCCTTTGAACTCTTTGGTAACCTTACTCATCGGTAGGAACACAACGCTATGAGTAGGGTCTAGAGTTATTTGGCTGTGGTTTTCTGTAAGGTGGAGGTACTTCCCCGTAAATGACGGCAACGATTTTCTGGATGTGATGTTATATTATGAATCTTTACAAACTTAAATAGATGTCATAATACAACGTGCCCGTGAGCATTGCGAGAGATTTTAACCACGCATTTCTGAGGTCAAAAGAATGAAAAAACATTATATGACTTTTGTTGTAAAACGCCAAAAAAAATTTTTTTTTTTTTTTTCAGTTTTTTGGAATGCTGTTCTACATAAAAAGTAAATATCATTAGAAAAAAGTAACGGAAAAAGTAAATTGCTACATTTTTTCTCGTAAAAACTAGTCCATGAAAAGTGTTTCTTAGGTATAAAACTTTCGTGAGACTCTAACATATTAAAAATATTTATAACGGGTTACTCACGTAATTTAAGTAGATTTTTGCTCGACATGTTTCGGTCAATTTACGATGACCATTTTCACGAGCTGCCTTCCGCGACGGCAGCGCGACGGCTGCCGTTATAAATATTTTTAATATGTTTCTTAGGTCTTTGATATCAGTCAATAAGAGATGTCTAGACTATGCCCCATACCGGTGAGATCGCCATCAAAAAATCATTTTACACTGAGAAACAATTCAAAATGCAATTTTTCGTAAGTAGTATTTACTCTGAAACGATGGCGAATTTCGGAAAAGTTTAAAGGACATTTTGTTCTCTAAATATGATCATGAATACACTGTTAAAGTCTCTCGCAATGCTCACGGGCACCGTGTATAAAGTGACCATGGCTTCCGGTGCCCTGGGCTGGAATCGAAATTTTCCGCATTCACGGCAGACGCCCTAACCACTAGGCTACCCGGGTCACAGCGGCACCCGTCAAAATGTCTCTAGTAATTCACAACTTAGTGTGTCTACTTAAAAAAACAATAAATCATAATGTTTAGTTACAATAATTTGTTTTGTTGTCTATTTGTAATATGTACAAAGCTTTCGATTTGTCGGTTAACTGTTTACCACAAACCATGTTGCTCAATATGGTGGCAGCGTTTATAAAATTGTGACTAACGTAAACATAATACTGCGCCATTACTACGCACGAAATAAATGCATGCCAAAATATCCCCCCTTACCCCTTAAGGGTAACCATTAACTCTGACAGCCAATCACGGACCCAACTCGTTAATATGACAGTTATAATTTTCAACTCTATTGATGACGTGTAAGGGTACAAATTTAAACGAATATTTTTTGGCTGTTACAGAGTTTGTTATGAGACCGCCTGTTGTTTGCCTCTTTTTGTGTGCATTATTTCTTTTCTATTCTCTTGTTATTTCAGAGATGACTAATAAAGTATTTATTCATTCATTCATAATGTCACGAGGTAAGGAGGACTCAAAATATCATGAAATTGTTGTCACGTAATTTGGGTTACAGTCACCGGCAATAGTATCTTCCTACACGAAGGCCGTAAAAATATGTGACACGCTCGTATTTGTAGGGCCATAAGAGCGTGTCACATATTTTTGCGGCCTTCATGTAGGAAGATACCATTGCCGGTGACTGTACTAGTGGAGTACGGGAACGCCTTTTTAACCTATAAAATTGACATAAATCACAAGTCCGATTTTTTTTTTGTGACCTGTTAGAATACGTTAAGTAATAATAATAAAAAATATTTTCTAACAATTGTTAGCATTGCGCTAGATATAATACATGTATTTGTTTGCACATAGAAAAAAATATGCAAGTTTTATTTTTCTCCACCAGGCTATCGCTTTTTACTAATGCAACATAACTTCACATTTTATAACGGTTTTGTCGAGAGCATATGTCGTCTTAGCCATTTGTCATTCGGTTAGAATTCAAGGTCACTTATATTTTGACAAATTGTTTTCGATTATGCTCACATAATCTATTGACCAAACTGTTATGAAATGACAGATGATGTTGAAATAGTTGAATGCAATAGTATGGTAAAGGAAAATATATCTTGTATACTCTTTTCTTGTTGTTATTAACAAATATCTATGTAATACCTAGCGCGACGTCAAAAACTGTTAGAAAATATTTTTTTACTACAAGTAATCATATCATATTCTCTAACTAAAAAAGAAAATCACACTTGTGAGTTATCGAAGCTCAAAACTGTTCGCGTACTGTACTATACGCTTATCAGATGATTTCGGTTGTAAAAACTATCCTACAATTCAGAGCAATCACGCGTAGTTTCAGTGTCCGCGAGGCAAACCGTATGGCTCGCGGTATTTTAAGCTTCCCACGTGTTGTGAAACCACCCTGTGCAACCCGAACTGCAATGTTGGACTTTGTTTTTCATCTTTCCCCTCCTTAATTTCCAGTATCTGTATGTGACCAAGAACGAGCATGCGAATTGTCATTCACACCGGTAGTCGGTTAGCTCGTTAATCTTAGACCACCAATTTGATGGTTTGCGGCCTCTTCCTCTGCTTTGTTCCGGTATTTCCATTTAATTATTATTGTTATTCTAATTAATAATCACCTCAACTTTCATACATCGACATTATTTAAGCATTTTATGACAAGTGACCTATAACATACCCAGACAAACCAATTTGAACCCTATGCATAAAGACATAAGGCCCGAAATGACTCTTGACCGACTTAACTACGTCAATTGGCCACTCATCAGATAAAGTTAAGGAAAATTCGGTCAGGAAATCCCATGATGCGATCACTCTTGTTTTTATTTCGATTTCCTACGTCTTATTATAAATAAAACAGTTACAAATTGAACCTTCTACCTTATTGAATTAAGTCTAAATTGCAACTGTTGCATTCGTAATTTGGCCACCGTTAATGGTTATTTTTAACAGAAGCGGGTCGCTTGCCGTTCCGGTGTGAGAGCGAGATAGCGCTATGCGCGTGTATATCGATGTCTCGCTCGCCCACCGGAGCGGATTGCGGGTACTATGTTTAGACCGCCTAACAGTTACAATTAGAATGCTGTACCGAATTTTAAATATGGAAAGGTATCGAAGGTTTGTTTTGTGTCATTTGACCATGTATACGGTAAACTAATATGAAACGCACATGGTCACGATTGACGATAGGTACTCAGTCATGCGGGAACGACTAGAAGGAGAGAAGTATAAGGCATATAAGAAGTTATAGGCATAATCGATCCTTTTTCTATTACTTACTTTCTTTTAAAAATGTCAATGTCCGAATAAAATTAGGTCCAGTTTACACATAAGGGTTATTTATTTATTAGATAGATAGATAAATAGATATTTTATTTATTTGCTTGCCACAATATACACACAGTTAGGTAGGTGAGTACATAAATTACATCCTTAAAAAGAAATAAGCTAGGAAAATAGTTAAACATATGAAACAAAAAAAAAGAATGATTTCTGTGTGCGTTGCAGCAATACAAAAGGGTCCTGACTCAGCAATACGCTTCACTCTTACAGACGAAGCGCTCTGCCAGAACCCATTATATATTAGGACATTGTTTTGTGATATTAAGTTTTTTTTTCGCTTTTCTTCTCTGTTTTGCAACACCTACTGACTTAGTTTATTTAACACTATTCCACTACCTAAAGGTTCTTTGGGAGAAATCGCTTTTTAGCGATAAGACCGCCTGTTGTTTACCTCTATTCTGACTTTATGCATTTTCTGTACTGGTTTTCTTTTTGAGGTGTTCAATAAAGAGTATTTGTATTGTATTGTAAGGCCCTTGTACACATTGAGTAGTGTTAAGTGCGAGTCCATACATTTTCTACTTGTGTTTAGTAAAAAATGTATGAACTCGCGCCTTAGCTGCAACTGCGAGTTCATACTTCTTTTTCCTAGCGTTTGTCCCGGCTTTTGCCACGGCTCAATTGATCCTGGGGTCCGCTCGGCAACCTAATCCCATGAATTAGCGTAGGCACTCATTTTTACCGAAAGCTCCTGCCATCTGACCTTCCAACCCAGAAGGGAACTAGGCCTTATAGGGATTAGGTCCGGTTTCCTCACAATTTTTTCCTTCACCGAAAACGCAACTGGTATATTTTGCATATAAGTTCCGAAAAAGTCAGTGGTACGAGCCGGGGTTTGAACCCGAGAGCTCCGGATTGAAAGTCGATATCTTACCACCAGGCTACCAGCGCGTCAAGTAGCGTTTTATTACGAGTTTATACATTTGTTATTATCATTTAACACAAGTATCGAATGTACGAACGTGTGTAAAATGTGTAAAAACGTCAAAAAAAACATGCACAGGATCGTGGAAAAATATTTTATCTACACCAATATCATAAATCCTCTATTCCGCGTTCGGAAACCGCATGTAATTACCATCATTACTGCAACCAGTAACGTAATATCAGTGACAGTGTGGTTAAAACGTATGAAAATTCATTACCCACGGCAATATGCCCTACTCTCAGCCTGCCGGCACGCGCCCGCGCGACCGCCGGCACAATCGAGTTGGCCATAGCGGTGCAATGGCGGTCATTCTACTGGTTTCCGAACACTTAATTTAGGATTTATAATATGTGTGTAGATAAAGCAGTGTATGCAACTGTACGTAATTAGGCCTTAAAACACTCGTGTGATCTTATTATGAAACTTGCCTGCGGCTCGTTTCATAAAACCACACTCCTATTTTAAGGACCCTTATTACGTAACAGTTACATAAACTACTATTATTGCGACGATATTTTAGACATTGACTTCATAATATGTGGTAGGTACTTAATAATCGAACGAGCGGAGCGTAAGCGAAGTAAGTTCTTATAAACAACTTCTGGCCAGTGGGACGTCTCGGCATTTCGATGGCTTTTTGATTTTGAGAGTTTGTTCCGCGATAACTTTAGTTACGCTTTTCTGATCGTCATGAAATTTGTTGGGGTTGTAGCAGAGATACATATAATTTGAAAGTTCGTATATGAGCAGGATCGACCAAGGGGTCATGGAGCTATAATGCGCGAAAAAATCATCATAAGGGTCTTGTTATATTGGTCATCTCGTTTGCAAGGAAATCGCGAGTTCTGAGTTCGAGGCGGACTACTAGTAGTATCATAAAGTCATTCAAATGCATTGATAGTTATTTAACCTTTACATTTAAACGCAACCTATAATTTCAGACCATGAATACCGTGATTGCCAAAGGCATTATATTTGCTATCATGTTCTAAAATCATGTAAATATGACGTCATACTATCAAAATGTATCGCTATTATACCGCTGTTATGGTATAATTTTGCCGGGATTTTTATTTTTATTTAATCTAGTCATAAACCATAACTGTTATAACTAGTAGCCCGCCTCGAACTCAGAACTCGCGATTTCCTTGCAAACGAGATGTCCAATATAACAAGACCCTTATGATGATTTTTTCGCGCCTTCTAGCTCCATGACCCCTTGGTTGATCCTGCTCATATACGAACTCTCAAATTATATGTATCTCTGCTACAACCCCAACAAACTTCATGAAGATCAAAAAAACGTTACTAAAGTTATCGCGGAACAAACTCTCAAAATCAAAAAGCCATAGAAATACCGAAACGTCCCAGTAGCCGAAGTTGTTTGTTAGAACTTGCTTCGCTTACGCTCCGCTGGTTCGATTATAAAAATTCAAAATATTCGCAGGCAAAAGCTGGGTACTTAAAAACATGTGAATCGCTTCCAATGAAGTTATTTCCGATGCAAGCAATTTACAAACACTGGAGGCGCAATTAAACTGGTCACTTATTTGTATAGAAATGTCTACATAAAATTACTTTTTTATTGCCTTCTAATGTTATCATTCATTTAGTACGACATCTCCTACGGTAATAATATTACGTCTTATGTGACGTAGCCAACTGTATAGGAAAATCCGTAAATCAAGAAAACCCACGAACCTACATGTAAATCGGGCACTTTTTTACTTTTCTTGCCAAACTAAATTGAACCTTATAACTGAGCAAGCAAGTTCATAGGAGACTAGATAGAGAAAACGGTCCGAAAGAGGGAGTCGTAATAAGGGACGGTGTCTCACTCGCACTCGTTACATTGACATTTGGACTTGTTGCCATACTGTATTGTCTGATAACGTCATTACTACCGTCTGAATGAGACGCAGTTCCTTGCTTTGATGGAATGAGCTGGCTACGTCAGATGTGACATAATTATGAAAGCAACAAAAACCGTCTGGTTACATTGCTATACTATTTTTTTGAGCGAGCATCTGGCAGCTTTTAATGGGTAGACTAGCAAAATGTTTGAATAGGGATGATGACACATGTTGAATTATGAACTGAAATTTGGTTGACAGGATGCAAAATGATCAATATATCCAAATAAAGTGAAAATTAAAAAAATCTATTGAAATGGTTCTTAGATATCAGGCTTCAAAACTTAACGATTTTTTAAAGTACGATATTTAAAAAAACAATGATACCATTCGATTTTTAACAGGTTACTGTAAAATAAATTGTATTGCAACATTTGCAACCATATGCATAAACGCAACATTTCACTGTAAAAATAGCAATTTCATAACTTTTCCATACTTTAAACAGGGCGACTATGTAATCGTGACGTCACTTTTGTATACACATCATTTTGTTAGGAGCGTTTTGAGAAACAAATGCAAATCTCAGACTTTAAGTCTCATTTCTGACTTTTGTGTTGCTTTAACGCAATTGGCTCCATATAGATATTTGATCATCACAATAAAACCTTGCTTCCTATTTCATAAAAAAAAACGGATCGATTGATACCATACATGAAAAAAATTCAACATGCGTATTGGAAAATAGTAATACCAAAATAGGTAAAAACTGCCGAAGTTCTCCCAGTTATATAGGACAGGGCCTATAGTTTAACATTAGAACAAAAAACATTGCATATTATTACGGAAATAAAAACAGTAGGCGACAAACTATGAAAATATTACATTATACGTCGTTTGGCACTACTTTCCCCAACAGAAACTTTTAGCAATGATATAATCTAATTATTTATTTAATTTCTCATTCTCAATTCTCATAATAAGGCATCAAACCCAGAAATCTATGATTTGTTTTCTTGAAGTGGTTTGCATTCTTTGACCTCCACCACTTTACAGCTGCCAGATGTCCAGATCTAGAAATATGCAAACTATCATATCTGACGTGGCTAGCTCTCCTCAGTGAAAAGGCAGCCAACGTCTTGGAAAGCCGAGACAGTGCCAGGTGATATTTCAAGTTGTTTAAGCAGTTTTGCAAACAGAAAACTAATAAAGGTTGTCCCTAAAGCCAACTATACTTAAAACATGGCTCAGAAGCCATGAGGTTAAAGTCATAATAGAATAATTTTATACAAAAACTAGCCACCCGCCCCGGCTTCGCACGGGATAAAAAATGTTTTTTGTGGGTTATCCCTGAGAGATAGACATATACCATCGCGGACTTTTTTGTAGACCTTTTTAAGATGTACAATACTGTAGTACATTATTTTGATCTATCTCTTAGGACTCAGCCAGCGTTTGCTATGTAAGCGCAAAAAATGTGTTTATTTACGACATCACATTAGAGACCTGTAAAATCATCAGTGTTTCTCTACTACATTATGCATGTATTATACATATAAACCTTCCTCTTGAATCACTCTATCTATTAAAAAAAACCGCATAAAAATCCCTTGCTTAGTTTTAAAGATCTAAGCATACATAGGGACAAACAGCGGAAAGCGACTTTGTTTTATACTATGTAGTGATAAGTGAAGAACCGACTTCACTTAGCCTCCACCTTTCCAAAACCAAATGTATGAGCTACTGTAAAAAATAATCAAATCACTACAGGTGTGCCTACAAAAAGTTGAAGAGTTCCCATCATCAGATCCTAACCTGATGACAATGGGACCAACTATGAAGAATTCTCCAAATCGGTCCAGGCGTCTTCGAATAATCGGTGAACATACGAAAACGAAATTACAAATTGAGAACCTCTTCCTTCGTAATCTTGAAGTTGTATTGTCTTCGGTTGCCGCGATAGTTATTCATGAAATAAAACAATTAAAAACGGATTTTATCGCGTGTATTGAGTTTAAATTACATCCCGACGTTTCAAACACTTTACAGCGTTCGTGGTCAACGGGTCGACCCGTTGACCACGAACGCTGTAAAGTGTTTGAAACGTCGGGATGTAATTTAAACTCAATACACGCGATAAAATCCGTTTTTAATTGTTTTATCTTGAAGTTGGTTCTACTTTATAAGGGGGATCAATGTTTCTCTGCGTCCGTAGGAAACACCTTAGACAACCCTACACGTGATCCCTGGGTGGTGCTAAAAGAGTAACAAACTTGGCAGCAGCACTGTCCCATCTGGCCCTCGCAGCACTCACTGGATTTTCTTTATCATCTACTTTCCCACTACTATTACCCCAGGGAAGAAATGCCTACCTATATCCAGTGACATGTAGCCATACGATAAATAATACTTTATAAGGTTAACCCCCCACTTCATACTGTAAATAAACATTAATGTAAATATATAATTCAATACATTCTCGATGACACATTTATCCTGTATGACAAATTATAACGCGCGCGAGATACGATGGGAAAGGCCGTGCTAAAAATAAATATATTATTTCATACAAAATGGACCAATTGCATATTGACAAAGAATTTCATGACCCATTGACCTTTCATCGAAATTTCCCGTACACGACGATAATGATGCTCCAGACATTTCAGGTATGCGGAGCCGAAGACAACGCGCAGAGGCCCTTTCGACTATTTACTGAAATGTAGTGAATGCCCCTGCCCATGACAAAAAATTCGCCGACACGGTAATGTATGTCTCGGTAGCTCAAGTGGTAGAGCGGCGGGCTGGTAACACAGAGTCGGGAGTTTGAGACGTGATAGAAAACCTGGTCAGGATCTAATGATGGGATCCTGGAGAAATCGAGGGACCTCTTCAAATATTATAGGCACACCTATAGTGATTTAAATATTTTTTACAGTAGTTCTTTTGGAAAGGTGGAGGCTAAGTGAAGTGGGTTCTTTTTTGTTTAAAATGATTGTTTGTCTCATTTGATATTACAAACAACACTAATGGCAATTTGACACTGAGTAAAGATAAGCCATGATCAGAGAACCATAATATGATTTTAAAAAAATGTGAAAAATATGGCGCTACAAATAAGAGTGTGTCACATATTTTTGCGGCATTCGAGTAGGAAGATACTATTGCCAGTGACTGTACTGTTAGAGTTACTTGAGCTGGCAGAAGACCCAAACATAGACTTAAAATAGACTAGGACTTACAGGCTATGACAGATCAGTGATCACAATTAAATTAGAGGTGTGTATCAAACAGCATTATGAACTCAAAGACATTTCAGAATTCACTTATTACATGGCATACATCTGTTTTGATGTTAGAAAAACAGCTTTTTGTCAATTAACTTCAAATTCGGTTGGTTTAATCATCGGGGAGCCAGAGGCCTTTGCAGTTAAGATAGGGCAGTGCCAATTTAAGATAGCCTTATCCTTAAACTACGTCCGGACCCGGGTATGTCCTTAAACTATAGCCAAAAGAGAGGTATGGATACTGCGAATGTTATCTCGCTATTTGTGGTAGGGCACAGCACATCTAATGTCATCTCGCTAAAGTCTGGAGCAGAGTCAGACTGGGGAAGTACCTCCACCTTACAGAAACCCACAGCCAAATAGCACTAGACCCTTCCCATAGTGTTGTGTTCCTGCTGGAGAGAGCTCAAAGAGGACTGAGTGAGTTGACGATGAGGGACCATCCTGTTCCTTTAGTCATCGACACAGAATGAATTGAATGGCTTTTTGTAAAGGATCAACATTATCCTGAGGGCATTTGCGTCAAGGTTTGACTGTCAGTACATGAACCATTGCCATATGATACATGTACTGACAGGCAAGCCAATATACTATATGTAGAAATACGATGCTGTATTTACCTGTATGTGTATACTAACCTTAGTTGTAAGACTAATAATGTATTTCTTGTTGCTTACTAACAAATGTAATTTATTGTAATTTATTATAAAATTTAATAGGTAATCTTAATTAATTAATGTTATTATTATTTTAATTAAAATGTATATGGACCTGGTCTGAAATAAAGAATCCTATTCTTATTATTCTTTATGAGCATGTGACACCTCTGGAGTTGCAGGCGTAATAGGCTACAGTAGCTGCTTACCAACATAACCACATCGAAATTGGCCGTACCATTGTTTGCCACCATTGTGGTATAAAAAAATGGTCAATTTTAATGTGGGGCATTTACTTTATTGTCAAAGTCAATGGTAGTTTTTTAAGGTAAACCATAGCATTGCCCTATAATGCCCCCCTCGCCCCTCGACCGTTAGCTAGGGTCTTGCTCCGAGGACTAAATGTTTGTAAATATAGGCTTAAGACTCTGAGTGGATAATATACTCAATAATTGCCAATCTCTGGATAAAATCCAACAAGTAAATGAATAGAATATATTTGTAAGTAATAACAACTTAGTTTAGCATAAATAAAATTCTTTGCTTGCAGAGGTTATCTGTAAGAGATTGGTTCTCAGAAAATCCATCTGTTATCAACTGTAAAAAAATTTGTAGTGAACAAAACAATGTTTTGTTGTGTGATTATTGATATATCACTTATTAAGATCAAAATATTCATTGCAAATGTTATTTTAGATGTTTTTACACTCCATTTTAGCATAACAACCAAGAGTTTACATCATAAAACGTATTAAAAAAATAAGCTAAAAATGGCTTATTAGGAACCTGAGTAGCAACTCAAGCTACTCTTTTGTCACATAGCAACAATATTAAACATGATTCAGCATTCAAATAAATGCATTACATAGTTTGTAGTTGGCGTTCAGGGAGTGACCTTAAAAATACGGATTTTTTTACTGTCTAAGATAATAAAATACAGTTAAAGGTCAAATGAAATATGATAGCAAAGCTATTGTCATCCCATTGCATAATAAAGCTTGGAATAACCCAACAAGATTCTAATAAAAACAGATAAACATAAAAGCGGTTATAATCAGCAAGTGGCCGAAACGGAAGCCGATTCTGTCGATTACATTATTAAAACAAATAAAATGGACAGCATGACTCATTGGAGAGAAAAGTGGTGTGCAAGTTATAAACGCGGTAACCAGGCCCGGGAAAACCCGACAGGCGCAACTTACCCATATTAGTGACGTTGTAGTCGCTCTGAGTGAAGTGGAGGCTGCAAACTTTGGAGTATTTGGTATACGGCTTTCCGCGTCTCAGAATCACGTTCCACTTGTCTGCCATGGTTACATCGCGGGGGAACCGGTGGAATTTCACGTTCTTCGTCTTCCCGGCCAGCGAAGTGCACTGGGGCACCGTGCAGTAATAACCCATCGCGGACCGTGTGTCTTTGTTGTTACCGACGACTCCGGCAGCAATGTAAAATGCCGCCCGCGGACAAAGTATCTCACATCCAACAGGAAACTAACGGGAACGGTGCGCTGCTAAAACTGATTATTTGTTGCAATCGTTATCACGTTTGTAGGAATCGAAATCATCACACTATAGCCTTGAAATGTTGAGTTAGTTGAAATATTTGACATGTATCACCACTTTTTTTCAGAAAAATGGCTCCTGCTAACCATAGACAATTTTATCCTGCTCGATTAGTTATAACGTGACTTGAAAACTCACATTCAGACTCAATATAATTGTAATTAAAGTATAGATTTTTTAAATTAACTTTACATTAAATATCAATAAAACAATGAACTGAACTATATTCCGTTGAATCCGCGTGCGAATAAAATAGGTTTAGCAAATTTTCGACTTTAAACTCGATTTCCTACTTGTATCGAAAATCGATTGTCGTACAAGGACGCTTCGATTCCATAAACATAATTTTCTACCTGAGACAATTTTTTTTTCTGGCAACACTAGACGTTTTTTCTTTATTTTGATAATGTCGGCGCTTGGTGTTTGTGCGCGAAGTTTTGTTTGTTTTTATAAGTATTTCACCTGTAACGTATCAACAATGCGAGCATAACATAGCTATGATAATTACTGAGCTAATGCGCGGTCCCAGCAAGCGCCAAGATGCCGTATTACTGCACCGTGCCGCGCTGTACTTCTATGGCCGGTAAAGCCAAGAATGTATCGTTTCATCAATTTCCTAGAGACGAGGAGCTCGCCAAGCTATGGAATCGTATACTGAAGAGAGGAAAGCCTTACACCAAGTACTCCAAAGTGTGCAGTTTGCATTTTAGGCCAGAAGATTACACTATTACGAGCGTGGGAAAAAATAAGGGTAAGTCGAGAAAACGAACGTCATTACTACTTATCTTTAAATACCACGGAATCTTTTGCAAGTTTTGCACCCAAATATGCGTTTCATGTGCGAAATTAGTTTCTTAAGGTAATTACTGCGGTCAATAATTAGCAAACAGTAAATGAGGCTAAGCATTGACAGATGTATTGCAAATGCATCTGCAGACTATTTTCTGTTACCAGCCAACTTAGAAAGCCAACTATCTTACGAGTTACGACTCTGCTTTATCAGCTGCTTCATTTATTAACAACACTAAGTTATTTAATGAAATCTGTTACAGTATTACTAGGTATACATATAGACAATTATACCTGTGTATGCTAGTAAAACCTGTTACTGAAAAAGTGGTTTTCACCTATAAAGGGAGCATAGGGTTATCCCTAACTATACTATACAAATAACTATAGTATAACTACAGACCATGTAGTGTTATGTTATGTTTATATTGTCAGATGTTGTCAGCTTAGAGAGCTCACTACATACGACTGTTTATGTTGTTGTTGATGATCCTAGGGCACCCCGGAGGTGCATAGGGCCTCCACAAGATCCTTCCACGCCTTTCTATCCTGAGCAACCGTTTTGGCCTCTCTCCAGCTCAGTCCTATGGCTCGCATCTCACTCTCTATGCTCCGCCGCCAAGTGTGTATGGGGCGTCCGCCGGCTCGCGTTTTATCTTTAGGCAGCCACTTGAAAGCGATACTGGCACTGTTCGATGCTCCTCTTCGAAGGGTATGTCCAATCCATCTCCACTTCCGCAGGGCTACTTCCTGGGCGATAGGAGACTGACGACACATACTCCACAAATCCTCATTTCTTATAGTCTTCGGCCAGAAGATGCGGAGGATCGACCGATGGGACATTGACAAACACTTGTAACTTGTGTGTCAGCCCCTTTGTCACTATCCATGTTATAACTGGTTGTAGTGCCTAAAAACTTGGTATTGGGGCCCCCTGCTCGCTCTCCCCTCATCCCTCTTAGTCGTCTAGCCTTCATAATGTCATGCTTTCAGGCTGATAACCAGATGTATGGAATGGGCACTCGCTTGCTTATTTCTCTAGCACTAGTTCAGAGTAATAATGACAGTGAAGTGTATAGATTATACTCATGTGAGTGTAACCTTTATATTTTATGGATTTTTACTGATTACTGATAGCCGTTTTTCCTAAGAGATTTTATCTGGTCGCCCTTGGCATAGGCCTCTTCCAAAATTCTCCATTTACGTCTATCCCGAGCCTCTCTCTGCCACAATCTTCTGGCTAAATGTCTTAAATCATCTTCCCATCTCATCCTCTGACCTACCTGTCTTTTACCATCTCTTGGGTATCTTTAGACCATTTCTCTTTGTTTTCCCGAAGTATGTGACCAGTTCATTTCCACTTGAGTTTTTTTCTAAGGAGTTCTATTTTATGGAATTTTACTCATGTTTGAATACACTAGAACTTAGCTTCGGGACTGTTCATTACAATAACTCACATCAAAACACTAGGTTGTTATGTTTTTAGCAGTAGTTATTAACCAATGGTTTATAGTCCACTACTGGACCCTAAAAGCACCTAGTAGCCTCGTAAGGAAATTGCCACGCGAAGCAGCTTGGGTAGTGAAGACGTGCCTTGGCTGCAAATGTGCGAGCGGCCTCAACCGAGGCGTGTTTACACTGACCGAACTGCTTTACAAATAAAACCTTTTATCCTAGAAACACCAGACGGGAAGACCAAATATTCTTGCCTAGAGCAAGAAAAGATATATTTAAAAACAATGCATTCTACATGGTAATCCTCATTTACCGTAAATTACCAAAATGCTATTACTCTGTTGAGGAATTTCTGTCCGATGGGAATCAGTAACTAAGCCATTTTTTATTATTTTGTTGATAATTAGTAATCTATAATTTGTAATTTTGACAATTAGTTACGTGTAAATTATATTATTTATTAATTTTTGCTATCAAATTTACCTATCCTATAAAATTTTACTTGACATTCTAAGATAAAATAATTTGTAATATGACATCCATACCTAGTTGGTTACTAAGTTCTGTTACCAGATTTCTGACTGATAAAATATAAAATAAAGTTGTAAATAAAAAATTAAAGTAATTATTTAATACCCTAATTTCTAATGAACATAATATGGCATAATAATATACAAATCAGATGGGAAATTTATTGAAAATCCTTGTAAAGCACAAGATTTCCTGAAGACGCAAACACGCGGTAAATTTAAGAAAATTACACTTTACATGTGCATCAAATAAATATTGCACCTTTGTTTAGAAGGTTCCATTGCTTGTTTGTAAGAAACCTGTTTATTAGAGGTAATTGCGTGACCACCATTTCATTTTCTTGCGATTTTATCCCACAGATATTCCCATAGAAACATTGCCTATTTTGAAGTTTTTCACTAAAGACATAGATTTAGACTGCTATGGAACAAGCAGACTTGCAACGTATAGTCTAGTATTTTATCGGATAAACCCACGTGAACTAGACATATACCAAAGTGAAGCTAAAGAATATAGCTACCGAATTGTGTAAGACTGATGCGTCTTAAAGGTGATTAAAAATAAATAGGATTTAAAATCAACATGAACAAGGCGCGTAATTTTGACGTATATTTTTCACGCCTTTTCCAGAGTGTTATAAAGAATTCTGAAAAACTGCGACAATAATTTTCAATTCAATATATTGTAATCTATTGACTAAATAAGCTTTTAAATTATGTACGTGTATAATTAAAATGTTGCTACCTATATTCCTATTTATTAAGTGAAAACTATAGTAACAGAACTTAGTAACCGACTAGGTACTTACTAATATTATAAATGGGAAAGTGTATGTGTTTGTTTGTTTGTTTGTTTGTTTGTCCGTCATTCACGGCAAAACGGGGCGACGAATTGACATGATTTTTTAAGTGGAGATAGTTGAAGGAATGGAAAGTGACATAGGCTACTTTTTGTCTCTTTCTAATCCCCCACTTCCCTAAAATGGGGGGTGGAAGTTTGTATGGAGCATTCAGCGGGGCAATCAGGAAAGGGGAACCGTGTTACCCCGAATTTAACGCGAGCGAAGCCTCGGGCAAAAGCTAGTTTTTAATAATTTTGATATCTAGCTTACTGCTATAATAATTCTACTGACATGACATATTGTATATAAATTGCTTGCTTGCTTGCCGCTTGCTCTACTTATCATTGCATGCCTATTATAAGGTAGAACATAAGGACACCTGTTTATTATAAGACCACCAATGTAAACACTATGTTCTAGCAATAAAATATTTCATTTCATTTCATTTGTGGAAATTTTCCTCATGAAGCTTATGTGGACCCGCCTAACTGGTGCCCATAATCCACTAATTTATGAAAAGATGAACCATTGACTATGTGCTATAGGTATATGCTACCAAACAGGTGATGGTTCCTGCCAATCACTGGTTTGTAGGCTGATGATGAAGAATATTAGATACACAGATATTTGTTATTAATAGTAGAGTCTGCATCTTGCCTATGGATGGTATAGTAATACTTCATTTTTGGGATTAGAAATTTTTTTGTCAAATTTTCCCATGTTTTTTATTTATTAATAATATTATAATAACTGACTATTGTAGCCAATAAGCCTGATATCGTGGTAATAGATCGACCGCAACGCCGGGCTATGCTCGTCGACATCACCGTCCCATGTGACGAGAACCTCGTGAAGGCTGAGAAGGACAAGTCCAGCAAGTACCTAGACTTGGCTCACGAGGTAACCGCCATGTGGGAGGTCGATTCGGCGATCATTGTGCCGATAGTTGTCTCTGCGAACGGTCTCATAGCGAAGAGTCTCGACCAACAACATCTTGAGAGACTTTCGCTACGGGGTTGTGGTTGGATTAAGGGTCAGATTCAGAAGGCGGTAATCCTGGACACGGCGCGCATAGTCCGAAGGTTCCTCACTGCGTCCCTAACCACCGGCAGCCTGGGCCCATCTCCGTTGCCGGCGGCACCCTAGGTTAGGGTTTTTTATAATGCTTTTATTGTTTTTATATGTTTTAGATGTATTTTTATATTTTACTTTTATAAAAATATTGTAAAAAGAATAAATAAAGAGCATAATAATAAATAAATATTATGGGACAATCTTACACAAATCAACCTAGTCCCACAGTAAGCTCAATAAGGCCTGTGTTGTGGGTACTAGGCGACGATAGGTTGACTTATTTCCATTTTTAATGATATGTTGAAGAAAATAAAAAGAATATGAAAGTAAAAAACTGCTTTTGCTTATATAAATTTGTGAATAGGCGCGTGACACACCGCCTCGCGAGGAAATTGCCGCGCGAGGCAGCTCGGCTAGTGTGAACGTGCCTCGCCCGAGGCATTGCGGCCGCGCGCGCGTTTGCCTCAGCCGAGGCACAGCCACACTAGCCAAGCTGCCTCGTGCGGCAATTTCCTCGCAAGGCGATGCGTCAGTTGTGGACACGCCTAATCGCACTTGCATAGGAACATCTTTAGTGATTAATATTATCCTATGTCCTTCAAGACTATACCCTGTCAGAACTCTAAAGTCATAACTATGTTACAGGGCAGTGGAGAACTCTCAGGAAGGATGCCATCCCGTCGCAGAATCTTCCATCGGAGTCCCCAGTGCCCTATACAAGGAGCTCGCCAGGAGCATGGTTACCTAGCCAGCCTTCACTGCCAGATCCTATGGTAAGAGCAGAAGAAATCTTAGAATAGTATATAAAACTCTGGAGGGATTGGTAAATATTGTTTCTAATTCACTTTTTGGTTAAGGAAAACATTGTGAGGCTTCGAAATTATCAAGATAATTATGATCTCTGATATTTATTGGATAGTTATCCCCGGTTTGGATTTTTTTTTCTATTACAGTTCAACTACGAATGTTGAAATTCACGCGGATATTATTTTTTGTGCCTTCCGCCTTTACAAATTTTGGGTTATTATCAAATCGATAATTATCGTACGTAAAAACATTATCCTTTCAAAAACTGAAGGAAACCAGGCTTACTCTCAATAGGCGGGTGCACACCTGCACGGCTAGCACGTCTTACACGCGACTGGCGTGAGAAGAGACAGATCGGTGCGACTTCATGCGTTGTCGCTAGTTGGCAGCACAACTTGCGCGTGAAAGGAGCGACAGATTCGCGATCAATTGCAACTGTCATAAAATGACAGCGACTCGCGACATTGAACTAAAATCCTTAGAACAAATTTGAGTTCTCTTCGCGTCAGTTGCAGCCGCGGGTGCATGTTATGCTACCGGAAAGCGAGATTTTTGACAGGCGCGGGAAGGTCTTCCCTACTCGCGGCTTAAGTCGCTCTTGCAAGACGTGCTAGGCGTGCTGACGCACCGCCTCGCGAGGAAATTGCCACGCGAGGCAGTTCGGCTAGTGTAAACGTGCCTCGGCCGAGGCAAACGCACGCGCGGCCGCAATGCCTATCGCAACAAAAGCGCGTCGACGGCCCGTTTAAAATACAGGCTCTTATTCTAGTTTCGTTCGATGATCAATATAGTCTGGCCAGCCAACGAACGCAGTAGCAATGTACAGCGAACAAAAGTATGACAACACTAAGAATCAGTGAAAAAAGCAGCAATGATCATCAAATTTTATATTTTTAATTTTAGTTGGTATTTCCGCCCCTTTCATTAGGTAACATTTACGTTGTGTAAAAAGGAGACGGATATATTTCGTCTGATCTGTCATCAACTGCAACAGATAATCTGGTTGAGGCAATTGACATAAGCCTTAAAAATTTATTTATAAGGCAAAAGGGTGTCAGAAATTAGGCGAAATTGAACCCTATCACTTTGAGATAAAGTTCAAATAATGGTGGGAAATATATTCCCTCTGCCTTATAAAGGCTTAAATTTAATTGGGAACGTTGCAGGAGTTCTATCTCACTCGCGCTTAATATGAGAGAGTGAAATACACTAGAGACAAATTCAATGTGAATTGAAATGTTCGTCATGAAATACGGTGTCTCAGCACAAAGGGTTGCCACATGTACGTTTTTTGAATTTGCCGCGCGTTTCTACTGACAGAAATGGGTTTGCCAGACTATACAGTGTGGAAAGATAAGTCGGGCCCTGGAGGGAAACTACCTTAAAACGTTGGGATAGCTCAATTCGCTGAAAGGAAACATTCTTTTATTTTTCCTAAAAACTAAAACTGCATTCACAGATTTTTTCTTAATTTTCACTTTTTTCCATACTAATTGTATGAAAAATATTTTTATTATTATTTATGGGTTCTCTTGTGCCCTAAACTTGGTTGGTATTAAGAAGTTGTTATCCTTGTTGGAAATAGGATCGATTGGCATCAATCGTCATAAAAATTATTTATGGCAAAAATTACAAAATAAATAGTTTTTTTGTAAACTGTACTCTTTTCCAAAAAATTGTAAATGCAGTTATGTCCCTTTAAAAAATTAAAGAATGTTTCCTTTCAGTGAATTGAGCTATCTCAACGTTTTAAGGTAGTTTCCCTCCAGGGCCCGACTTATCTTTCCACACTGTATATTACGTCTTTTGCAGGTGCAACAACAAATGGCACAAGCCATATACATGCAGACGATGCTCGCGATGCAAGTCGCCGGCGCGTCGGAGGCTGGTGGGGGTAAGTACTGATATAAGATCAGTCAATTAAGAAATAAACCAATTGGCTACTTTCCTTAAAAAAATATATTTAGTCCGTCAGTTAGATTATCAAAAAATATTGGACACGTATTTTTTATTTTGTCAATCAAACAAAAATTGGTGAAGATATAGCCCGTTAAAGTTCCGCGTGACGTCACATTTCAGTACAATTTTTAGTATAATGTGACGTCACGCGGAACTTTAACGGGCTATATCTTCCAGGGCTTGTAACCGGTTACAAATATACCGGTATTATAAAGGTTAAACCGGTTTTTTATTTAGGTTACGTTCGAACGAAATTGTTTGGGAACGTTATTTCGAAGCGCTCTCTAAACGGTTACTCGGTGTTTGGATACGGGAGCAATGACCGCGGTCGCGCGGCGCGCCGGTGGGGCGGTGGGCACTTCCTAGCTGCATTCAACCTAAAATATTGGAAATATCGTACCTATATCAATCAATCAATTAATCATTTATTTATTCGTAAAACATAGGTACATTAATTAGGTCTTAATAATATGTTGTAGGGGGTGCTAGGAATCCCCGGGCTACAACAGGCTACCACACATTTCCTAAATTGACCCTGGCAACGTTCAACGGACGCACTCTGAGGCTTGACCATCATCTAGCGCAGTTGGAAGTGGAGTTAGAGAACATTAAATGGCACGTTCTTGGGTTATGTGAAGTCCGTAGAGAGGGGGAGGACACCGTAACCCTAGACTCGGGCCATCTTCTCTACTTTCGCGAGGGTGATAAAACATCCCAGGGTGGCGTAGGTTTTCTCGTCAATAAGGCCCTCTCTAGCAACGTTCAAGAAATCTCCAGTGTGTCGAACAGGGTAGCGTACCTGATCCTTCGGCTTTCCAAGCGGTATAGCATGAAGGTAGTTCAGGTTTACGCACCGACCTCGGCACACTCGGATGATGAAGTGGAGGATATGTATGAAGACATATCCAAAGCCTTGCACAACACCACAAAGACTCACTTCAACGTTGTTATGGGGGACTTTAACGGCAAGGTGGGAATCCGGACTGGCAACGAATCCCGAATAGGCCCGCATGGTTATGGAGTTAGGAATCACAGGGGGCAAATGCTTGTCAACTTCCTTGAGAAAGAGGAGCTATTCTTAATGAACTCCTTCTTTAAGAAACAGCCTCAAAGGAAGTGGACATGGCAGAGCCCCGACACTGTGACAAAAAATGGGATCGACTTCATCTTGACGGATAGCAAGCACATATTCAGAGATGTATCACTGATCAACAGGTTCAATACCGGATCTGATCACCGACTGCTCCGAGGCTCTCTGAATATCAACTTGAAGCTTGAAAGAAACCGTCTGATGAAGTCCACGCTCCGGCCTAACCAAATCCAAATCGTCCCGGGCACCGAGGAGTTTCAGCAGCTTCTCGGGAATAGATTTGTTGCCTTGGAACCCACTGATGACGCTGACGAGACCCTACACAATCTGGTCGAAACGCTGAGGGACGAGGGTATCAAGTTCTGCAGAAAACAGCGTACTGGCAAGAAGTCCAAACTCTCGGATGAGACTCTGGGGCTGATGACAAGAAGACGGGAGACTACCCATGCGACTTCGTCAGAGAGGTCAAACCTGAATAAGCGAATTGCGAAGATGGTACGGCGCGACCTTCGGAGCTCCAACACACGCCTTATTGAAGAGGCGATAGAGCGAAACCGAGGGTCCAAAGTATTCACTCAGCAGCTTAGCAGGAGCCACCTGACGAAGCTAAAAACGCACGACGGGAGGACCGTATTGTCGAAGCCGGAGATCTCTGCCGAGATAGAGGATTTTTATGGCCGGCTGTACTCTGCACGTGCCCCCCACTCCCGACGAGACGACCATGATTCAAGAGCCACCCTGACACGCCACTATACCGACGAACTGCCAGACATCAGTCAAGACGAGATCGTGTTAGCTCTGAGGCAGCTTAAAAATGGAAAAGCCCCCGGTGAGGATGGTATTACTTCAGAGCTTCTGAAGGCAGGAGGAGCTCCTGTTATACAGGAGCTGCAGAACCTCTTCAATACCGTCCTTCACAGTGGGAGAACTCCTAAGGCGTGGAGCGGGAGTTTGGTGGTGCTCTTTTTTAAGAAGGGTGATAAAACCCTCCTTAAAAATTACAGACCCATCACACTTCTGAGCCACGTCTATAAGCTTTTCTCACGAGTGGTCACGAATCGTCTCGCCAGGAGACTCGACGAGTTCCAGCCACCGGAACAGGCTGGGTTCCGCGGAGGATATGGCACCATAGACCACATTCACACAGTGAGGCAGATTATACAGAAGTCCGAAGAGTATAATCAGCCCCTGTGTCTCGCTTTTGTGGACTATGAGAAGGCCTTTGACTCCGTGGAAACTTGGGCTGTTCTGGAATCCTTACAGCGATGCCAAGTAGACTATCGTTATATCGAGGTGCTGAGATGTCTCTCCGAAGCCGCCACTATGAGTGTCCAAGTACAGGGCCAGCAGTCTAAACCCATCCAATTGCGCAGAGGGGTGAGACAAGGGGATGTCATATCCCCGAAACTGTTCACAAGCGCATTGGAAGACATGTTTAAGACGCTGGACTAGAAAGGTAAGGGCATAAACATAAACGGCGATTACATCTCACACTTGCGATTCGCTGATGACATAGTCGTAATGGCGGAGTCGCTAGAGGAGCTGACCCGGATGCTGGACGGCCTAGCTTCAGCCTCGCGACGCATCGGTCTTGGCATGAATTTGGATAAAACCAAAGTCATGATCAATGGCCACATTGATCCAGGACCGGTCGTCGTACATGGCCACCTTCTTGAAATTGTTTCTGAGTACACCTACCTTGGGCAGATCCTGCAGTTAGGTAAAAACAATTTCGAGAAGGAGGCCAAAAGGAGGATCCAGCTAGGCTGGGCGGCATTTGGGAAACTACGCCGAGTCTTCTCGTCATCCATACCGCAATGCTTGAAAACGAAAGTTTTTAATCAGTGCATCCTACCTGTAATGACCTACGGAGCTGAGACGTGGACACTCACGGTAAGGCTGGTCCACCAGTTCAAAGTCGCTCAGCAAGCTATGGAAAGAGCTATGCTCGGAGTTTCTCTGAAGGATAAGATTCGTAACGAATACATCCGACAGAGAACCAAAGTTATCGACATAGCTCAAAGAATTAGCAAGCTGAAGTGGCAGTGGGCCGGCCATATCTCGCCAAGAACCGACAACCGCTGGGGTAAACGTGTTCTTGAGTGGAGACCGCGACTCGGCAAACGTAGTGTACTACGCCCTCTGGCTAGGTGGGATGACGATCTGCGAAAGACTGCAGGCAGATGCTGGATGCGGCAAGCTGAAGACAGGGCGCTATGGCGCTCATTAGGGGAGGCCTATGTCCAGCAGTGGACTAATATAGGCTGATGATGATGATGATGAATATGTTGAGAAACACTATGTTTTGTTTGTTGGCATACGATTTTTTTTTACCTAAGTACAAATAACTTAAAATTACCATGCCATTAATTACTAAATAATTAAATGAATGATAAAATTACACTTAATACGCATTGATAATTTGAATGTCAAAAGGATAAGCCATAATACATATAATTTAATCTTAATAGTAATGTCAAGTAGAGAGTATTAGTCTTACAAGAGTTAATTTAAATATTAATATCGTTTAAAAAATGTTGCACACTATAAAGTTTTTAATTAATAATAATTTCAGTTCTTTTTTAAAGTTTTCAAGACTTTTAATAGTGTCAGAAATTTTGTTATATATTTGGGGTGCCATTCCCAATAAAATGGGAAGAAAAAGGAAGAGCCGCATTTATGCATATCTAAATATATAAAAGAAACTGATTGATTGACTGACTGACTGACTGGCATATCAACGTACAGCCCAAACCGCTAGTTCTAGAGATTCCAAATTTAGCACGTCGGTTCCTTATAATATAAGGCCTAGGGGTGCACTAAGAAAGGATTTTTTAAAATTCACCTCCTAAGGGGGTGAAATGGGGGTCCAAAATTTGTATGGCGAAACAAGATTAGTTAGACTATTTTATTCGAAACTTTACGGGAGTATTCCTAACGACAAACGATTAAAGACTTGTTTCAGGTTTTTTGAAAATTCAACCCCTAAAGGGGGGAAATGTAGTCACAAAGTCTGAAAATCCACATAGGTTTTGTTTCTATGGTTTATCGGGTCCCTGATTACGAAAACAACTACGATTTTAAAATCCAATATGGCGGACCGGACGTGAAATACCTTAAACCCTGTTGGGGTGCGATGGGGTTGAAATGTCTAAATATAATATGGGCGTCGTTTTGGTTTTTTTGGACGTTAATTACGAAATTGGCATTTACGAAATTTTATATTGTGAATATGAACATTCTTGAAGGTATTTGTGACAAATTGCATTCTTCTTCTTCTTCTTCTTCTAAATATACAACGTGTCCCAAAACTCAACGATAAGCCGGCACCAGAGGATGGAGCTGCTTATGATTAGTCGAGAAAAAAAAAGAAAAAAATATATCTCAATTATTTTAGAAATAACAGAAAAAATTAAATTCATCGAAAATCGACACCCCTAATGGTATTTTTAACCACCATGTCTACAAATATTCAAATATTTCTGTTTTTGTTTTTGGAAACTTACGTAGCCCTGCTATCTAACACAGCCCTTAAAAATACCATAATAAATGTAGTTTTTACACAAAAAATAATCAAAATTCATTTTGTCCCTACCATTTTGAAAGTTTTTTCTTTCAGTCCACTTTCAATCGTCATGGTTTAAAAAAATTGTATTGACACCACTATGGCAATTATTTTTAAAAGTTGACGCAACTAACCAAGATTCCAAAATGGTATAATACTTTAGGGAACCTAGTCAAAACAAAAAATAACGAATTTTTAAACAAGAATCGACATTATTTCATGTTGGCGGTAATCACTTTTATCACTTGTTGAAAAATGTTGCATAAATGAAAAGAAATGGTACAAATTATTTTAAATTTTTTAAAATTCATTTACTACATTATTAATACTACAGTAAATGTTCGAATTGCCTGCCACCGGCATTAATACAGGTATGACATCGCCTTAGACATGATCGTTTTATCAGTCGTGCATATCTTCTACCATTGATATGATCCGCAGCTTGTGTGATTTTTTGGCGAAGCTTGTCCAATTTTGCTATGGGCTTTGAGTAGACTCTGTCTTTAAGACAGCCCCAGTAGAAGAAGTCCAGGGGGTTCAGGTCGGGCGAACGGAGTAGCCATAAGATAGGACCAAGTCGCCCGATCCAACGCCCTGGATACTCTTGGTTTAAGTATTCTCGCACTGCACGGGCATAGTGAGCTGGGCAACCATCATTTTGAAACCACGTGTTTTGTAAATCACGTAAAGGCACGTCTTCTAATAATTCAGGCAAGTCGTTTTGTAAAAAGTTCAAATAGCCTTCACCATTAAGGTTTCCTTGTAACTCAAAGGATCAAATTACATTTCCATTTAAGATGCCCGTCCATAAGTTAACCTTGAATTGATACTGAGATTTGTCTTCTCTCTTCAGGTGCGGATTTTTAATGCTCCAACTATGTAAGATGTGTAGATTTGAATAGCCATCTTTCTTGTAGGTTGATTCGTCCGACCATAGAACTTTGTCTAAGAATTGGGGATCTTCCCTGTGCTTTTGCAGCATCGCACGGCAAAATGCGACCCGATGTGGATAGTCCCGCGGTAGTAACGTCTGCACACGCCTGTAGTGATATGGGTGAAGTCTGTGACGTTTTAGAATTCGATGTGCAGAACTTTTTGGGATTCCCGTAGCTAGTTCTATGGCACGTACCGAGGTAGTTGAATCGTTTTCTATTTCATTGAGAACTTCTTCATTGCGTTCCTATCTAGGTCTTCCAGTGTGTCTCCTGTCAAATGGTAAACGACCTTCCGCAAAGGCTTGATGCACATTAATAAACACTCGATAATCCGGATGTCTTTGAACATTTGGGTACCTTTCTCGATACAATCTACTAGCAGCGTTAGCATTGCATCGGCATTCTCCATAAATGAGATGCATATTAGCGTATTCCAACGGTGTGTACGGTAGCGGCATGATAAACGCTAAACAATCCAAAATACGGAAAAAGTCCAATACACAATCACAGTCCAAAATAATGCCAGGTCAGTACAGTTTGCACATCACCAGTCCAAAAAGCAAAGCCAAGAGTTGTTAGTATGAGAGCTACATCAATTAAAGTAACGGTGCACAGCGAACAAAGGATCAGAGTGAACTGACTTGAAAATTGTATTAACTACCCACATTTCCCATTGAAATTTTAAAACTTGCAACAACAACCCTTTTCAAAAGTGATTTTTAAGGGCTGTGTTAGATAGCAGGGCTACTTAAGTTTCCAAAAACAAAAAAAAACAGAAATATTTGTAGACATGGTCGTTAAAAATACCATTAGGGATGTCGATTTTCTATGAATCTAATTTTTTTTCTGTAATTTCTAAAATAATTGAGATTTTTTTTTCTTATTTTTTCTCGACTAATCATAAGCAGCTCCATCCTCTGGTGCCGGCTTATCGTTGAGTTTTGGGACACGTTGTATAAAAGAAGAAACTGTTTGACTGACATATCAACGTACAGCCCAAACCGCTGGTTCTAGAGATTCCAAATTTAGCACGAAGGTTCCTTATAAGGCCTAGGGGTCCACTAAGAAAGGATTTTTCAAAATTCACCCCCTAAGGGGTGAAATGGGGGTCCAAAATTTGTGTGGGAAACAAGATTAGTTTACACAATTTTATTCAAAACATTACAGGAGTATTCCTAATGATAAATTAGTAAACAAGTGTTTCAGGTTTTTTTGAGAATTTAACCCCTTAAAGGGGGAAATGTGGTGACAGAGTCTGAAAATCAACATGGGTTTTTTCTCTATGATTTATCGGTTCGCACGATTACGAAAACAACAACGATTTCAAAATCCAACGTGGCGGACGTGAAATACCATAACCCCTGTTGGGGTGCGGTGGGGTTGAAATGTCTAAATATCAAGATGGGTGTAATTTAAAATTTTTTTGGGACGTTAATTAATTATGAAAGTGGCATCGATTTTGAAATTGAATATTGTGTATATGAAAATTTTTGAAAGAATTTGTGCCAAATTGCAATCTTAGCTAAATATATAAAAGAACAAACTGACTGACATATCAACGCATAGGCAAAAATGACATATGGTAGTTTCCATCTAGAAAATCAACCCTTAAGGGGATGAACAGTCGGTTAGAAGTTTGTATGAGAAATGTTTAACAGCTGAACCTATTTAGTTTCGATGAAACTTGCTATACCGTTAGTTTGAGTCCCGGGAAGGAACATAAAATAGTTTATATCGAGAAAATCAACCCTTAAGGGGGTTAAATGGAGGATGAAGAATTTTTAGCCGCCAACCAATTTAGATAAAATTTGGTATGGATATAGTTTGAGACCCGGAAAACAATATAGGATAGTTTTTATCCCGCAAACAATCCTAGAGGGGTAGAAAAGGGGTAAGTAGTTTGTAGTGCGAATTATTAACGGCTGAGCCGACGATTGAGATGAAACTTGGTACATAGATTTAATATTAGAATTTAATATTATAAATGCGAATGTGTGTCTGTCTGTCTGTCTGTTACCTTTTCATGCTAAAACCGATTTAGATGAAACTTGGTATAGATATAGTTTGAATCCCGGGAAATGATATAGGATAGTTTTCATCCCGAAAATCAATCCCGTATCCCTAAAGTGGGGGTTGGTGGTTGGTATGGAGAATTTTTAACCGTTTTTTGTGTATATGGTTTGAGTCCTGGGAAACAATATAGAACAGTTTTTATCCCGAAAATCAATCCTAGAGGGGTAGAAAAGGGTTTGGGTAGGGGGTAAGGATATATAATAATAATAATAATAAAATGCTTTATTGTGCACCAAAAGTAAACACACATACAATATAAAAAAAGAAACAGGATATATAACAGGGTATATAATAGATATTATCCGACGAAGTCACGGGGAAAAGCTTCTATTCAAGGGAAGAAATCTGCATAAATCATAATCTCTTAGTAGTAACGGGCAAGTAAAGTAAGGCGGGTAAGTAGTTACGGGCGTAACAATTCAACAATTACTGCAATCATTTCTTTAAAGAAATAAGGGAACCGCCTTCACCAAAATGTCGTATGACGAAACCTCCAGCATACTTGTAACAAATACCTTTCCGAAAACCTAAATCGGTTCAGCCGAACGCGAGATAATCGCTGTTTGGCCGCGACATACCTACGTTCGTACATACAAACATACGGGTCTAACTGACAAAACGCCTTTTTAAGTACTTTTAGTACGCGGGCGAAGCTCAAAGCCGCGGGCCATAGCTAGTAATCCAAATAGAAATGAGGTATTTTGGAAGATTCGTATCTTTATTTATCTGTGCTATGCTTAAACGCACATGCTCGTTAGTACCTATCTACCTCCCTACTTATACATTTTCTACAAAGTGTCTTAAACGGTTATATGTGAGGTGAGGACCCAGGGTATGTCCTTAAACTACGTCCGGACCTGGGTATGTCCTTAAACTACGCCAAAAAGAGAGGTATGGGCACTGCGAATGGCATCTCGCTAAGTGTGGTAGGGCACGTTCAGTGAATGTCATCGCTCAAATCTGGAGCAGAGCCCGACTGGGGAAGTACCTCCACCTTACAGAAAACCAGAGCCAAATAGCACTAGACCCTACTCATAGTGTTGTGTTCCTGCTGGTGAGTAAGGTTGCCAAAGAGCTCAAAGAGGACCCAGTGTGTTGACGATGAGGGACCTTCTTGTTCCTTTAGTCGTCAACACAGTGAATCCTCCTATTTGTAAAGGGTCGGCAACGCGCATGTGACTTCTTTGGAGTTGCAGGCGTCCATAGGTTGCGGTAGCTGCTTACCATCAGGCGGGCCGTATGCTTGTTTGCCACCGTCGTGGTATAAAAAAAAAAAAAAAAAAAAAATGTATTGATGAATTATAGGTAAAGCCCCCGGTATAGGTAGGTAGGTAGTAGGTTTTTGGACCCGTTGTGTTGACCCTCTTGTTCTTTTAGCCGTCAACACAATAAATCTTCCCTGTAAAGGGTCGGCAACGCGCATGTGACTCGTCTGGAGTTGCAGGCGTCCATAGGCTACGGTAGCTGCTTACCATCAGGCGGGCCGTATGCTTGTTTGCCACCGTAATGGTGTAAAAAAAAGTACTTAGGTTGGTTTATTATATTATAATTCATTCATCATACTAGGTAGGTACTTTACTACTCTTCTAGGTAGCTAATGGAATGGCACGTACCTAATTCTTGGGATGATATCTTTTGTACTAATAACGTATGGTTAGGTTCGCGAAGTAGGTATTATTAAATTTGTCTACCAGTCAGGTAGGTACATTGTTTATAATATAATGTTTCGTGAACCAAACATACAGTCCCAATTAATAATATGTATACATTTCGGTACTTATCTACTTACATCTGGACAGTAAAATTAAAAATCATATGGGTATAAACTATAGGTAATACTTACATTTCAAGAGCTGGACTAAATAAATAAATAAATAATTATAGGACAATCTTACGCAAACCGAGCTAGTCCCACAGTAAACTCAATAAGGTTTGTGTTGTGGGTGCTAGACGACGATATATATAATAGATAGATATAGATAAATACTTAAATACATAGAAATCATCCATAACTCAGGTACTGTATCTGTGATAAACACACAAATAAATGCCCTGACCAGGATTCGACCCCGGGACCTCCTGCTTCGTAGGCAGGGTCTCTACCGACTGGGCTAGGAGGCCGTTGACTAGGTATTAAGTTCAATAGTTGTCGCGCCTTGAACGCCAAAATTAACTAACAACTACAGTGTAGGTAGTTAGGTACGTTTCTATCAGGTAGTTAGGTACGTTTCTATCATCAAGTTTTAGAAGTCACGATAAATTATTAAAATACCGAATTAAATATTTTGCGAATGTATCTCTAGGTATAGCGTACAAGATGTGTCGATCATATTTTTCATTCGACGCGCCGGCTAGGTGCTTCCTTTGATCAGGCAGGCCGCCGCCACCGTGCCGTACCATAGCGAGCGGTCATTCACCCTAGTCTCCGCTAACACGGAGGGAGCGCTCTCTAACCGGTAAATGGATTTCGTTCCCTGCGAGCGTAACCTTTATTATGGGTTAGGCTCTCAAAGTGTGGCTCTAACCGCTACGGAAATTTTACCGGTTTACAAGCCCTGATATCTTCACCAATTTTTGTTTGATTGAGAAAATAAAAAATACGTGTCCAATATTTTTTGATAATCTAACTGACGGACTAAATAGAATTATATTTTTTTTACCCAGGAAAGTACCCAATTACAAATGTCAAAATAATAATATTATAAAAATTGTACAAAAACCAGACTCAAGACAAGAGTACAAGAAGTACTATTCAAATAACCCGCCCCGTGTCATTCCCGGCGCAAAGGTAAGAAAATACAATGCAAATACTCTTTATTGAACACCTCAAGCAGAAAACCAGTACAGAAAATGTATAAAGTCAGAATAGAGGTAAACAACAGGCGGTCTTATCGCTAAAAAGCGATTTGTCCCAGACAACCTTTAGTAGTGGAATTGTGTTAAATAAACTAGTAGGTGTTGGTAAATTTTATTTTATTAAGTTTCCTATTTATATTGTTCTCTTGAAGTTTATTAATGATGTTTTTTTATTGCCTTTTCGTTATCATAGATTGTACTCGCTAAATATGTTTGTTACCTGCCGTGATTTTTGATGATGGTCATTTCGGAAGATCAGCGCTGGCTAACGCTAGCAACATGCCGAGAAGAGACCATTTCCTGACACTTGTCTTACAATTATCTGTAATTTATTTGATCTTTCTGTAATGTCACGAATAAAGATATTTCTATTTCTATAAATCTATAAATTTTTCACATGGGAAAGAGTCAGAAAGTTCACACAGTTTTGTATGAGGATTGAGTCTTAATTTTTTTTTTTTTATACTTACTCAATGAGATGTTGTATTGTAAGAGTTTTAATATATTTCAATTTTAGAGACACTTTGACACAAGTTAAATGCATCTTGTGTTCAGTTCTTCAAGTTCTTGGGAGAGTGTGGTTTGCTTGGGAATCTAACAGGCAGAGCCCTTATGCACTCCAAGCTTTTTAGGGATAAATTCTCTATGATGGATTGAGGAAGGCCTGGTATAACATGTTGATCCGGCAATCCAGAGGAGGCATGTTGTCCTGCAGTTTTCCAGAGCCCTTCACAGTTCAATGTTTCATTTGTACATTCACCGGCAATAGTATCTCCGCAAAAATATGTGACACGCTCTTATTTGTAGGGCCATAACAGCGTGTCACATATTTTTACGGCCTCCGTGTAGGAAAATACTTTGGCCGGTGACTGTACATATGTGGACATCTGTCTTCAATTTCCCTTCCATTGAGTACACTTGAAACATGGAAGTATGATGCAAAAATCGATTCAGAGATTGCATTATTGCATTATTAGGCGTGTCCACACCGGATGCACCGGCTAGTGTGAACGTGCCTCGCCCGAGGCATTGCGACCGCGTTTGCGTTCGCGCGGAAATTTCCTCGCGAGGCGGTGCGTCCGGTGTGGACACGCCTATTAAGGAAATTGATCGCATTTTCTTTAATATATGACATATGAGACTATAGCCTAGGCCCGCGAGTTCGTCTACCGATAGAACTAAGTATACATTTTCACCTTACAGATCAACCAACTCAAATGCCCGAATCAACCAATCCCAGTCCATCTAGTAGCTCTCTTTCTGAAATAGAACTTTTATTAAAAAGAGATGAACATCCCAAAGTAAGTGACCTCACCTACAAATGCCATGAATGTTCCAAATGCTTCAAAGACCCTGATGTGTTCACCCTCCATAAAAGGACTCATAAAAACACTACGCAAGTTGAAAAAGAGAATTTCAGTGCAAACATTCAAGATCCTGAAGAAACACTTAGAGCTAATCCTATTTTAGCGAATTTACTTAAAACTAGTATGAGACTTGAACCAGAATCGAATATGTCAAATATATTGACGGTTGAGAACCAAATTATGGCAGCATTAGCTTCTAATATGGAGGCTTATATTAGGACACTGTCTTCTATGCTATCAAATCAAAATAAAGTATCAGAAGACAATGATGATGATGGTTCTGATTATGAAGAGACAAAAGATATGAGTGAAAGAGATGCAGTTGATTCTGATCCTGATGATGGTAGTGTAACAAATAATAAGTCTGAGGATGAAACAAAAGATATAAATGAAAGATTTAATGTTCAAGTGACGGCGTGTGTAAGTCGAATTGAAACTGCTGTAGATGAAAATCAGGTTTTTGTTAATTATATAAATGGCGCAGATAATTCAATGGAAGAGTGTATAGATGCACATGAAAATGATAAATTATTAAAAGATCAAGAATTATCTAATAATGTCAACAGTGCTGATTTAATTAAAGATGAAAATGATGATGTATATCAAAATGCAAGTGATAATAGTATGGATACTGAATCCAAAGAATATGAGGCTTCACAAACTACAAATGATCATAACAATGGTATAGAAAATAATGACATAGTAGAGTCTATTAGAGAGGAGAGACTTGAGCGAAATGAAGCTGTTAATGAAAATAATGATCTGAATGAAAGCAACATGTATGATGAAACTAGAAAAGAAAATACAATTCTAGAAAATCATGTAAGTGCAAATGCAGATGATGGAATTGATGATACTGCAAGAAATGAGGCATTTCAAGATCAGGATCACCAAATGTGTACAGAAGATAATACAAATGATGAAAATCAAGAATCAAATGCAATAGATGAAAATATACATGATGAAATTTGTGAAAATGAAGGTAAGATTAATCAGGATGATCCTGAATGTGATACAGAATTAATTAGAATAGAATTAGAAACTTGAAATTCCCTTTAAATGTTTTTTTAATGTACTTTATTAAATGGCAACATTGTAGCAGCAATTTTGACAGCTGACGTAATTGTCACATGGTATTGACCACGACGGTGGAAAACAAGCATACGGCCCGTCTGATGGTAAGCGGCTACCGTAGCCTGTGGACGCCTGCAACACATACGCGTTGAGCTCTCTTGCGTAAGAACAATCGCCATCAAATATATCGGAGCGGCCATGGTACTCAAAAATACCTGAACATACATTTATCGCCTTGAAAATAACGGCGTTCCGATATTTTTGACCACCTTGGCCGCTCCAATAAATCTGATGGCGAATGTACAAGAACGTTATGCTGAGCCTTTTAGGGTTCTAGCTAATTTGGAATTTCCATAGCGTAAGTATTGAATATCCAACTTAATTAGGACCCTAAATTGCTCAAAAATCTAGACTGAGAGCTAGCGACCTCACAAACGACACAATAATGAGAGCAACGAAACTCCTCCAGTCAAATTGCTATACTATGCTTATTACTAGATCTGGACATCTGGCAGCTGTAAAGTGGTGGAGTACAAAGAACGTTAATCAGTTCAAAAACACAAATCGTAGAGTTTGGATTTGATGCAATAATATCAGAAATTACATAAATAATTAGATTATATCATTTCCAAAAGTTTCTGATTGGGGTAAGTAATGCCAAACGACGTATAATGTAATTCATAGTTTCTGTATTTGTTTCCGTGATAATACACAATATTTGTGTTCTAATGTTAAAATATAGGCCCTGTCCTTTATAACTGAGACAACTTCGGCAGTTTTTACCTATTTTGGTATTAGTATTTTCCAATTGAAAAAATTTGCTAGTCTGTCACTCTGACCTCCACCCATTGAAAGCTGCCAGATGCCCGGATCTAGCAATAAGGATAGTATAGCAATGTAACCAGACGGGTTTTGTTGATCTCTTTATTGTGTCATATTCGACGTGCCATCTACACTAGCTGTCAAATTTTCGACTACAATATTTAGATCTACAAATGATTAGTTAGATACGGAACTATGATATTGATAACAATGTACAAAGTATTAAATAATCCTTACTAGTTTAATATTTTAGTGTAATGGGTTTTCACAAAATCATTGTGAGTTCAAGTGTTTTTCGAAATCCATACAGGGCTTTTTCTCAACGATTGGGTACTTTCTTCGGTTAAAAAAAAATATATTCAGTCCGTCAGTTAGATTATCAAAAAATATTGGACACGTATTTTTTATTTTGTCAATCAAACAAAAATTGGTGAAGATATAGCCCGTTAAAGTTCCGTGTGACGTCACATTATGTTAAAAAGAGTATTGAAATGTGACGTCACGCGGGTGTTAACGGGCTATTCTTCACCAATTTTTGTTTGATTGACAAAATAAAAAATACGTGTACAATATTTTTTGATAATCTAACTGACGGACTAAATATATTTTTTTAGGAAAGTAGCCAATTGGGTAATTTCCAATAGATAAACTTAATTGTTTTGTTGCATTCATAAAATCAAACATCAAAAATACTCGGGGAAATCCAGGTGTGACATGTGTTTGCGCTTTAAATGATTTTAAAATGGTTTAAAGTTTTATAATAGTAGTTTATGTAACTGTTACGTAATAAGGGTCCTTAAAACATGAGTGTGGTTTTATGAAATGTGCCGCAGGCGAATTTCATAATAAGATCACACGAGTGTTTTAAGGCCTAATTACGTACAGTTGCATACACTGCTTTATCTACACTCATATTATATATATTAAATTAAGTGTTCGGAAACCATAGAATGACCTCCATTGTACCGTCATGGCCAACTCGATTGTGCCGGCGCTCGCGCGGGACCAATCGAGTTGGCCATGGCGGTAACATTATGTTATCAAATTCGATGTTCCAAATTTGAAACTCATTGCTTAACAATATTTGAGCATGCAACGTTAAAATTACGTTACTGCCGCAGATAAGAAACTTATCATAGTTAAATCGTTTGTTGTAATGCTTGTCATTGTCTACGGTTTTTGAACGCATTTTAGAGTACTTACAGTATGAGTGTAGATAAAGGAGATGTATTTATCATATATGTGAAGTCAAGTAGTAGGCTCCCATATAAACTTCATAGGAAAGTAGCCTATTAGCCAGATTATACGAGTTAATAAGGTTATATCAAGGAGGATATAGACATGGATGGACAATATCCATACAAAATCGCGTTCCCTTATTTCAGATTAAAGCACTAGCGTCATCTATCGGTCACACCAGACACTAAATCCTAGTTTCTAATACTTTGTTCGTAGCTTAACGCTGACAGAATAACTCGACTTCAGACTCGACAGATGGCGCTGTGGCACTTCGTACCGAAACAGACGTATAGTCTGAAGGTTCGAGGAACGCGATTTTGTATAGGCACTGAACAACTTTTTCTATGGGACCAACTCCGAAATCTCACAAAAAATTGTGGCATACATTTGACCGATCAACGTTTTCTATGGGGTGGTTAAAATTTTCATGAAATCTGTCAGCTTACAGCCCATTAAGAATAACTAGAAATTACTCGTTATAACTACACTTGAATTTACAACGGTTAGTGAAAACGCCCAGTGGTAGCTTATGTTTCTTTTTTATCATTTTACAAAATGATAATCATTCTATATGTGGTTATCGCAACTGTTTAAATAAGACGTTAGTATTATACAGTCGGCTGCAGAAGTAACTCGACGGACGAGGTGTGCAAAATGATCTATACGCGGTTTTGTTTTGAAATTTATCAAGTATTCATAAGTAGTCTTTCCTCCCGTTCTTGGCCTGTTACGGATTAGTGTTCTTATCAGTAAACTCCATTGTAGCAAAACCGCAAGCGCACGCGCCACGACAAAAAAAGGATTTGGGCTCATGTTAGCGTTTATAGAATATCTACCATATGGACCACGCAATAAGATTCAATATGAACTAATACAAAAAAGGCTGCATATTCTTAACGGTTGCGCCCAGCGTAGGCGACTTAAACGCTCTCCATCCAGCATATCTTGACACCGAGATCCGAAACAAATATGCGTAATCGGAGACCGCGCTTGCACTGGTATTCCCCACTAGGCAGCGCTTAGGAGGCAATTGGAATTATTCCTCACGGACAGGTAAATTCAGGGTCGGATTTTGATTGAAACATTTGGGTACGTGTACGATTTATGTATATTTTCTCAAACATGCTCGGAAATGTTCCTGTTACGTTAGTAATTAGAGACCAGTAGGGACTCTATTCCAAGGCAGGTTCAGCGCGACGTACGTAAAGGATTTTCATACAACATTAAATCAATCAGCCAGTAACTGAAGCATTAAACAAGTAATTTTATATAAATAAGTTTGAAAATTAGTCGTTTAAGGAATAAATGTAATTTTTTTTTTCATTTTCATACATATTTTTTAAACATGAGTACGTTTACCTAGAGCAATTATAAGAAAAATTGCTTAAGTTTAGGTGGTATTTTTGGGTATGTATTAAAATATTTCCTTACATGTTTGAGAAAAGCACTATACATGCTTCGACCGTAATCAGCTTACCTGGCTTCGTATTGTAGCCGTCCTCGTCTTCGACTCGGACGGCTACTAAATACTCAGCCAGGAAAGCTTACTTACTGGTCTCTGCAGTAATGTACTATTAATTTAAAGAAATATATAAACATTGGGTAAGTATATTACAATAATAATCGGTTAGTTATAATCAGTTATACAAATAATCAACGAATTTACAAAAAAAAATTTTTAAATATTACTTTTATCATACAGCAAATTACTTACTAAGAATAAAGAAATTTAAATAAAAATAATATTAAGATGCTACATTAAAACCTAATAAATCTTAAACGTTTTAAATAGTTACAGGTACGGTGCCTACAGCAATTTTTCCAGTGACAACCTGTACTATTCACTATTTCTCTAATGCGATTTAGTACCGCCTCGTTAAATTTAGGATCTGTAGTAATTTCCTTATGCTTACTTTGAGGTTACCCCACATTAACTCAATGGGGTTAAGTGTGCAGTAATATGGGGACAACCACAACACTTTGCAACCTTTTTCTTTTGCTTTCTCGTCCACGTAGTATACTTTGTCAAAGGTATGGTTTCGCAAAATAGTTAATAAGCCTTTCTTCGTTATTTTTGATGGGTAACTAATACCGTGTTTCTAAATGATTGAATTATGGCCTTTTTAGGGTTCCGTAGTCAACTAGGAACCCTTATAGTTTCGCCATGTCTGCCCGTCCGTCCGTCCGTCCGTCCGCGGATAATCTCAGTGACCGTTAGCACTAGAAAGCTGAAATTTGGTACTAATATGTATATCAATCACGCCGACAAAGTGGTAAAATAAAAAGTGTTTTTTTATTTTTTATTATGGTACCTCCCCTATTGCCCACCTAATGAAGGAAAACTAAGAGGAAATAATTCGTGTATAGCCAAATTTTGGTGTAGTTGTAGGCAAAGGTATCTTACACAACATACTAAAAGTACCGGTGGATGGGGGTGCCGCTAGCGGAAAGGGGGGGGTGTAAAGGTCCCTAATTTTGGTTTTTCGTAAATAACTCGGTAACGGTGGCTCATACGAAAAAATGTTCTATTGCTTAATTCATCCACATCAAATTTTCTATAAAAAAGATTATTTGCAATTTTTTGCTAGGATCAATGTTTAATGAGATATCGAGGAAATACGATAAACACTTTTTTAAACTTTCGGAGCCAATATTTACGAAAGTATTAGTTTTATCCAAAAGTGGTTTCAGAATACCCTTATTGTTTTATAAAGACCTATCTAATGATACCCCACACATTAGGGTTGGAGTAAAAAAAATATTTACCCTCCTTTCCATGTGTACGGGAGGTACCCGAAAGAATAATATTTTTTCACATTTTGTTTTAAAACTTTGTCTGCGTAATTAAAACACATACTTATACGAAATTTCATTTCTCTAGTACTAGCCATCACTGAGCAGGGTGAGGAGGGGTCCTACCCTTGGAGTTTCGGCATGTCCGTCTGTCCCCGTCTGTCCGTCCACGGCTTTGCTCAGTGATGTTTAGTACTAGACATCTAGACGGACAGATGGGGTCAGACGGACATGGCGAAACTATAAGGGTAGGAAGTGAGGTAGCAGGGTGAGCAGCCTGCTCAGTGATGGTTAGTATTAGAAAATAAAAAAATCGTGTGAGTATGTACTTTATTCACGCCGGCAAAGTTTTAAAACAAAATGTGAAAAAATATTATTTTTTCGGGTACCTCCCGTACACATGGAGTGGGGGGGTAAATATTATTTTTACTCCAACCCTAATGTGTGGGGTATCGTTGGATAGGTCTTTTTAAAACAATAAGGGTATTCTGAAACAATTTTTGGACAAAACTAATACTTTCGTAAATATTAGCTCCGAAAGTTTAAAAAAGTGTTTATCGTATTTCCTCGATATCTCATTAAACATTGATCCTAGCAAAAAATTGCAAAGAATCTTTTTTATAGAATTTTAGATGTGGATGAATTAAGCAATAAAACATTTTTTCGTATGAGCTACCGTTACCGAGTTATTTACGAAAAACCAAAATAAGGGACCTTTACACCCCCCTCTCCCCGCTAGCGGCGCCCCCATCCACCGGTACTTTTAGTATGTTGTGTAAGATACCTTTGCCTACAACTACACCAAAATTCAGCTATACACGAATTACTTCCCCTATCAGGCAGTTAAGCGTCTTAAAGTGGGGAGTGATTTTTTTTTTCATTTCAACCCTAACGTGTGATATATTGTTGGATAGGTATTTAAAAATGAATAGGGGTTTACTAAATTCATTTTTCGATAATGTAAATATTTTCGGAAATAATCGCTCCAGAAGTAAAAAAATATGCGTCCCCCCCCCCCTCTAACTTTTGAACCATAAGTTTTCAAAATATGAAAAAAATCTCAAAAGTAGAACTTTATAAAAACTTTCTAGGAAAATTATTTTGAACTTGATAGGATGAATAGTTTTTGAACAAAAATTACAAAATAATTTCTGAACTAAGTTTGTAATTTAACCGTATAAGCAGGTGTTTATTGTACCTGTAATTTCTACAAAATTACAGTGAAATGACGTGCTTTCAAATAAAGTAAAAACGGTGAAAATCGGTTCACGCAATAAAGAATTATTCCATAAAAATCATCTTCCATACTTTAAGCTCGCGCGCAATAGTTTACTTAATTTGCCGATAGATGTCGCTGTACGTGGAACTCTCATATCATATCCTACATGGCGGTGTTATTAACTCTTAAGTGGGGACACTTACTGTGACGGACGGAAAACTACGGAACCCTACACTGAGCGTGGCCCGACACGCTCTTCGCCGGTTTTTTGTATTTGTGCAGGGTACTAATTCTTTTTGTCTCGAATGATAAGACGCGTTGTCCAGTATTATGATGCTGTCCGTTGGTATGTTTGGTAGAAGTTGCTCCTCAAACCACGTTTCGAACAGACTTGCTGTCATATCTTCGTGATAATCGGCGCTGCAATTTGCTATATTTTTGGTGGATAGCAACAATGCTCCTTCCACCCAGCCACTTTCAGAGCCCGCGTGTAAAATTATTATTCGCTTGCCCCTCGACGCCGGAACCTTTAATGCGCATGTGGTATTTTCTTTTGTCCATCCTTTTTTGACGACATCGTGTGTGTCATGCCATGTTTCATCTAAATAGACAATAGGTTTCCCTTGGTTGTCGGTATTCAGTGATCTTTTTCAAGTAATCGTCTCGAAGGTTTTTCAATCGTGGTGAGTCCATTAACTTTTTCCTCGTGTCCAACGTCGTGTATTGGTAGCCCATGTTCTTCAGAATTTCATACAAATATTTCATTTTGTATGGAAAGGTACCACCCTCCTTTGTGAGCTCTTCATAAATCATCGGCACCGTAGGTGAAATATTTTTGTTCGTAAAAATTATGTATTATTCTTTCTATAAAGTCTTTTACAAAATTCGTCTATTTTTTGAAACTTTGGTTTAGTCGATCGAGGTTTCGTTTGTTGACCGCGTTTAGCGATTACACGCTTTACAGTCCTTATGCTGGTGTTAGTTAGATACGAGGTTCGTTTCACTGAGCCACGTAGTCCAATTTCAACTCTCACTCTATCGTAGACTTCAATGATTGTTCGTCGATGACCGGCATCCAATGGCCGCGACACTTTTTTATTCTTGCTTGCATCTTCTAATGGCCGAAACATAACGCTATTAGTAGCGCCTCCGCATGGTTGAAAAGCGATACTATTATTGACGCTTTCCGATGGTCGACACAAGACACTTGTATGAGCATCTTCCCATGGTCGGAACCGGAACATTACATTTGTAACAGCATCTTCCCATGGTCGAAACATTACACACGTAACGGCATCTTCCCATGGTCGGAACATTTTTACATTCGAAATGTAAAAATCCGATCGAAAGTCCAGATTAACAATGCCAGAGGTCAAATAAAACTTAATACACCAAAGTCCAAACAGTAGCAAACAAAATCCAAAAAACGTAGCCAGGTCGTCATGAAAAGGGTGGTATAGAATAAAGAGCACATGTACTTAAAGCGAGGCTTGTAAGGCACTGGGAAAAGATAAACCTTTAATCCAGCTTAGCCATTTCCCCCTAGCCTAAGCTCATAGTGCGTAGGTAGCGCATTCCTAAATAATAAGTCACCCCAACACTAACCAAATGTGCGTTGTGTACATTGTAAGTTTTATTATATTAATGAGCTTTATTAGAAAAGTTTTAGTTTTATTTACAATCGCATATTTATGTATTAAACGTAAAACGCCAATGCAGCATGTTTTAACCGAAGAAAGACACATTCAAGTTGTGCTTATTATCATGATTTGAATGTGTTAATGTTAAGGTAATAAATATGAGTTAACACGCAACAGTGGGTTAATTTTCTAGGTAAAAATATGTAAGTGTAACATAAAAAAAAATGATTTTATAATTCGTTGATTATTCGTATAACTAAATATAACTAACCGATTATTTCTGTAATTTGTTAACCTGATTATTATTTATATACTGATTTGAATGAAATTAAATGAATTGTAATGCAATGAAATGAAATGATTATTAAAACGGAATACCTACTATTATAGTTAAAATCAAAATATACAACTGTATAAGGACTTATCTTGTAAGTTATGTGACTTGTAAATGAACCTATTTTACTAATAAATAATCATCAGTATTATTATTGTCATATACTTACCCAATGTTTATATATTTTTTTAATATAAAATATTCATAAATCGTATTTGTGTCCAAATGTTTCAATCAAAATCCGACCCTGTTTTACCTGCCCGTGAGGAATAATTCCAATTGCCTCCTAAGCGCTGCCTAGTCGGGCGCTTGGAATACCAGTGCAAGCGCGGTCTCCGATTACGCATATTTGTTTCGGATCTCGGTGTCAAGATATGCTGGATGGAGAGCGTTTAAGTCGCCTACGCTGGGCGCAACCGTTAAGAATATACAGCTTTTTTGTATTAGTTCATATTGAATCTTATTGCGTGGTCCATATGGTAGATATTCTATAAACGCTAACATGAGCCCATATCCTTTTTTTGTCGTGGCGCGTGCGCTTGCGGTTTTGCTACAATGGAGTTTACTGATAAGAACACTGATCCGTAACAGGCCAAGAACGGGAGGAAAGACTATATCATATGTGTAACCAGGGTTCAGAAATGCCGGTGCTTTTATACCTATATTTTGGCATCTCAAACTCAAACATTTATTCAGTAAGTAGGCTACAAGGGCAATTGTACACGTCAGATAGTTAAAAAACTTCTCTTTTAGTTCTAACCCTACCTCTGACCCGAGAAGAATTATGACCGGCAAGAAACTCGGCGGGACTTATTTTTTCAAAACAACAGAACATCAAAACTTAAAAATACATATAAATGCGTTGTTCTATAAGAAAACATATCAAACCAAGGTTAGTTTAACCAACGATAGGTTATAGCTTCGGTACCTACATTGAGTTGTTGAGTAGTATCATATGGAGCCCGACTCAAATTAATTATGTTAATAATTTCCTGGGATATCTAAATTTAGAATAACATAAACACACAGATTGAAGTATTTAAATGAACTATTTTAAATAATGTTTTTTACATCTACTAAATGTTATTTAATTAAACTTAGCTAGTAAAAAATCAACGTAAAGTTTTATCCTAATTAAAAAATAATTCTTACCTACGAACTAGCAAGTATTCCTGTTATTAAATAGAAAAAATAAAACAAATAAATTAACGTTGGTAAATACAAAAGTAAACGGATAATCGTGATAATTAGATTTTTTTTTAAGAAGCCGACTCTATACTTGCGATTTTTTTTGTATGGGTTTTGTAACTTGTCATACAAAACCATTTTTTTTTCGCGTGAAATTTTTTTTTTCTTAGTTTTTCAATCATTAGAATGCGAAACCAATTATAACCCTTAAACGGATCACCACTATTTTCGTTACACCTTGTATTTCTATACACATTCTTAGTTCAGGTATATGTTCTATGACACTGGTGTCGTGTGTAGCTCATTTTGAACACCTCGCACGGTTAGCTAGTTTCGACGCTGATATTACAAAGATCATATTCCCGCCTTACGAAATGCTAAATTAATGTATATGTTGTTTATAAGTAGATATATAAGTTATAGGGGATCATGTATACAATGTAGTATTTTTTATTAATTTTGATATTATCCTCATTTTCCATTATGTAGCATTTTTGGAGTTGTGTAAAAAAAAATGATGAATTAATATGGGTCTCCTTGTGTCAAAACATGTGACGCTTTTTTGGAAAAGGTACCAATAGGCATGGTGATTTTTTTTCAATGGTATCAATCGATTCGTTTTGTTGTGAGGATCAAATGTCTATATGGGGCCAATTGCGTTAAAGCAACACAAAAGTATGAGATTTGCATTTGTTTCTCGAAACGCTCCTAACAAAATGACGTGCAAAAGTGACGTCACGATCATATGGTCGCCCTGTTTAAAGTATGAAATTGCTATTTTTACAGTGAAATGTTGCGTTTATGTAATATGGTTACCATACAATTTATTTAACAGTAAAATGTAAAAAATCGAATGGTATCATTGTTTTTTTTTTTTAATTTCGTATTTTAAAAAATTGGAATATTTTGAAGCATGATATCTATAAACCATTTCAATAGATTTTTAATTTTCACTTTAATTGGATATATTGGTGTAAATCTGCATCCTATAAACAAAATTTTATTGCACAATTCAACATGTGTCATCCCTATTGGCGGAAGGCGCTTACGATGTACATTGTATTAAACAGATTCAATATTGATTCGAGCAATAACAGCTTAAGCGCCGACCGTCAAACGGTACCTTTTACCTAGACTATCACAAATATCGTCAGGTGACGGCCGAAACGAAAATCAACCTTGTATTGTTACTAGTACGGTTCATTATGGCTAATACGAACTTGTGGTAGTAATTAGTGAGTTTTGGTTGTTACCCGACTATATAATAACGACGAAGTAATAGTATGATTATTAATTTAAGTTTGAAAAAGTCGTGTATAAATAAAGTGACCCAGTAGACTACAAAAATTAATTTACCTTATAGAAATATTGCTAATCAAACGTAATTTTGTGTATATGGTTATATAATTAATATGTAATAAGTTCTGGTAGCTAAAAATCATGCAATCATATAAAAATCATGTCATTTTCATATATTAACTGATCTCAAAACCATAGTTTCATCATACATAGTTCACAATGCAAAATGTTTTCAGTTTTCTGACATAATTTTATACCGTAGGGTGCATTGGGTTAATTTCGGAAAGCGTGTAAGTAATTCCGAAAATAATTCAAATATCGCTCGTATCCCACTGTATTGAGTCAACTTTCAGAATTTACCGCAAATTTTGCCTATCGAAATTACCCCAATGCACCCTATTAGGTTTTGCCAGCTGCGTTGCGCAGAATTAGTATTTCGGGTACTTTACAAATATCGCATTTACATTCCTTCCCTTTTTCAACCCCTTAAGGGATGATTTCTGGGATAAAAACTTAAAGGGGCCTAAAAGTTTGAATACAGAGTATTTATTATTTGAAATGAATGAAATGAAATGAAAAATATTTATTTGCTTCAAAGCGAACAGAAACATAACATGAAAAATACAAATAATTCAAATTTACACCAAAATATTTTCAGGGCAACCAGAACTTAAAACTATACTTAATCTAACTAGTGACAACAATATTTCCCAACAATATTTCCAGAAGACATTCATGTCACTACTGTCATTTCATGTTTAAGGGTGAAGAAGTAACAGTCTCCTTTTAAAAATAAAATAATGTTTCCTTTGCGTAAAACAGCTGTCTTAATTATTAAAGGTAGACTATCTACGAGGCCCTTTTTTTCACCCTGTATATGTATACAGTGTCGGTAAAATCATGTCAGAAAACTGTCTTGTGAATTGAGAAACATTGAAAACAAGACTGTTTATCATAAAGACTGGTACCCACCGATTAAAAAAATCATTTTCTAACGTACTTACTTTTAAGTATACGTAAAATTGCCGTCCGTGTATAAAAGACCTTGTCCAGATTGCTCGAATTCGCCGCTCGCTATGTTTTTTTTAAAAACCTTTGTCTTATTGTGTAAGTGATCACTGATTAGGTAGGCTATACTAAATGTTTTTTTTTATTTTTTTTTAATCACGAATCTTTTGTGCATTATACATTTCGGCCGATCGGATATCGACGTTGTCTATGGGAAGGGCCACGATTTTTGGAATTTTGGGTGTTGATCCCATAGAAAATAGTTTTTCAGTTTGGGGTACCTAATCGATCATTGAGTTGGAATATACCCTAGTATAAAATTTTAACATAGGAACAATGGTTTATATAAAGCGGCTTTCACACTGCTGCAGTTTCCACATGCCGGGCCGGTGCGCGAGCGGGATAGCGCTCTGCATGTGTATAGCGCTGTCACGCTTGCACACCGTCGTCGCATCCGGTTGTGATAATCGCCTAACTTTAGCTTATTATAATTTCGATTACCCTACAGATTTTGTGCGAGTATAATAACAGATTTAAAGCGAAATAAAAATGTTATAATAGTACATTACTTATCAAGGACTGTAAAAGAAAGAAAGCCCGAAATCGCAGGTATTTGTGACCCGAACCGCAGGCGAGGGTTGTAAATATGCGATAGAGGGCTTTCTCTTTTACTGCCCGTGGTGAGTACACAATTTTACGTCTCCACCTGGCCATAATGCGAGTTTTACCGGACGCGAAGCGTGCGTTAAAACTCACATTATGCCCAGATGTGACGTAAAATGTATTAAGGTCTCTTACCTATGGACGGTATAGTTATTATTATTAAGTAGTAGTGCCTTATGTTCCGTTGCATAAACCTCCATCTTCAAAGTATACAGACATATACATATGCAGGTTATCTCTAAAAGTAACATCAAAACTAAAAGTGAGTTATAGAACAGAGTGATAATTCAATTCAATGATCATTTATTTCGAACAAAAGTCCATATTGCGTTAGTAACATACTCGTACTAATACAATCTAGGATTAGTACAAATATAATATTTAAAAAAAATGACATAAAGGGGACACAGGCGCTCTCGCTCCCTGAAATGAGTTTTGGGACCCCCCCAAAAACTCATTTCTGCATTAGTAAATGGTAATGATTTTTCTATTAGACGTGTACGATTGGGGGGGGGGGGGGGGCATGTCACATGTGAATGTTTGATGACCTGGCGGTAAGACGTCAGACTTTCACTCCGAAGGTCTCGGGTTCAAACCCCGGCTCGTACCACTAAGTTTTTCGGAACTTATGTACGAAATATCATTTGATATTTACCAGTCGCTTTTAGGAAACCGGATGTAATCCCAACAAGGCCTAGTTTCCCCTCTGGGTTGGAAGGTCAGATAGCAGTCGCTTTCTTAAAAACTAGTGCCTACGCCAATTCCTGGGATTAGGTTGCCAAGCTGACCCCAGGCACAATAGAGCCGTGGCAAAAAGCCGGGACAAGCGCTAGGATTATGATGAATTACGTCACAGAGTATAATATTCATGTATCTCATAGCCGTTAGGTAATTTAATGTCACGCGTACTGCCAATAGGAATTTAACATGGATTTTTATGAAGTGGATCTAATTCTTCGGTCACAAAGTGAGGCCGAAAGAGAGGGTTATCTAGGGGGCTGTGTCTCGTTTTGACTAAGGAGGTAATGGCGTCATCAGAAAATCAAAATGTCATTATGTGTCAAATGTCCTCGGTTTCTTTAGCCGTCAACACAGTGAATCCTCTTTTTTGTAAAGGGTCGGCAACGCGCATGTGATTCCTCTGGAGTTGCAGGCTTCCATAGGCTACGGTAGCTGCTTACCATCAGGTGGGTCGTATGCTTGTTTGCCACCGTCGTGGTATATTAAAAAAAGTGACAGTTTTGTAACGAGTGCGAGTGAAACACTGCCCCCTACATTATGCTCTCTATCGGACCGTTTTTTACTACTTTTTACTAGTCTTCTATGAACTACTGTTTTACTCGGTAATAAGTTCAACTGTGGTTAGGGAAAAAGTGCAAGAATTAGATCCACTTCAAATAAATTCATGGAATTTAATACATCTAAATGTCTAATGACATAAATTACGTTAATCATCAATGGGCATTTATGCAACTGGACGGTAGTATTTTAAAATAGAATTGTAAAAACGGCTAGTTTTGTACTGATTTAATAGTAAAAGTTTACATACCTATACTTATTCTGTTGGTTTTATTTTTAACCCTTTTTAACCCCCGACCCAAATAGGTGCAATGAATGTGCCAAATGTGCAATGTAAAATATGGACCGGGCGGCCACAGTATGATCACTTACCTGATAGAGGAGCAGTTTAATTGGAACCTTATTCATCGAAAAGTAAAAGTTAAATATAGTAAAAATATTTATTACGGGTTACTCGCGTAATTTTAGTCGATTTTGGTGAGTAGCCGTCGCGGAAGCGGAAGGCCGCTCGTGAGAATGACAATCGTAAATTGATCGAAACATGTCGAGCAAAAATCGACTCAATTACGTGAGTAACCCGTTATAAATATGTTTAATATGTTAGTCTCACGAAAGTTTTATAGTTAAAAGTTTAATAGGTCACAAATCACTTGGTCGGCCTGGGCATAACCTGGTATTTTTAATTTCATTTAAATGTTTTTTTATTTATATTTAAGAAGATATTTGACAAGTTTTATTCACTTTCTAGCTTCTAAATTATGCAGTCCAAAAATACAAAAAAAATCCATGAGACGAAAGAGTGGGTTATATAGGGGACTGTGTCTCGTTTTTACTAAGGAGGTAATGACGTCATCAGAAAATCAAAATTACAATGTGCGTCAATTTTGTAACGAGTGCGAGTGAGACACCGCCCCTATATTATACTCTCTATCGGACCGTTTTTTGTAGTCACCTATGATCATCCTATGATCGACTGTTTTGCTCGGTAATAAGGTTCAACTGTGTTTAGGGATATAGAGAAAAGTAATCTCCGGATTCTCTACTAGTCCGTCAAATGTGGGACAAAATTTCAAAGGAGGAATTTAACTAGAGACCGCACACCCGAGGGATAAACATAGATGACGGTTAAAATAACTTCTACAGCACAAAACAAAACAATTTACCATTGTTTTCCTTAGCCGACACAACTTTCTAAAAAAATATCAGGTTTTCTCGTAGTAACATTCTAAAAGAAATCGCGAATTATAAATAAATAAATAATATTATAATAAACTAGCTTTTGCCCGCGGCTTCGCTCGCGTTTAATTCGGGGTAACACGGTACCCCTTTGCCCCCCGGAATGCTCCATACAAACTTCCACCCCCCATTTTAGGGAAGTGGGAGGTTAGAAAGAGACAAAAAGTAGCCTATGTCACTCTCCATCCCATCAACTAACTCCACTTAAAAAAACACGTCAATTCGTCACCCTGTTTTGCCGTGAAAGACGGACAAACCAACACACACGCACACACACTTTCCCATTTATAATATTAATATAGTATATAGTATGGATAAAATTAATAATATTAAAAGAAGAACATCCCGTTCGATCTTGGTATTATTATTATCATGACAGTCTATGCTAGTATGTCTATGGTCAAAATGAAAATTCATCTTAAAATTTCTGCTTTCATACTCTGTGGTTCAATTTTATTGTCGATGGCAACACTGTATCAGAAAGTTGTGGGATCTCGCACGTGGGAAAATGTGTGCTGCGAGATGCGTCGTATTTTGTTACCGGTGTTGCCAGTTTTTATGTTAAACACAACTTCTACGAAATCTATAGGAAAAAATGTGGCCCAACCATAAAAATATAAATACAGGTTGTAACATAAGCACTGGTGATCCGTTTAAAGGCATCATTGGTATCGTATTGCGAGTAAGAAAAAATAGGAGAAAAAAATTTTGGACGCGAAAAATTTTTTTTGTATGGGGCACGGCGTCCCATCCCAGCCGGCCGACCCTCCATACAAAACCATTTTTTTTTCGAGTATTTTTTTTAAACTTTCATAATTATAATACCAATTATGCCCTTAAAAGTATCACCAGCATTTTTGTTACACTTTGTATAGTATTGATAGGGACTGTCTCACTTCAAGCATGGACAGAAATAATCATACTGTTTTTTTCTTACGCTAGTACCCTCACCACTAAAACAGGGATGAATAAGTATCGCTTATTACTTCTACGGTTTCAGCGGTTATTGGTTAGCCAGACTTTAATGATAGATATATAATTTATCTATTCATTCCCACAACATACATGACATAAACAAAAGCAAATTACAAGAATAAAATAAAAAGGCATGCAACTTAAACACTATGACGGTGGCAAACAAGCATACCTACGACCAGCCTGATGGTAAGCAGTTACCGTAGCCCAGGGGTCGGCAAACCGCGGCTGGCGAGCCACAAGCGGCTCTTTGAAGGGTCAGTTATCTTCAAGTTCCACTAAATTAAAAAAAAAACAAATATTACAGTGAAAAACAGAAAACTGCGGCTCTATGAGCTTCCAATAATTCCATATTTTCCGCCATCAGGTTCTTTGTCAAAAAAGTCTGCCGTAGTCTATAGACGCCTGCAACCCCAGAGGATTCGGATTTGATAATTGATTGAAATGATTTGCGCATCGACAGGAAGCCATGTGTAATGGTAGAGAACAGGCGCTGGCTCAGCATGGTGTTGCAGCAAGCCACATCGCTGGTATCCTACCAGTACCGTACAGTATATAGGTTAAATTCACGTTATTGATTTCCAGCGCGATTTAGCAGCAACTACTGTCTATATAATAGTTAATTAATTAATGAAATAAAAGTATATATTAACTAACCGTAAGTCCAAAAAATATATGGAAATTCATCGAATTGCGGCTTAATAAATAATTTCAATTAAAACTATAATAATTAGAGGGCGGAGTACCGGTGGCAAATTTCACACTAAATGTATGGAGTCGCCTAAGTATTCTTATGATAAAATAAATAACGAATAAATGATTAATTTTGCATAATAATTTTTAGGAACTTATAGAAATTATCTTACGAGCATACAAATATAATGTAATATGTTGTTAATATCTATAATACATAATAATATGTTTTCTTATCAAAACATTATCATTAGGTACTAAATACTAGACTAAGAAGTTATACCTGCCAAACGATATATTATTTTCAAGACCATTCAATTACAATTGAGGACTGGAATTATGTGTTCGAGGTCCTCCTCACAATCTACACTTCACACAAGTGCGTATCCATGTTATAAAATGAATGGACTATGGCCTCCTGGTTCCTGGTTTTTCGGAGTGAATCGGTTTCTTAATTCATTGAAGATCCATTTATGAGTGGAAAACGATCGCTCTACATCTACCGATGTCATGGTTGCATGTTTAAGGACTTGTTTATAATTTTCCATTGTAATCATATTCCTTAATTCGTCAGCATCTGGGTTTCTATCTAGAACCAATTCGAGTTTATTTCGCACGGTTTCACTTCCTTGGAGGCTTAAAATACTCCTAACTATATCTATTAACAGAAAACTTTCTTCTATCGGAATTTTAGTGCATTCTAATTTTTCTATCGATTCAGGTATAATTTCGTAACAATTTTTTATAAAGCTTAACTCGTTTTTTAAATTTTCATTTTCAAACAACTTCTGGGCTTTTCTAATGGCAATAGCTTCTTTACTGTTCAATTGCATCACAAAATTTTTAATCACGTCAAAATGTCTATCGTAGTAAAAACTTGCATTTAACCAGGTGCCCCAACGAGTGATAATGGGTTCCGGCGGTAAAGGCACATTCTGCGCATGGTCCCTGAAAAATCGGACGCGGTGTGGTGATTTTAAAAAAATCTTCTTGACATTAGATATTAAAGAATTGACCAATTTATGTTCAGATCTTATCTGCTCCGCGACTCTGTGCAGTCCATGAGCGAAACAAGTTACGTGTCGTACTTTAGTGTACTTTTTCTTCAAAATCTTGCCGGCAGCAAGCATGTACGCTGCGCTATCCGAACAGAATATTAAAAATTTGTTCATATTTATCTGTAAAATTATCCTCCCACAAAAAATTCAAGCTTTCGTCAACCACCGCTGCAATTGAGTTCGCGTTTACAGTACTAACGACTTTACACGCTAACAAATATGGCCTTTGTAAAGCATCATCAAGTGGTTTTATAATTACATTTACTCCGCAATTACCGAAATTATCAAGAGTGTCATCCACCGCAAGCCATAAATTGGAATCGAAAAATGTATTTCGTATTTGCTTGACGGTCGCATTGTATATTCTGGTAAGATAGTATTTTCTCAAAACACTTTCTTCGGGAAGTTTTACGCCTTTATCTAAGTATTTTCCAAAAAACTTTTTCAATTCTGGATGGTTAACTCTTTTCCATGGGATGTTACACGCTATAAGGAAAACGCATAAATCATAGGCAAAGGTGCCATTTTGGTTTCCACAGTTAATTTGGTGTTGTTTACTGTTAACGTGTTTTTCGACATTATATTTTTTCAACTGCTTTAAATCCACTGAGCAAGACATACAGTGAATGCTACATTCTTCTTCATTATATATAAGATTTTCGTACGGTTCTATCATCCGCAGAATTGTTGCTTCACATGGCTTATTCATCTTGATATTTTTCGGTTTTAAATATTTAGCCGACGCAATAATAATTCAGATAATATAGATGTAGAGCAGCTGTCTAAATTGATAATGTCAAATAATTAGTTTCTAAATGTCTCATAAATTTGTAAATTAGTAACTTTTTGAAAAGAAAGGTTGCATATGGTAAAAAATATTATATCGATGAATGGTGACTTTGTTAAAAGAAATTGAAAAATAACCCAAAACATTTACGACATAACATTTAGGTGTTTCTGAAATCGATTTATGAAAATAAATGTTAAGTACTTACTTCCAATTTACGAGTACCATACTAAGTACATTAGGTAAATGAATAATTTTATTATTCAAGCCTAAAATAATAATTATAAAAACGACTCCATACCTTTTGTGTGAAATTTGCCACCGGTACTCCGCCCTCTAATAATAATTAAAACCGATTAGGTTATTTTTGAATTATCGCAAAAACTTTCCTTATCTTATATAAAAGTAAAATGGCATAAGTTAGACGTGCAAATGAGTTGATTTAAATGTAATGATCGTAGTATTTTGATAAATATATGATGTAGTTTCGTTCTAACCTGGCTCTTTCATGTTTCAGCCTTGTTAGAGAGTGTCGAAAAAATTAAATTATTGCGTAATTTCTAAAACAACTCAATCGATTTTATTCTGTATAGTTTTTATTGAAACCACTTAGTAACCCTCACTTTCATGATTATTTAAATATTTTTGGGCTCATTTGAAAAAGTTAGAGGGGGGACATCTTTTTGAAGCGAGCATGCTTTTAGAGCGATTATTTCCGAAAATATTGACTATATCAAAATAAAATTGTTCAAGACCCCTATTAATTTAGAAAGACCTATTTAACAACATCCCACACCATAGGGATGTAGCGAAAAAAAATCACCCCCATGTGTAGGTACGAGAGAACCCTGTTATTTTTTATTTTTGTTAAGTTTTGTTTTGCTGATTACTTACTACACATACTCATACCAAATTTCAGCTTTCTAATACTGCGTAGAACTTTCATCAGTCGACTTTCACTTTCGAAAATAAAACTTGTCTGAATAACGAAAGCTCCAGGTTTAAAGCCGGCTACCAATTTTTTTTATTAACAGGTAGATTAGTGCTTTCGAATGGCATCTGGCTCAATTTGCCACTCGATGAGGTATAATTCAGTATTTGTGAGCTCCGACGACTACTCACTCTGTCATGGACATTATTATTGTCCAATGTGAAGCCACGACCAAATAGTGTTAGGTATTGTAATGCCTAGGGTGAAGCGACGAACCACGGCGTGAGTGGTTGTGGTTATGCTGACCCAATCGCTAATAAGTTAGCGCAGAATCAGCATGGTCTATATAATACCTATATGAAAACTAACAGCCATTTGAATGCCTACTTAAAATTGTATTAAGAAACCCTAATAAAAAGCATCAAATTTGCAATTACCATTGTAATAGTAAATCAAGTATTGGGTTTTTATGTGTTGCGCTTTTTGTAGCTGTAAGTTGGTACATACATTTATCTAATCTTAGACAACGTAAAACTAGTAAAACCTACCTCACGTGATTGAATGAGATTCAGTCCGTGGTTCGTAATTACGTTGTTTGTTTATGCCTCTTTCGTTTGCAATGTTAAGAAAAGAGATGCAGTAACAAGAATATTTGTAAATAAAGTAATGTGTGTTCGAGGTACGTGACCACTTGATTGTTCGGGTATTTACCGACCATAGAACTTGTTACTTTTATTTTACGTCGCATCCATCTTTGTTGCTACAACTAGTCCAAAAATTGGTTTTTACTTTTATATTCAAAAATTGATTTCTACATTTGTAGTATGTACATCTAAATTATAAAGTCTAATTAAGCATTGCATTTAACATTATTATATTACACAAACATTTTTATAAATTCATAAAAAATATTCGGGGCGAGTTTTCCTACTTTTTGATTCTTATTAATGGTAACCCAAAAGAAAAGTTGTCAAAATTGCGGAACGTTTGTTTAGTTCCAATACACGCTAGCGAAACAATTATACATGTTACAAATAAAAACTGTAATTAAAACTTTTTATAAAAACTGTTCACGTATAAGAGAAGACTGACTATATACACTAAAATTTTCATATTAATGATAAAAATGTATTATTTATTACAAATAATTTATAATTTGTCAAAAATGCAACGGCAATAAGGTAAAACGGAATGTTCGAGGTAATTGAACGAATGTCAAACATCCAATATGGGGATTTTCTGAATTAAGTCGATTGCTTGGGGGATACCCTTATCGTAATTTAATATAAAATACCATGTATTTCAGTGATGTAATTTTGACGTACAAACATTTAAGTAAACACTGCGCAATGTGTTCTATAATAACTATTTAATGGTACTTTGTGAAAAATTGTGATTTGAATGTTATAATATCAAGTTCTTACGCTACTAAGTTAATTTTACAAATTAAAGATGTCAGAAGCTAAGAAAAAGGTGCTTTTAAGTTTAAGACCGATAATAATTAGCAATAATAATACCAAGAAAATGGTAATTCAACCGTCGCAATTTTTATCCAACGCCAAACTACAATCTGTACAACAATATAAAGATGAAGTCATATATTCGTCAACGAATTGCGACTTTCTGAAGGGGGAGTCCCAACATGTATTAATAGTTAATCGGATGAACTTGTTCAATAAGTCGTGTCGTACCGTCGCGAGGTGTACTAGTGGAGGAAATACCGTAGAAACGACCTCTGATAACTTAGTATCTGTTATAGGTCAGAAAAATTTCGAAACGGTACTCTCCGCTTTATCATCCATATTCAATGAAGAAACTAAAGTTAGAGGAATATTAGCCTTATTGAGTGTTAAAAAAATAATCAACAATACTGCTACTCAAACTAATATGGAAATAAGTGAAGTGAAAAAAGATTTTGTGAGTACAGCGATACAAACGGATGATTCTCGGTTTTTGTTCCTTAAAGACAAGCAAAGGAAGCGGATAAGAAGGCAGCAGTTAACACCGTATGTGGTTACAGATAATACTAAAGTAAAGAAGTGTATTATTAATCTGAACGACGTTAAAAAAGAGGTTACGAAAAAGAGAGCGGAAGAGAACCTTAAAGAGAGAACAACACTTCCAGAATTAAAGGAAGTTCTCAATGAAGACAGCAATATTTCTGGCGTCAGTAACATCTCTACTTCAAGCTGGCCTAGTTTACCCGGAGTCCTTGAACATACAAACGAGTTCCTCCACCAAATAGATGAAGTTACGGATAAAACATTGAATTCTACAGGGATAAAACTACGAGACGGTAGCATTATCATGATACCTGTAAAGCCTGAGGATGTGTTCCATATAGCGACTCCGGAGGTTCTGAAAAATGTGACAAATGAGGAACGTATGAAGTTGATTTGGCACCAGGCGTTCATTGACTTCAAATTGTGCCTAGAGCAAGACGAAGACGGATATTAGTAAGTAACTAATTTTGTATTAGTATTATTTGTTCTCAATGCAAGCAAGCAGTTGTAGGAGCACTGGTGGCCTGGCAGTAACACGTTGGACTTTCAATCTGGAGTTCTGGGGTTCAAATCCCGGCTCGTACCAGTTTTTTGGAGCCTATGTATGAAACATCATCTGATATTTACCAGTCGCTTTTCGGTGAAGGAAATCGGTTGGGGTATAGCAAAGGGGGCCCGATTTTAGGACTTAGAAAATTTTTGATGAAAAATTTTTTTTGCATCAAGTTTTTTTTATTACTGTATAGTCTAGAATATGTTACAATAAGCATCTTTTTTGTTATTCGATATTTTTGTCTAAAATCAAATGCTACGGAACGGATATACGGACACTAATACATGAACATTTTTAAAGGCGTTTGGGAATATAACTAATCACGGAAGACTTTCATGTCACAGAGCCAAGATAGGTGCGATGACTAGCAAATAGAGCGCAAGAAATCTAAATGTATTCTTTAAAGCTCTAATAAAAAACGTAGCAAAAAAGCGAACAAAATATATTTACAAAAATTCCTAAAATCGGGCTCCCTTTGCCTTCCCTTTGTACAGTCTCCAACTGCTCACCAAGACGAATGCAACAATCCCAAACACGATGGTATAATGTTGAGTAGCTGAGGAGTTCCTATGGCTTTTTTTTTTTTTTTTATACCACGACGGTGGCAAACAAGCATACGGCCCGCCTGATGGTAAGCAGCTACCGTAACCTATGGACGCCTGTAACTCCACAGGAGTCACATGCGCGTTGCCGACCCTTTACAAAAAGGAGGATTCACTGTGTTGACGGCTAAAGGAACAAGAGGGTCCCTCATCGTCAACACACTGGGTCCTCTTTGAGCTCTTTGGCAACCTTACTCACCAGCAGGAACACAACACTATGAGTAGGGTCTAGTGCTATTTGGCTGTGGTTTTCTGTAAGGTGGAGGTACTTCCCCAGTCGGGCTCCGCTCCAGATTTGAGCGAGATGACATTCACTGAACGTGCCCTACCACACTAAGCGAGATGCCATTCGCAGTGCCCATACCTCTCTTTTTGGCATAGTTTAAGGACATACCCAAGTCCGGACGTAGTTTAAGGACATACCCCGGGTCCAATGGGATAGGGGCTGTTCCAGCTTCATCATCAGATCACATGTCGTCATAATATTGCATTGTCAATTTGTTACGCGATATACATATGCTTGCAAAGTTTCAGTTTAATCGGAATATGGGAAGTGTGTCAAATTTAACTTGCAAGATTACATGTGAAAGCTTGTAAAAAAGTCCCTTTTCCCAGCTCTATAAAGCTGGCAGTGCAAAATCGGCAAAAATTAAAAAAAATATGTTCTAAATTTGTTGCTCATTTGTTGCTAATTAGTTGCCAAAAAATCGATTTTGTTGCCATTGCCGATTTCGAGAAATCGCCATTAATGCTAGCTTTACAATAAGGTGGCAGAAATCATTGCCTAAAAATGTAAGCGATATAAACCGAATCAACCAGAATTTGTTGCTAATTAATTGCTATAAGACCGCACTAAATTTAATAAAAAATTTCAAAAAAAAATTTCAAAAAAAAAAATTCTGCCATGCTAGCTTGACTCTCGATTTTCTCGGTGAAAATGAGACATATAAATTTGTTGCTCATTGTGGCATCACTTATTTTCACCTGGAGAGTCAGCAACTAAATAGACACCTGATGAACGGGTGTCCTTTTAATCGGTGACTAAAAAAACCAGCCATGCTTGCTTGACTCACGATTTTCGCAGGGAAGAAATGTAAAATAAATTTGTTGCTCATTGTGGTATCACTTATTTTCACCTGGAGAGTCAGCAACTAAATAGACACCCGATGATCGGGTGTACTTTTAATCGGTGACTAAAAATACCAGCCATGCTTGCTTGCCTCTTAATTTTCCCAGGGAAGAAATGTAAAATAAATTTGTTGCTCATTGTGGCATCACTTATTTTCACCTGGAGAGTCAGCAACTAAGTAGACACCCGATGATCGGGAGTTCTTTTAATCGGTGACTAAAAAACCAGCCATGCTTGCTTGACTCTCGAATACCCAGGGAATAAATGTAAAATAAATTTGTTGCTCATTCTGGTATCACTTATTTTCATCTGGAGAGTCAGCAACTAAATAGATACCCGATGATCGGGTGTCCTTTTAATCGGTGACTAAAAAAACCAGCCATGCTTGCTTGACTCTTAATTTTCCCAGGGAAGAAATGTAAAATAAATTTGTTGCTCAATGTGGCATCACTTATTTTCACCTGGAGAGTCAGCAACTAAGTAGACACCCGATGATCGGGAGTCCTTTTAATCGGTGACTAAAAAACCAGCCATGCTTGCTTGACTCTCGAATACCCAGGGAATAAATGTAAAATAAATTTGTTGCTCATTGTGGTATCACTTATTTTCATCTGGAGAGTGAGTAACTAAATAGATACCCGATGACCGGGTATCCTTTTAATCGGTGACTAAAAAACCAGTTATGCTTGCTTGCCTCTTGATTTTCCCAGGGAAGAAATGTAAAATAAATTTGTTGCTCATTGTGGCATCACTTATTTTCACCTGGAGAGTCAGCAACTAAATAGACACCCGATGATCGGGAGTTCTTTTAATCGGTTACTAAAAAAAACCGGCCATGCTTGCTTGACTCTCGATTTTCCCAGGGAAGAAATGTAAAATAAATTTGTTGCTCAATGTGGCATCACTTATTTTCAACTGGAGAGTCAGCAACTAAATCGACACCCGATGATCGGGAGTTCTTTTAATCGGTTACTAAAAAAAAACCGGCCATGCTTGCTTGACTCACGATTTTCCCAGGGAAGAAATATAAAATAAATTTGTTGCTCATTGTGTCATCACTTATTTTCACCTGGAGAGTCAGCAACTAAATACACACCCGATGATTGGGTGTCCTTTTAATCAATGAATAAAAAAACAAGCCCTGCTTGCTTGACTGTCGATTACCCAGTGAAGAAATGTAAAATAAATTTGTTGCTCATTGTGGCATCACTTATTTTCACCTGGAGAGTCAGCAACTAAATAGACACCCGATGACCGGGTGTCCTTTTAATCGGTGACTAAAAAACCAGCCATGCTTGCTTGACTCTCTATTATCCAGGGAAGAAATGTAAAATAAATTTGTTGCTCATTGTGGCATCACTTATTTACACCTTGAGAATCAGCAACTAAATATACACCCGATGATCGGGAGTTCTTTAAATCGGTGACACTAAAAAACCGGCCATGCTTGCTTGACTCTCGATTTTCCCACGGAAGAAATGTAAAATAAATTTGTTGCTCATTGTGGCATCACTTATTTTCATCTGTAGAGTCAGCAACTAAATCGACACCCGATGATCGGGAGTTCTTTTAATCGGTTACTAAAAAAACCGGCCATGCTTATTTGACTCTCGATTTTCCCAGGGAAGAAATGTAAAATAAATTTGTTACTCATTGTGGCATCTCTTATTTTCACCTGGAGAGTCAGGAACTAAATAGACACCCGATGATCGGGAGTCCTTTTAATCGGTGACTAAAAAACACCGGCCATGCTTGCTAGACTCTCGATTACCCAGGGAAGAAATGTAAAATAAATTTGTTGCTCATTGTGGCATCACTTATTTTCACCTGGAGAGTCAGCCACTAAATCGACACCCGATGATCGGGAGTTCTTTTAATCGGTTACTAAAAATAACCGGCCATGCTTGCTTGACTCTCGATTTTCCCAGGGAAGAAATGTAAAATAAATTTGTTGCTCATTGTGGCGTCTCTTATTTTCACCTGGAGAGTCAGCAACTAAGTAGACACCCGATGATCGGGAGTTCTTTTAATCAGTGACTAAAAAACCAGCCATGCTTGCTTGACTCTCGAATACCCAGGGAATAAATGTAAAATAAATTTGTTGCTCATTCTGGTATCACTTATTTTCATCTGGAGATTCAGCAACTAAATAGATACCCGATGATCGGGTGTCCTTTTAATCGGTGACTAAAAGAACCAGCCATGCTTGCTTGACTCTTAATTTTCCCAGGGAAGAAATGTAAAATAAATTTGTTGCTCATTGTGGCATCACTTATTTTCACCTGGAGAGTCAGCAACTAAATAGATACCCGATGACCGGGTATCCTTTTAATCGGTGACTAAAAAACCAGTTATGCTTGCTTGCCTCTTGATTTTCCCAGGGAAGAAATGTAAAATAAATTTGTTGCTCATTGTGGCATCACTTATTTTCACCTGAGAAGTCAGCAACTAAATAGACACCCGATGATCGGGAGTTCTTTTAATCGGTTACTAAAAAAAACCGGCCATGCTTGCTTGACTCTCGATTTTCCCAGGGAAGAAATGTAAAATAAATTTGTTGCTCAATGTGGCATCACTTATTTTCAACTGGAGAGTCAGCAACTAAATCGACACCCGATGATCGGGAGTTCTTTTAATCGGTTACTAAAAAAAAACCGGCCATGCTTGCTTGACTCACGATTTTCCCAGGGAAGAAATGTAAAATAAATTTGTTGCTCATTGTGTCATCACTTATTTTCACCTGGAGAGTCAGCAACTAAATCGACACCCGATGATCGGGAGTTCTTTTAATCGGTTACTAAAAAAAAACCGGCCATGCTTGCTTGACTCACGATTTTCCCAGGGAAGAAATGTAAAATAAATTTGTTATTTTACATTTCTTCAATTATTATATATTTTCAATTATATATATTTTACATTTCAACAATTAATAAAAAAACAAGCCCTGCTTGCTTGACTGTCGATTACCCATGAAGAAATGTAAAATAAATTTGTTGCTCATTGTGGCATCACTTATTTTCACCTGGAGAGTCAGCAACTAAATAGACACCCGATGACCGGGTGTCCTTTTAATCGGTGACTAAAAAACCAACCATGCTTGCTTGACTCTCTATTATCCAGGGAAGAAATGTAAAATAAAATAAATTTGTTGCTCATTGTGGCATCACTTATTTACACCTTGAGAATCAGCAACTAAATATACACCCGATGATCGGGAGTTCTTTAAATCGGTGACACTAAAAAACCGGCCATGCTTGCTTGACTCTCGATTTTCCCACGGAAGAAATGTAAAATAAATTTGTTGCTCATTGTGGCATCTCTTATTTTCATCTGGAGAGTCAGCAACTAAATAGACACCCGATGATCGGGAGTCCTTTTAATCGGTGACTAAAAAACACCGGCCATGCTTGCTAGACTCTCGATTACCCAGGGAAGAAATGTAAAATAAATTTGTTGCTCATTGTGGCATCACTTATTTTCACCTGGAGAGTCAGCCACTAAATCGACACCCGATGATCGGGAGTTCTTTTAATCGGTTACTAAAAATAACAGGCCATGCTTGCTTGACTCTCGATTTCCCCAGGGAAGAAATGTAAAATAAATTTGTTGCTCATTGTGGCATCACTTATTTTCATCTCTACAGATATCTATTTAGTTGCTGACTCTACAGTCAGCAACTAAATAGATACCCGATGATCGGGAGTTCTTTTAATCGGTTACTAAAAAAGAAACCGGCCATGCTTGCTTGACTCTCGATTTTCCCAGGGAAGAAATGTAAAATAAATTTGTTGCTCAATGTGGCATCACTTATTTTCAACTGGAGAGTCAGCAACTTAATCGACACCCGATGATCGGGAGTTCTTTTAATCGGTTACTAAAAAAAAACCGGCCATGCTTGCTTGACTCACGATTTTCCCAGGGAAGAAATGTAAAATAAATTTGTTGCTCATTGTGTCATCACTTATTTTCACCTGGAGAGTCAGCAACTAAATCGACACCCGATGATCGGGAGTTCTTTTAATCGGTTACTAAAAAAAAACCGTCCATGCTTGCTTGACTCACGATTTTCCCAGGGAAGAAATGTAAAATAAATTTGTTGCTCATTGTGTCATCACTTATTTTCACCTGGAGAGTCAGCAACTAAATACACACCCGATGATTGGGTGTCCTTTTAATCAATTAATAAAAAAACAAGCCCTGCTTGCTTGACTGTCGATTACCCGTGAAGAAATGTAAAATAAATTTGTTGCTCATTGTGGCATCACTTATTTTCACCTGGAGAGTCAGCAACTAAATAGACACCCGATGACCGGGTGTCCTTTTAATCGGTGACTAAAAAACCAGCCATGCTTGCTTGACTCTCTATTATCCAGGGAAGAAATGTAAAATAAATTTGTTGCTCATTGTGGCATCACTTATTTACACCTTGAGAATCAGCAACTAAATATACACCCGATGATCGGGAGTTCTTTAAATCAGTGACACTAAAAAACCGGCCATGCTTGCTTGACTCTCGATTTTCCCAGGGAAGAAATGTAAAATAAATTTGTTGCTCAATGTGGCATCACTTATTTTCAACTGGAGAGTCAGCAACTTAATCGACACCCGATGATCGGGAGTTCTTTTAATCGGTTACTAAAAAAAAACCGGCCATGCTTGCTTGACTCACGATTTTCCCAGGGAAGAAATGTAAAATAAATTTGTTGCTCATTGTGTCATCACTTATTTTCACCTGGAGAGTCAGCAACTAAATCGACACCCGATGATCGGGAGTTCTTTTAATCGGTTACTAAAAAAAAACCGGCCATGCTTGCTTGACTCACGATTTTCCCAGGGAAGAAATGTAAAATAAATTTGTTGCTCATTGTGTCATCACTTATTTTCACCTGGAGAGTCAGCAACTAAATACACACCCGATGATTGGGTGTCCTTTTAATCAATTAATAAAAAAACAAGCCCTGCTTGCTTGACTGTCGATTACCCGTGAAGAAATGTAAAATAAATTTGTTGCTCATTGTGGCATCACTTATTTTCACCTGGAGAGTCAGCAACTAAATAGACACCCGATGACCGGGTGTCCTTTTAATCGGTGACTAAAAAACCAGCCATGCTTGCTTGACTCTCTATTATCCAGGGAAGAAATGTAAAATAAATTTGTTGCTCATTGTGGCATCACTTATTTACACCTTGAGAATCAGCAACTAAATATACACCCGATGATCGGGAGTTCTTTAAATCAGTGACACTAAAAAACCGGCCATGCTTGCTTGACTCTCGATTTTCCCACGGAAGAAATGTAAAATAAATTTGTTGCTCATTGTGGCATCTCTTATTTTCATCTGGAGAGTCAGCAACTAAATAGACACCCGATGATCGGGAGTCCTTTTAATCGGTGACTAAAAAACACCGGCCATGCTTGCTTGACTCTCGATTTTCCCAGGGAAGAAATGTAAAATAAATTTGTTGCTCATTGTGGCATCACTTATTTTCATCTCTACAGATATCTATTTAGTTGCTGACTCTACAGTCAGCAACTAAATAGATACCCGATGATCGGGAGTTATTTTAATCGGTTACTAAAAAAAATCCGGCCATGCTTGCTTGACTCTCGATTTTCCCAGGGAAGAAATGTAAAATAAATTTGTTGCTCATTGTGGCATCTCTTATTTTCACCTGGAGAGTCAGCAACTAAATAGATACCCGATGATCGGGAGTTCTTTTAATCGGATACTAAAAAAAAACCGGCCATGCTTGCTTGACTCTCGATTTTCCCAGGGAAGAAATGTAAAATAGATTTGTTGCTCATTGTGGCATCACTTATTTTCACCTGGAGAGTCAGCAACTAAATAGACACCTGATGAACGGGTGTCCTTTTAATCGGTGACTAAAAAAACCAGCCATGCTTGCTTGACTCACGATTTTCGCAGGGAAGAAATGTAAAATAAATTTGTTGCTCATTGTGGTATCACTTATTTTCACCTGGAGAGTCAGCAACTAAATAGACACCCGATGATCGGGTGTACTTTTAATCGGTGACTAAAAATACCAGCCATGCTTGCTTGCCTCTTAATTTTCCCAGGGAAGAAATGTAAAATAAATTTGTTGCTCATTGTGGCATCACTTATTTTCACCTGGAGAGTCAGCAACTAAGTAGACACCCGATGATCGGGAGTTCTTTTAATCGGTGACTAAAAAACCAGCCATGCTTGCTTGACTCTCGAATACCCAGGGAATAAATGTAAAATAAATTTGTTGCTCATTCTGGTATCACTTATTTTCATCTGGAGAGTCAGCAACTAAATAGATACCCGATGATCGGGTGTCCTTTTAATCGGTGACTAAAAAAACCAGCCATGCTTGCTTGACTCTTAATTTTCCCAGGGAAGAAATGTAAAATAAATTTGTTGCTCAATGTGGCATCACTTATTTTCACCTGGAGAGTCAGCAACTAAGTAGACACCCGATGATCGGGAGTCCTTTTAATCGGTGACTAAAAAACCAGCCATGCTTGCTTGACTCTCGAATACCCAGGGAATAAATGTAAAATAAATTTGTTGCTCATTGTGGTATCACTTATTTTCATCTGGAGAGTGAGTAACTAAATAGATACCCGATGACCGGGTATCCTTTTAATCGGTGACTAAAAAACCAGTTATGCTTGCTTGCCTCTTGATTTTCCCAGGGAAGAAATGTAAAATAAATTTGTTGCTCATTGTGGCATCACTTATTTTCACCTGGAGAGTCAGCAACTAAATAGACACCCGATGATCGGGAGTTCTTTTAATCGGTTACTAAAAAAAACCGGCCATGCTTGCTTGACTCTCGATTTTCCCAGGGAAGAAATGTAAAATAAATTTGTTGCTCAATGTGGCATCACTTATTTTCAACTGGAGAGTCAGCAACTAAATCGACACCCGATGATCGGGAGTTCTTTTAATCGGTTACTAAAAAAAAACCGGCCATGCTTGCTTGACTCACGATTTTCCCAGGGAAGAAATATAAAATAAATTTGTTGCTCATTGTGTCATCACTTATTTTCACCTGGAGAGTCAGCAACTAAATACACACCCGATGATTGGGTGTCCTTTTAATCAATGAATAAAAAAACAAGCCCTGCTTGCTTGACTGTCGATTACCCAGTGAAGAAATGTAAAATAAATTTGTTGCTCATTGTGGCATCACTTATTTTCACCTGGAGAGTCAGCAACTAAATAGACACCCGATGACCGGGTGTCCTTTTAATCGGTGACTAAAAAACCAGCCATGCTTGCTTGACTCTCTATTATCCAGGGAAGAAATGTAAAATAAATTTGTTGCTCATTGTGGCATCACTTATTTACACCTTGAGAATCAGCAACTAAATATACACCCGATGATCGGGAGTTCTTTAAATCGGTGACACTAAAAAACCGGCCATGCTTGCTTGACTCTCGATTTTCCCACGGAAGAAATGTAAAATAAATTTGTTGCTCATTGTGGCATCACTTATTTTCATCTGTAGAGTCAGCAACTAAATCGACACCCGATGATCGGGAGTTCTTTTAATCGGTTACTAAAAAAACCGGCCATGCTTATTTGACTCTCGATTTTCCCAGGGAAGAAATGTAAAATAAATTTGTTACTCATTGTGGCATCTCTTATTTTCACCTGGAGAGTCAGGAACTAAATAGACACCCGATGATCGGGAGTCCTTTTAATCGGTGACTAAAAAACACCGGCCATGCTTGCTAGACTCTCGATTACCCAGGGAAGAAATGTAAAATAAATTTGTTGCTCATTGTGGCATCACTTATTTTCACCTGGAGAGTCAGCCACTAAATCGACACCCGATGATCGGGAGTTCTTTTAATCGGTTACTAAAAATAACTGGCCATGCTTGCTTGACTCTCGATTTTCCCAGGGAAGAAATGGAAAATAAATTTGTTGCTCATTGTGGCATCACTTATTTTCATCTGGAGAGTCAGCAACTAAATCGACACCCGATGATCGGGAGTTCTTTTAATCGGTTACTAAAAATAACCGGCCATGCTTGCTTGACTCTCGATTTTCCCAGGGAAGAAATGTAAAATAAATTTGTTGCTCATTGTGGCATCTCTTATTTTCACCTGGAGAGTCAGCAACTAAGTAGACACCCGATGATCGGGAGTTCTTTTAATCAGTGACTAAAAAACCAGCCATGCTTGCTTGACTCTCGAATACCCAGGGAATAAATGTAAAATAAATTTGTTGCTCATTCTGGTATCACTTATTTTCATCTGGAGATTCAGCAACTAAATAGATACCCGATGATCGGGTGTCCTTTTAATCGGTGACTAAAAGAACCAGCCATGCTTGCTTGACTCTTAATTTTCCCAGGGAAGAAATGTAAAATAAATTTGTTGCTCATTGTGGCATCACTTATTTTCACCTGGAGAGTCAGCAACTAAATAGATACCCGATGACCGGGTATCCTTTTAATCGGTGACTAAAAAACCAGTTATGCTTGCTTGCCTCTTGATTTTCCCAGGGAAGAAATGTAAAATAAATTTGTTGCTCATTGTGGCATCACTTATTTTCACCTGAGAAGTCAGCAACTAAATAGACACCCGATGATCGGGAGTTCTTTTAATCGGTTACTAAAAAAAACCGGCCATGCTTGCTTGACTCTCGATTTTCCCAGGGAAGAAATGTAAAATAAATTTGTTGCTCAATGTGGCATCACTTATTTTCAACTGGAGAGTCAGCAACTAAATCGACACCCGATGATCGGGAGTTCTTTTAATCGGTTACTAAAAAAAAACCGGCCATGCTTGCTTGACTCACGATTTTCCCAGGGAAGAAATGTAAAATAAATTTGTTGCTCATTGTGTCATCACTTATTTTCACCTGGAGAGTCAGCAACTAAATCGACACCCGATGATCGGGAGTTCTTTTAATCGGTTACTAAAAAAAAACCGGCCATGCTTGCTTGACTCACGATTTTCCCAGGGAAGAAATGTAAAATAAATTTGTTATTTTACATTTCTTCAATTATTATATATTTTCAATTATATATATTTTACATTTCAACAATTAATAAAAAAACAAGCCCTGCTTGCTTGACTGTCGATTACCCATGAAGAAATGTAAAATAAATTTGTTGCTCATTGTGGCATCACTTATTTTCACCTGGAGAGTCAGCAACTAAATAGACACCCGATGACCGGGTGTCCTTTTAATCGGTGACTAAAAAACCAGCCATGCTTGCTTGACTCTCTATTATCCAGGGAAGAAATGTAAAATAAAATAAATTTGTTGCTCATTGTGGCATCACTTATTTACACCTTGAGAATCAGCAACTAAATATACACCCGATGATCGGGAGTTCTTTAAATCGGTGACACTAAAAAACCGGCCATGCTTGCTTGACTCTCGATTTTCCCACGGAAGAAATGTAAAATAAATTTGTTGCTCATTGTGGCATCTCTTATTTTCATCTGGAGAGTCAGCAACTAAATAGACACCCGATGATCGGGAGTCCTTTTAATCGGTGACTAAAAAACACCGGCCATGCTTGCTAGACTCTCGATTACCAAGGGAAGAAATGTAAAATAAATTTGTTGCTCATTGTGGCATCACTTATTTTCACCTGGAGAGTCAGCCACTAAATCGACACCCGATGATCGGGAGTTCTTTTAATCGGTTACTAAAAATAACAGGCCATGCTTGCTTGACTCTCGATTTTCCCAGGGAAGAAATGTAAAATAAATTTGTTGCTCATTGTGGCATCACTTATTTTCATCTCTACAGATATCTATTTAGTTGCTGACTCTACAGTCAGCAACTAAATAGATACCCGATGATCGGGAGTTCTTTTAATCGGTTACTAAAAAAGAAACCGGCCATGCTTGCTTGACTCTCGATTTTCCCAGGGAAGAAATGTAAAATAAATTTGTTGCTCAATGTGGCATCACTTATTTTCAACTGGAGAGTCAGCAACTTAATCGACACCCGATGATCGGGAGTTCTTTTAATCGGTTACTAAAAAAAAACCGGCCATGCTTGCTTGACTCACGATTTTCCCAGGGAAGAAATGTAAAATAAATTTGTTGCTCATTGTGTCATCACTTATTTTCACCTGGAGAGTCAGCAACTAAATCGACACCCGATGATCGGGAGTTCTTTTAATCGGTTACTAAAAAAAAACCGGCCATGCTTGCTTGACTCACGATTTTCCCAGGGAAGAAATGTAAAATAAATTTGTTGCTCATTGTGTCATCACTTATTTTCACCTGGAGAGTCAGCAACTAAATACACACCCGATGATTGGGTGTCCTTTTAATCAATTAATAAAAAAACAAGCCCTGCTTGCTTGACTGTCGATTACCCGTGAAGAAATGTAAAATAAATTTGTTGCTCATTGTGGCATCACTTATTTTCACCTGGAGAGTCAGCAACTAAATAGACACCCGATGACCGGGTGTCCTTTTAATCGGTGACTAAAAAACCAGCCATGCTTGCTTGACTCTCTATTATCCAGGGAAGAAATGTAAAATAAATTTGTTGCTCATTGTGGCATCACTTATTTACACCTTGAGAATCAGCAACTAAATATACACCCGATGATCGGGAGTTCTTTAAATCAGTGACACTAAAAAACCGGCCATGCTTGCTTGACTCTCGATTTTCCCAGGGAAGAAATGTAAAATAAATTTGTTGCTCAATGTGGCATCACTTATTTTCAACTGGAGAGTCAGCAACTTAATCGACACCCGATGATCGGGAGTTCTTTTAATCGGTTACTAAAAAAAAACCGGCCATGCTTGCTTGACTCACGATTTTCCCAGGGAAGAAATGTAAAATAAATTTGTTGCTCATTGTGTCATCACTTATTTTCACCTGGAGAGTCAGCAACTAAATCGACACCCGATGATCGGGAGTTCTTTTAATCGGTTACTAAAAAAAAACCGGCCATGCTTGCTTGACTCACGATTTTCCCAGGGAAGAAATGTAAAATAAATTTGTTGCTCATTGTGTCATCACTTATTTTCACCTGGAGAGTCAGCAACTAAATACACACCCGATGATTGGGTGTCCTTTTAATCAATTAATAAAAAAACAAGCCCTGCTTGCTTGACTGTCGATTACCCGTGAAGAAATGTAAAATAAATTTGTTGCTCATTGTGGCATCACTTATTTTCACCTGGCGAGTCAGCAACTAAATAGACACCAATCACCCGTGAAGAAATGTAAAATAAATTTGTTGCTCATTGTGGCATCACTTATTTTCACCTGGCGAGTCAGCAACTAAATAGACACCCGATGACCGGGTGTCCTTTTAATCGGTGACTAAAAAACCAGCCATGCTTGCTTGACTCTCTATTATCCAGGGAAGAAATGTAAAATAAATTTGTTGCTCATTGTGGCATCTCTTATTTTCACCTGGAGTGTCAGCAACTAAATAGATACCCGATGATCGGGAGTTCTTTTAATCGGATACTAAAAAAAAACCGGCCATGCTTGCTTGACTCTCGATTTTCCCAGGGAAGAAATGTAAAATAGATTTGTTGCTCATTGTGGCATCACTTATTTTCACCTGGAGAGTCAGCAACTAAATAGACACCTGATGAACGGGTGTCCTTTTAATCGGTGACTAAAAAAACCAGCCATGCTTGCTTGACTCACGATTTTCGCAGGGAAGAAATGTAAAATAAATTTGTTGCTCATTGTGGTATCACTTATTTTCACCTGGAGAGTCAGCAACTAAATAGACACCCGATGATCGGGTGTACTTTTAATCGGTGACTAAAAATACCAGCCATGCTTGCTTGCCTCTTAATTTTCCCAGGGAAGAAATGTAAAATAAATTTGTTGCTCATTGTGGCATCACTTATTTTCACCTGGAGAGTCAGCAACTAAGTAGACACCCGATGATCGGGAGTTCTTTTAATCGGTGACTAAAAAACCAGCCATGCTTGCTTGACTCTCGAATACCCAGGGAATAAATGTAAAATAAATTTGTTGCTCATTCTGGTATCACTTATTTTCATCTGGAGAGTCAGCAACTAAATAGATACCCGATGATCGGGTGTCCTTTTAATCGGTGACTAAAAAAACCAGCCATGCTTGCTTGACTCTTAATTTTCCCAGGGAAGAAATGTAAAATAAATTTGTTGCTCATTGTGTCATCACTTATTTTCACCTGGAGAGTCAGCAACTAAATCGACACCCGATGATCGGGAGTTCTTTTAATCGGTTACTAAAAAAAAACCGGCCATGCTTGCTTGACTCACGATTTTCCCAGGGAAGAAATGTAAAATAAATTTGTTATTTTACATTTCTTCAATTATTATATATTTTCAATTATATATATTTTACATTTCAACAATTAATAAAAAAACAAGCCCTGCTTGCTTGACTGTCGATTACCCATGAAGAAATGTAAAATAAATTTGTTGCTCATTGTGGCATCACTTATTTTCACCTGGAGAGTCAGCAACTAAATAGACACCCGATGACCGGGTGTCCTTTTAATCGGTGACTAAAAAACCAGCCATGCTTGCTTGACTCTCTATTATCCAGGGAAGAAATGTAAAATAAAATAAATTTGTTGCTCATTGTGGCATCACTTATTTACACCTTGAGAATCAGCAACTAAATATACACCCGATGATCGGGAGTTCTTTAAATCGGTGACACTAAAAAACCGGCCATGCTTGCTTGACTCTCGATTTTCCCACGGAAGAAATGTAAAATAAATTTGTTGCTCATTGTGGCATCTCTTATTTTCATCTGGAGAGTCAGCAACTAAATAGACACCCGATGATCGGGAGTCCTTTTAATCGGTGACTAAAAAACACCGGCCATGCTTGCTAGACTCTCGATTACCCAGGGAAGAAATGTAAAATAAATTTGTTGCTCATTGTGGCATCACTTATTTTCACCTGGAGAGTCAGCCACTAAATCGACACCCGATGATCGGGAGTTCTTTTAATCGGTTACTAAAAATAACAGGCCATGCTTGCTTGACTCTCGATTTTCCCAGGGAAGAAATGTAAAATAAATTTGTTGCTCATTGTGGCATCACTTATTTTCATCTCGACAGATATCTATTTAGTTGCTGACTCTACAGTCAGCAACTAAATAGATACCCGATGATCGGGAGTTCTTTTAATCGGTTACTAAAAAAGAAACCGGCCATGCTTGCTTGACTCTCGATTTTCCCAGGGAAGAAATGTAAAATAAATTTGTTGCTCAATGTGGCATCACTTATTTTCAACTGGAGAGTCAGCAACTTAATCGACACCCGATGATCGGGAGTTCTTTTAATCGGTTACTAAAAAAAAACCGGCCATGCTTGCTTGACTCACGATTTTCCCAGGGAAGAAATGTAAAATAAATTTGTTGCTCATTGTGTCATCACTTATTTTCACCTGGAGAGTCAGCAACTAAATCGACACCCGATGATCGGGAGTTCTTTTAATCGGTTACTAAAAAAAAACCGGCCATGCTTGCTTGACTCACGATTTTCCCAGGGAAGAAATGTAAAATAAATTTGTTGCTCATTGTGTCATCACTTATTTTCACCTGGAGAGTCAGCAACTAAATACACACCCGATGATTGGGTGTCCTTTTAATCAATTAATAAAAAAACAAGCCCTGCTTGCTTGACTGTCGATTACCCGTGAAGAAATGTAAAATAAATTTGTTGCTCATTGTGGCATCACTTATTTTTACCTGGAGAGTCAGCCACTAAATCGACACCCGATGATCGGGAGTTCTTTTAATCGGTTACTAAAAATAACTGGCCATGCTTGCTTGACTCTCGATTTTCCCAGGGAAGAAATGTAAAATAAATTTGTTGCTCATTGTGGCATCACTTATTTTCATCTGGAGAGTCAGCAACTAAATCGACACCCGATGATCGGGAGTTCTTTTAATCGGTTACTAAAAATAACCGGCCATGCTTGCTTGACTCTCGATTTTCCCAGGGAAGAAATGTAAAATAAATTTGTTGCTCATTGTGGCATCTCTTATTTTCACCTGGAGAGTCAGCAACTAAGTAGACACCCGATGATCGGGAGTTCTTTTAATCAGTGACTAAAAAACCAGCCATGCTTGCTTGACTCTCGAATACCCAGGGAATAAATGTAAAATAAATTTGTTGCTCATTCTGGTATCACTTATTTTCATCTGGAGATTCAGCAACTAAATAGATACCCGATGATCGGGTGTCCTTTTAATCGGTGACTAAAAGAACCAGCCATGCTTGCTAGACTCTCGATTACCCAGGGAAGAAATGTAAAATAAATTTGTTGCTCATTGTGGCATCACTTATTTTCACCTGGAGAGTCAGCCACTAAATCGACACCCGATGATCGGGAGTTCTTTTAATCGGTTACTAAAAATAACTGGCCATGCTTGCTTGACTCTCGATTTTCCCAGGGAAGAAATGTAAAATAAATTTGTTGCTCATTGTGGCATCACTTATTTTCATCTGGAGAGTCAGCAACTAAATCGACACCCGATGATCGGGAGTTCTTTTAATCGGTTACTAAAAATAACCGGCCATGCTTGCTTGACTCTCGATTTTCCCAGGGAAGAAATGTAAAATAAATTTGTTGCTCATTGTGGCATCTCTTATTTTCACCTGGAGAGTCAGCAACTAAGTAGACACCCGATGATCGGGAGTTCTTTTAATCAGTGACTAAAAAACCAGCCATGCTTGCTTGACTCTCGAATACCCAGGGAATAAATGTAAAATAAATTTGTTGCTCATTCTGGTATCACTTATTTTCATCTGGAGATTCAGCAACTAAATAGATACCCGATGATCGGGTGTCCTTTTAATCGGTGACTAAAAGAACCAGCCATGCTTGCTTGACTCTTAATTTTCCCAGGGAAGAAATGTAAAATAAATTTGTTGCTCATTGTGGCATCACTTATTTTCACCTGGAGAGTCAGCAACTAAATAGATACCCGATGACCGGGTATCCTTTTAATCGGTGACTAAAAAACCAGTTATGCTTGCTTGCCTCTTGATTTTCCCAGGGAAGAAATGTAAAATAAATTTGTTGCTCATTGTGGCATCACTTATTTTCACCTGAGAAGTCAGCAACTAAATAGACACCCGATGATCGGGAGTTCTTTTAATCGGTTACTAAAAAAACCGGCCATGCTTGCTTGACTCTCGATTTTCCCAGGGAAGAAATGTAAAATAAATTTGTTGCTCATTGTGTCATCACTTATTTTCACCTGGAGAGTCAGCAACTAAATCGACACCCGATGATCGGGAGTTCTTTTAATCGGTTACTAAAAAAAAACCGGCCATGCTTGCTTGACTCACGATTTTCCCAGGGAAGAAATGTAAAATAAATTTGTTATTTTACATTTCTTCAATTATTATATATTTTCAATTATATATATTTTACATTTCAACAATTAATAAAAAAACAAGCCCTGCTTGCTTGACTGTCGATTACCCATGAAGAAATGTAAAATAAATTTGTTGCTCATTGTGGCATCACTTATTTTCACCTGGAGAGTCAGCAACTAAATAGACACCCGATGACCGGGTGTCCTTTTAATCGGTGACTAAAAAACCAGCCATGCTTGCTTGACTCTCTATTATCCAGGGAAGAAATGTAAAATAAAATAAATTTGTTGCTCATTGTGGCATCACTTATTTACACCTTGAGAATCAGCAACTAAATATACACCCGATGATCGGGAGTTCTTTAAATCGGTGACACTAAAAAACCGGCCATGCTTGCTTGACTCTCGATTTTCCCACGGAAGAAATGTAAAATAAATTTGTTGCTCATTGTGGCATCTCTTATTTTCATCTGGAGAGTCAGCAACTAAATAGACACCCGATGATCGGGAGTCCTTTTAATCGGTGACTAAAAAACACCGGCCATGCTTGCTAGACTCTCGATTACCCAGGGAAGAAATGTAAAATAAATTTGTTGCTCATTGTGGCATCACTTATTTTCACCTGGAGAGTCAGCCACTAAATCGACACCCGATGATCGGGAGTTCTTTTAATCGGTTACTAAAAATAACAGGCCATGCTTGCTTGACTCTCGATTTTCCCAGGGAAGAAATGTAAAATAAATTTGTTGCTCATTGTGGCATCACTTATTTTCATCTCGACAGATATCTATTTAGTTGCTGACTCTACAGTCAGCAACTAAATAGATACCCGATGATCGGGAGTTCTTTTAATCGGTTACTAAAAAAGAAACCGGCCATGCTTGCTTGACTCTCGATTTTCCCAGGGAAGAAATGTAAAATAAATTTGTTGCTCAATGTGGCATCACTTATTTTCAACTGGAGAGTCAGCAACTTAATCGACACCCGATGATCGGGAGTTCTTTTAATCGGTTACTAAAAAAAAACCGGCCATGCTTGCTTGACTCACGATTTTCCCAGGGAAGAAATGTAAAATAAATTTGTTGCTCATTGTGTCATCACTTATTTTCACCTGGAGAGTCAGCAACTAAATCGACACCCGATGATCGGGAGTTCTTTTAATCGGTTACTAAAAAAAAACCGGCCATGCTTGCTTGACTCACGATTTTCCCAGGGAAGAAATGTAAAATAAATTTGTTGCTCATTGTGTCATCACTTATTTTCACCTGGAGAGTCAGCAACTAAATACACACCCGATGATTGGGTGTCCTTTTAATCAATTAATAAAAAAACAAGCCCTGCTTGCTTGACTGTCGATTACCCGTGAAGAAATGTAAAATAAATTTGTTGCTCATTGTGGCATCACTTATTTTCACCTGGAGAGTCAGCCACTAAATCGACACCCGATGATCGGGAGTTCTTTTAATCGGTTACTAAAAATAACTGGCCATGCTTGCTTGACTCTCGATTTTCCCAGGGAAGAAATGTAAAATAAATTTGTTGCTCATTGTGGCATCACTTATTTTCATCTGGAGAGTCAGCAACTAAATCGACACCCGATGATCGGGAGTTCTTTTAATCGGTTACTAAAAATAACCGGCCATGCTTGCTTGACTCTCGATTTTCCCAGGGAAGAAATGTAAAATAAATTTGTTGCTCATTGTGGCATCTCTTATTTTCACCTGGAGAGTCAGCAACTAAGTAGACACCCGATGATCGGGAGTTCTTTTAATCAGTGACTAAAAAACCAGCCATGCTTGCTTGACTCTCGAATACCCAGGGAATAAATGTAAAATAAATTTGTTGCTCATTCTGGTATCACTTATTTTCATCTGGAGATTCAGCAACTAAATAGATACCCGATGATCGGGTGTCCTTTTAATCGGTGACTAAAAGAACCAGCCATGCTTGCTAGACTCTCGATTACCCAGGGAAGAAATGTAAAATAAATTTGTTGCTCATTGTGGCATCACTTATTTTCACCTGGAGAGTCAGCCACTAAATCGACACCCGATGATCGGGAGTTCTTTTAATCGGTTACTAAAAATAACTGGCCATGCTTGCTTGACTCTCGATTTTCCCAGGGAAGAAATGTAAAATAAATTTGTTGCTCATTGTGGCATCACTTATTTTCATCTGGAGAGTCAGCAACTAAATCGACACCCGATGATCGGGAGTTCTTTTAATCGGTTACTAAAAATAACCGGCCATGCTTGCTTGACTCTCGATTTTCCCAGGGAAGAAATGTAAAATAAATTTGTTGCTCATTGTGGCATCTCTTATTTTCACCTGGAGAGTCAGCAACTAAGTAGACACCCGATGATCGGGAGTTCTTTTAATCAGTGACTAAAAAACCAGCCATGCTTGCTTGACTCTCGAATACCCAGGGAATAAATGTAAAATAAATTTGTTGCTCATTCTGGTATCACTTATTTTCATCTGGAGATTCAGCAACTAAATAGATACCCGATGATCGGGTGTCCTTTTAATCGGTGACTAAAAGAACCAGCCATGCTTGCTTGACTCTTAATTTTCCCAGGGAAGAAATGTAAAATAAATTTGTTGCTCATTGTGGCATCACTTATTTTCACCTGGAGAGTCAGCAACTAAATAGATACCCGATGACCGGGTATCCTTTTAATCGGTGACTAAAAAACCAGTTATGCTTGCTTGCCTCTTGATTTTCCCAGGGAAGAAATGTAAAATAAATTTGTTGCTCATTGTGGCATCACTTATTTTCACCTGAGAAGTCAGCAACTAAATAGACACCCGATGATCGGGAGTTCTTTTAATCGGTTACTAAAAAAACCGGCCATGCTTGCTTGACTCTCGATTTTCCCAGGGAAGAAATGTAAAATAAATTTGTTGCTCAATGTGGCATCACTTATTTTCAACTGGAGAGTCAGCAACTAAATCGACACCCGATGATCGGGAGTTCTTTTAATCGGTTACTAAAAAAAAACCGGCCATGCTTGCTTGACTCACGATTTTCCCAGGGAAGAAATGTAAAATAAATTTGTTGCTCATTGTGTCATCACTTATTTTCACCTGGAGAGTCAGCAACTAAATCGACACCCGATGATCGGGAGTTCTTTTAATCGGTTACTAAAAAAAAACCGGCCATGCTTGCTTGACTCACGATTTTCCCAGGGAAGAAATGTAAAATAAATTTGTTATTTTACATTTCTTCAATTATTATATATTTTCAATTATATATATTTTACATTTCAACAATTAATAAAAAAACAAGCCCTGCTTGCTTGACTGTCGATTACCCATGAAGAAATGTAAAATAAATTTGTTGCTCATTGTGGCATCACTTATTTTCACCTGGAGAGTCAGCAACTAAATAGACACCCGATGACCGGGTGTCCTTTTAATCGGTGACTAAAAAACCAGCCATGCTTGCTTGACTCTCTATTATCCAGGGAAGAAATGTAAAATAAAATAAATTTGTTGCTCATTGTGGCATCACTTATTTACACCTTGAGAATCAGCAACTAAATATACACCCGATGATCGGGAGTTCTTTAAATCGGTGACACTAAAAAACCGGCCATGCTTGCTTGACTCTCGATTTTCCCACGGAAGAAATGTAAAATAAATTTGTTGCTCATTGTGGCATCTCTTATTTTCATCTGGAGAGTCAGCAACTAAATAGACACCCGATGATCGGGAGTCCTTTTAATCGGTGACTAAAAAACACCGGCCATGCTTGCTAGACTCTCGATTACCCAGGGAAGAAATGTAAAATAAATTTGTTGCTCATTGTGGCATCACTTATTTTCACCTGGAGAGTCAGCCACGGCTCCTTGCTAGGACAAAAAGGCTCATACAACGTGTACAAAATGCCTGTGCTCGCTTCAGTTTTAATATACCGTTGAGAGCCCATGTTACCCCGTTTTTGAACAGCCACAATATCCTTAAAATGCAACACCGCCGTAAACTTCACTTGGCTTGTCTGCTCTTCGGTGTGCTAAAGTATAAATCTCCTGCTTATCTTTTTAATAAGCTCTCTTGCATTAAGCTCCGTGCACGCCGCGAATGTGGGATTCACTTGCTCACGCCGCACCACTCTTCGGCCGCCTTCCGAGGAAGTTTCCGATATGCAGCGTCTAAATGTTGGAACAATATTCCACCGCCAGTGAGAAACCTGCAAAGTATTCATAGTTTTAAATTCAAGCTTAAGAAGTACATGCTCGACCATCAACTTAACCAGGAAACCTGCAGACTGGAAACAAGTTGCCTGTAGACATTGTATTGTTAACGTACCACTGAACTGAAATATGTTCCTGTCGCATTGCCATCGTATTTTTTATACTAAATGTTTATTGTTTTCAATGTAATAACAGCATAATACTTGATCTTTAATAATTTCCTTTTCTTTCATGTCGACTGTCAATGTCATGCCTGTCATAATTAGTGCGCATGCGTTCTATGCCTAATACACGGCCAAGACAAGTTTGGTCGGACAGACATTTTCTATTGTGTTTTACCGATATTTTACTTTTTGCATATAAATTTAAGTAGATATCTATAATCTTTATGTTTCTTTTAATGCTCTTTGTTTGCTTTTAGTTTTTTTATCTTGTTTTGTGTTACCTTCCGTGAATTGTTTTCACCCGATGGTCTCATCGGAAGATCAGCGCTGACAACCGCCAGCATCATGCTGAGATGAGGCCATTTCGTGGCACTTTCTTGTATTATGTTTTCTTTCCTTCTGTTTCTTATATATGTATGTGTTTACGAATAAACTATTTCTATTCTAAATCGACACCCGATGATCGGGAGCGGGAGTGGCATCTCTTATTTTCATCTGGAGAGTCAGCAACTAAATAGACACCCGATGATCGGGAGTCCTTTTAATCGGTGACTAAAAAACACCGGCCATGCTTGCTAGACTCTCGATTACCCAGAGAAGAAATGTAAAATAAATTTGTTGCTCATTGTGGCATCACTTATTTTCACCTGGAGAGTCAGCCACTAAATCGACACCCGATGATCGGGAGTTCTTTTAATCGGTTACTAAAAAAAAACCGGCCATGCTTGCTTGACTCTCGATTTTCCCAGGGAAGAAATGTAAAATAAATTTGTTGCTCAATGTGGCATCACTTATTTTCAACTGGAGAGTCAGCAACTAAATCGACACCCGATGATCGGGAGTTCTTTTAATCGGTTACTAAAAAAAAACCGGCCATGCTTGCTTGACTCACGATTTTCCCAGGGAAGAAATGTAAAATAAATTTGTTGCTCATTGTGTCATCACTTATTTTCACCTGGAGAGTCAGCAACTAAATCGACACCCGATGATCGGGAGTTCTTTTAATCGGTTACTAAAAAAAAACCGGCCATGCTTGCTTGACTCACGATTTTCCCAGGGAAGAAATGTAAAATAAATTTGTTGCTCATTGTGTCATCACTTATTTTCACCTGGAGAGTCAGCAACTAAATACACACCCGATGATTGGGTGTCCTTTTAATCAATTAATAAAAAAACAAGCCCTGCTTGCTTGACTGTCGATTACCCGTGAAGAAATGTAAAATAAATTTGTTGCTCATTGTGGCATCACTTATTTTCAACTGGAGAGTCAGCAACTAAATAGACACCCGATGACCGGGTGTCCTTTTAATCGGTGACTAAAAAACCAGCCATGCTTGCTTGACTCTCTATTATCCAGGGAAGAAATGTAAAATAAATTTGTTGCTCATTGTGGCATCACTTATTTACACCTTGAGAATCAGCAACTAAATATACACCCGATGATCGGGAGTTCTTTAAATCGGTGACACTAAAAAACCGGCCATGCTTGCTTGACTCTCGATTTTCCCACGGAAGAAATGTAAAATAAATTTGTTGCTCATTGTGGCATCTCTTATTTTCATCTGGAGAGTCAGCAACTAAATAGACACCCGATGATCGGGAGTCCTTTTAATCGGTGACTAAAAAACACCGGCCATGCTTGCTAGACTCTCGATTACCCAGGGAAGAAATGTAAAATAAATTTGTTGCTCATTGTGGCATCACTTATTTTCATCTCTACAGATATCTATGTAGTTGCTGACTCTACAGTCAGCAACTAAATAGATACCCGATGATCGGGAGTTCTTTTAATCGGTTACTAAAAAAAAACCGGCCATGCTTGCTTGACTCACGATTTTCCCAGGGAAGAAATGTAAAATAAATTTGTTGCTCATTGTGGCATCTCTTATTTTCACCTGGAGAGTCAGCAACTAAATAGATACCCGATGATCGGGAGTTCTTTTAATCGGATACTAAAAAAAAACCGGCCATGCTTGCTTGACTCTCGATTTTCCCAGGGAAGAAATGTAAAATAGATTTGTTGCTCATTGTGGCATCACTTATTTTCACCTGGAGAGTCGGCAACTAAATCGACACCCGATGATCGATCGGGAGTTCTTTTAATCGGTTACTATAAATAACCGGCCATGCTTGCTTGACTCTCGATTTTCCCAGGGAAGAAATATAAAATAAATTTGTTGCTCATTGTGTCATCACTTATTTTCACCTGGAGAGTCAGCAACTAAATACACACCCGATGATTGGGTGTCCTTTTAATCAATGAATAAAAAAACAAGCCATGCTTGCTTGACTCACGATTTTCCCAGGGAAGAAATATAAAATAAATTTGTTGCTCATTGTGGCATCACTTATTTTCACCTGGAGAGTCAGCAACTAAATAGATACCCGATGACCGGGTATCCTTTTAATCGGTGACTAAAAAACCAGTTATGCTTGCTTGCCTCTTGATTTTCCCAGGGAAGAAATGTAAAATAAATTTGTTGCTCATTGTGGCATCACTTATTTTCACCTGAGAAGTCAGCAACTAAATAGACACCCGATGATCGGGAGTTCCTTTAATCGGTTACTAAAAAAAACCGGCCATGCTTGCTTGACTCTCGATTTTCCCAGGGAAGAAATGTAAAATAAATTTGTTGCTCAATGTGGCATCACTTATTTTCAACTGGAGAGTCAGCAACTAAATCGACACCCGATGATCGGGAGTTCTTTTAATCGGTTACTAAAAAAAAACCGGCCATGCTTGCTTGACTCACGATTTTCCAAGGGAAGAAATGTAAAATAAATTTGTTGCTCATTGTGTCATCACTTATTTTCACCTGGAGAGTCAGCAACTAAATACACACCCGATGATTGGGTGTCCTTTTAATCAATTAATAAAAAAACAAGCCCTGCTTGCTTGACTGTCGATTACCCGTGAAGAAATGTAAAATAAATTTGTTGCTCATTGTGGCATCACTTATTTTCACCTGGAGAGTCAGCAACTAAATAGACACCCGATGATCGGGAGTTCTTTTAATCGGTGACTATAAAAAAACCGGCCATGCTTGCTTGACTCTCGATTTTCCTAGGGAAGAAATGTAAAATAAAATTTGTCGCTCCTTGTGACATCACTTATTTTCACTTGGAGAGTCAGCAATCAAATGGACACCCGATGATCCGGTGTAGACAACGCGAGCCGCGCCGGCTAGCTGCCGCCGCCGCCGGCTTGTTCAATAAGTGGATCGCGGATAGCAAGCTCGCCCGCGATTGGCAAGCGCAAGGCAAACTCGCGTCGCGTCTAAGCTCAGCTCGGCTCACTACCACTTGACCACTTGCCGTTGTCCGTCTTTGATTGTAATTATTTGTCATTCGTTTTCTATACGTTGTATACATTTGTTAGTATTGCTTGATTTCAGCCTAAAAGTTAGATTAGGGTAGGAACACAGGTAGAACAAAATCTATAAGTTTTGTAAATAGGTAAAACTGAAAATGTCCTGTGACATTTTTTATTAGTAATTTATTTGCGTCTGTGTTTCTATTATCAATAATTCTATGAAATTTATTTTCAAATTTCGATCAGGCCTTCAAATCATCGCCATGAAGTTATCATTTTAAACTGGAGTATTAACACAATCAAAATACGACAAAACTCGAAATCCGCCGGACAGTTTTGAAATTTGGTGTGTATGTTGATTAGAGGTCCCGTTTTATTGTCCACACCATTTGACATTTGAGGACCTCGAGGAACCGCCAGTGCCTTGGAAAATGTCCTCCATCCTGAAGAAATTCGCTTTTCCCTCCGATTCTACGCACTCTATGAAAATATGATCTAGGACAACATTAAAGCTCATTAAATTCTACAAATAAATATGCGTACTCTTTTGCTGAAAAATGCACCTCCTTAGAGATATCACTTGAGGAAGTGAAGTGTATAGTCAATGCCTTTCCAGGGGATATTCTCCTGATATGAAACTTGTGAGAAGACAAAGTTAACGTTTATTTATAGTTTTGTATGTCAGCTACACCAATATCGACATTTTAACCGACTGCGACAAAAACAGTAAGTAAGGTAATGGTTTCAAAACTGAAAACTGAATACACCCTGTAGCCTAGAATGCTAAGCGGATTTCTACAAGTGACATATCCCTTAATTCCACTTGATCTTAACAATGAATCCACACTTATATTTATATCTAAAAAAAAAACAATATGGCGGCCGCAAGAGGTAACCAAATATGAAATCATGTTTTTTCCTTGGTGCCTAAACTATTGCGCAGATTTCAATGAAAGATACACCAGGAGGTCTGTAATCAACACACCAGTGCCATGCCATTCAAATTTTATAAAATATATGAAGGATAAATCACTTATACAGAATAATTTGATGATAAAACCCTTTTTTCGCTCTTATTTAGAGGTCAATCAATAGTGGCAGTAATGAAACTCGACACCTATTTTCTCTGGGATGCTAGTATGCATGTCTGAAAACAAGAGCTTCGAGGAGCACCAGAGTCGGTTGCCATCATGCAAAAAATATCCATTTTTAGTTTTTTTGCACGCTTACAAAAAATTTAATCGTTATGCAATGAATGTGTATGGCAAACGAAACTTCATTAAATTCCACTCAAAAAAGTGTATTACACCATATTTCAAAAACTTAGCCTTCTTGTAGTAATGGGTTATCAAAAACATATCAATTGCCGAATGTATCCTTAGTTGAAATCTGGTAATAGTTTGGACACCAACACAAAATGTTAATTTCGGATCCATATTTCTAGAAGAAGGATACATTTTTAGGGTTCCGTAGTCAACTAGGAACCCTTATAGTTTCGCCAACACCAACACAAAATGTTAACTTCGGAACCATATTTCTAAACGAATGATACATTTTTAGGGTTCCGTAGTCAACTAGGAACCCTTAGTTTCGCCATGTCTGCCCGTCCGTCCGTCCGTCCGCGGATAATCTCAGTGACCGTTAGCACTAGAAAGCTGAAATTTGGTACTAATATCAATCACGCCAACAAAGTGGTAAAATAAAAAGTGGAAAAAAATGTTTTATTAGGGTACCTCCCCTATACGTTAAGTGGGCAGTGATTTTTTTTTCATTTCAACCCTAACGTGTCATATATTGTTGGATAGGTATTTACAAATGAATAGGGGTTTACTAAACCTCCCCTATACGTTAAGTGGGGAGTGATTTTTTTTTCATTTCAACCCTAACGTGTCATATATTGTTGGATAGGTATTTACAAATGAATAGGGGTTTACTAAAATCATTTTTTGATAATGTAAATGTTTTCGGAAATAATCGCTCCAGAAGTAAAAAAAAATGTGTCCCCCCCCCTCTAACTTTTGAACCATATGTTTTAAAAATATAAAAAAGTCTCAAAAGTAGAACTTTATAAAAACTTTCTAGAAAATTATTTTGAACTTGATAGGTTGAATAGTTTTTGAAATAAAATTACACAATAATTTCTGAACTAAGTTAGTAATTTAACCGTTTAAGCAGGTGTTTATTGTACCTGTAATTTCTACAAAATCACAATGAAATTATGTGCTTTCAAATAAAGTAAAAACGGTGAAAATCGGTTCACGCAATAAAGAATTATCCCATAAAAATCATCTTCCATACTTTAAGCTCGCGTGCAATAGTTTACTTAATTTGCCGATAGATGTCGCTGTACGTGGAACGCTCATATCATATCCTACATGGCGGTGTTATTTTAACTCTTAAGTGGGGACAATTACTGTGACGGACGGAAAACTACGGAACCCTACACTGAGCGTGGCCCGACACGCTCTTGGCCGGTTTTTGTAATGTGGTGTCGTACATTTTTATGTGTGGAATTTAATGAAGTTTCGTTTGCCATACACATTCATTTCATAACGATTACATTTTTGGTAAGCGTACAAAAAAACTAAAAATGGATATACTTTGCATGATGGCAACCGACCCTTCATATATTTTATAAAATTTGAATGGCATGGCACTGGTGTGTTGATTACAGACCTCCTGGTGTATCTTTCATTGAAATCTGCGCAATAGTTTAGGCACCAAGGAAAAAACATGATTTCATATTTGGTTACCTCTTGCGGCAGCCATATTGTTTTTTTTAGATATATAAGTGTGGATTCATTGTTCAGATCAAGTGGAATTAAGGGATATGTCACGTGTAGAAATCCGCTTAGCATTCTAGGCTACAGGGTGTATTCAGTTTTCAGTTTTGAAACCATTACCTTACTTACTGTTTTTGTCGCAGTCGGTTAAAATGTCGATATTGGTGTAGCTGACATACAAAACTATAAATAAACGTTAACTTTGTATTCTCACAAGTTTCATATCAGGAGAATATCCCCTGGAAAGGCATTGACGATACACTTCACTTGCTCAAGTGATATCTCTAAGGAGGAGCATTTTTCAGCAAAAGAGTACGCATGTTTCTTTGTAGAATTTAATGAGCTTTAATGTTGTCCTGGATCATATTTTCATAGAGTGCGTAGATTCGGAGGGAAAAGCGAATTTCTTCAGGGTGGAGGACATTTTCCAAGGCGCTGGCGGTTCCTCGAAGTCCTCAAATGTCAAATAAAACGAGACAATAAAACGACAATAAAACGAGAACATACACACCAAATTTCAAAACTGTCCGGCGGATTTCGAGTTTTGTCGTATTTTGATTGTGTTATATCCTCTTCGGTCACAAAGTATGGCCGAAAGACAGGGTTAAATAGGGGACTGTTTCTCGTTTTGACTAAGGAGGCAATGACGTCATCAGAAAAACAAAATGCAAATGTGTGTTAATTTGGTGCGAGTGCGAGTGAGACACCGCTCTCTATATTATGCTCTTAATCGGACTGTTTTTCTACTTTTTACTAGGTAGTCACCCATGAACGACTGTTTTGTTCTGTAATAAATAACATAGATATTATATATTCTAACCCAATGGGTAATAAGGTTCAACTGTTAGGGAAATAGAGTAAGTTTCTCTCCTGAACGTCTAACATGGTTGCCATTTTATCGCTTCTCGCCTCATGCGTCACTTTCGCACTTACATACTTGTTGGAACGTGACAGCTCTGGTGACAGGTGATAAAATATTAAGGCTAGCAGGTCCGTGATCAACGCACATATGCGTCGTCGGGTGACAAAAAAAACTCACTAATTACTACCACACGTTTATAGCCGTAATGAACCGTATTGGTAACAAAACAAGGCTGACTTTAGTTTAATTATTTCTTTGCAATTAGTGAGTTTTGTTTGTCACTTGACGCTATCGATCGAGTCTATCCGGAAAGAGAAGTGTCGTAGAATGTATGAGTTCCCATATAAACCACGACCCTTCTCTTTCCGGACAGACTCTAGTAAGACTAATAAAATAATCAATTCGGCAATGCTCTAGAGTCTAGATAATAGCTAAACCAAAGTTTTTGTGTTAGATAGTCCTGGGGGTGGGCATTGTGAATGCCTCACGTTTCGCGTTCACGCATTTGGTGTACATTATTATTAACCGTATATAAATCACCAAAATGTCTATGTATGTCATCTATTATTTCCGTTGTGACACTTGTAAAAGGGTCGGCGGGAAGGGTATCTAGCTCTAGTAGTTAGCACCTAGATGTCGCTTACGGCTGCTATAAAGTCGATGTAAAAATAAATGCAAAAAGATGATTGAAGGCATTGAGAATTTCGTCAACTCAGTAACTGAACCCATAGCTTAATTGGTAAAGCGATCGAGCCCCGGTTAGGCGTATCGATGCGAGGTTCAAATCCTGCTGGGTTGATTATTTTTTCAATGTTTTCAGTGTTTGTATTTGATTGAATAACACCAAAATGTCTTCCGAAAATTGCTGTCGAATACATCAGGAAGGCTATCGCCAGTACACATGAAAAGGTGATTATAGCAGGAGATTTCAATATTATTTTTTTTGGACAAATCAAAAAATGATTTACTTATCTGAATACCTTCTATCACTCGGTGTAAAGCCACGTATTCAAGAATATACCACAACAAGCAATTCAACAAAAGACAATTTATTCAGCATTTTCCCTCTACAATCCGGCACTATACTCGTACATAGGTTTTTAGTTACCATTAAACAAAATTATGGAATTTAGATAATTTATCGTTAGAGCTATTGTTTGTGATAAACCCTTTAATTGTACTTCCACAATTACAATGAGCTGTAAAAAAACCCAGCTTTTTAAGTTTTATAATTTATGTTTTTTAAATAATAACAATAGATAGATAGTATTCCATTCACTTAATAGTATCAGAGACCATAAATAATATAAACAGCCAGTCAACTTTTTGAGGCCCAAGTCTGAAGCGCCATCTTCTGGACGAGAGCAACCCAAAGATATATATTTTTTTCTTTTAATTAATGGCTTTTACTCCTCGCCTATTTTAGCGAGGTGAATTCTGCCAATGTCAAGGTACACTTAGGATTTTATTCATTTTGGTAAAATAAAATAAAAGCAACGTTGTTCGGTTAAGGCCATGTTGATTGTAAAGTGATAGCCTCCTTACAAACACGTCGGTGGCCGGGACCCCGGATAACCGTTTGTTCAACTAAAGGGAATAATTTTTCATCAGCTGCACACTTGTTCGTTAGGTCATCGCACAATAAGCTATCAATATTACACACTGAACTACGTAAATGAGCAAAAAACAAAAAACTATTCCAAAGACGATGCAGCCATCTTGAAGCGTAAACGATTATCCTTTTGCTTTTGCTTTTCAACCCTAAGATATATAAATAGTAGGGGAAAATGACGAGATGGCGCTGCACCGCAATGTCATTTCCCCCTACTATTTTTGGATCTTTGGGTTGCTCTCGTCCACTGGTCAAAATTCTTACTCGAATAGAAACTTGAATTTTTTTTTACTACCTGTTTGGCATTTAGGACTATTTGATTTTAGATCAATTTAATTAATGACTAGAACAAATACGTCGATTTGTCCTCTAGAGTGTTTGTTCACTATGGCTGGTTTTAGTGTCGCGTTGACCGTCGGTGCGGAGCGTTCCGCGCCGACCAATATGTATTAATTCAGGGAGCATTCTAGAGTAAAGCTGACGGGTCCGCGCGGACAGGAACTTCATACAAATTAGATCCGCGCCGACGGTCAGCGCGACACTAAAACCAGCCTACATCTCAATTTTCAAGTAGAGTCATTTTGAAAGACTAAATTTGGCATGAATTCAAAATCAGTTTTTTCTAAATCCTTCAGAGTTGCATATTTTCCATAAAATATGAGGTGTGAGACGTACATTTAATACATCGTTACAACTAAAAACATTTAATTGCATATTTCTAAAACGTATCTAATCAGAAAACTATTTATACAACGTGTTTTATTTTCATTTCCGGTAATTCCAAGGGTACATAGGGTTAATTAAGTATATTTCTTAAAGACGCTATAGTGTCCTAGTTCTGAGGTAATTTATGGTTCTTTTTCGTCTTTCTGATTGTGTATATTTTTCTTTTAGTCTGAGAACCCGCTATAAAGTCATGTAACTGTGTGTTAAGTCAATAAAATATGAATTTTGTACTAAGCAGAAACATCTGCAACCGAAATTTTAATTTTATAATTGAAATAAAAATGGAAAAATTCGCAAGTGCGAATCTTGCTCGTCGCGGTGATTTTTTCCATTTTTCTTTCAATTATAAAATTTTCAATACAATATGTTTCCTTTGTATCTCGGATTGTTAATGTTCTAAATTTCATGGACATGTCATAATGTTCAATTGTTTGGTTGTGTTAATATACAGATTTGGGAATCAATCAATAACTATTGAACCTATTTGACTTAACACACAGGTGCATCATTTTGTAGTGGGTTCTCAGAGTAAAAAAATAATTAAATGTAGGTTTACACAATTAGAAGGCATTATTAAAATATCTATACCTCAGAACTGGAGCTAAGTAGGACACTGGCGTCTTCGAGAAATAAACCTAAGTTAAGCTCAGGAATATACCCTTGAAATAACCGGAAATAAAATAAAACACGGTGTATAAATAGTTTTCTGATTGGGTACGTTTTAGAAATTTGCAATTAAATGTTTTTAGTTGTAACGATGCATTAAATGTACGCCTCACACCTCATATTTTATGGAAAATATGCAACTCAGAAGGATTTAGATAAAACTGATTTTGAATTCATGCCAAATTTAGTCTTTCAAAATGACTCTACTTGAAAATTGAGATTTTCAACTTTTATTCCATAGGTTTTTCAACATGAGTCATCTGTTTCAAAGATATGTGGTATGGAAGTCAAAATAAAAGTTTTTCAATAAAATTAGACATTTTCCCGCTTTATAACTTTTGATTTCGGCTGTACCGCTGAACCGAATAAGAAGTTAAGTTACCCACTGGACGCAGAATTTAACCCTCTTCAATTTTAATATACATGATATTCTCCGTCGGACGTACTGTTTTCGAGGTACAAGCAAAAATCTGACAAAAATTTTGCTAAAAAGTTATGCACACCTCTTGGGATTTGGCAAACTCGGATTACATGCATTTAGGACCACATTTTTTTTTTTTTTTTTTTTATACCACGACGGTGGCAAACAAGCATACGGCCCGCCTGATGGTAAGCAGCTACCGTAACCTATGGACGCCTGCTACTCCAAAGGAGTCACATGCGCGTTGCCGACCCTTTACAAAAAGGAGGATTCACTGTGTTGACGACTAAAGGAACAAGAAGGTCCCTCATCGTTAACACACTGGGTCCTCTTTGAGCTCTTTGGCAACCTTACTCACCAGCAGGAACACAACACTATGAGTAGGGTCTAGTGCTATTTGGCTGTGGTTTTCTGTAAGGTGGAGGTACTTCCCCAGTCGGGCTCTGCTCCAGATTTGAGCGATGACATTCGCTGAACGTGCCCTACCACACTTAGCGAGATGCCATTCGCAGTGCCCATACCTCTCTTTTTGGCGTAGTTTAAGGACATACCCAGGTCCGGACGTAGTTTAAGGACATACCCAGGTCCGGACGTAGTTTAAGGACATACATGAAGGTATTAAAGCGATTTCCAGCCTGCTGGGAATTAATTCTTCGAAAAAATCTAATTTTCTTGGCCTAATTATCATTTTCAAGTAGTTACACGTACTGATCTATCTATCTCAAGCAGTTTTATCTCTTACGGCACCGACGTTCTACTTTGAGAGTGAGTTGTCGTAGGTACTAACTGTATGGGAGCGTTTAAACTTAATATTTTTAATATTAATACTTTTATTTCAAAAAGTTATTAATGCAATTTTACTCATTGGGTAACGCACTTTCGATATCAGTCTGAAAATTTGTAATATCTCTTATATTTACGGAATAATCGCCTGGCTACACTTAACGATTACACCCTGTATTATTCTAGACTGGTTTCAGGTATTAAAACTTTCAGTTTCATTGCTTATAATATAAAAAATCGAGTTTTCTTTTTCAATGAAAAATTTCATACATCTATAAAATACAAACCATTGAATGAGCCGGAACTTTCATCATTAGTAATGTAGTGATTTTTAAAGTTTAAGCCACATGTGATATTTGCGGTATCCCAAACTCCAGGTGTAAATGATTTGTACTGGATGTGTTTTTTATTTTTTCCAGCTGTGTGTTGTCGAATTTTCGTTGTTATCAACGCTTTGAATTCTTCTTTTGTCAAAAAAATCTTGTACGACCTTTTTATATTCTAATGAAAACTGGTATCGCTTGCTTGAGATACGTTTACAGATTCTTCTGCAGTGGAATCAATACTATCCAGCGATACCTCAGGTAATATACCTTCACGTTCAAATAATTTGTTTTTGATTCCAAAACGATTATCGGTGACATAGGAATATAAAGATGCCGCTGAAATTAAGTGATTTAATTTCGAGGATACTGTATTCCAAATTTCATTACTTTTTTCAACAACTTTTCCATTCTTGGAAATGATTATTTCCTTTGATTTTTCAAGGATAGAATCAATAATTATCTGAGCTTCGACAGCTGGAGGTCTACCGTGCTTCGGCATCGCTTAATTACTATATCTGAAAGACAGAAAAATTCTCGCATTAATTTCAATAGGTTTTTTTTACAAAATATTAAGTTCTGACACAAACCCAAAAGCCGGGCTTGCCTTAGTTACCTTACTGCAATCACGTACTGAATTGATCGATCTAGATTTTTAAACCACACGCCAATCATTTCGGCCCGCAGCGCTGCGAGCTGGTGCAAAATTCCGCCACACAAACTGCCGCGTGTGACCACGTGAACAACTAAGGCGAACTGTAGCTCAAGTATAATCGGCATTCACTAACGTAACGTAACCAGTGTTGCCAGGGCTCTGGGGCCAAAAGTTACAGTTTTTTCTTCCCTAAAGTCATTTTTGCTGCAAAAGCATTGAGTAACAGGAGATGACATCCGTAAGAAATATTTTTCGCCATAAGTTTAAGTGACCGGCACTTCAAGTCCATACATTGGCTCTTGAACCACTGACATGATGCCAAGCAACTGACAGGCTGTCAACCACTAAACATGGCGCACAAAATTTGTTCTAGATAGCCGATCTAGTAGAATACATAAACTCGTCCTTTTTTTGTTGTTGATTTTTTTTAATAATTAAAAAACACGTTTAACTATTTGAAAATACAAGTGTTGAAGACTAACAAATCAATATATCAGTAGAAAAAACCTAAACTAAAATGATAATTTCATTTCATTTCCGTTTTTTTTTAAAGGGAACCGTCTTCAAAAAACCAACCCACTGAAAAGCACAACATATTTTTATATAAGTATTTAATCTAACCTAACCTTGCCCCTCCTTATCCAGTCCCTATCCCGTCTCTATTCCTACCCCGTAAAGCAAATTTCTGCCAAAAATAATGAATACCTAATAATAAGAAAATTTATAATGACCTGGGTATTTTCTTAATTTTTGAAGTCGGTGCCAAACCAACATTTTAGGACAACAAAGAACACTTGTATAAAAAGGGCATAGTTTACTTATTAATTAAGTTCTTGCACTACTGTCCCGCCCCTATTCGAATCAGAGGTCAATCGATAGACAGCAATGGAAACTCGACACCTATTTTCTCTGGGATCCTAGTATGCATGTCTGAAAACAAGAGCTTCGAGGACCACCAGAGTCGGTTGCCATCATGCAAAGTATATCCATTTTTAGTTTTTTTGTACGCTTACCAAAAATGTAATCGTTATGAAATGAATGTGTATGGCAAACGAAACTTCATTAAGTTCCACACAAAAAAATGTACGACACCACATCACAAAAACCGGCCAAGAGCGTGTCGGGCCACGCTCAGTGTAGGGTTCCGTAGTTTTCCGTCCGTCACAGTAATTGTCCCCACTTAAGAGTTAAAATAACACCGCCATGTAGGATATGATATGAGCGTTCCACGTACAGCGACATCTATCGGCAAATTAAGTAAACTATTGCACGCGAGCTTAAAATATGGAAGATGATTTTTATGGGATAATTCTTTATTGCGTGAACCGATTTTCACCGTTTTTACTTTATTTGAAAGCACATAATTTCATTGTGAGTTTGTAGAAATTACAGGTACAATAAACACCTGCTTATACGGTTAAATTACTAACATGTAAATCCTCTGGGGTTGCAGGCGTCCATAGGCTACGGTAACTGCTTACCATCAGGTGGGCCGTATGCTTGTTTGCCACCGGCGTAGTATAAAAAAAAAACTTAGTTCAGAAATTATTGTGTAATTTTATTTCAAAAACTATTCAACCTATCAAGTTCAAAATAATTTTCCTAGAAAGTTTTTATAAAGTTCTACTTTTGAGACTTTTTTCAAACATATGGTTCAAAAGTTAGAGGGGGGGGGGGGGGGGACACATTTTTTTTTACTTCTGGAGCGATTATTTCCGAAAATATTTACATTATCAAAAAATGATTTTAGTAAACCCCTATTAATTTGTTATAACAATATATGACACGTTAGGGTTGAAATGAAAAAAAATCACTCCCCACTTTACGTATAGGGGAGGTACCCTAATAAAACATTTTTTCCACTTTTTATTTTACCACTTTGTTGGCGTGATTGATATACATATTAGTACCAAATTTCAGCTTTCTAGTGAGATTATCCGAGGACGGACGGACGGACGGGCAGACATGGCGAAACTAAGGGTTCCTAGTTGACTACGGAACCCTAAAAATTTATCCTTCTTTTAGAAATATGGTTCCGAAGTTAACATTTTGTGTTGGTGTTGGCGAAACTATAAGTGTTCCTAGTTGACAACGGAACCCTAAAAATGTATCCTTCTTTTAGAAATATGATTCCGAAGTTAACATTTTGTGTTGGTGTTGGCGAAACTATAAGGGTTCCTAGTTGACTACGGAACCCTAAAAATGTATCCTTCTTTTAGAAATATGGTTCCGAAGTTAACATTTTGTGTTGGTGTCCAAACTATTACCAGATTTCAACTAAGGATACATTCGGCAATTGATATGTTTTTGATAACCCATTACTACAAGAAGGCTAAGTTTTTGAAATATGGTGTTATACACTTTTTTGAGTGGAATTTAATGAAGTTTCGTTTGCCATACACATTCATTGCATAACGATTAAATTTTTTGTAAGCGTGCAAAAAAACTAAAAATGGATATTTTTTGCATGATGGCAACCGACTATGGTGCTCCTCGAAGCTCTTATTTTCAGACATGCATACTAGCATGCCAGAGAAAATAGGTGTCGAGTTTCATTACTGCCACTATTGATTGACCTCTAAATAAGAGCGACCTCTTGCGGCCGCCATATTGTTTTTTTTTATATATATAAATTTGTCTTCATTGTTCAGATCAAGTGGAATGAAGGGATATGTCACTTCCGCTTAGAAATCCGCTTAGCATTCTAGGCTACAGGGTGTTTTCAGGTTTGAAACCATTACCTTACTTACTGTTTTTGTCGCAGTCGGTTAAAATATTGATATTGGTATAGCTGACATACAAAACTATAAATAAACTTTAACTTTGTCTTCTCACAAGTTTCATATCAGGAGAATATGCCCTGGAAAGGCATTGACTATACACTTCACTTCCTCAAGTGATATCTCTAAGGAGGTGCATTTTTCAGCAAAAGAGTACGCATATTTATTTGTAGAATTTAATGAGCTTTAATGTTGTCCTAGATCATATTTTCATAGAGTGCGTAGAATCGGAGGGAAAAGCGAATTTCCTCAGAATGGAGGATATTTTCCAAGGCACTGGCGGTACCTCGAGGTCTTCAAATGTCAAATGGTGTGGACAATAAAACGGGACCTATAATCAACATACACACTAAATTTCAAAACTGTCCGGCGGATTATGAGTTTTGTCGTATTTTGATTGTGTTAATACTCCAGTTTAAAATGATAACTTCATGGCGATGATTTGAAGGACTGATCGAAATTTGAAGATAAATTTCATAGAATTATTGATGATAGAAACACAGACGCAAATAAATTACTAATAAAAAATGTCACAGGGCATTTTCAGTTTTACCTATTTACAAAACTTATAGATTTTGTTCTACCTGTGTTCCTACCCTAATCTAACTTTTAGGCTGAAATCAAGCAATACTTACAAATGTATATAACGTATACAAAACGAATGACAAATAATTACAATCAGAGACGGACAACGGCAAGTGGTCAAGTGGTAGTGAGCCGAGCTGAGCTTAGACGCGACGCGAGTTTGCCTTGCGCTTGCCAATCGCGGGCGAGCTTGCTATCCGCGATCCGCTTCTTGAACAAGCCGGCGGCGGCGGCAGCTAGCCGGCGCGGCTCGCGTTGTCTACACCGGATCATCGGATGTCCATTTGATTGCTGACTCTCCAAGTGAAAATAAGTGATGTCACAATGAGCGACAAATTTTATTTTACATTTCTTCCCTAGGAAAATCGAGAGTCAAGCAAGCATGGCCGGTTTTTTTATAGTCACCGATTAAAAGAACTCCCGATCATCGGGTGTCGATTTAGTTGCTGACTCTACAGATGAAAATAAGTGATGCCATAATGAGCAACAAATTTATTTTACATTTCTTCCCTGGGAAAATCGAGAGTCAAGCAAGCAAGGCCGCTTATTTTTAGTAACCGATTAAAAGATCTCCCGATCATCGGGTGTTGATTTAGTTGCTGACTCTCCAGGTGAAAATAAGTGATGCCACAATGAGCAACAAATTAATTTTAAATTTCTTCTCTGGGTAATCGACAGTCAAGCAAGCAGGGCTTGTTTTTTTATTCATTGATTAAAAGGACACCCAATCATCGGGTGTCTATTTAGTTGCTGACTATCCAGGTGAAAATAAGTGATGACACAATGAGCAACAAATTTATTTTACATTTCTTCCCTGGGAAAATCGAGAGTCAAACAAGCATGGCCGGTTTTTTATGTCACCGATTAAAAGGACACCCGATCATCGGGTGTCTATTTAGTTGCTGACTCTCCAGGTGAAAATAAGTGATGCCACAATGAGCAACAAATTTATTTTACATTTCTTCCCTGGGAAAATTAAGAGTCAAGCAAGCATGGCCGGTTATTTTTAGTAACCGATTAAAAGAACTCCCGATCTTCGGGTGTCGATTTAGTTGCTGAATCTATAGATGAAAATAAGTGATGCCACAATTAGCAACAAATTTATTTTACATTTCTTCTCTGGGAAAATTAAGAGTCAAGCAAGCATGGCCGGTTATTTTTAGTAACCGATTAAAAGAACTCCCGATCATCGGGTGTAGATTTAGTTGCTGCCTCTCCAGGTGAAAATAAGTGATGCCACAATGAGCAACAAATTTATTTTACATTTTTTCCCTGGGAAAATCGAGAGTCAATCAAGCATGGCCGGTTTTTTTTAGTAACCGATTAAGCGAACTCCCGATCATCGTGTGTCTATTTAGTTGCTGACTCTCCAGGTGAAAATAAGTGATACCACAATGAGCAACAAATTTATTTTACATTTCTTCCCTGGGAAAATCGAGAGTCAAGCAAGCATGGCCGGTTTTTTAGTGTCACCGATTTAAAGAACTCCCGATCATCGGATGTATATTTAGTTGCTGATTCTCAAGGTGTAAATAAGTGATGCCACAATGAGCAACAAATTTATTTGACATTTCTTCCCTGGATAATAGAGAGTCAAGCAAGCATGGCTGGTTTTTTAGTCACCGATTAAAAGGACACCCGGTCATCGGGTGTCTATTTAGTTGCTGACTCTACAGATGAAAATAAGTGATGCCACAATGAGCAACAAATTTATTTTACATTTCTTCCCTGGGAAAATCGAGAGTCAAGCAAGCAAGGCCGCTTATTTTTAGTAACCGATTAAAAGATCTCCCGATCATCGGGTGTTGATTTAGTTGCTGACTCTCCAGGTGAAAATAAGTGATGCCACAATGAGCAACAAATTTATTTTAAATTTCTTCTCTGGGTAATCGACAGTCAAGCAAGCAGGGCTTGTTTTTTTATTCATTGATTAAAAGGACACCCAATCATCGGGTGTCTATTTAGTTGCTGACTATCCAGGTGAAAATAAGTGATGACACAATGAGCAACAAATTTATTTTACATTTCTTCCCTGGGAAAATCGAGAGTCAAACAAGCATGGCCGGTTTTTTATGTCACCGATTAAAAGGACACCCGATCATCGGGTGTCTATTTAGTTGCTGACTCTCCAGGTGAAAATAAGTGATGCCACAATGAGCAACAAATTTATTTTACATTTCTTCCCTGGGAAAATTAAGAGTCAAGCAAGCATGGCCGGTTATTTTTAGTAACCGATTAAAAGAACTCCCGATCTTCGGGTGTCGATTTAGTTGCTGAATCTATAGATGAAAATAAGTGATGCCACAATTAGCAACAAATTTATTTTACATTTCTTCTCTGGGAAAATTAAGAGTCAAGCAAGCATGGCCGGTTATTTTTAGTAACCGATTAAAAGAACTCCCGATCATCGGGTGTAGATTTAGTTGCTGCCTCTCCAGGTGAAAATAAGTGATGCCACAATGAGCAACAAATTTATTTTACATTTTTTCCCTGGGAAAATCGAGAGTCAATCAAGCATGGCCGGTTTTTTTAGTAACCGATTAAGCGAACTCCCGATCATCGTGTGTCTATTTAGTTGCTGACTCTCCAGGTGAAAATAAGTGATACCACAATGAGCAACAAATTTATTTTACATTTCTTCCCTGGGAAAATCGAGAGTCAAGCAAGCATGGCCGGTTTTTTAGTGTCACCGATTTAAAGAACTCCCGATCATCGGATGTATATTTAGTTGCTGATTCTCAAGGTGTAAATAAGTGATGCCACAATGAGCAACAAATTTATTTGACATTTCTTCCCTGGATAATAGAGAGTCAAGCAAGCATGGCTGGTTTTTTAGTCACCGATTAAAAGGACACCCGGTCATCGGGTGTCTATTTAGTTGCTGACTCTCCAGGTGAAAATAAGTGATGCCACAATGAGCAACAAATGTATTTTACATTTCTTATCTGGGTAATCGACAGTCAAGCAAGCAGGGCTTGTTTTTTTATTCATTGATTAAAAGGACACCCAATCATCGGGTGTCTATTTAGTTGCTGACTCTCCAGGTGAAAATAAGTGATGACACAATGAGCAACAAATTTATTTTACATTTCTTCCCTGGGAAAATCGTGAGTCAAGCAAGCATGGCCGGCTTTTATTTAGTAACCGATTAAAAGAACTCCCGATCATCGGGTGTCGATTTAGTTGCTGACTCTCCAGTTGAAAATAAGTGATGCCACATTGAGCAACAAATTTATTTTACATTTCTTCCCTGGGAAAATCGAGAGTCAAGCAAGCATGGCCTGTTTTTTTTTAGTAACCGAGAACTCCCGATCATCGGGTGTCTATTTAGTTGCTGACTCTCCAGGTGAAAATAAGTGATGCCACAATGAGTAACAAATTTATTTTACATTTCTTCCCTGGGAAAATCGAGAGGCAAGCAAGCATAACTGGTTTTTTAGTCACCGATTAAAAGGACACCCGGTCATCGGGTATCTATTTAGTTGCTGACTCTCCAGATGAAAATAAGTGATACCACAATGAGCAACAAATTTATTTTACATTTATTCCCTGGGTATTCGAGAGTCAAGCAAGCATGGCTGGTTTTTTAGTCACCGATTAAAAGGACTCCCGATCATCGGGTGTCTACTTAGTTACTGACTCTCCAGGTGAAAATAAGTGATGCCACAATGAACAACAAATTTATTTTACATTTCTTCCCTGGGAAAATTAAGAGTCAAGCAAGCATGGCTGGTTTTTTTAGTCACCGATTAAAAGGACACCCGGTCATTGGGTATCTATTTAGTTGCTGACTCTCCAGATGAAAATAAGTGATACAATATTGAGCAACAAATTTATTTTACATTTCTTCCCTGGGAAAATCGAGAGTCAAGCAAGCATGGCCGGTTATTTTTAGTAACCGATTAAAAGAACTCCCGATCATCGGGTGTCTATTTAGTTGCTGCCTCTCCAGGTGAAAATGAGTGATGCCACAATGAGCAACAAATTTATTTTACATTTCTTCCCTGGGAAAATCGAGAGGCAAGCAAGCATAACTGGTTTTTTAGTCACCGATTAAAAGGACACCCGGTCATCGTGTGTCTATTTAGTTGCTGACTCTCCAGATGAAAATAAGTGATACCACAATGAGCAACAAATTTATTTTACATTTATTCCCTGGGTATTCGAGAGTCAAGCAAGCATGGCTGGTTTTTTAGTCACCGATTAAAAGGACTCCCGATCATCGGTTGTCTACTTAGTTGCTGACTCTCCAGGTGAAAATAAGTGATGCCACAATGAGCAACAAATTTATTTTACATTTCTTCCCTGGGTATTCGAGAGTCAAGCAAGCATGGCTGGTTTATTTGTCACCGATTAAAAGAACTCCCGATCATCGGGTGTCTACTTAGTTGCTGACTCTCCAGGTGAAAATAAGTGATGCCACAATGAGCAACAAATTTATTTTACATTTCTTCCCTGGGAAAATTAAGAGTCAAGCAAGCATGGCTGGTATTTTTAGTTACCGATTAAAAGGACACCCGACCATCGGGTGTCTATTTAGTTGCTGACTCTCCAGGTGAAAATAAGTGATACCACAATGAGCAACAAATTTATTTTACATTTCTTCCCTGGGAAAATCGTGAGTCAAGCAAGCATGGCTGGTTTTTTTAGTCACCGATTAAAAGGACACCCGTTCATCGGGTGTCTATTTAGTTGCTGACTCTCCAGGTGAAAATAAGTGATGCCACAATGAGCAACAAATTTATATGTCTCATTGTCACCGAGAAAATCGAGAGTCAAGCTAGCATGGCAGAATTTTTTTTTTTTGAAATTTTTTTTTGAAATTTTTTATTAAATTTAGTGCGGTCTTATAGCAATTAATTAGCAACAAATTCTGGTTGATTCGGTTTATATCGCTTACATTTTTAGGCAATGATTTCTGCCACCTTATTGTAAAGCTAGCATTAATGGCGATTTCTCGAAATCGGCAATGGCAACAAAATCGATTTTTTGGCAACTAATTAGCAACAAATGAGCAACAAATTTAGAACATATTTTTTTTAATTTTTGCCGATTTTGCACTGCCAGCTTTATAGAGCTCCTTTTCCCACATATTGTACAAATATTTCCTTAAAGATACGGTTATTGCGCTTATGACTAATAATTCTATGAATTTACACTATAGTTACTGGAATCGAATGAATGGTTGATTTTGATATAATATTTATCAGATTATCATATCAGTGGGGAAATCCTGTTATACAGGCTGATTATTATTATTTTTTTAATACCGAACAATCAATCAATAATTTTTTAAGTATAAATAGTAGAGATGCAATGGACAGTTGATTGGCCGGATACCGGATAGCGGATATGCGGCGGACCCGATTGCTGGGTAGCCGGATATTCGGCTTAATGTTCTACCTACAGTTAGCTAATTCGATCTCGCAGGTGGCACTCCGTGCAGGGCCTTATTTCTCGAAAATATTGGTTTACCAGTTTGTTAGTTACAAGTTATCAGTGTAAAATCACAAGTGCTAATATTTTCTGTTTCTCAAATAATTTTACTAGACTAGTAACTAATCGAACGAGCGGAGCGTAAGCGAAGTGAAGTTCTTACAAACAACTTCGGCTACTGAGACGTCTCGGCATTTCGATGGCTTTTTGATTTTGAGAGTTTGTTCCGCAATGTCTTAAGTAACGTTTTTCTGATCTTTATGAAATTTGTTGGGGTTGTAGCACATATACACATGAGAGTTCGTATATGAGCAGGATCGTTCCAGGGGTTGTGTGGCTAGAAGGTGAATAACAATCTTCAGAAGGGTCTCGTTATATTGGTCATCTCGTTTGCAAGTAAATCGCGAGTTCTTAGTTCGAGGCCGACTACTTGTACTCGTAATAGCGCACAAGACGCAGCGCATCGCAATACACTGGCTGGAGACTTTAAATAAATAAATAAATAAATATTACAGGACAATCTTACACAAATCGACCTAGGCCCACAGTAAGCTCAATAAGGCTTGTGTTATGGGTACTAGACGACGATATATATAATAGATAAATATGGATAAATACTTAAATACATAGAAAACATCCATAAGGCCTCTTGTCCACGTCACGGTTTTTCGCCGTGAAAATCTACGGTTAATTCGCCGTGTGTTGGCACGGTCGCCAGTGTTGTATGGATCACTATGGAAGCTTGTAGACGTGCACGGTGGCGCCACGGCCGCCGTGTGCGCCGTGTCTGCCCCTCGGCGCACCGCGACTACGCACGCGCCGCCGTGCACGTCTACAAGCTTCCATAGTGATCCATACAACACTGACGACCGTGCCAACAAACGGCGAATTAACCGTAGATTTTCACGGCGAAAAACCGTGACGTGGACAAGAGGCCTAACTCAGGAACAAATATCTGTGCTAAACACACAAATAAATGCCCTGACCAGGATTCGAACCCGGGACCTCCTGCTTCGTAGGCAGGGTCACTACCGACTGGGCTAGGACGCCGTTAAATTTATGGACCCGCTGTGGTTTATGTACATGCATGTATATGCACCATTGTGTGAACACCTACGTGATATTGGCTACCTAGAACATGCAAAGCATGGCTTGGCATGGACCATCCTTGACCACTGTGTACTGGAGCCTTAATAATAGGGATGATTACGTGTTGAATCCATACTAATATTATAAATGGGAAAGTGTATGTGTGTGTTTGTTTGTTTGTCCGTCTTTCACGGCAAAACGGGGCGACGAAATGACGTGATTTTTTAAGTGGAGATAGTTGAAGGAATGGAGAGTGACATAGGCTACTTTTTGTCTCTTTCTAACCCCCCACTTCCCTAAAATGGGGGGTGGAAGTTTGTATGGTTTGTTACTCCGAATTTAACGCGAGCGAAGTCGCGGGCAAAAGCTAGTTTTGTAATAAAATTAATTTAAATAGATGCAAAATAGTAAATATATCCTAATAAAGTGATAACTTTAAAATCTATTGAAATGGTTGAAATATTGTTGGCTTCAAAATTTCTAAATTTTACGATTATGGGCAATTCTCTGTAAACTCGTAATGCCCCAAACAAACTGTCCCCTAACATATTTTTTTTGAATTTTCGTAAAAATATAATAGTATTGCTTAGAAAATTAACTGTTACTTTTAGTACACAAGGGGGGCAATTGAATTTAGATCTATTTTTAAAGTTATTCAACATTTTCTGATAATTCGCGACATGGGACTGTTAGGTGCAACAGGGGACTGTTTTGTACACGACAGGGGAGTGTTCTATGAGACAGAGGACTGTTATATAGAAGTAAGTCATATTATTGGTATCAATCATTTAATATTTTAAACTATATTTACGTATCAACATAATACAATTATATTTCAACATTTTCTTAAGAAAAAACTTTAACAAGAACATAAATTCTCTAACAAAATAAAAACTTATGTCTAAACTATGGTACTAGAAACATTTTGTACCTTCAATGATTAAATTCTGTTTGCAGTCTTTTACAAAGTAGTAATAATAAAAATATAACACAATAGTTTTTTCCTCGCAACATAAATAGTATATGAGTAGTTATAATTAAAGTAACTTGAAATGAGATCTTCAATAAAGTATTTTTCATAAAACTAATAAGGCACATGCATAATCACAATGAGCTTAGTTTAACATTAGAAAAATTGGCATTAGCGCTCGAAAACATCTATTGGAGTAGAGAACTTATAAAATATTCTCTTCCCTTTCAGAATCAAGTTAGGATTTGTCAATTTGAACACACACATTAACCTTAACCTTAGTAACACTGACTACTCCGGACCGTAGCTGGCTCAAACGTCCCCATGACACTATAGTATCCCCCAACCAAACTGACGACCGAGGTTATATTACCATCTCTTTCACTCTTGCTGTGACTTTGCAAGTGTGAAAGAGAAATTTTACGACCCCAGTCGTCAGTTTGGTTGAAGGATACTATAGCAGCATTGCCACGCTGAATCGCCAAGGCAATTTGTTGAACCGGGTACGATCCGGAGCGAGGATCGCAACCCCTCTACAACCCCTTAGTTAGGATTATCCAACTTTTGGATAACCTGATCAAACGACACGTCTGAAATGTCCCTATCATCTAATTTAAAGGTTTGCACATTCTTGTCACAAATTTTTAGAAAAGTAATCCGTAAGTCATTTTCATCTTCATCAATTTCATTAATTACACCGGCATAACGATATTCCGCATTTTTAGCTAAAAATTTCACAAGAACATAGTCTCCAGTATTGTAATAAGAATTTCGAGTGCCACTGGTCCGGCTATTTCATCATCAAGCGTATTTGGTGTTGATATTTCAGCTGCTTCTAAGTTTTCTTCCGATTCGGAATCCGTAAATACTTCTTCTACTGTCAACTTGGATTTTAGATCAAAGTTGATACTGCCTATCTTATAATGCTCACATGATTCGCTGTTGCAAAAGCAGCTGAGACTTTTCATTGTAAGGGCTTTACATTTTGTTGGCAGACTAAGGATGAAGCTGGAATAAAGACCTGCGACCTGGTGTATATTTAAGGTGCCTTTGAAAGACTTCTGATCAGACGCTTCCTCTTCAACTTTATCGATCATTGCCTGGATATCATTACCATTAATTGGGATACATGTGATGCCAGGGCATCGCTCTTGGATTGATTTGACAAACTGATCAATATTGTTGATATCACCCCCAGAATTAACAACAAAATCAGCTGTTCTTTTGCACGTCTGGTGCGCCTTTACCGTGTCCACTTTCTGTGTAGTTCCACGTAAATTTTTGGACCTCTGGAATTTCTTCAGCGAGTTAAGTTACCATGATAAAAAATATCGTTTTATTACGATACTGCGTAACAGGGCCATCGCTCAAAAAATGTACGCGTTTGATGCCACTTGGTAGAGTCTTGAATATCTGTTCAGTCTCTTTCTTTTAGCTCGGTATACGGTGCAGTCTTCTTTCCACGTCTTTAGAGCAGCCCTGTGTTCACGTTGTTTCATATCTTTCACTAACTTTCACAAGCCTTTTTCTTTCTTTCTCTGATATTTTAACCTTTCCTTTTCTTTCATCTCTTCTCTCTTTAGAGGATAGTTTTTTCTACGTTGGTATCTTAGTCTCTCTGCTTGTCTTTTTTCTCTAATAATTCCTCCCGCCAAAACTTTTTCTTTTTTGGAGCCATCTTGAGTTTATGCAATCAACCTGTAACAAAATTTACGTGCAGTGAGGTAGATTAATGCAAAACATATTCTTTAGGCTCCCTTGTTTCTTATATGAATAAATATTTGACGAATGAACAAATGTATGTCAACAAAACCTCTTTTGATGACCTATTTTATGAGATATACAGTCTCCTGGCACATAGAACAGTCCCCTGCCACATTTCCAGGCAGGGGACTGTTGCCAGGGGACTGTGTATTTTGGTTTAATTTCATAATATTTACAAAACTATTGAAACACGATTCGATACGAAGCTACCGACAAATTTGGACAGAAATGACAGACATAAAGACAATTTTTATAAATATTTAATCTAATTAACATTATTAAAATCACTTACCAGAGGACTGTATGTCACAACGGCCAACACGCGTACTCACACCACAAATTGCGCTTGGACACTAAACAAAATGGCGACCTGACGCCGTTCTCGGCAATGTTACTAACTTCACACTGGTTGCGTTCCATTTAACGCTAAAAAACGTTTGTAAACATAACAGATTTCTTCTGCTTTAGGTTTAAAAATTTGACAGGGGACTGTTTAAGAAAACTTCGGACAACATTAACACGACATTATTGCATAAAAAAAATAAGAAATTAGACCTTGTTTTATGGCATAAATATAAATTAACTGTTCTTTTTTTAGATATAACCTGCAAAATTGATTTAGTATTTATAGTTTTTTTTTATATTATTCTAAAGTGGCAATCCATGAAATGGGACAGCCAGGGGACTGTATTTTTAGGGCTTCAATATTTTTTTGAAAAAAAAAGTAAAACCGTTATTTTTATAAATACAATAGCACTATAAAGTTCAGCGTTTAATTTAATTTAAGAGTCTTTATTATAATTTTATGATTTTTTTTTTATCGGATTGGACAGCCGTTTACGAGTTTACAGAGAATCGCCCTTATTTTAAAGTACGAAATAAAATAAAATAATGGCACCATTCTATTTCTCACATATTAATGAAAAATAAATTGTATGGCAAGGCAACCATATACATAAACGCAATATTTCACTGTCAAAATAGACATTTCATAATTTTTCCATACTTTAAACAAGGCGACTATGCAACCGTGACGTCACTATTGTATATCATTTTGTTAGGAGCGTTTTGAGAAACAAAAGCGAGTGTTAAAATTTGAATCTCATTTCCGACTTTTGTGTTGCTTTAACGCAATTGGACCTATGTAGACATTTGATCCTCACAACAAAACGAATCGATTGATATCATACATGAAAAAAAATCATCATGCCTGTTGTGTTTGTTTGCAGCCCTCTTCACGTCGCAGTGCTGAATAACGACGTCGATCTCGTTCGACGACAGTGCGCGTCGTTGCGAGCTCGACACGAGTCCGTGGACATCCCTGCGGCTGGATTGGTAAGTTATTTCTTTATTTATAGCGCCTGTACACTCTCGCAGAGACAGGCTGAGCGCGAGAGTGTACATGAGTGCGCTCGCTTTGCCTTGCAGATGCCAGGTCGTCCACAACAAAACGACGAGTGAACATCTCACCCCAGTGGGACAGCGACCCGATAAAGGAGCCATAGCAGAAATGCGGACGCTCCAAGCCCTGCCCCCATTCCAAGAGGAGCAGCGGACGACTCTTGCTTCAGAGCTCTGGCAAAAAGCAATAATATCCCCTTTTTAGGGTTCCGTAGCCAAAATGGCAAAAACGGAACCCTTATAGTTTCGTCATGTCCGTCCGTCCGTATGTGACAGCCATTTTACTCGGAAACTATACGACGTATCTGAATAAAATTTACACATAAGGTGTATTTTGTATGCCGCTACTTAGTTATGTAGTTAAATCGCAGAAAAAAATATTTTTAGGGGGGCGCTCGATACGTGTAACTAAATTAAAAAAAAAAAAAACACTAAATATCAACCTGTTGAACATCAGGTCGATAAGCCTTTAAAAATAACATCGAGTCTTATTTGAACATTTTGTGATTAAGTGTAAATAGTTTCAGAAATAATCGCTTCGAAAGTCAGAAAAATTGTGTCCCCCCCCCCTGTAACTTTTGAACCGTAAGTTCAAAAAATATGAAAAATTTTGAGAAGATGCGCCTTCTCACATACTTTCTACGAAAATTATTTTGAACATTATCGGTTCAGTCATTTTTGAGTTATCTCCAAAAAACTTGTTTCAAAGGCATCAGATACGACCTTTTGGTATTAGTTAGTTTGGAGGTTTGGTTTTTTAGGGTTCCGTAGTCAACTAGGAACCCTTATAGTTTCGCCATGTCTGCCCGTCCGTCCGTCCGTCCGCGGATAATCTCAGTGACCGTTAGCACTAGAAAGCTGACATTTGGTACTAGTATGTATATCAATCACGCCGACAAAGTGGTAAAATAAAAAGTGGAAAAAAATGTTTTATTAGGGTACCTCCCCTATACGTAAAGTGGGGAGTGATTTTTTTTTTCATTTCAACCCTAACGAGTGATATATTGTTGGATAGGTATTTAAAAATGAATAGGGGTTTACAAAAATCATTTTTTGATAATGTAAATATTTTCGGAAATAATCGCTCCAGAAGTAAAAAAAAATGTGTCCCCCCCCCTCTAACTTTTGAACCATAAGTTTTAAAAATATGAAAAAAATCTCAAAAGTAGAGTAGAACTTTATAAAAACTTTCTAGGAAAATTATTTTGAACTTGATAGGTTGAATAGTTTTTGAAAAATAATTTCTGAACTAAGTTTGTTTTAACCGTATAAGCAGGTGTTTATTGTACCTGTAATTTCTACAAAATCACAATGAAATGACGTGCTTTCAAAAACTCTTAAGTGGGGACACTTACTGTGATGGACAGATAACTACGGAACCCTACACTGAGCGTGGCCCGACACGCTCTTGGCCGGTTTTTTTTTTGGTTCATATTCCAATGAAGGTACGGAACCCTCCATTATGCGTGGTCCGACACGCACTTGGCCGGTTTTTGAATATTTAAGATCTTCGCTCGCTCGTCATTTAATAATCACCCGTCAGTTCTGTTCTTTCATAACAAGAGTAGCTATTTTATCTAAACCACGTGCCATCTCATACATTCATAGTAATGTTAATTTAATTAGGTCTTTAAATAACGTTTGCAAGATAATAATCATTTTCAGTATAGAAGGTCCTAAGTGCCAGGAATTACCTGTTAAAATACGCCATTTTATGTAACGAATCATTGCTATAAAACATGTTTACATGTTACATAATCAAATGTATCGAGTTCACATTATCAAGGCACTCTGCTTAGGTTAAGTCCCTGTTAACACAACCAGTCTATTCTACACTTTATTAGTCATGATTTAAAGTCCATTTCACATTGAAACTGGCCTTGTGTGTTACGACGAATTGGCACTGTCTATTATTGCTGTCTACTCCAGTCGAATATCAGCTTTATTGCTCAAGTTGTAAAGACGATTTTGGTTTTAGATGCGCGAGAGTGTACATGAGTGCGCTCGCTTTGCCTTAATACTTTGAAGGGCATATTTAAGATCTTCGCTCGCTCGTCATTTAATAAAATCACCTGTCAATTCTGTGCTTTCATAACAAGAGTAGTTATTTTATCTAAACCACGTGCCATCTCATACATTCAGAGTAATGTTCATTTAAATAGGTATTTAAATAACATTTAAAAGATAATAATCATTTTCAGTAAAGAAGGTCCTAAGTGCCAGGAATTACCTGTTAAAATACGCCATTTTATGTAACGAAGCATTGCTATAAAACATGTTTACATGTTACATTATCAAATGTATCGAGTTCATATTATCAAGCCACTCTGCTTAGGTTAAGTCCCTGTTAACACAACCAGTCCATTGTACACTAAGTATTTGTCATGATTTAAAGCCCATTTCACATTGAAACTGGCCTTGTGTGTTACGACGAATTGGCACTGTTTATTATTGCTGTCTACTCCAATCGAATATCGGCTTTGTTGCTCAAGTTGTAAAGACGATTTTGGTTTGAGATGCGCAAGAGTGTACATGAGTGCGCTCGCTTTGCCTTAATACTTTGAAGGGTATATTTAAGATCTTCGCTCGCTCGTCATTTCATAATCACCCGTCAATTCTGTGCTTTCATAACAAGAGTAGCTATTTTATCTAAACCACGTGCCATCTCATACATTCATAGTAATGTTCATTTAAATAGGCATTTAAATAACGTTTAAAAGATAATAATCATTTACAGTAAAGAAGGTCATAAGTGGCAGGAATTACGTATTAAAATACGCCATTTTAAGTAAACAAGCATTGCTATAAAACATGTTACATTATCAAATGTATCGAGTTCATATTATCAAGGCACTCTGCTTAGGTTAAGTCCCTGTTAACACAACCAGTCCATTGTACACTTTATTTGTCATGATTTAAAGTCCATTTCACATTGAAACTGGCCTTGTGTGTTACGAAGAATTGGCACTGTCTATTACGAGGGTTGCTACTTATATATCCGGAAACAAAAAAACAAACAAACGTACACGGCTGAAAATGGTTTTATTGTTTTTCAAAGTATTCCCCTTGATGATCTATGCACTTTTGCATTCGCGTGAACCAATTTTTAAAGCACTTCTGCCACTCCGCCTGAGGTACCTCCATAACGTGTTGTTTGAATGCGTCGACAGCATCTTCAGCGGTCGAAAATCGTTGACCGCGTAATTTATTCTTTATATTTGGAAATAAATAAAAATCGTTGGGTGCCAAGTCAGGGCTGTACGGCGGATGACCCGTTAATTCCACATTTTGAACCTCCAAAAATAGAGTTGTTTCGCGTGACGTATGACAGCTGGCATTGTCATGATGAAGAATGATTCTTCGTCGCTGGTTAGTTTTACGAATTTGTTCAAATACTTCTGGTAAGCAAATGGTCGTGTACCACTCTGAATTAACCGTTCTACGGTTTTCTAGTGGCACTGTAGCTACATGGCCATTAATACCGAAGAAGCAGGCCACCATTTGTTTCAATGTACTTTTTGCACGAGTAACTTTCGTAGGGTTCGGCTCATTTTGAAACACCCATACCGTTGATTGTTGCTTCGTTTCGGGATCGTATGCATAGATCCAAGATTCGTCACCTGTATAGATGTTATAAACGGCTTTTGAGTCACCACGGTTATATTTTTTTAACAATTTATTGCACCATTCGACGCGAGCATCTTTTTGCTCTTTTGTTAAGTTGTGGGGTATCCAACGCGAACAAATTTTTTTTACAGCCAAATAATTATGTAATATGCTATTAATGCTGGTCATAGAAATACCCAGAGTCGCCTCTATCTCGCAGTACGTAACATGTCGGTCGTCCATTATAAGTTTTCGCACAGGCTCGATATTTTGTTGTACAACGACCGATTTCGGGCGACCTGCCTTAACTTCGTCCGTAAGCATACTACGTCCACGATTGAACTCACTAAACCAGTGATACACAGTAGTTTTAGATGGGGCTACATCACCAAAAGTTGAAGTTAGTTGATCTATGCACTGTTGTTGCGTTAAACCACGCCGAAAATCATAATTATTCATAGCACGAATATTTTCACGAGTGAGTTCCATTCTTGCTGCGAGATGACATTTAAAACCCGTCAAAAACAAAACACGAGCGTTAATAAGAAAGAAAAAATATACCGGCCAGTACTTAAAAAAGTTCAAATTTTACCATGGAGGTCAAATATGCTATTTAAGAAGATTGTAATCCTGGTTTCCGGATATATAAATAGCAGCCTATGTATTGCTGTCTACTCCAATCGAATATCGGCTTTGTTGCTCAAGTTGTAAAGACGATTTTGGTTTGAGATGCAGTCTGCGTAACATAGAGGTTATGACTTATGATTAGTTATGTTAAAATACGTAGTAATAAAATGTTATAACTCCATTGAAGTTTTAATAGAAATTTGAACTGTACGGAGTTGAAATAAGACTTAAATTAGAACGTGTGTAGGAGTGTTGACTCAAGTATCAAATTCCGATTTTTTTTTTCTGTATTTTTGTATGCGTTTTCCGTAACCTACAGTGACGAAGCTGTTACGGTTGTTTGATAATGTGGGTACTTCCCGGTGGTTCCGTTGAAGGTTCCGGTGAATACAGAGTGTAAAAAAATATTGGTGATCCGCATAATTGGTATTATATTGCTACTAATAAAAAGTAGAAGAAAATTTTTGGACACGAAAAAAAAATTTTTTTTGATGAGACGTCATTTTACAGTCAGTTGGCTGAGCCTCCATACAAAACCATTTATTTTCTCGCGCGAAAAAAATTTTTTGCTTATATTTTCATTATTAGAATACGATACCAACTATGCCCTAAGCCCTGAAGAATTAATATTTTTAGTATTCATACGCCAACCCAATAATGAGTTCAGAGTAAAACGTATGGTTTCGTATGACGGATATATCCGTCGTTGGCGTTGAAAAGGTTAAGTATTATGAGAAATGATAATTCACAATGACGTCAAGTAATTTGTAAACTTATATAGATGTCCTATACAAAGCAAAAAGTGACCTACAGTACCGGTCAAAAGTTTAAGTTCACTCTGCGAAATAAGGTTATCATATTTAATTATGTTCAAATATAAAATATGTTTTGAATTTCAAACGTTTAATTGTTTCCACGACTACCAAATAACAATAAAAATACCTCTTGGAGGAATCGTTTTATGTTATTCGGAAAATTTGATCCATTTAATATTTTTGTTCCGTATTTTGCTATGAGATTTCGTGAAGTTAGAAATCATTTAAAATGGGTCGCAAAGCCGATTTTAGTGTCGAAACTCGTGCTGTTATTGTAACTCTGTCAAATGAGGGCTACACGACGCGGAAAATCGCTGAAAAAATGAAGGTTTCTCAAACCGCTGTCGTGAGTACTTTGAAACGAAAACAAAAAACCGGTCTTAATTGCAGTCGATCTCGATCAGGTAGGCCAAAAGTCACGTCTAAAAGCGAAGACCAATTTATTTGCGTGAAGAGCAAACGCCAATGTACTCTAACTGCTCCAGAAATTTGCGAAGAACTCAACGCCACCCGAGAACAGCGAGTATCGGTTTCGACAGTGCAACGGCGTCTGCGAAACTATGGTCTAAAAGGTCGTATTGCCGCCAAAAAACCCTTGTTACGTAGTCAGAATAAAATTAAGAGGTTGAAATGGGCCCAGAAACACAAAAACTGGACGTCTGAACAGTGGTCTAAAGTTTTATTTTCTGACGAATCGAAGTTTGAAATTTTTGGAGGGAGACGTCGTCAATATGTTCGACGACAAGTAGGCGAACGAATGATAAAGCAATGCGTGATGCCAACAGTGAAGCACGGTGTAGGATCAGTTATGGTCTGGGGATGCTTTGCGGGTGATAAAGTTGGTGATCTCGTGAGAGTCAATGGCATAATGGATAAGAAAATGTATCATAACATTTTGCAACGTCACGCTTTTCCATCTGGAAAACGGATTGTAGGCAGAGGTTTTGTTTTCCAACAAGACAACGATCCCAAGCATACGTCGAAGTTGTGCAAAAACTACATTTCATCCAAAGAGAACCAAAAAGAATTAAAATATATGGATTGGCCTCCTCAATCGCCCGACCTCAATCCGATTGAGTTGTTATGGGATGAATTGGACAGGAGTGTGAGAAAAATGCGGCCAACTAATAAAGAACAGCTTTGGGAATACCTATACATTTGTTGGAATAAAATTTCGACATCAACACTGCAAAAACTAATTACGCGAATGCCGAAAGTGTGTATGGCAGCATTGAAAGCAAAAGGCGGATATTTTGAAGAGTCTAAAGTTGGCAAAAACTGATCTTTTTTATTTAATTGTGGTTTTAAATTAGAGAATTACCTTTAATTTATTATGTAATAAAAGATTATTAAATACTTTTATGAGTACATTGTGTTATAGCTTCATTTAACCGAATTTACAGAGTGAACTTAAACTTTTGACCGGTACTGTAGGTCTCCGGTTCCCAGCCCTGGGCACCGGAGGCCTAGGTCACTTTTTCCTTTGTATATGACATCTATATAACTTTATTATTTATATAGTAGTGTGTCTACTTAAAATAAACAAATCAAAATATTTATGAAAAATAAATTGATTTTTCTTCAGTTGAAGTAATTTGTAGTTATACATCTTTAAAGAACATTCAACGCCATTTTACCCCCTTGGTCCCTAGGGCGGAGACGTTATACTACAAAACTCGTTTGAGCGCCTTTGTGTGCACGGCACATCTGTACACGCTTCAATGTGTGCGTGCGTCTTAGAACGCGGTTTCCGCTGTCGTAAATGACGTTTGACAATACACCGCCATTTTACTTTTTATCGATGCGTTGCCAACCTGACGGGTTAGCCTACTAGTTTCCTACCAATCGGCCGCCGCGGGGTGAGGTAATTAACGGGGCGGGGCGGAGCGTGGCCATTCTGTATGAAATACTATTATTTATTCTGTTCTCTAGGTAACGCACCTATTGATACGTTTGGATCGAAAGTTAAAAAGATTTAACGTACTTTTTCAGACGGCATTACACATGGCAGTGCGACAGAACGTCTCAATCACCTGCACCAACATACTACTCCAGAATGGTGCCGATCCGTTGCTGTGCGACCATGAGCGTCGCTGCAGCTTACATTTGGCTGCCGACCAGGATTCGCCACAGTTAAGGACGTTGCTGGCCTACTGCGATAATCATGCTAGGTAATCATTATACGCGAGATGGCGCTGTGCCGCGCGCGTTGTAATTCTACATCGCGTTGTCAAGATTTTTCTTGGGTCATACAGTTGCCATCAAATATATCGAAGCGGCAAAGGTACTCACAAATATCTGAACATTAACTTTACCGCCTTTACAATAGGCGTTGTTCAGATATTTGTGACCACCTTGGCCGCTCCGATATATCAGATAGCGACCGTACAGGGTTTCCTCAATCTATTATTTCACAAGGTAGCATCACCGGGGCGAGAGGTCTAGGTGTCATAATCCACTAATCATGTGTATTTTTTTTTATTGGTGGATTTTGACAGCTCCTGTCAAAAATATGTTCTAACCGTAGGGTCTGACCAGTTATGAACGGCAAGAAACATGGCGGGACTTATTTTTTCAAAACAGTAATACATTAGATCTTAAAGATACACAATAATGCGTAGTTCTATAAGAAGACGTATGAATGATGATGGGTTTATTTATTTATGTTTCATTTTAGGAGCGTCCTAAAAAACAACCAAGACCTCTGGCGTCCTGAGTTCGAATCCAAGTCGGACACCGAACTCACGAGAATCATGTATCACCGCATCAGCGAGCTGTTCGACGACCAAGGTTAGTATTTCAAAACATCTGTAACAGTACAAAAAACTAAATCGAATCCCTTCCAAATTTAGGCTATACCACAATAATTAATAATACAATGTACAGAAGATTCTCCTTGACATTTAGCTACATAGATGAAATCGTTAGCTGTCACGCGCATTAAAAAAACCGGCTAAGTGCGTGTTGGACCACGCATAATGGAGGGTTCCGTACCTTCAATGGAATAAGAACCAAACTAATGCCAAAAGGTCGTATCTGATGCTTACGGAAGTAGTTTTTTGGAGATAACAAAAAATAGCTGAACAGACAATGTTCAAAACAATTTTGCAAGACAACAAGCTCTGCAAGAGTTGAATATTCGGGTATTAAATATTAACAAATGTGTACAGTCGCCATCAAATATATCGGAGTGGCCAAGGTACTCAAAAATATCGGAACATACACTTTATACCTCGACAATACAGGTGCTGTTCCGATATTTGTCACCACCATGGCTCCGATATATCTGATGGCGACTGTACCAAATGTATTTTTTTGCGATAACACGACTCCAAACTATCTTATCAAATGCAATTCATGTGCGTTATTTCGTTATTAGCGATTTTCGTTTTCAAATCGTTACCGGACTCTTAATCCTACAGTTAGGTGCAAAACTGTCCCAATAGTAGCATCATAGTAGAATGTGGAGAAGTGGATGTCGATCGAGGAGAGGGGCACATGATTAATACATACCAGTACTATTTAAAATTTCGTACAAATCAGCCTTACATATGATATACTTAGAATTTAAGGTTATTTTGTAATTTAGAATCGAAAAGTAGAAAAAAACACATATAAAAATGTGTTTTTAGTAGAAATAAACACATTTTTATTTTTTCGAATATTTCTAGTTCCTCTTATGGAAACTCCAAATAGAGAACCATACATAATTAAGAAATTCAGCCTCTATAAAATAAGGTATCAACTGTTTAAATCACAAACATAGTTTTGTAGTTATGGCAGAGTAAAAGTCGTCTTGAACATTGAACTAACAAACACTTTCTATGGCTGTTTTTAATGGTACACTTTTGCACCGAACTATATATAAGCCACCTAAAAGTAACTTGAAAAATATGCCCCATTAAAGCAATTGCATGATGATTTTATAGAGGCAGAATTTCTTAATTATGTATGGTTCCCTATTTGGAGTTTCCATAAGAAGAACTAGAAATATTCGAAAAAATAAAAATGTGTTTATTTCTACTTTTCGATTCTAAATTACAAAATAACCGTAAATTCTAAGTATATCATATGTAAGGCTGATTTGTAGGAAATTTTAAATAGTACTGGTATGTATTAATCATGTGCCCCTCTCCTCGATCGACATCCACTTCTCCACATTCTACTAAGATGCTACTATTGGGACAGTTTTGCACCTAACTGTATGTCACTCCCACAATCTCTCTCCCACAAGATGAATCTAATAAATAACAGCCTATACGTCGGCTGTTATTTATTAGATTCATCTCGTGGGAGAGAGATTGTGGGAGTGACATAGGACATATTTCAATGTAACAAAAATGGTCTTAAGCCAAGTTCTACCAGTCAGGCTTTTTAATCTGTTTAATTCGAACATATTTTTAATACACAAGGGAACCCTTCGGAAAAGTAAAGCCAAATGGAATAAGCGGTTGCGCTTCATACTAAATTAGTATCGAAACACCTATTATTGGTCACTGCGAGTTTTCTCATATCATATTTTGTTTTGTAGTGGTGATATTTTGAACAAATGAATCCATGTACATTGATTGTCGCTTTCCTAAAAACTAGGGCTTACGCAAATTCTTGTGATTAGGTTACCAAGCGGATCCCAGGCTCAATTCAAGGAGAAAGATAAATAATTGGCAATAATTTTGACAAAAACGGGACTTCGCGTACATTTACTTTTATTATTTTCCTGATGTTTCGAGCGGGTCGTAACGCTAGTGGTCGCAGGCAGACACAAATGTTTAAATCAGTATATATCAATAATCTCTATTTCAGGCTACAGTCCCCTAATGACAGCGGCAGAGGCAGCCATACCCTCCAACGTGGCCTTGCTCGCCACACACGCTGGCTCGCTCGTCGACGCCGCGTCACCAGACTGCGGCGCCACTGCTCTGTACCGAACCGTGGCCAGAGCTTGCCTACATGCCAAGGGTAACAAAAAAGTAGCATTAGAGGCACCCGACTGAAGGCGCGTGAAGCGCGCTCTAAATGTCGGGCTTCACCCGACTTGCATAGCATGAGTAGCATTAATGACAACGGCTGAGGCAGCCATACCCTCCAACGTGGCCTTGCTCGCCACACACGCTGGCTCGCTCGTCGACGCCGCGTCACCAGACTGCGGCGCCACCGCTCTGTACCGAACCGTGGCCAGAGCTTGCCTACATGCCAAGGGTAACAAAAAAGTAGCATTAGAGGCACCCGACTGAAGGCGCGTGAAGCGCGCTCTAAATGTCGGGCTTCACCCGACTTGCATAGCATGAGTAGCATTAATGACAGCGGCTGAGGCAGCCATACCCTCCAACGTGGCCTTGCTCGCCACACGCGCCGGCTCGCTCGTCGACGCCGCGTCACCAGACTGCGGAGCCACTGCTCTGTACCGAACCGTGGCCAGAGCTTGCCTACATGCCAAGGGTAACGAAAAAGTAGCATTAGAGGCGCCCGACTGAAGGCGCGTGAAGCGCGCTCTCAATGTCGGGCTTCACCCGACTTGCATAGCATGAGTAGCATTAATGACAGCGGCTGAGGCAGCCATACCTTCCAACGTGGCCTTGCTCGCCACACGCACCGGCTCGCTCGTCGACGCCGCGTCACCAGACTGCGGAGCCACCGCTCTGTACCGAACCGTGGCCAGAGCTTGCCTACATGCCAAGGGTAACGAAAAAGTAGCATTAGAGGCGCCCGACTGAAGGCGCGTGAAGCGCGCTCTCAATGTCGGGCTTCACCCGACTTGCATAGCATGAGTAGCATTAATGACAGCGGCTGAGGCAGCCATACCTTCCAACGTGGCCTTGCTCGCCACACGCACCGGCTCGCTCGTCGACGCCGCGTCACCAGACTGCGGAGCCACCGCTCTGTACCGAACCGTGGCCAGAGCTTGCCTACATGCCAAGGGTAACGAAAAAGTAGCATTAGAGGCGCCCGACTGAAGGCGCGTGAAGCGCGCTCTCAATGTCGGGCTTCACCCGACTTGCATAGCATGAGTAGCATTAATGACAGCGGCTGAGGCAGCCATACCCTCCAACGTGGCCTTGCTCGCCACACACGCTGGCTCGCTCGTCGACGCCGCGTCACCAGACTGCGGCGCCACTGCTCTTTACCGAACCGTGGCCAGAGCTTGCCTACATGCCAAGGGTAACAAAAAAGTAGCATTAGAGGCACCCGACTGAAGGCGCGTGAAGCGCGCTCTAAATGTCGGGCTTCACCCGACTTGCATAGCATGAGTAGCATTAATGACAGCGGCTGAGGCAGCCATACCCTCCAACGTGGCCTTGCTCGCCACACGCGCCGGCTCGCTCGTGGACGCCGCGTCACCAGACTGCGGCGCCACTGCTCTGTACCGAACCGTGGCCAGAGCTTGCCTACATGCCAAGGGTAACAAAAAGTAGCATTAGAGGCGCCCGACTGAAGGCGCTCAATGTCGGGCTTCACCCGACTTGCATAGCATGAGTAATAGGGAGCGAAATCACAAAATTCTTCAATATAGCAATGAAACCCCACTAAAAGGATGTCTATTTTTTAAAATTAACTACCGGTTTTTTTAATATTCGCGGGATATACTTTTGACCCTCTACCATCAATTGTATAAAGCAATATACGTATATTTTTAATATAATTTATCTACCCTCACATTGTAAGTCCTCTAAAATGTGTTCAAAAACGGTAGGCAATGGCCAGCATTACAACAACCGATTTTACTATGATAAGGTTTTCATGTGTGGCAGTAACGTAATTTTAACATTAAAAGCTCAAATATTGTTAAGTTATGAGTTTCAAATTTGGAACATCGAATTTGATAACGTAATGAAAATCCAGCCCAATCCGCCGGCACAATCGACATGGCAATGGCGGTCATTCTAATGGTTTCCAAACACCTCATTTAGGATTTATAATATGTGTGTAGTGTAGATAAAGCAGTGTATGCAACTGTACGTAATTAGGCCTTGAAACACTCGTGTGATCTTATTATGAAACGAGTCGCAGGCGAAAGCAAACCACGCTCGTATTTGAAGGACCCTTATTACGTAACAGTTACATAAACTTCCATTTTATGACTTTGACTCACAGAGGGCTAAAAGTAGTGTTCATTTTGTAACTAGATTTACATGACAGTGAACTAGATGTTCACTGTAATTTACATGACAAACTACAACTTTTTGTACCGGTTCCGCATTGAATAACAAGTTTTTGGCACTGCAGACGCCCAGAGTAAGACCAGCTTCGCCTGTTCCAAATTTTGGGTCTGGCTTAATATCCAATACTTAAATCAATTATAGTACGCGTAGGTAACATATAAGGCCTTTTTGTTACATAGGTACGTAACCAAAGGTATATAAATTGCTGGATGGAATATTTTTCTCCAAAGAATAACCCAATACGACGCATAGTTATAAATGTATCCGTAATAAAATGACATTAACTTTCTAAATGTAAATATGTAGGTACAATTTAGAAACCTAAATAGTTCTATTATTATTTTGTTTCAGAAACCGGAAATATGCACAAAACACCAGAAAAATACCTCAAAACCATAGAGGTATTAGTAGAGCATGGCGCTGATCCGAGCATATATAATCACTGCGGCTCATCTGTCAATACATTGTTGACTGAATTTAATCTCTCAGTATTATCTATGACCATAGCCAATAAAATGACAGCTCTGAAACATGGCAAATTCACAAGTGACAATTTAAATATGATCTTATATAAACATAGCGACGGAAGAATTGGTTATAAGGACATAAATAATGTGACTAATGACAAACCGGAAGCAAGGACTGTGGAGACTGGACTCCATGCTGTTATAACGGTAGATATGCCTAAGAAAAATGGTTCAAAAAAAGATACAAACGTAAGTATGAAAGATGTTAGTAATCCAGGACAAAATGAAACTGAATCTGTTAAAGGAGATTCAGGAAACAGTGAAGTAAATGAAGTTAAGCTTGGAAAGAAAGATATACAGCTATTAGGGGATATAAAAGTTGAAAGTGTAGATGTAGGAAATATTCTGTCCGATAGTGACGTTAGTTATAAGGAAATAAATACAAATAAATTGACAGAAGTTAAAAGTGAAGAAACTAAAAACGCAAGTGACAATAAAAATCCTAAAATGACACCACTTAAAATCGGTAACATTATATGGAAACCAAACACAGATGTCAATTTAAAAGCTACAGATATAAATAAAGTTAAAGTTGAAAGCACAAAAGCGCTTAAAATGAATTTTAAAGAAATTAAAGATGGAAATCTTGGTAATGTTACTTTTAAACGATTAAGTTCTGGACAGATGATAGCAATAACTCAATCTAAATGTCCCAAAGGCATTATACCTTCAATAAGAGATAAGAAAATTAGTTTAATTAAAATTCCAAAATCTTTAAATACTAAAGACATACATAACACTCAAGTTACTGAAACAAGTCCAAATAAAACTGAAGAAACAACAAGGTCTGCTAAAGAGAGAAAAACTGAAAACGTAGTTATAGTAGAAAATGTCGCGGTGAAATCTTTCCCGATACAAATATCGCCCGGTACAAGCAAAACAGCAAAGGCTAAAGATATAGTTATATCGCCTAAACCTAGAATATTAAATGACGACATAGCAGCTAGGGAATTAACTATGGAGGATATATCTCCGAAAATAATTATAGGGAAGGAGGACGTCGAAACTGTAAAAAAATTTAGGAAGAGGAAATTACGGTCGGAATGAATTTGACATAATTTTTGGGTCGGGGATGATTAAAATAATGTTTTTTATTTGTAATTTAACGTTTTGCATAATGAGGTGTAATATATATATACAGTATGTATCAGAACATAAGGCAAAGCTGAAGCCTGGTTGATGGTAAAGTGGAGTATGTTCTAACAGAATACTTACTAATAACTTTTATTTGCTTTTTTTAACTTTGCTCAATCTCAACATGACTTTGGGTCCTCTTATTTGCAGTCGGTTAAAAATTTCTGTAACAGCCTGTAGAAACAGTAAGACGTCAGTTTATAAACGTAAACAAACTAATTAAAACCAATCCACATCATATCAGATTACTGCAATTTCAACTATGACCAGATACTGATAAGCCTAATAAATACGAAACACTAACCACTTCTTTAAATTATCATTTAAGGACTATTTTTTGTTATTATTTCATTATTATTTACAACCGGGATTTCGCATATAATATTGTAGTTCACTTTGACATGTCTTAACATGACATTAATTATGACGTTCCATTAAATTTGTCATTTTGTTATTTTTATTTTGAAAGAGGTCAGGTTAAATCAATTAATTGGACTTTTATCCTTTTGAAGTTAAACTTCAAGTCAGAGTTTGACATTCGTCTGCAAGATAAAAAGAAAATCTAATAAATAGAAATTTAAATTTAAAATTACTGATAATGCCTTTCATTTTCTCTGCGGAGGAACTTGTGGATATGATCCTTCTTTACGGAGAGTGTAGGGGAAACAGGAATGCCGCTCTTCGTCTGTACGCGGAGAGGTTTCCCGCACGAAGGCAACCCAACAACGGCCGTGTGATCGTCAATACACTTATCCGACTGCGAAATAACAACCCGCCGGTGCCGATGGACGGAATCACGAACTCGCGAAGAATTACAAGCACGGATAATTCAAGCATTTGATAAAATTAGACACCGTGTCTGACAAAATCCGAATTTGCTGCGAAAAGTACACGAAAGCAATCGTCGCGTCGTCGCTTGCTCAGATGTTTACGTACCGGCGGCCGGCACATCGAACTGCATCGCATTTAATACGTGAGTGTGCACTCAACTTTAGCTGTCTAACGTTATCAGCTGACCTTTATGACATTTACTTCATTTTATTTGTTGTCATTGATAACACTGTAAATAAATAATACAGGAGGTAATAAAATAATTGTTTATTATTATTATTTTTTCACCACCATTAAAAGATGCTAAATTTGCATAAGCCCGGCACCATAATCATATTTATGGTCTAAACATTAATGGGTCTCTTTCTTTGCCTTTCGTTCTGATACATACGGTATATATATATATATATATATATATATATATACATTTGCCGACGACGGATGCAGTTTAGAGTAAAATAAATAGAAAATGAACAATGATTTACATATAAAAAATTAAACAAAGCCCATCCTGGATGTAGTTACGTAAGTTTTTAAACTTCTGGTATATTATAACTCTCACAATGATAATATACTTTTATTCCTGTTAAATTAAATTTATACATTGATGATTTTATGTCGTATATTTCCGACATTAATATCCACTCAAGCAAATTTCTATGAGAATTAGTGATAAACTTATTTGATATGAACTTTAGAAGATATCATGATTTATTATGCACTCAATTCAGCAATTAATTTTCAATGTATTTTCTTGATTTTTAATTATAATAAATAACATTACACAAAATATCCATAGACTTCAAAATGTATTAAAATGATTTACCAATTAAATGCATCCGTTATAATAATAGAAAATATTCGTGTTTTTTGGCTAATGTAGGTTATTGTGGTACATTGCCTTTTTTTCGTAGGATATCTTAGGTTAAGTTTTGAATCTTACTAAAATGTTAATTCAAACATTTGGCACTTTGAAAAAAGTAGATTTAGCTAAATTACGCAATGTATTTTTTGGTAACTTTGTTTTTTTTTAAATTTTTTTTGGAGCATCAAAAGTAGCTTAACGGCTGAGGCCAGGGTTCGTAAGCATAATTAACAATGATAGTTATCTTGATAATTATCGTGATTTTTATGTCTGATCATGATTGATTTGATACTCAAAATTTGTAAAGGCGGAAGGCAGAAACAATAATATCACACGTGAATTTCAACATTAGTAGTTGAACTATAATAGAAATAAATCCATACCGGGGATAATTATCGCGATAAATATCAGAGATCGTATTTATCATCATAATTTCGAACCCTGGCTGAGGTGTTCAAAATTAACTACACACCCGCTTATTCCCTTAACAATAAAGTCGTGTCTAGATAATTTTGAATACCTGAAACGTTTAACTACTTCTGCTCCCTGTCCCTTAGTTTTTGAGTATGTAATTTAATACCTACTTAAACATAAGGTCAATGAGGGCACTTACGTCTACGGGGTATTACCGTACAATGGCCTTTACGGCCAAATTAATGAATATTGTGTCAGACAAATGTGAACGCAGCCAGATTAAATGTAACGATTACTCTCCTGATGCGTCACGATATGTGTGACGTTTTCAAGTCAACAGTACATTATTGTCGGTTGTTAATAGTTTATTTCTAAATGAATTATTATGGCAGTAATGCCTTATTGACAACCAACAATGATGTACAATCGCCATCAGATATATCTGAGCCGCTAAGGTATTCACAAATATCTGAACAACGCCTCTATTGTCAAGCCGATAATGTGCATGTTCGGATTATTTTTGAGTACCTTGGCCGCTCAGATATTAGTACAGTACGCGAACAGTTTTGAGCTTCGATAACTCACAAGTGTGATTTTCTTTTTTAGTTAGTTACTTATAGTAAAAAATATTTTCTAACAATTTTTGACGTCGCGCTAGGTATTACATAGATATTTGTTAATAACAACAAGAAAAGATTATACAAGATATATTTTCCTTTACCATACCATTGCATTCAACTATTTCAACATCATCTGTCATTTTAGAACAGTTGGTCAATAGATTATGTGAGCATAATGAAAACAATTTGTCAAAATATAAGTGACCTTGACTTATAAACGAATTACAAATGGCTAAGACGACATATGCTCTTGACAAAACCGTTATAAAATGTGAAGTTATGTTGCAATAGTAAAAAGCGATAGCCTGGTGGAGAAAAATAAAACTTACATAATCTTTTCTATGTGTAGCAAACAAATACATGTATTATACCTAGCGCAATGCTAACAGTTGTTAGAAAATATTTTTTATTATTAGTACTTAACGTATTCTAACAGGTCACAAAATAAAATTGGATTTGTGATTTATGTCATTTTTATAGGTAAAAAAGGCGTTCCCGTACTCCACTATATATCTGAAGGCGACTTGCAAAAGTCACAAATATCTAATCTTTGCAGTTGGTATGAAATACCATGGCCACTGTATCGATCGAGTGAACAAGTGTTCAGGTTTACTGTTGTTTGTTAGCCATGAAAGCCGTCGTTCGGAAATATCCCGCAGACGGAATTACCCTCATTGACCTTAACATTTAACAATTAGATATTTATCACGGTGATGTATTTTTTGTTTAAATGATGATTAACTCTTTAGTTTATATATTTATCTACACTCATATTGTAAGTTCTCTAAAACGTGTTCGAAAACGGTAGGCAATGGCTAGCATTACCACGACCGATTTTACTATGATAAGCTTTTTATCTGTGGCAGTAACGTAATTTTAACTTTTCATGCTCAAATATTGATGTGCTATGAGTTTTGATAACATAATGTACACCTGCACCCTCCCGCGCATCCGCCGACAGCCCGACACGCGCCTCCCCGACACAATCGAGTTGGTCATGGCGGTGCAATGGCGGCCATTCTATGGTTTCCGAATACGGCATTTTGGATAAATAATATGAGTGTAGATAAAGCAGTGTATGCAACTGTACGTAATTAGGCCTTAAAACACTCATGTGATCTTATTATGAAACTCGCCTGCGGCTCGTTTCATAAAACCACACTCATGTTTTAAGGACCCTTATTACGTAACAGTTACATAAACTACTATTTTTTTGGTTTTTGCGTATGTTAGTGAACTTAGTTATCATATTGATAGCATTAAACCATAAACTTCAACGTGTACTTTTTATTTACCTGAATTACTTGAACCCAAAGTTATTAGAGTGTAACAAAAATGCTGTTGCAGATTCGTTTAAGGGCATAATTTGGTATCATATTCTAATTATGAAAAAGTAAGAAAAAAATTTTTTCACTTCTCATGTTCGTAAAGTTCGACTTTAAGTCGTGCGTGGACGACATAAAATCGCATTTTAAGCGCTAGGGCATAAAGTAAAATTTTCTTCTTAGACTAAGAATGTAGCTCAACAGCCAAACAGAGTCAAAATATATTGCTCAAATTAATTGAGCAGTAAAATTTCGTAGAGTACTGAAACTTGTTCTTTTATTATATTCTTGCTATAATTATTTGAATTGCGTGTTTTCTATAATTAAATAAATGATATTAAATAAAATGGGAGTTGATAATAGTTTAGAAATGCCCCGAAATGTTTTTATGACTTGGCAGAAAACAAGAATCTATGTCTAAATTCACATGTTAAAAATAAAATAAAAAACATTAAAAAATTAATTGGTGGGAACCATATTTGTTTTCATTGTAATATTTTGGTTACAAATTGAAATTGTTTTACTATTACCGATAAATAATTTCCTCGCAATTGAAGTGAAAATTAGAGTGTAACCCTCGTCCATAAAACCCATTTTACACTCGACTTTATATCAATCCTCGCTCGCAAGCTCGCTCGGATGGATAAACGCCTCGCATAAAATCGTGCATTTTATGCACTATATTTATTATATATTTTTTTAACATGAAAATAGTAGATTGTACAACACAATCTAGGTACTATTTTCATGTTAAAAAAATATTGGTTCTTTTATGGAGGATGGTTTTTATGGCAGTCCAAAACATTTTTCTTCTACTTTTTCTTGGTCCCAATATGATACTAATTATGCCCTTAAACGAATCACCACTATTTTTATTACATCTAAATATATAAAAGAATAAACTGACTGACTGACTGACTGACTGACTGATTGACTGACTGACTGACTGACATATCAACGCACAGCCCAAACCGCTGGTTCTATAGATTCCAAATTTGGCACGTAGGTTCCTTATAAGGTCTAGGGATGCACTAAGAAAGGATTTTTCAAAATTCACCCCCTAAGGGAGTAAAATGGGGGTCCAAAGTTTGTATGGCGAATCAAGATTTGTTAGACTATTTTATTCGAAACTTCACAGGAGTATTCCTAGCGATAAATGAGTAAATACGTGTTTCATGTTTTTTGAAAATTAAACCCTTAAAAGGGGCAAATGTGGTCACAAAGTCTGAAAATCAACATGGTTATCGTATCCTTATTGAGTACTTCTAGCACGCGGGCGAAGCCGCGGGAAAATACTAGTTCTGTATACATATGTAACACTATTTTGGAAAACTTATTATTTTGCGGAAGGCGCTTACGTTTTATACAGCCATTGAATCTCAGAAAGAAGACTTATTTCAATAAGATTTATAGTCTAAGCTCCCATTGCATAAAACCTTAACCTCACACGGTGGCAAATCAGACATATACTATAGCAATAGATAATACTTAGGGACACTCGATTATAGTAGGTTGCCATGGCATAGCCTGGAAGAACATTTTTTTTTTCATTCTCATACCACTTTTTTTACCAAAAATTACATCATAATGTGGCAGATCGAAACGTTTACCCATCGAAAGAGATACTTTTGGTGATCCGATCCCGCATAGGTTGCCAGCCAAAAACCTGGCAGATTTCAAGGTCAGCCATGTTTTATGAGGCCAAAAAATGGGGTAATTTACCTCATCAGGTGGCAAGAGGAAATCGATGCAGATCGATAGCCCTAGGCGCGCCATTCACGAATATATAGGGTTGCCTATCATCAGCCTGGCAGTTTTTCTGGTCAGCCTCCTCAAAGTATCGATGTTAATAACTTGGAACGACGAGAAATTCATGTACAGATGATAATATTCAAGGAATACTTTAATGCAAACCGTTATATTTAATTAAAAACTACACATTGACAGTCTTGCACTTCATACGTGTCGATATCATATATATCAAAAATATCTGATTGAAAAATAAATACTAAATTCATTAACAATAATAAAAATCATTTGGGGTATCTGGGGTTTTTATTGGCTCAAGTAACATGTTGTATAGTTTAAAGTAAACCGGGCTTTATCGTAAAAGTTTCAAGCATGACAGAAGTTAGAGTCTTGGTTGCAGGGCTCAGTTCAGGTACGACAAGCTGGTATACGTATCCATATATCAGAAAAAATAAATGTAAAACCTCATTAGTCAAAACAAGTAGTATTACATATGTATAGAATAATTATATCGACGTGATAAAAACACAAACCCTTTATTTTACAGTTTTTTTTAAATCATGCGGTGTAAAAAGTAATTTTAGTTCTATCAAGTCGTTAACCATAGCTATGCTACGACCATAATACTTAATCAAAGCTAAAAGTCGTATACTTTAAAAAAAAATTTAAAACTACTTAATCTCACAAAAGGGTAAGATTTGAATACCACTTTATGGAAAAATCTAATATTGGCGGTTAACAACGCATTAATTTATAAATATTAAAATTTAGGACCGATACCTAAGTGGCCAAAACTAGGTTAGTATGTGAGCCAGTTATTGCCATGTACATGGCCACAACTGGCGAAACCACGAAATCAATGCGCCAGTTTTGGCCACTAGGCTTAACGCAATTTCTAAAAGGCGCGCCAAGAAAGTAACCTCTAACATATCCTTAGACAACACTTTTGACATGTACATTAAGGCGACGATATATGCAAACACGTCAAATCGAGGTGTTTTTGTGCAAGGTTTTTGAAGAAAACAAACCACGTTGGAGCATGAATGTTACATTTTCTGTAGGGGCATATAGTTGGGTTCGCTGTACCGATACGTGCTTGGTCTTGTATAACATAATTAGGTATATATATCATCGTTAAGAAACTGTTTTGGAGAAAACTTGTCGCAAGTTTTATGTCGGTCAGAAATAATTCTATGTTGCGAAATTAAACATAACTACTTCTTAGCACATTACTAATGTTCGGCCGATAACTATAGTCGTATTAAGCGCTTAACCCTTGGGACGCCTAGTGCCGTATCCGTCCCGCCATTTGGACTTTTGATTCACAATTTCAAGGTCACTTATTCAAAAGCAAAATTTTGACAGTGGCATTCCAGGGGTTAATAAAGGTTTTAGACGCAAAACCTTGTAGAGCCTGTAATAATTCAGAACTATGCAATTGCTGCAATAAAACTTATAGGCGTTTATTCTATTGCAGCCAGAGACATGTTTCATGTGTCAAATTTGAGTAATATGATTAGTAATTTTGAGTGCGGAAATTCGTTCCACATAGCTTAGGTTATAGTACGCTTGCTTTCTAAGTAGATATGTCCGAGTTCAAATCTAGGCTGATGTTAACTTTTTTGTTTATTTTTTATCTCATTTCTCATTTATATTTTCAATCCTGATCCTAAGCGATTTATAGGTATTTTTGGACAAAAAAAAGTCAAATCATACTATAGTCAAGTTACTAGTTAGTTTAATCTTTTTATTTTGACTTTTTTACCCAATATATTTAAACTACCAACTTATAAAAGAGACTAATTCATTATTCAATTTTTACAGTGGGATTGGTTACTTTTTACCATAGACGGCTTCGTCCATGTTTTACCGTAATTTGTATTACAAGAGCGCGTTTGTTCGAGCAGTTTCCATCCGCGGCGACGTTGCCAGCTTACTTTCATTTGCTCATTTCGCGTCTTGCTTTGCGCTGTTGCAAGCTAGATCTATATTATGATATGATTCATATCATATGAATAACGGATACATTGAATAGAATCAAATGCGCTTGAAGTTGAAACACATTCGTGCATTTGTCAATGATTTGTCCACATCATCGTGATAGGTTATACTATGGAATAAGAAAGAAACAATCGGCTCGGCTGTCCCGGTACTCTACGATGTCTGGTCGCGCCATTAGGTTTATATGGCTTATTGTATGTTCGTTTTCGTACGATTTAAAAGATATGGTGAATTATTAATATTATTATTAGGTAGGTAAGTAGCTATGGAATTAATTTAATCGTATAAGTATATATACCAATATAATTTCTCACAATCCCTAAAATGAAAAAAACAATAAGTAAGGTACGATGGGGTAAGACCGGACCATTTTTGAACTAGTTGGTCAGCTTTCAGGGCTGACTTTTATGCTTTACCTTTGTAAAAATTTCTCGAAATATTAATCCTTGTTTCAAATCAGTATGAAGTGTACCTAAGCTGTTTTTCCTGTATAAATTTTCAAAATCTACTCCTTCTACTTAAGATTGGACTATTGAATAAAATGTACTCTTAGTAAGTTTTTAGGTGCTAGTTTTCTTCCACTTATCGATTTTGCCAGCTTTGTAATGCAATAATAAATTTTGAAGTGCCCTTACTTATCGTTCTAGAGCTTATATGGTCTTGTTTAGATTAATATTATACGAGAATAAATCATACTCGAAAGGTTTTTTTATAATAAAACATTTTTTGTAAAAGTGGAGTATGTGTCAGTTTTCCGTCCATACTTATTGATATATTGATATTCAAGTTTTTGAAATAAAAGCTTATAATTAAAATATCAATTAAAGAATAAATAATTATTATCCATGGCAAATTTGACCTCAAAAAGTTTTTTCCATGTAGACGGAGAGCTGGCCACGTCAGATATGACACAATAGTCAGGTTTTATTGCTCTCATTATTGTGTCATATCTGACGTGGCCAGCTCTTAGTCCAATAAATTTGTAGCAGTTTAATCAGGTGGACGGCAACCCGGACGGGAAACTAGCATAACCACCCTATGCACGGTTTCAAATAATAGATATAATTATAAACCGCCTTTATTATGTTAATTCATAATAATTCAAAAACGAGTGAGTTAAAAATATTGAGAGTGGAAAGACAAGATGTTTCAAACCTTTGAAGCAAGATGTTTCAAAATTTAAAAATTTTAAAAAACGCTTTTGGCTATAATTCTTTTTTTTTCCCCAGCCTACTTGAAGAGATATAATACGTATCCATACTAATATTATAGTGTGTCTGTCTGTTAACTCTTCACGCTTAAACCGCTCAACTGATTTAGATGAAATTTGGTATGTATAAGGGGATGAAAACGGAATGGAAGTTTATACGGAATTGTTGCTCCCTGTTGACTTGAAATAGCATACGTGCTAGTTTTATATTTGCTCTTAGATTTTACTAACTAGTAACTTTTATTTTGCGTTTTATTATGTAATTCCATATGGCTCATGTTAATTTCGCGCAGACGAAGTCGCGGGTAAAAGCTAGTATTTTAATATTGTAATGGATTTTGATATGATAAAACTTTTGAAATAGATGGCAATTAACCAAAACTAACCCAAAAATGTACCCAAAAAACCGTGACGACCCTATACACGACACGATACAACTAATCCATACTAATATTATAAATGGGAAAGTGTATGTGTGTGTTTGTTTCTTTGTTTGTCCGTCTTTCACGGCAAAACGGGGCGACGAATTGAAGTGATTTTTTAAATGGAGATAGTTGAAGGGATGGAGAGTGACATAGGCTACTTTTTGTCTCTTTTTAACCCCCCACTTCCCTAAAATGGGGGGTGATAATTTGTATGGTTTGTTACCCCGAATTTAACGCGAGCGAAGCCGCGGGCAAAAGCTTTTATATGTTATTAACTTACTCGTGCTGACTTTTCGTGTTTTTAAATCTTTTGTGTAATTTCAATTTATAATTCTTATGTGAGACGACAAACGCTTTTATATTTGTCAATATTTTTAGTAAAAAACACTTATGGTATATAAATGAAAATGGTTAAAACATGTTAAAAAATTAATCTTACACTTTAGGTTGAATTAAGTTATTTGCTTTTTAGCTATCGTTTTCTGTAAGGTACTTCCCCAGTCGAGCTCTGAGCCAGGTCCAGATGTGAGCGTGATAACATTCGCTGAACTGTGCCTTACCACAGTTAGCGAGATAACATTCGGAGTGCCCATACCTCCCTTTTGGACATAACATACCCGTGTCTAAACCTGTTCCTAGTAACCAACTAGGTACCAATTTAAAAAATGTTCACAGCAACAATTAATTGGATCCAGTCTTAAATGCCACGCAAAAACAAATCAAACCATTTTTTGTGACAAACAATTGAATTTATAGAACGAAACTTTTTTGTCTATAAAGATCACATGTATGCGCGACTTCGGCAGCAGATAGCATACATCCTCCATACTACCCTCTTGAACCTGATGTTTATTCAGTGTTGGGCGTAATTTATTAGATGGTACCTACTTTTGTAATGAATTAAATTGCTAATTAAATTACATGAAAATCAATTATATTAAGTAATTGAAATTGCTTGTAATTGAGATTACATGTCAGTAGTATTCCCGATTACATATAATTTGTAATTGCAATTACTTTTATCTTAACTACTTTTACTTGTAACTTCGATAATTTGAAATAATATACAAGTTCAATTTCTTTTTGGGTCAGTGGGGGCAGCTACCAGATCCCTCGCTGCAACGCGAAAATGGTCTTAGAAGACCTTCCCTCAATTTCAAATTAATCAATCTTCATTAATTTGAAATTGAGGGAAGGTCTTCTACGGATTTTGGAAAAAAACATACAGGATGCGAGATGAGGTCACATTTGGTAAACTTCTTTTTGATGCCAATCGATCCCATTCTTGTATGGGATCAAAAATAATTTGCGGCTAGAAAGGCCACAAATTGAGAAAAACTTTTCCCATACTTTATGAAAATTGTTTTTTTTATTTTTCACATGCTGCTTTTTTATGCCAATCGATTCCATTCCTATCGTTTCTAATAGTTTCCTATTATTAGGTATTGTACTAAAAAGCCACAAATTAAATATTTTCCATACATTTACTATAAATAATAAATAAATATTATACGACAATCTTACACAAATCGACCTAGGCCCACAGTAAGCTCAATAAGGCTTGTGTTATGGGTACTAGACGACGATATATATAATAGATAAATATGGATAAATACTTAAATACAAAGAAAACATCCATAACTCAGGAACAAATATCTGCGATCAACACACAAATAAATGCCCTGACCAGGATTCGAACCCGGGACCTCCTGCTTCGTAGGCAGGGTCACTACCGACAGGGCTAGGAGATCGTCAAATAAAGAATAAGTGATTTTTAGGGTTCCGTGCCAAATGGCAAAAAACGGAACCCTTATGGATTCGTCACGTCTGTCTGTATGTCTGCCCGTCCGTATGTCACAGCCATTTTACTCGGAAACTATACGACGTATCTGAATAAAATTTACACATAAGGTGTATTCTGTATGCCGCTACTTAGTTATGTATTTAAATTAAAAAAAAAAAAATTTAAGGGGGGGCGCTCCATACATGTATCTAAATTTCAAAAAAATTGTTTTTTCCATATATCAACATGTGATACATCAATCGATAGGTCTTTAAAAATAATATTGAAGTTTTTTTGATCATTTTGTGATTAAGTAAATATTTTTTGATATAATCGCTTCGAAAGTCAGAAAAATTTTGTAGCCCCCCCTGTAACTTTTGAACCGTAAGTCCAAAAAATATGAAAAAATTTGAGAAGATGCGCCTTATTATATACTTGCTACGAAAATTGTTTTGAACATTATCGGTTTAGCCATTTTTGAGCCATTTCCAAAAAACTTCTTCCATAGGCATCAGATACGACCTTTTGCTATTAGTTTGGTTCTTATTCCATTGAAGGTACGGAACCCTCCTATGCGTGGTCCGACACGCACTTGGCCGGTTTTTTAAACTTTTCACTTAAACAACAGTCGTTTTTATTAAGCATACCTACCGGAAGAAACATTTAAGTAAAATGTTAATGTACCTGAAAAAAGCGGCATCGCCATTATATCAAAATGCAACTAGGTACAGGTACACAATAGTGTTGGAGGATGTGTGGTTTGTATTTGCAACTAAAGGATAATTTTCCAGATAGGTAATTGAATTATCCGATGTTCTCCCGATGCGGTCTTATCCCAACGCACTTTACCGTCCTCATTGAAAGCGATTTTGACCATCTCTAATTTCGTTATAGATACTAAAAACCTGGATTTTTCAGAGCAGAAGAGGACATAAAACAAATTAGTTACAAATAATATTATCTTCAGTTAAGTACATTTTATTTGAACTTTTATTTTGAAAGACTTGACACGTACTTGACACATAGAAATATAACCGCCATGATGAATGCTTATTTTGGATATTTAGAATAAAACATTATAATTGTGCGATTATGATACTGTAGGTTATGGCGTGCGTTGGTCAAGTAGTTTTATATTATAGGTAACTTTAATTATTTCGTCATTGATTACCTACATACAATAGTAACTTTAATTAAGTAAGTACCACGGATCAGAATTTTAACTTCATGGTAAGTACACATAAAATGGAATCATTATCAAAGCGCCATCTTACTGTAAAAGACCGCGATTGCTTGACTATTTAAACATGTCAACATTGAATTGTCATAGTTCATCTCAAGTATACTAGATGGCAGTAGCGGAAGCTGCGATTATAAAAACGCAAAATGCAGTCGTCAACCGCGATACCTGTCACCTTAAACAATAAACTTAAAAAAATACAAAAGGATTTCCAAAAGAACGGCGGATTACGGAACCTCCAACCTTATTGTTTTGTTTAACAAATAGCAAGTATGACGTAACCCGACACAACATGGCTCCTGACAACTGAATGACAACTGACACATGACTGGTGACAGTGTCATCTGTATTGCCATAATTTTCTCTTGTATTTAGTTTAAACAATAGACTTGTAAAGTTCTCTATACCTTGGTAAACTCAATTCAAGGTTGAAAGTGGCCAAAACCAGGGCAGGGCCCTATTAGCCCTAGAGGCTAAATGTACTACTTTAGTCCGCTTTGGTAAGCATAACCATCAAAAACATAAATGTGAAAGGCTGCCAAGTTCGATACTATGGGAATGCTTCGCCTATAAAAGAAGTGAGATCTGAATAAGTACCAAGTTCCATAAAAATACCTCAAATCATAAATAGTTATAGGAATGCACACTTGATTTCCAGCAGTTTTAAGGTACATTTTGAATAAGTATCACGTCACATGGAAATACCTAAAATTATAATAGTCAGAGAAACGCACACCGGTTTTTTTAGTAGTTTCCTGATAACATGTATTATTTTCAGTACTTTTTAATGATGTTACTTGGCAAGTTTTCACACACCACACACCTTTTCAATGCAATGAATCGACACCTTTGGACTGCAATGTGTCAAGTATACAGGGTGGAAAGATAAGTCGGGCCCTGGAGGAAAACTACCTTAAAACGTTGAGATAGCTCAATTCACTGAAAGAAAACATTCTTTGATTTCTTTAAAGGGACATAACTGCATTTATATTTTTTTGGGAAAGAGTACAGTTTTCAAAAAAAGTATTAATTTTGTAATTTTTGCCATAAATATTTTTTATGACAATTGATACCAATCGATCCTGTTTCCAACGAGGATAAAAACTTCTAAATACCAACCAAGTTTAGGGCACAATAGAAGCCATAAATAATAATAATAATATTTTTCATACAATTAGTATGGAAAAAAGTGAAAATTAAAAAAAAAACTGAATGCAGTTTTAGTTTTTAGGAAAAATAAAAGAATGTTTCCTTTGTGCGAATTGAGCTATCTCAAGGTTTTAAGGTAGTTTCCCTCCAGGGCCCGACTTATCTTTCCACCCTGTATAATTTTCTATTGAAACTTGCCAAGTTACATCATTATAAAGTACTGAAAATAATAAATGTTATCAGGAAACTGCTAAAAAAACCGGTGTGCGTTTCTCTGACTATTATAATTTTAGGTATTTCTATGTAACGTGATACTTATTCAAAATGTACCTTAAAAACTGCTGGAAATCAAGTGTGCATTCCTATAACTATTTATGATTTGAGGTATTTTTATGGAACTTTGTACTTATTCAGATCTCACTTCTTTTATAGGCGAAGCATTCCCATAGTATCGAACTTGGCAGCCTTTCACATTTATGTTTTTGATGGGATTTCATTTATTTTTGTTAGGTGTAGGTTCTTTATTATTTTTTTATCACTTTTGCTTTAGGAAATGTCTCATTCCACTTAGGTATATACTTTATACTATACCCTTTATACTAAGCGTCTAATTCTATTTTACTATTTATTTATAGGTGATTTTTACAAATAAACTGGCTCCCTACACCTATAAAATGTAGGTACCTACTTACATATAATTACATACATCAATAACGTACTTTATTCTGTTTGTAAGTACGCTACCTACATAGATAATTAATAACTTGGTAATACCTACCTACCAGTAGGTATTATAATTGGTGGCCTATTATGTAGCCCTAGAAGTGCACCATCCCATCTCATCCCGTGGCGTATCGGAGGGTGAGATGGGCAGTAGTATATATAATTCCATCTTAGAGTATATATGATTTCCATGTTCTTGAATCTGCGAGAAAAAATAGTCTTTTCATTTTTGTTTGACTGATTTAGCGCACCTAGTGTACCTAGTGACCTGCTTTGTACTTCGTAAATCGTGGGTTCGGTTCCCGCAACAGACACACACAGAGTGGTGAACAATTTTATTGTTCTTGTTTTTAAGACAAACATGTATTGTCTTAAATTGGTATGTATCTAAATTTAAATAAGTCTTATCTCATTTCCACTCCATACCTACTTATAGTAGTTAGAACAAAATTACACATTCGTTGTTTTCGAAACTGACTCACACTTGGCCGTTTTCAGATTTTTACTTTATTTCGACCTAAAGACAAACCTTCGAGCCAAATTTCAGGTCGGTACGACCATTGGAAGATAGACCCACTTAGTTCATTATGACTTCATAGTAGAACAAAGTTACACCTTCGCTATTTTTAAAACTGACTCACACTTGGCCGTTTTCAGATTTTTCCCTTTACTTTGACCTTAAAACCTATCTCCATGCCAAATTTCAAGTCAGTACGACCATTGGAAGTGGTCTAGGTTTTTGATGAGTCAGTGAGTCAGTGAGTGTATAGTAAAAATAGCGATTTTCTGACGTCAATATCTCAAGAACTGCTATAGGTAGAATAATGAAATTTTGTATTCTAGACAATTAAGGGGATGTCAACAGACACTCGAAATTTCATATGCGTAGATAAAATATGTTTTGAGTTATAGGGTGGTCGAAATTGGCCCGAAATGGTTCGTGTAATATAACCCACGGCCGGTGTGTCGCTTTTTTTTGCTCGAACTTGGCGGACACACTACCGTGTGTCTAGATATGACACACTTTTTGACCATGAGAAGTGAAAATGTTATTAAGTTGCATGCCTTTTCAACCGACTTCAAGATTCCGAAGGAGGTTATCAATTGCTTTTTTTTTATGTTTGTTCACCGATTATTCGAAGACGACTGGACCGATTTGGAAAATTATTTTTTTGTTTGAAAGAGTATACTTCACAGTTGGTCCCATTGTAACCAGGTCAGGATCTAATGATGGGATCCTGGAGAAATCGAGGGAACTCTTCAACTATTATAGGCACATCTATAGTGATTTGAGTATTTTTTACAACAGCTCGATTTGCTTTTGGAAAGGTGGATGCTAAGTGAAGTGGGTTATTTTTTGTTTAAAATTATTATTTTCTTTTTGTATATGTTAAAATATCTATATATCTATCTATTCATTATATTTTAAAGAACTTTGTTAAGTTCGATACACGATAGGGCGAAAACGGCTCGATAGAAAATAATTCCAAAGTTACGTCTTAAAATTAGTTTCACACAAATGTGTTTACTTGTACGTATGAAATTAAGAACAAAATAGTAGTTTATGTAACTGTTACGTAATAAGGGTCCTTAAAACATGAGTGTGGTTTTATGAAATGAGCCGCAGGCGAATTTCATAATAAGATCACACGAGTGTTTTAAGGCCTAATTACGTACAGTTGCATACACTGCTTTATCTACACTCATATTCATCATCATCATCATCATCATCAGCCTATTTTAGTCCACTGCTGGACATAGGCCTCCCCCAATGAGCGCCATAGCGCCCTGTCTTCAGCTTGCCACATCCAGCATCTGCCTGCAGTCTTTCGCAGATCGTCATCCCACCTTGCCAGAGGGCGTCCTACACTACGTTTGCCGAGTCGCGGTCTCCACTCAAGAACACGTTTACCCCAGCGGTTGTCGGTTCTTCGCGAGATATGTTGGACCCGGGGTATGTCCTTAAACTACGTCCGGACCTGGGTACGTCCTTAAACTACGCCAAAAAGAGAGGTATGGGCACTGCGAATGGCATCTCGCTAAGTGTGGTAGGGCACGTTCAGCGAATGTCATCGCTCAAATCTGGAGCAGAGCCCGACTGGGGAAGTACCTCCACCTTACAGAAAACCACAGCCAAATAGCACTAGACCCTACTCATAGTGTTGTGTTCCTGCTGGTGAGTAAGGTTGCCAAAGAGCTCAAAGAGGACCCAGTGCGTTGACGATGAGGGACCTTCTTGTTCCTTTAGTCGTCAACACAGTGAATCCTCCTATTTGTAAAGGGTCGGCAACGCGCATGTGACTTCTTTGGAGTTGCAGGCGTCCATAGGTTGCGGTAGCTGCTTACCATCAGGCGGGCCGTATGCTTGTTTGCCACCGTCGTGGTATAAAAAAAAAAAAAAAAAAAAAAAGATATGGCCGGCCCACTGCCACTTCAGCTTGCTAATTCTTTGAGCTATGTCGATAACTTTGGTTCTCTGCCGGATGTATTCGTTACGAATCTTATCCTTCAGAGAAACTCCGAGCATAGCTCTTTCCATAACTCGCTGAGCGACTTTGAACTGGTGGGCCAGCCCTACCGTGAGTGTCCACGTCTCAGCTCCGTAGGTCATTACGGGTAGGACGCACTGATTAAAAACTTTCGTTTTCAAGCATTGCGGTATGGATGACGAGAAGACTCGGCGTAGTTTCCCAAATGCTGCCCAGCCTAGCTGGATCCTCCTTTTGGCCTCCTTCTCGAAATTGTTTTTACCTAACTGCAGGATCTGCCCACGGTAGGTGTACTCAGAAACAATTTCAAGAAGGTGGCCATGTACGACGACCGGTCCTGGATCAATGTGGCCATTGATCATGACTTTGGTTTTATCCAAATTCATGCCAAGACCGATGCGTCGCGAGGCTGAAGCTAGGCCGTCCAGCATCCGGGTCAGCTCCTCTAGCGACTCCGCCATTACGACTATATCATCAGCGAATCGCAGGTGTGAGATGTAATCGCCGTTTATGTTTATGCCCTTACCTTTCCAGTCCAGCGTCTTAAACATGTCTTCCAATGCGCTTGTGAACAGTTTCGGGGATATGACATCCCCCTGTCTCACCCCTCTGCGCAATTGGATGGGTTTAGACTGCTGGCCCTGTACTTGGACACTCATAGTGGCGGCTTCGGAGAGACATCTCAGCACCTCGATATAACGATAGTCTACTTGGCATCGCTGTAAGGATTCCAGAACAGCCCAAGTTTCCACGGAGTCAAAGGCCTTCTCATAGTCCACAAAAGCGAGACACAGGGGCTGATTATACTCTTCGGACTTCTGTATAATCTGCCTCACTGTGTGAATGTGGTCTATGGTGCCATATCCTCCGCGGAATCCAGCCTGTTCCGGTGGCTGGAACTCGTCGAGTCTTCTGGCGAGACGATTCGTGACCACTCGTGAGAAAAGCTTATAGACGTGGCTCAGAAGTGTGATGGGTCTGTAGTTTTTAAGGAGGGTTTTATCACCCTTCTTAAAAAAGAGCACCATCAAACTCCCGCTCCACGCCTTAGGAGTTCTCCCACTGTGAAGGACGGTATTGAAGAGGTTCTGCAGCTCCTGTATAACAGGAGCTCCTCCTGCCTTCAGAAGCTCTGAAGTAATACCATCCTCACCGGAGGCTTTTCCATTTTTAAGCTGCCTCAGAGCTAACACGATCTCGTCTTGACTGATGTCTGGCAGTTCGTCGGTATAGTGGCGTGTCAGGGTGGCTCTTGAATCATGGTCGTCTCGTCGGGAGTGGGGGGCATGTGCAGAGTACAGCCGGCCATAAAAATCCTCTATCTCGGCGGAGATCTCCGGCTTCGACAACACGGTCCTCCCGTCGTGCGTTTTTAGCTTCGTCAGGTGGCTCCTGCTAAGCTGCTGAGTGAATACTTTGGACCCTCGGTTTCGCTCTATCGCCTCTTCAATAAGGCGTGTGTTGGAGCTCCGAAGGTCGCGCCGTACCATCTTCGCAATTCACTTATTCAGGTCTGACCTCTCTGACGAAGTCGCTTGGGTAGTCTCCCGTCTTCTTGTCATCAGCCCCAGGGTCTCATCCGAGAGTTTGGACTTCTTGCCAGTACGCTGTTTTCTGCAGAACTTGATACCCTCGTCCCTCAGCGTTTCGACCAGATTGTGTAGGGTCTCGTCGGCGTCATCAGTGGGTTCCAAGGCAACAAATCTATTACCGAGAAGCTGCTGAAACTCCTCGGTGCCCGCGACGATTTGGATTTGGTTAGGCCGGAGCGTGGACTTCATCAGACGGTTTCTTTCAAGCTTCAAGTTGATATTCAGAGAGCCTCGGAGCAGTCGGTGATCAGATCCGGTATTGAACCTGTTGATCACTGAGACATCTCTGAATATGTGCTTGCTATCCGTCAAGATGAAGTCGATCTCATTTTTTGTCATAGTGTCGGGGCTCTGCCATGTCCACTTCCTTTGAGGCTGTTTCTTAAAGAAGGAGTTAATTAAGAATAGCTCCTCTTTCTCAAGGAAGTTGACAAGCATTTGCCCCCTGTGATTCCTAACTCCATAACCATGCGGGCCTATTCGGGATTCGTTGCCAGTTCGGATTCCCACCTTGCCGTTAAAGTCCCCCATAACAACGTTGAAGTGAGCCTTTGTGGTGTTGTGCAAGGCTTTGGATATGTCTTCATACATATCCTCCACTTCATCGTCCGAGTGTGTCGAGGTCGGTGCGTAAACTTGAACTACCTTCACGCTATACCGCTTGGAAAGCCGAAGGATCAGGTACGCTACCCTGTTCGACACACTGGAGATTTCTTGAACGTTGCTAGAGAGGGCCTTATTGACGAGAAAACCTACGCCACCCTGGGATGTTTTATCACCCTCGCGAAAGTAGAGAAGATGGCCTGAGTCTAGGGTTACGGTGTCCTCCCCCTCTCTACGGACTTCACATAACCCAAGAACATGCCATTTAATGTTCTCTAACTCCACTTCCAACTGCGCTAGATGATCGTCAAGCCTCAGAGTGCGTCCGTTGAACGTAGCCAGGGTCAATTTAGGAAGTGTGTGGTAGCCTGTTGTAGCCCGGGGATTCCTAGCACCCCCTGCCCCGCCGTTACCGTGGCCGCTACCATGGCCAGGAATAGCGAGGCGGCCGGGAACTGGGGGCCATTTCTTGGCTGAACTTATCATAAAGGGGTAATGCCCATAATCCCCACGCTGGGCATGCGGGTTGGGGATCGCAGTTTGGTGGTGGGATTTTTCTGCAGGGGCGCTGCTGCCCGCCCCCGGTATGTCCCTTAGTCGCCTCTTACGACACCCACGGGAAGAGTTGGGGTGGAGCAATTCTAAGCCGGCACCACACGCCACTCATATTATATATATTAAATTAAGTGTTCGGAAACCATAGAATGACCGCCATTGTACCGTCATGGCCAACTCGATTGTGCCGGCGCTCGCGCGGGACCAATCGAGTTGGCCATGGCGGTAACATTATGTTATCAAATTCGATGTTCCAAATTTGAAACTCATTGCTTAACAATATTTGAGCATGCAACGTTAAAATTACTTTACTGCCGCAGATAAGAAACTTATCATAGTTAAATCGTTTGTTGTAATGCTTGTCATTGTCTACGGTTTTTGAACGCATTTTAGAGTACTTACAGTATGAGTGTAGATAAAATACTAATCGTTACACAGTTTCTTTTTCACTCGCGCTTAAAAAGATATTAGTAACGGAATTTAGCTGTTGTCTTCCCTTTCATTGACCAATCACAACCAGCATAGAAAACGTACTAGCTCAAAAAAATCCCTTAAATTTTTGTGGGTGTTGCCATCCGAGCCGGGGCATGGGCATGCAAGCTACGAGTATGAGAGGAATATATTTTAGTTGAACCGCGCATGACGTTTGATGTATACAATTCTGTTTTACCTTATTAAAACTTTAATTGTCCAATCACAACTTTTTAATAGCGGGAAACTGCGTATTTGGTCATTCGTGTTCAAAGCCGGGAAAGGGTGTGCAGGGTGTCAGGGGAATGTCAGGTTTTGTGAGTCATGTTTGTACTGAGGACGCCATCTGTTTTTTTTCATCGTAGCCTACAAACAGACGCATGATGTTCTACGTGTACCACAGATAACCTCAACCACTAGATAGCTATGATATATAATAATGACAGATGGGTTATGCACGCTATTAATATGAGTGAATTCAAACAACTGTAGCTAGTCGCTCACCGGCCAGTGTGAGATGCGGACGTACGAATGAGCTCCCGTCACCCGCGTGAGAAAGAGACAAACTGTAATTTTCTAACAATGAGAGTGACAAAGATTTAATGATTGTCAAAATAGATAAACATAACAGTATCGTTGCTAGGTTATAAAATAACTCTGGAAGTATTTTTTCTGCTGATTTTGTTGATTGAGTTTAACCATAGTATAACCCATCCATAGTAAATATCATTGCTAGATAGATCATAAGTACCTACAACTCAACCATACATCAGCGCTCCCGTACTAATTTAGTATGAGAGCGCGACCGCTGATCTCATTTTAGTTAACGTTTTTGATCGTAACTCGTGTGAATTACTCGTAAAAATATCCACAAAAATCAAGTTATAGGGACTAACCTGGATTGTTATACTACAAAATGGTGTAGAATACTATTGAGATGTGATGTTCGAATCGTAGAAATTTACGAATAAAATTGCGCTAATGTGTGGTGACCCCGTGCTCCTTGTAAAAGTTCAATGATGAGTAGTCTGTGACGTGTACCGACTTAGGTACTTCTTGGATCCAGTCTGGCGTGCACATTATCCCGACATCAAAGGCACGTCGTAATGAAGTTGCTTAAATTACGTGACGACTTAATGTATGCTGATACCTACGCGAGCTACGCAGTACGCACTGGCGTACTAGTAGTTTTTCTACTCTCGTACTTTTATCTGTCATTTCTACATTCGCCATCACATGGCCATAACTTACAAAAGAACATAGATATTATACGCGAAGACAAGTCTATCTAGTCTATTCCCTAAAAAAGCACTTGTTCTATAAAAGCGCCAAAATAGAATCGTGTCCAGTCAGGACTTTAGAAAGAAAAACGCAGCGTTTCTAGAAAAAAAAACTTGAAAAAAGAAAAAAAAATGAAAAGAACCACAGACATACTTTCGTACTTTTTACGTTTCCCATTCGCTTGTGGTGGCAAACTGCAAACTTTGAAAATAATGTATGTTTACAAATATCTCGCTCCTTGATAATTGATTAAATAACGACTGTGTGTGTTGGTTTTAGTATTCCTGAAATACAGTGTTTTAAAAGGAGAAACTTAAATTATTGTTGATTATGTTGACAAATAACTGCAATATCCATGAAGTGTTCGATTTCGCATTTTATGTAAAACTAAGTGTAGTTGTAGAAAAAGTATTATATACAACGTCGTATAAGTACTTAGGTCAAAAAATGTTCGTGGTGTTTTTCGTAACAATTTTCGCCTCCGGCTGCGTCTACGACTCAAATTGTTACCCACGCTACTCACCTTTTTTGACCCCTCTTATACAACTGTTGCATAAAATACTGTTTTCTACTCGTCGACTGTAATGCTTGAATTGTGATTGTGTAGACCGAACTACTAGCGCATACTTTCTGATAGAGCTTTTATGGTCGCATATTGTGACATCGCCAACGATGGTACAAAGGATTTTCATACAATATTGTAACACTGTTGTCCTTCCCGACCGTCCGTGTCCTTCTTGCCGACCGCCGGCACAATCCACCGGCAGATAGAACTTACTCAATTGTATAGAGGCAGCAGGTCTTTCGTCGAACTCTATTCTTACCGACTTAAACACGGTACTCGACTGAAAAGCTCTTTATTATGTCACGTTTGTATAAAATACTATTCTTTTGTATAATTAAATGTCAAAACCTTTACAAGATGTAACTAAAGTGCTGGTGATTCATTTAACGGCATACTTAATTGGTATCGAAAAGTAAGAAAAAAAATTCACGACGACACAATTTTCCTGACTTTGGAAGCGATTATTTCAGAAAATATTCACTTAAAAAAATCATAATCATTTATTTGCTCATAAAAAGGGTTTTACATAAAAGGTGTTATAAAAGTTACATGTCCTAGCCTTTTTAGCTGTTTTTGACAGCATGCAAATGGGTCCTTATAATACATTAAATTTGTACTAAATAAGACTACCTTAATTAATTACTAAACTACATTTACTTAAATTAAACTAAATAGAATGCACAATAAGTTACAATAAATATACACAGCATTTGATAATATTGTAGTTTATGTAACTGTTACGTAATAAGGCCTAATTACGTACAGTTGCATACACTGCTTTATCTACACTCATATTATATATTCTAAATGAAGTGTTCGGAAACCGTTGGTCAGATTTCCTGACTCAGGAAGGAGGACAGGATTTACATTATGTTATCAAATTCGATGTTCGGAATTTTAAACTCATAACATAACGTATCAATATATGAGCATGTAAACTTAAAATTACGTTACTGCCACAGATAAAAAGCTTATCATAGTAAAATCGGTTGTGGTAATGCTAGCCATTGCCTACCGTTTTTGAACACGTTTTAGAGGACTTACAATGTGAGTGTAGATAAAAATAATTAAGTATATATGTAATGTCATGGTAATAAAGGAGGTATCTATAATATAATTTGACTAATATAAATTAACCTTGAATTAAAAGAAACCTTGATATTATTTTTAAAGACCTATGATTGACATGCAACATGTTGATATTTGGTATTTTTTTTTAATTTAGTTACATGTATGGATCGCCCCATCTAAAAGATTTATTTCTGCAATTTAACTACATAACATAACTAAGTAGCGGCATACAAAATACACCTTATGTGTAAATTTTATTAGGATACGTCTTATAGTTTCCGAGTAAAATGGCTGTGACATACGGACGGACGGACGGACGGACGGACGGGCCGGACATGACGAAACCGGCTGGGATGACGCGTCCGATAAAAAAAAGCTTTTTTTTGCTTTTAAATAATTTTCACCACTATTTTTGTTACACATACAGGGTGTTTTTTCAACAATTAGCTACAGTTACATTGTACGAGGTGATTGGGTAGGCTGCTAAACAACTTTGTATATCTAACTCCACAATCCAAAAATAAATTGGCCTTCCCATAGAAAACATCGACATTTGATCGGCCAACATGCATAGACAACATAATACACAACATTTAGACAACACACACAAATAGACAACATTTTTTTTTATAATTTCGGAGTTGGTCCCATAGAAAAAATTGTGTCTATATTTCGAGTAATCTTGTAAATATCGTAAGCTTAAGTACTTACCTATTTTTTTATTAATGAAGGGTCACATTTGTTCGGTGTTCTTTTATACATTATCTCCACCTACGGTAATAGCTGATACATCACATTTATTGACGGTTAGGGATGGGAACATTGGTACCTACTTATAATAGGTATTATAATATAAAATAAGTTTACTCGGGTACGTCCTTAAATTAAACTAGGTACCTACAGCCACCACGCGGGATTGTTGTGCCACTTGCCATTGCTCGTAATTTGGCCGTGTAATGAATGACCAAAGTTAGCTAACAGCTAACAGGCCTCACATCATTCATTACACGGCAAAATTACGAACATTGGCAAATGGCTCAACATTCCTGAGTGGTGACTGTACGTCCAAAAGAGAGGTATGGGCACTGCGAATATCATCTCGCTAAGTATGGTAGGGCACAGCTCAGCAAATGTCATCTCGCTCAAATCTGGAGCAGAGCCCGACTGGGAAAGTACCATCAGCCAAATATTTATCACTAGACTAGACATAGTGTTGTGTTCCTGTGACTACTAAGATCGCCAGAGAGAGACGTAGACGTGTGAAACCTCGGTTGCAGGCGACCGTACGCTACAGTAGCCGTACGCTTGTTTGCCACCGTCGTAGTATTAAGAAAACTCACGTAATTTCATTCGGATGTCAAAGTTCTACGAAATTAAATCGAATCGTTTAAAATGTATTCTTTATTATTGCAGTTAAATAATTTTATCCACGGTTACTATTAACAGAGAGTGTGTATTAAATAGAGGCGCATAGTCTAAGAACTTGTTTAGGATCAAAGTAGGTCAAATTTTAACTTGCTATGTTATGACTCAATATCTAACTTACTTAAGATAGGATAAGTTTAGTTGTTCAAAATTAGGTGTAGACCATTGTTTGCATGTTGCTAGGTTTATATTCTAATACCATCAATGTTCTCAGTGAGATATGTCTAAGGGAACATCTTAATCTGTACGTATTTTCTATTTATAATTCTTCACTATGTGTGGTCCCCCTACAATCTACATTATGCGGTAACTTTTGTTTTCTCCCGTTCAGATCACTCTTCAAACTTGGAACCTGTATTAAAATTAGTCCAAGGGCATAACCTAGTATATTCTAGACATACGTGGCGTGGCAGCACTACACAGGTACCGTAAAGGCAGCAAATTGCGTTATTAAGTTACTTACAATCGAGTCTGCGAGAAAGGTCGAGTGATCGGATTATTGCAAGCCTCGTATGCTAGGATCCGGAAGCAAAAGTCTCGCGTCATCAAATATTTGTGACAATTTGTGTTTTAAACTGAATGAGGGTTTCCGTGATCGAGATATTCACTAGATGGGAGCACCGTGGCAAGAGGTCTAACTGTCATAACATAATCCACCAATCATGTTTAATAATTTTTTTGATTGGTGGATTTTGACAGCTGCTGTCAAAAAGAATGATTCTACTAAACTAAATAGTAGTCCGCCTTGAACTGAGAAATCGCGATTTTCTTGCAAACGAGTTGACCAATATAACAATACCCTTATGATGATTGTTTCGCGCCGTCTAACTCCATAACCCCTTGACCGATCCTGCATATACGAACTCTCAAATTATATGTATCTCTGCTACAACCCCAACTTTCATAAAGTTCGGAAAAACGTTACTAAAGTTATCGCGAAACAACTATTCAAAATCACAAAGCTATTGAAATGCAAAGGCGTCTAGGTAGCCAGCTGACAGTTCTGTTGTGTCCAAAGTTGTCTGAACTTCACTTCGCTTACGCTCCGCTTGTTCGAAAAGTCGCTAAAAGAGTCGTCGCCAAATACGATTACAACTGCACATTTGTAGTTTAGGATCCGGAGAAGTCTTGCGACATCGAATTTAAAATCTCTTGGAATAAAGCAGTCGCTTGCGAGACAACTATGATATCACACTTTTGTGATAGTTGAAATCGGGGTGGAATCACTCAAGAGTGATATCTAAAATGGTGGCCATAGCCATAGACAAAACGCTCTAGCGAGACCTACTGACAGCTTGGCAGGAGCAATACTAAGAAAAATTGGCGAAGTTTAGGTGGTGTTTTTGGGAATGTCTTAAGTATTTCATAAAAATTATTGGTTTTATGGTTAATTTTATAATATAGAATATATTTTTTTTTTTTTTTTTTTTATACTACGACGGTGGCAAACAAGCATACGGCCTGCCTGATGGTAAGCAGCTACCGTAACCTATGGACGCCTGTAACTCCACAGGAGTCACATGCGCGTTGCCGACCCTTTACAAAAAGGAGGATTCACTGTGTTGACGGCTAAAGGAACAATAGGGTCCCTCATCGTCAACACACTGGGTCCTCTTTGAGCTCTTTGGCAACCTTACTCACCAGCAGGAACACAACACTATGAGTAGGGTCTAGTGCTATTTGGCTGTGGTTTTCTGTAAGGTGGAGGTACTTCCCCAGTCGGGCTCTGCTCCAGATTTGAGCGAGATGACATTCACTGAACGTGCCCTACCACACTAAGCGAGATGCCATTCGCAGTGCCCATACCTCTCTTTTTGGCATAGTTTAAGGACATACCCAAGTCCGGACGTAGTTTAAGGACATACCCCGGGTCCGATATATTGGAAAGCATAGCAAATAATAATAAATACTCAAGCGACAAGTTTGCACGAATCACCGTTCTCACTAAACAAGCTCTACAAGAATTGAGTTATCGGGTATCATATTATATTAAATGTGTACCATAACGTATTTTTTTGCAATAACAAGACTTCAAACTATGTTATCAAATGCAATTAATGTGCGTTATTTCATTACTAGCTTTTTCCCGCGGCTTCGCCCGCGTACTATAAGTACTCAAAAAGGATACGATACCCGTGTTGATTTTCAGACTTTGTGAACACATTTGCCCATTTTGGGGGTTGAATTTTCAAAAAACCTGAAACACGTGTTTACTCATTTATCGTTAGGAATACTCCTGTGAAGTTTCGATTAAAATAGTCTAACAAATTTTGATTCGCCTTACAAACTTTGGACCCCCATTTTACCCCCTTAGGGGGTGAATTT